>CM055118.1:795574985-796268542 GCA_029206835.1 Rana muscosa
GTGTGGGGGTTTGGCTTGGCGTGTGACGTCACTGATCGTCGTTCCCTATGACAGGGAACAGATGATCAGTGACACTCACACTAGGAAGCACGGGGAGAGGTTTGTTTACACTTACCTCTCTCCGTTCTTCAGCTCTGTGACCCGATCGCGGGACACCGGTGGCGATCGGGTCTGCGGGTCCCGCGGGGATCTAATCTATAAAACAAATGATACAATAAGACACAAGACAAGTACAGTACAATTTAACAACTTAGATAATAATAATACAGCAAAGGGTATAGTGGAAGGAGTTGCTCACCCAACAGGTCAATGGCCATGCAATTTAGTGTGTGAAAAAATGTGCCATGGTTGCCGATACATGGGGGTGCCATTAAAAATCAATGGCATCCCTGCATGTCTGCTAAAGTGCTGCACATTTTCCTGCAGATTGGGAATGCATACGATTCATTTTTCTATTAGAATCTTTATTTTTCCTCCTTTTCCTGAAACAGGTCAAGCTGTCTAGAAAAGACTCATCTGTGTACTGTGGCCCTAACTCTATAAAGCAACTTAAACCTCTGTTTTTACCATGAATTGTTAGACAGCAACGATTTTTTATTTTATTTTGCATGCTAGCTGGTAAATGTGCTGGGGAATTTTTGTCTGTTTGTGTTGTGCGTTGCCCTTCCATGTGTTCCTTACTGCAAAGGCTAGCTATAGATTGGGATGTTTGCTATCTTTTTGTATAGCTTGTTCACTGGATTTTATGTGGGGACACATTGGATGACTCCAGCCGCCATTGTGCTCTTGCTGGCCATCCAATGTGTCTCTGTGCCTGTAAGGAAGAGTGGGCTTCCTCCAGGAAAATCTACCCTTAATTTATCCACTGCTATATATTAGACATGTGCAATTAATTTCAGTCCGAATACAAATTCTGACACATTTTTGGTTATTGATATTTGATACATCCGAATCTCCGAATGAAATAGTAACCAATTTAGTTGAAATTCGTTAAAATTTGTTTTGTTTATTAGTTTTCTAATGAATTCCAAATTTTCAGAATGATTAGAATTTGGATCGGTCGAAAAACTATTTGAATTCTTTGTGAAGAATAGCTGGTTGTTAAGCAGTGGGCTGGGAAGCCGCCACCATGCCCTTTACAATCGATGAGTCATCGGCTGTCAGCTGGTCTCCTCACTGACAGCTGAAATGTAAACAGAAAAATACTGGCAATAGAAAATAAAGGAAATAAAATGACGTCGGGTCCCCCTCAAAATCCATACCAGACCCTTATCCGAGCATGCAGCCTGGCAGGCCTGGCTTGGCAACATTCTGCTATTTAACAACCAGCTATTCTTCACACAGAATTCAAATCTGTCTATTATTTTTGGACCAATCTGAATTCTAACAATTTGGAATTTGTTAGAAAGTCGGCCGCCGCATGCTTAGCAACCGATGAGTCATCAGCTGTCAGGTGGCCTCCCCACTGACAGCTGAAATGTAAACAAAACAATGCGCCAATAGAAAATTCAGGAAAAAAATGGCGTGGGGTCCCCCCCAAAATCCATACCAGACCCTTATCGAGCATGCAGCCTGGCAGGCCTGGTGTCCGGAAAGACAGGTCTGCAGTACACTTAGAGGTTCTTGACGTACGCGCATGCGCACTAGCACATTGGCTAATCAGCGGACGCACATGAGCACTCGCTATTTAAACTGAGAATCTGCATGGACTCCTTGCTGTTTGGTCTGCAGCTTCTGTGTGTTCTGACCCGTTACCTGTGCTGACCTCTGATCTTGATCCGGCTTGTTCTCACTAACGCTGTCTGCTTGATACCCTGCCCCCAGCTTGTTTTGGACTCCTCTTCTGCCTGCTGCTCTGTTTATCTGCCTGAACATTACCGACCCGGCTTGCCTGACCCTGCATCTGCTCATCCAGCCTGTCACGGCTCTGCTCTGCAATCCGCATCTCCACAGCTCCAGCTGTAATCCCAGACTGCCACGGCCCTGGTCTGCCTAACCACCACCAGCCTGCCTGCTGCACATCTATCCACGGACAACCACGGACAACCTGCCTGCCTGCTGCACATACGTCCATAGACAACCAGCCATACAGACTACAGGACTGATCCCCGGCACTCCTACGCCACCGTGCTTCTGTGACTACTGTCTTACCTTCAGGGACCCACAAGCCGGTGTTGTATGAGAAGCCCTCCTCAGGCTCACGAACCAGGTACGTGACACCTGGCCTGGTAGTTTCCCGCTGTTTAACAAACAGCTATTCTTCACATAGAATTCAAATCAGTCATTTTTAAGCTGATCTGAATTCTAAAAATTTTGAATTTGTTAGAAAATGTATAAACTAAACAACATTTTAGGAAAACAAAACTAAATTTATTGTATTCTGAAAACCACACTAAATGAATTCCAAAACTAAATGAAATTAGTAGAATAATGAATATATATGAAACAAAACACATTTTTCCATTCTGCACATGCCTACTATATATGATTCAACTTTTGAGACTCTCAAAAGTTATAGAGTTAGGACTGCAGTACACAGAGGAGCCTTGATGTGGGCACTGCAGCTTACACATATATTTGCAAATGTGCGCAACTAGAACCTCTGTTTTACAAATGTTAGACAGGGTCAATTTTTGTTTTTGCAGGCTAGCTGGTAAGCGTGCTAGGAGATTTTAGTCTGTTTGTGGGAACTTCTCCTCCTGGATGAGAATAGGGCTGCCTCAGACTCCAGACTATTTATTCACTCTCCAGCCAACTACTGTGCATTCTCCCCCAGGGATTGGCTGAAACAAAATAACTACTCAAGCTGCTGATTTGCCGGCTCCCAACCCACTATATTCTGGAATCCTCCAGAAGACAGGAGAAAGCAATCAAACCTGCAGCGTGCAGAACCCAGAACAGCCTGAAGCAATCACAAACTGCACTAAAGTACTAAATTTGCTTAGCCTATCCAGTATCCTACCTAGGAGGGAGCTACATGATGTATCCTCTGCATGAAACATCCACCAGAAATTGAACATTGCTGGCAAATGTGGATAAATCCAGCACAGCCAATTTACTTGGATTGACCATGTTTTTTAAAAAAAATATTACCGCTGTCTTAAAAGAATAGCTAAAAAAATTATTTTTATTTTTACAGGGATGTTTAGGAATGAATTATAATTTCATAAAAAAGAAATACTTAATTGTCCAGTTGGACCTACCAGATAAAATGATCTTAAGTTAAGCAAATGAAACCTTTCTATTTAAATGTTTAAAGGAAGTAAATGATTCCATATTTTAGGGAAATACCTGATAATGGACAATGGCAGTGCCAATTAAACAGGCTCTGGTAACATGTACTGCTAATTGTAAACAGGCTTCATGTCCAGAGTTTCCTTTGAAAATAAATTTCATGTGCACTCCAGGGCAAGTCTGTTCCTGATTGAAGTTCTGACTTTTGTTTTGATAATTTAAATGCAGCAGGCACTCTAGTCATTAGGCCAAATCAAATCAATGCACTCATGAGCAGTGCCATGTGTTCAATGTGCACCGCTGCCCATTAGACACCGCAGCATAGAGTTATTATGTGCTTGGAACACAAGCAGCTGCAAACAAGTGTGTACTTGACAAGACTTTTATGGGGTGTTGGAAAATTTGTCCTATGGTTAATGCTAATTATATTTTGACACATGTGCCCTAGACTGAAAGTGATGTGATAAAATTGAATTGATCCTACAATGATTCTGCCTTAAAGAAAAACATTACGGTGTATTTATTTCACGTTTTTATTATAATTTAAGAATTAGATGCATTGAATAAATCATAAAGACACATTTTACAAATCTGAGCACTTAGAAAATAGAGGAAAATGCCCATTGCCAGGTTTATTATGCAAATGTAAACTTTGAACTTACATTTTGCCTCCCAGTGATATATTTAGAGTAGAGCTGTTTCATTTATTTTAACCACTTCCCACCCGTGCTATAGCCGAGAGACAGCTACAGCGCGGGCTTACTTTGCCGCCTCCCATGATCGCACTGCTCACTTCGGACTCAGCTGATCACAGATCGGGGTAAAGGGCCAATCACATTGGCTCTTTACCACGTGATTAGCTGTGTCCAATGACAGCTGATCACGATGTAAACACAGTGCAGTCGCAACAGTGCCCATCAGTGCTGCCTATCAGTGCCCAGCAGTGCTGCCAATCTGTGTTCATCAGCGCTGCCAATAAGTGCCAATCAGTGCTGACAATTATTGTCCATCAGTGCCCCCTCATCAGAGTCACCTATTAGTGCCCATTAGTGCCGCCTACCAGTGCCTATCAGTGCCCATCAGTGACACCTATCAGAGCCACCAATTAGTGCCCTTCAATGCCTCCTATCAGTGCCCATCAGTGGCACCTATCTGAGCCACCTATTAGTGCCCTTCAATGCCACCTATCAGTGCCCATGAGAGCCACCTATCAGTGCCCATCAGTGCCACCTATCATTGCAGCCTCATCAGTGTCTCCTCATCAGTGCCCACCTATCAGTGCCCATCAGTGCCATTTATCAATGCAGCCTCATCAGTGCCTCCTCATCAGTGCCCACCTATCAGTGCCCATCAGCGCCATCCATCAATGCAGCCTCATCAGTGCCACCTCATCAGTGCCCATCAGTGCCACCTCATCAGTGCCCATCAGTGCCATCTCATCAGTGTCCACCAGTGCCATCTCATCAGTGTCCACCAGTGCCATCTCATCAGTGTCCACCAGTGCCATCTCATCAGTGCCCATCAGTGCAACATCAGTGAAGGAGAAAAATTACCTGATTGCAAACATTTTTGACAAACTATGACAAACAACGACCATCAATTAAAAAAAAAACACAATATTTTTTATTTTCTGCTATAAGTCATACCCAATAAAAAAAATTAAAAAATCAAACTTCTACGTCAATTTAGGCTAATATGAGTTCTGCTACAAATTTTTGGTAAAACAACCCCCCCCAATAAGCATATATTGATTGGTTTGCGCAAAAGTTATAGCATCTTCAAAATAGGAGATAGATTTATGGCATTTTTATTATTTATTTTTTTTCACTAGCAATGGCGGTGATCAGTGATTTTTAGCGGGACTGTGACATTGCGGCGGACAGATCAGACACCGAACTGAAATTTTTGACACTTTTTTGGGAACCAGTTGCATTATTACAGTGATCAGTGCTAAAAATATGCTAATGTACTAATGTCACTGGCAGGGAAGGGGTTAACATCAGGGGCGATCAAGGAGTTAACTGTGTTCCCTGGGTGTGTTTACTAACTGTATGGGGGATGGGCTGCCTGGGACAACACACAGATCCATCTTCCTGCATAGCAGGAAGACAAGATCCTGTGTCATACCCTGTCAGAACGGAGATCTGCCTTGATTATTTGGCAGATCCCCATCCTGTCTCTGCTGGAAACGATCGCGGGCCCCTGATTGGCTCCCCCGATGGCCAATCGGCGCGCACACGCCCACAGAAGACCGTGCACGAATCGACGCACAGCTACAGTGATTCACGGAGCCAAGCCAGCTTGCCGCAGTATAAATGCGGCCGCTGGTCAGCACGCGGTTAAAGAGGTAAACCAATGCAGCCACCACATTGAAAGACTAGTAAGCAGCAATATATTGCGTTTTTGTTTTTGTATTTAGATACTTCACACACAGTTTTTCCTGTAACACATAACACTTCCTTATCACCCTATAAACTGTTCTTTTAGGTTGACCTATCTGTTACTAGGGTATAGCCAAGCATACTTTTTCCTATAAGTCCAAGAGCTCTTTAAAGAGTAAAGAGAAAAAAACAAAACATTTCCCTCTGGGTTATCAATGTACATTGCAGGGATTTAAACAAATTTTGTAGCAGATTCCTACCTTTTGTTATTATGAAAAAATAGCTGTTTATTTGTTTGTCTGTGTCTATGTGCAAAATGAATGTGGCTGTGTGGAGTAATTTTATAACTTTCAACCAGCTGCTGCAGTCTTCAAATGAGGAATATGTCAGGGTCTGCATCCCTTTATGCCGCGTACACACGATCTGAATTTGCGACAACAAATGTTCGATGGGAGCTTTTGGTCGGAAATTCTGGCCGGGTATAGGCTCCATCGGACATTTGCTGTCGGAATTTCCGACAACAAATGTTTGAGAGCAGGTTCTCAATTTTTCCGACAACAGAAGTTTTTGTCGGAAATTCCAATCCTGTATAGCCATTTCCGACTCACAAAAGTGCTGCGCATGCTCGGAACCAATTCGATGCATGCTCGGAATCATGGTACTTAATTTTTCTCGGTTCGTCGTAGTGTTGTACACCTCCGTGTTCTTGACCATTGGAATTTCCGAGCAATATTTGTGCGACCGTGTGTATCCAAGACAAGTTTGAGCGAAAATCCGGCGGAAAAAAAACGCACGGTTTTGTTGTCGGAAATTCCAATCGCGTGTACGTGGCATTAGACGTGATTTCCCTTTGGGAGTATTGCCATTATTGTTAGAGGGGATGCCCAAAATAAGACTTTTATCTTAGTGCAGACTTCTGGGAAAATCAGTAAGCCAATCACACAAACAGGAAATTATATTTCTGCGGGGCGTTCTATACACCATCTGTGCCTCCAGGTAGCCATATTGCATTTCATTTTACAGAAAATTACAGCTGTGCAGATTGAAAAGTAAGGGTTATTTTTAATAACATTTAATTACAAAGTGACTTATGACTGTAAAATATAGGAAAACACAGTTGTTTTATCTTTATAGTGCTTTAGCTATCGCAGTAGCAGTCCACACTGATTTAACATGACCTGAGGCACGAGGTCTGGTATAGGATGTATTCTCCTTCCTCCGTTAGTTTTGTGTAGGATGTACAAAGTGACTGCCAGATCACTTGCCTCCACCACTGATGCTGGTTGCTATAGATATCATTATACAGAGTGACAGATTTAGGCACAGATATAGCATAGTTCACATTGATCACACTACTAGAGGGTGTCTATGAAATCACTTGCCCTCCTTGCTCCATAATATAGTGATGTCTCTTGCTTCTGAGTCCACTAAAATATACAAAGTGAGGAAAGAAATGGTGATTGGCGGTTGGAACAGGTAAGATTACGCAGTAAAAATAGGGGGGTGGAGGTCAATCTGTACAGGCTGGGTGCATGCTATGGAAAATGGCTACATTAAATATTGTACTTTGGGGGGGCAGTAATGTTTAATCACATGTAAGACATGCAGAAAGATAAATAACAAAGTTCTTTCAGCGCCAAGCTGAACTGAATAGCTCAAACCTTCTGCTACTAATATTCTATGCATAAAAAAATTAAAAAAATTGCATAGCCAAATGATGTCCTTTAGGCCATTTTGTCTTCTGAACAAATGTTCTTTTATTATGGGCAGTAGAAAAAATACTGCATTATGGTCAGCATGTGTGCTGAGGAGCATACGTGCATCTTTGTAACAAGAGATACAATGTAACAATTCTAGTGAATGCAAATAACAAGTGTTGGGCCCCTTTCACACCTGTGCGACTTGTCCTGCGACTTGGGACTGCAAAGTCGCATGACACTTTGTACCCCATGATTTCCAATGAATACCGTTCATATCTGTGCGACTTCAAGTCACAGCTACTTCAAAGTAGCATCACTTTGGTTCGACTTTGATGCGACACGAGGTCCATAGACTTCAAGATTACACATGCATTGCTTCAAGTCACGTTAAAGTCGCAGCAAGAATCGCGGCACAAATCGTGGCCAGGTCGCACAAGTGTGGGACCTTATACTGTATGTATTTGCAAATTATCTCTAGAGTTCTCTATAATTGTTACATAGTTAGATTGTAAGCTCTTCTGAGCCGGTGCCCTCTTAATCCTCTTGTATTTTATTGTATTGTAACTGTATTGTCTCTCTTTTATATTGTAAAGCGCTGCGTAAACTGTTGGCGCTATATAAATCCTGTATATTATTATAATAATAATTGTATCTCCTGTTTAGAGTTGAGCGGACACCTGGATGTTCGGGTTCGACGGGTTCGGCCGAACTTCGGAAAAAAGTTCGGGTTCGGGACCGGACTTTAACCCGAACCCGGACCCGAACCCGAACCCCATTGAAGTCAATGGGGACCCGGACTTCTAAGGACTAAAAAGGCTCTAAAAAAGTAATGGAAAGGGCTAGAGGGCTGCAAATGGCAGCAAAATGTTGTTAAGAGCATGGCAAGTGCTCTGCAAACAAATGTGGATAGGGAAATAACTTAAAATAACATAAAAAAAATAAAAATAAAAAATAATAATCTTGACCTAGGAGGACGAGGTCCATATGGAGTAGGAGGTTGAGGTGGCGGTGGATGTGGCTGTGTAGGTGGAAGCGGCGGTGGAGGAGGACGAGGTAGCCAACACTGGTTCAAAAATACAACAATGGCTGGGTAAGGCCGGTGATGTGTCGAATTCTGTCCCCCATCAAATAGTGTCCACCCTGTACTGCGCTTGCTCAGTATGTAGGACAAGGGGATTTCGAAAATCTCCCAAGACGAACAGCGCCTACGTGGTGAGTTCAGGTGAAGGCCACACCATCCGTGGTTCAAGCCGAGCCAAGTGAGGCCGTGCCCGAAGCGTGGCGATCGAACCGAGCCCATGAGGAGCCCTGTTACTATGTGCTACCGTATGTCCACTTGGATGGTGGGGCTTGAACCTGCACTCACAGCGCAGGCGCCGTTCATCTTCGGAGATTTTGTGAATCTCCTTGTCCTCTGTACTGCGCAAGCGCTGCACCTTCGCAGTATGGGCCGGACACAATCCGATGGCCGGACAGTTTTTGTCACAACACCGGTATACATGTCTATTCTGCACAAGGTACGGACAAGTCCTGTGGGATCCATGCCTGGTTCATTTTAATGAACGTGAGCTTGTCCACATTGGCTCTGGACAGGCGGCTGCGCTTGTCTGTGATAACGCCCCCTGCCGTGCTAAATACACGTTCAGATAATACACTGGCTGCAGGGCAGGCCAGCACCTCCAAGGCATAAAGGGCAAGCTCAGGCCATGTGCCCAATTTGGAGACCCAGAAGTTAAAGGGAGCAGACCCGTCATCCAGTACATGTAGGCCTGTGGACACATACTGCTCAACCATGTTGGTGAAATGCTGCCTCCTGCTAAGACGTTCCATCTCAGCTGGTGGTGCTGGTTGTTGTGGCGTGCTGACAAAGCTTTTCCACATTTCAGCCATGCTAACCCTGCCTTCTGAGGTGCTGCCGGTGCCCCGGCTGCGTTGGCGACCTCTTCCTCCTCCTCTGCCTTCGCCTTGTGCTTCCACCGTACGCCCGCTGTCAGGTGGGAATGCCACCAGCAGCGCGTCTACCAGCGTGCGCTTGTACTCGCGCATCTTACGATCCCGCTCCAGTGAGGGAATTAAGGACGGTACGTTGTCCTTGTAACGGGGATCCAGCAGGGTGGCCACCCAGTAATCAGCTCCAGTTAAAATGTGGGCAACTCGGCGGTCATTGCGGAAACACTGCAGCATGTAATCGCTCATGTGTGCCAGGCTGCCCAGAGGCAAAGAAAAGCTGTCCTCTGTGGGTGGTGTATCGTCTGTGTCCTCTGTATCCCCCCAGCCACGCACCAGTGATGGCCACGAGCTGGTCTGGGTGCCACCCTGTTGTGAAAATGGCTCCTCCTCCTCCTCCTCCTCCATCTCCTCCTCCACCTCGTCATCCTCCAGAACTGTGCCCTTTCTGCCGGACAATTGTGTACCTGGCGTTTGTTGGTGCAGGAACCCACCCTCGTAGCCACTTGTGAAAGACTGCCCTGAAAGCCTTTGAAATGATCCCGCTTCCTCCTCCTCCTCATCCTCCTGTGCCACATCCTCTTCCATCATCGCCCGAAGCGTTTTTTCAAGGAGGCATAAAACTGGGATAGTAACGCTAAGAACGGCGTCATTGGCACTGGATATGTTGGTGGAGTACTCGAAACAGCGCAACAAGGCACACAGGTCTCGCATGGAGGCCCAGTTATTGGTGGTGAAGTGGTGCTGTTCCGCAGAGCGACTCACGCGTGATTGCTGCAGCTGAAACTCCACTATCGCCTGCTGCTGCTCGCACAGTCTGGCCAGCATGTGCAAGGTGGAGTTCCACCTTGTGGGCACGTCACATATGAGGCGGTGAGCGGGAAGGCCGAAGTTACGCTGCAGCGCTGACAGGCGAGCAGCAGCAGGGTGAGAACACCGAAAGTGCGCACACACAGCCCGCACTTTCTGCAGCAGCTCTGGCATATTGGGGTAATTTTTAAGGAACCTCTGGACCACCAAGTTCAGCACATGCGCCAGGCAAGGGATGTGCGTCAAACCGGCTAGGCCCAGAGCTGCTACGAGATTTCGCCCATTATCGCACACCACCAGGCCGGGCTTGAGGCTCACTGACAGCAACCACTCATTGGTCTGTTGTTCCATGTCCCTCCACAACTCCTGCGCGGTGTGGGGTTTTTCCCCCAAACAGGAAAATTTTAAAACTGCCTGCTGTCGTTTACCCCTGGCTGTGCTGAAGTTGGTGGTGAAGGTGTTACGCTGACCGGATGAGGAGGCGGTAGAGGATGAGGAAGCGGAGTAGGAGGAGTTAGCAACAGGAGGCAAACTGAAGCGCCCTGCAATCCTCGGTGGTGGAAGGACATGCGCCAAACTGCTATCTGCCTCAGGCCCAGCTGCCACTGCATTTACCCAGTGTGCTGTTAGGGAGATATAACGTCCCTGACCGTGCTTACTGGTCCACGCATCCGTAGTTAGGTGGACCTTGCCACAGATGGCGTTGCGCAGTGCACACCTGATTTTGTCCCCCACTTGGTTGTGCAGGGAAGGGATGGCTCGCCTGGAAAAATAGTGGCGGCTGGGCACGACGTACTGTGGGACAGCCAATGCCATCAGGCTTTTAAAACTCTGCGTCTCCACCAGACGGAATGAAAGCATTTCAAAGGCCAGGAGTTTTGAAATGCTGGCATTCAGGGCCAGGGATCGTGGGTGGCTAGGGGGGTACTTCCTCTTCCGCTCCAGTGTTTTGGAGATAGAGAGCTGAACGCTTCCATGGGACATTGTGGAGATGGTTGGTGACCCAGGTGGTAGTGTTGCTGGCAGATCCTCTGTTTGCGGGGTGGCAGGTGCCACTGTCACTACAGAGGTGGATGAAGAGGCCGAGACTGCAGCAGAAGAGGAAGCAGGAGGAGCCAGAGACCTTTCTTGGTTTTTGAGGTGTCTACTCCACTGCAGCTCGTGCTTTGCAGTTAGATGCCTGGTCATGCAGGTTGTGCTCAGGTTGAGAACGTTTATGCCTCGCTTCAGCCTCTGATTGCACAGCCTGCAAACCACTCGTGTCTTGTCATCAGCACATTGTGTGAAGAACTGCCACGCTAGGGAACTCCTTGGACCTGGCTTTGGTGTGCTCGGTCCCTTGCTGCGTTGGGCAGTAGCAGACATACTGTCTAGCGGACGGACGCTCCGCTTTTGCACCCTGCTCCCTCTTCTGCTGTGCTGGTGGCTCTGTGCGACCACCGCCTCTTCCTCCAAACTACACTGGTCACCTGCATAACGTTCATTCCATGTGGGGTCGAGGACCTCATTGTCCTCCACATCATCTTCCACCCAGTCTTCACCCCTGCCCTCCTTGTCGGTCTGCACAATTGCGAAAGCAGCAGCAGTTGGCACCTGTGTTTCGTCATCATCCGAGACGTACTGCGATGGTCCTCCCATGTACTCATCATGAAACATAAGTGGTTGGGCATCGGTGCACTCAATCTCTTCCACTTCTGGGGCAGGGCTAGGTGGATGGCCCTGGGAAACCCTGCTAACAGAGTCATCAAAAAGCAGAAGAGACTGCTGCATGATTTGGGGCTCAGACTGCTTGGCTGATTTGCAAGGGGGTGAGGTGAAAGACTGATGGACATGGGTTTCAGGTGCCAACTCTGTTCTTTTATCAGAAGAGTGGGTGGGAGACAATGTGAAGGAACCCGAGGCACTGTCAGCAACCCAATCTACTATCGCCTGTACTTGTCCTGGCCTAAACATTCGTCCAGCCTCATTAGGCGCGACAAAATACCGCCGCAGGCTCGGTCGCCTACTCGCACCTGAGGAAGGTGTTTCACTTGTGCGTGTATCTGGCACAGATCCACCACGTCCTCTCCCTGCAACAGGAGCTCCACCAGCAGCACCACGACCGAGGCCACCACGTCCCTTTGACCTTCTCCTCATATTTTCCAAATTTAGGATCTTGCCCTAAATGGGTGTTTTTGGAAGAGCAGAACACACCCACAGTACGTAACCGCTGAATCGCACAGCTACAGAACTGCAGAAAATGCTATTCAAAAAAAATGTTGTTTTTTTAGTATAGCACAGTAGAAGAAAACTATTTAGAAATTGTTTATTTCACACACCTCCAAATATGTATAACACACTGCAAACTATTTTTTGTGCCCCTAAACGGCGTTTTTTGGAAGAGCAGAACACACCAACAGTACGTAACCGCTGAAACGCACAGCTACAGAACTGCAGAAAAATAGGATTTTTATAACAGCTTACCTGTAAAATCCTTTTCTTGGAGTACATCACGGGACACAGAGCGACATAGTCATTACTAATGGGTTATATAGATACCGTCAGGTGCTGGCACTGGCAACTTCCAAAACCGGAAGTACCCTCCCCTATATAAGCCCCTCCCATCCGGGAGCACCTCAGTTTTGTAGCAAAGCAATAAGTGTCCATAAAGAGGGGCGGGAGCTCTGTGTCCCGTGATGTACTCCAAGAAAAGGATTTTACAGGTAAGCTGTTATAAAAATCCTATTTTCTTTCTCGTACATCACGGGACACAGAGCGACATAGTCATTACTAATGGGATGTCCTAAAGCAATGCCAAATGAGGGGGGGGATACACCATATATAAGCTGAGCGCTATCAGACATGAGGATCTTTTGCGGCCTGCAACACACTGCGCCCAAATCCTCCTGACTTCTAACGTCCACCTGGTAGGACCTAGTAAACGTGTGTACCGAAGACCATGTTGTGGCCTTACAGATTTGAGCCAGGGAGGCCTGGTGATGCACTGCCCATGAAGTTCCAACTGCTCTCGTGGAGTGCGCTCTAACTTTGAACGGAGGCGGTCTCCTTCTCAAGCCATAAGCTTGTATTATGACCTGTCGAATCCACTTGGCTAAAGTAGATTTTGACGCTGCCTGACCCTTTCTGGGGCCTTCCGGCAGAATAAACAAAGTATCCGTTCTGCGAATCTGAGCAGTGGCTTTTAGATAAGCTTTAACTGCTCTTACTACATCCAAAGAATGCAATAACTTTTCCTCTACCGAGCTAGGTTTGGGGAAAAAAGAAGGAAGAACCACATCTTGGTTCAAATGAAACCTCAATACCACCTTAGGAAGAAAGGCTGGATGAGGACGTAACACTACTCTGTCCTTATAGATAACCAGATATGGCTCCTTACAGGACATAGCTGCTAATTCCGATACTCTTTTAGCCGAACAAATGGCTACTAGAAAAATCAATTTCCTGGTGAGAAGCACCAAGGAAATATGCTGTAATGGTTCCAATGGTTGTTTCTGTAGAACCGACAGAACCAAGTTTAGATCCCATGGACATATGGGAATATTAACCGGAGGACTAATACGCATCACTCCTTGTATAAAGGCTTTGACTAGTGAATGCGAAGCCAAGGGCCTTTGAAAAAATATTGACAAGGCCGAAATCTGACCCTTGATAGTACTCAAGGCAAGCTTCCTATCTACA
Source organism: Rana muscosa (assembly GCA_029206835.1). Classification (NCBI taxonomy): domain Eukaryota; kingdom Metazoa; phylum Chordata; class Amphibia; order Anura; family Ranidae; genus Rana; species Rana muscosa. The sequence goes on from CM055118.1 coordinate 795,588,736, forward strand.
GCCCACTGTAGGAAGTCCAGAATCCTACCTATTACGTACTTATGTGGATGCCATTTCTTGGCCTCACACCACGCGATGTACGCCTTCCAGATTCTATAGTAGATCTGCCTGGATACCGGCTTCCTGGCATTGATCATGGTAGATACCACAGCATTAGAGAGCCCTCTCTTTTTTAGAATGTGGGCTTCAATAGCCAGGCCGTCAAACCTAGGGCTGGTAAGGAAGGGTGGTATATCGGTCCTTGCGAAAGCCGGACGACGTGGGAGAGTCCAAGGACTCCCCACTGAAATTTTACAATCTCCGCGTACCACGCTCTTCGGGGCCACGCTGGAGCCACCGGAATCACTGGTTTCTTTTCTACCCTGATTCTGCGGAGTAATCGAGGTAACCATTGTGGCGGTGTGAATGCATATATCAGCTTGAACTGATCCCAAGGGAACACTAGGGCATCCGAGCCGCAAGCTAGGGGATCCCTTGTCCGAGAGACAAACCTGTCCCCCTTTGCGTTGAATCTGGATGCTAGAAGATCTACATCCGATGTTCCCCACCGCTGACATATTGTCCAGAAAACCTCGGGGTGAAGGGACCCTTCCTCTGGGCCTAATTGCTGGCGACTTAGAAAGTCCGCCTTCCAATTCTCCACTCCTGGAATGAATACCGCAGATATGGCTGGGACATATTTTTCTGCCCATTTCAGGATGTAATTCACTTCCCTCTGGGCTGCACGACTCCTGGTGCCCCCCTGATGATTGATATATGCCACTGCTGTGGCATTGTCTGATTGAATTCTGACAGGGGACCCTTGGAGTTTGGATGTCCATGCTACTAGGGCATACCGGGCTGCTCGTATCTCTAAGAGATTGATGGACAGGGCCTTTTCTGCATCCGACCATCTGCCCTGGAGAGACTATTGCTCCAGTACTGCTCCCCAGCCTATAAGGCTGGCATCTGTAGTGACCACCTTCCAAGAAATCGGACTGAAGGATTTCCTTTTTTCCAGATTCTGGGGAACCAACCACCAACGGAGGCTCTTGCGAACGGAAGGGGACAAGGACATTGTAAGTCTAGGGCCTGAACTTTTTTGTTCCAGGCTGACAGTATGGCCCCTTGCAAATTCCTTGAATGGAATTGACCGTAGGGTACTGCTTCGAATGATGCCACCATTTTTCCCAGCAGCCTCATATACAGGCGTATGGACGGCTGTCTTTTTTGTACCCACTAAGTGGATCAAATCTTTCAAAGACAACACCTTTCCTCGAGGCAAGAATATTTTTCTCTGGCCTGAATCCAACCTTAGCCCCAAGTATTCCAGACTTTTGACTGGTTTTTAGGGCTGACTTGTCTCGGTTGATAATCCAACCGTGAGATTCCAGATACTTGATCGTCTTGTGAACGACCACGTCTAGTTTTTTCACTGAGTGGTCTATCAGCAACAAGTCATCCAGATATGCCATTATCATTACACCTTGTGTTCTTAGATTGGCCAATAAAGGGCCAGAATTTTTGTAAACACTCGTGGTGCTGTGGCCAAACCGAAGGGTAAGGCTCTGAACTGAAAATGGCGCCCTTCTACTGCAAAGCGTAGAAATTTTTGGTGGACTGGAAAGATGGGAATGTGCAAATAAGCATCTTTGATGTCGATCGTGGCTAACCAATCCTCCCCTTGTAGGGCAGTGGCCACCGATCGGATCGACTCCATCGGAAAGTCCCGATATACAGGAATTTGTATAGCCCTTTTAGAATTAATATGGGCCTCCCGTCCGCGTTTGCTTCGGGACTGTAAAGAGGTTTGAGTAAAACCCGAACCCTCATTCTTCCAGGGGAACCTCCATAATTACTCCTTGGAGCAATAGTTGTTCTAGTGCCAACAGGAGGGACTCTCTCTTCCGGGGATCCCTTGGCACGTTTGACCTCAAAAATGGGAAGGAGGAGAGTCTTTTAACTCCAAACTGTATCCCAAACCTACTGCGGAGAGCACCTATCTGTCTTGATCGTGTCCCGCCAGGTCTCTTGCGAACAACTGGAGTCCTCCCCCCACCCGACTGAGTGGGGGCTTCAATGAATTTAACTTTGGGGGAGGTTTTGTAGCTCCCCTGACCCAGGGTTTCTCATTACCCTGCTACTGTCCCTGTTTTTTACCCCCGGGATTAGACCGAGGAGGCCGTCGGAACTGTTACACAGCCGATGCCCCAGGGACTGGAGAAGCAGGCCTTTTAAAGAGGGACCTCTAACTCTGCTTTTAACCGGCAAGAGCGTATTTTTACCGCTGGAAATTTTCTGGATATATTTGTCCAGGTTTTCCCTGAATAAGCGTTCACCATGAAATGGGACGCTAACCAGCCATTCTTTACAGGGAGCTTCAGCAGACCAGTTTTTGAGCCATAGGAGCCTACGCATATGTACTATAGACAGCGTAAGGCGGGAGGCCTGATGGACTGAATCCTCTATGGCGTCAACCGCAAAGCCTAAGGCTCTAGGTAGATCAGCTAGGGCAAAGCCTGCTGATCTGTCAAGTCCCTCAAGACCTGTTTCAACTGATCCTTCACTGCTCAGCAGACCCCAATAACTGCTACTGCTGGTTGTATCACCAAGCAGATTTTCATAAGGACTCCAATCTTTTATCTATTGGGTTCTTGAACATTTGGACATTATCCACTGGACATGTCAGTGATTTATACATACAAGAGATGGCTGTGTCCACTGTAGGGACCTTCCATTTCTAGCGACCCCAACGAGGATACAGTAGTGGTTGATGGTTCCGCAAGGTGCATTTTTAAATGCTGATCGGACCATGTTAGTCAGAGACTGAACCCATAATCTTTCAGCTTGAGATGCTGAGAAAAGGTTCCCCCACTGTTGATTCCTCTATAACAGAATCAACCTCATCCTGATCCCCTTCAGGCAGGTCGATCCCTGTATGGGACTGTTGCTCTGCTAACAGGCACTCTGAAGGAGGAGACGGAGATCGGGCGTGCTTTCCCTGACAGGGAGGCAGCGATAAATGTTGACAATCTCTCTCTAATCCTCCCAGAGCTGAGGAAAAAACCTCCTCTGTTACATACACAGGAGCAGGTGAACTGAGGACAGCCACAGTACCAAGTACCCCTGCGGGGTCTCTACGGTCACTTACCTCTGAACTTCAGGGGAGACTGGTGCAGCAGAAGTATGCCCAAGATCCTCCGAGCCCGATGAGACCCCCTTCGCTTCCTGGAAGATTCAGTTCCGGAGCTTCTGGACGGCATATTCCTAAGCCTAAAGCTGAGGTATTCCAGCCGTAATACACCACTTTTACTGAGAATAGTCTAGCACAATTGCTGCTATATCACAGTTGGTGTCTACTAATGTGCCTTTCTAGGGGATGCCTGTATCAACCGCTTGCTGTATGCCTTTAAATGTTGCCAGCTCTGTCTCTGTACTTCATAGCCAGCTCACTACAATATTGTGGTTTTTTTAAACTGCTGGGACGCCCGCACATGCGCAGAAGCGCTGCGGCGCGCACAGAGCGTCATCCCCCAGGCTCCGCCCCCTTTCCCGGCTCACCTCTATATATAGAGGCGCGTGCACGCGCACGCGCGCGGGCACGTGCGCCTTCGGCGCTAATTTCAAATATGGTAACAAGGGACAGGAGCCAGGGCCCCTCTTTGCCGCAGGCCGGGGGATGGACGAGCACTGCAACATGGCAGAGGAAGCAGTTTCCTATAAGAGAACTCACCATCTGCCTGGACTTTGCTCTGCTGAGAAGAAGCTAGTCCACATGACAAGAAAACATTCCACAGCGGCCTCTAGTGGACAAACACAGGTACCGCAGTCTAATATATTACATATATATATAAAAAAAAAATATTTTTTTTTTTTTTTTTTTTTTTTTTTTTCTTGACCACCATTAAAAATTATTACATTTTTTTAGTAGTTACAGGCATGCACAGAATTTTGCGGGAATACCATTAGGTAACAGACAGAAAGACAAATTAGGCTTGGGGGTCCCCCAATAGAACCAAGTTCCTGGGGGCCCCCACTTACCTGTTCCCCGCCGCAGGACTTTGTTTGGTCCACAAAAGCCCAAACTTCACCTATCACGGCAGGCATTGTAATCAAACCTTCAGGGACCGGGTTCCCAAGGATTCCACTCCCCTGGACCTGTATAGCACCCTGCACAGAAAACATCTTGGTCGTGGGTATGACCAGAGCTCTGGATCCCAGGGTCCAGCTCTCCTAAGAGAAGCATTACAGGCAAAACCTTGCTCTTCTCTGCAAGGCCCGGGTACCGACCGTTTAGCTATGAAGCTTTTTTGGTCGGATCCGGAATAGCTTACTGAGGCCCAAAAGAACCTGTACGCAAGCTCAGTGAAAAACACATGTTTCTTCTTGGCCAACACCTTAGACACTGGCAAAAAACTGAGGTGCTCCCGGATGGGAGGGGCTTATATAGGGGAGGGTACTTCCGGTTTTGGAAGTTGCCAGTGCCAGCACCTGACGGTATCTATATAACCCATTAGTAATGACTATGTCGCTCTGTGTCCCGTGATGTACGAGAAAGAAATGCTATTCAAAAAAAATGTTTTTTTTTTAGTATAGCACAGTAGGAGAAAACTATATAGAAATTGTTCATTTCACACACCTCCAAATATGTATAACACACTGCAAACTATTTTTTGTGCCCCTGAATGGCTCTTTTTGCAAGCGTACATTAAAGTGCAAATTTTTTTTTTTTTGCCCTAAAAACGGGTCTTTTTTTGCACGAGCAAAATAAAATGCTTTTTTTTTTTTGCCCTATGGGTCTTTTGGAAAAGAGCACAATAAAGTGCCTTTTTTTTTCCCCCCTAAAAGTTAGATTTTCTCTGACACTGGGCTCATGGCAGTGTAAAAAGACTGCACTGCAACACAAATAGGTAAACCTATGCAGATCGCTGATTTTAATCTCTGAATCTGGACTCCTATATAATATTCTCTCTCCCTGAAAGCACCAACAGGAACCTGGCCCTACACTACACTATCTCTCTTTCTTTTCCCTCAGATTGTAGAATCAGGACTACCTCATCTATCTTTCTATCTCTCCCTAAAAGCAGCAGCAGCAGACTAGATCCTCTCCCTATCTATTCTGAAGCAGAGTGACGTGTGTGCTGTGTGCCTCTAGCTTATATAGAAGCTGGGTCACATGTTGCACTGACCAATCACAGCCATGCCATTAGTAGGCATGGCTATGATGGCCTCTAAGGGCACACCAGCTAATCAAAAGGTGATTGGCTGGCCCCTGAAGCATTTCTAAATGCGTAATTAGATTGCCGAACCCGAACCCGGACTTTTGGGCAAAGTCCGGGTTCGGGAAAAAGCTAAAGTTCGGTACGGACCCGAACTTTACAGTTCGGGTTCGCTCAACACTACTCCTGTTACAAAGACATATGTATTTCCTAAACTCATCAGCCCCATCTAGTGGCCATAATTTGATTCTTTACCACTGTCTGTAATTCATTCATTCACAAGAGAGATAGCCTTAAGAACATTCACTTTTGCCCTATTCACACAGAACGAATGTATATGCAGGATCTCTGGACAAATGGCTATGCAAATAATAACAACAAGAAAAAAACCTTTAACCACTTCCTGCCCGCCCTATTGTGGATTGACGTTCGCAATGTGGCTCCGTTATCCTGACTGGACGTCAAATGACATCCAACAGGATAAGCCCCTGGGGGTGCGCAGCGCGGCGATCGGTGGTGCAGTGTGTTGCTCCGAAATACCGCATCTCCGATCGTGGAAAAGAGCCTATGACATAGGTTCTTACCACGTGATCAGCTGTGACCAATCACAGCTGATCACTGCAGTAACCAGGAATTGCCAATAACCGGCTTTCCTCGGTTCACACTGACAGGGAGAGCCGATCGGCGGCTCTCCTGTCAGAGGGGGGGGGGGTCTGCGCTGATAATCAGCACATTGATTATCAGCTCAGCCCCCATCAGAGGTGCCCACCACATCTGACAATCACTGCCCATCAGATGCCAGTCAGTACCCATGAAAATGTCAGTCAGTGCCCATCAGTGCCGCCTATCATTGCCCATCAGTGCCGCCTATCAGTGCCCATTAGTGCTGCATATCAGTGCCACCTCATCCGTGCCCATTAGTGGAGCCTCATCAGTGCCCGTCAGTGAAGGAGAAAACAAAATTTTATCACAGAAACAAAGAAAAACTTTATTTTTTTCAGAAATTTCTGTCTTTTTTACTTTGTTTAGCAAAAAAAAACCCCAGTGGTAATCAAATACCACCAAAAGAAAACTCTGTGGTAAGAAAATGATAAAAATGTAGTTTTGGTACAGTGTTGCATGACCGCGCAATTGTCATTCAAAGAGTGGCAGTGCTGAAAGCTGAAAATTGGCCTGAGCAGGAAGGGGGGAAAGTGCCTGGTATTGAAGTGGTTAACTGTTGTAAAATACTAAAACTTCACACAGTGCTCCGAAAAAAAAAAAGAAGAAAAGTAGTTTGACTTTTTAGATAATTAAATGGGTATAATATATGGGAAACCTAGAAAAACACTAATAATATTTTTTATCTTATTTCAAGCACAGAAATAGCGACATATCTATTGTTTGCTTTAGTCGTTCCTGATTAAAAACGTCAAATTGTATACAGGCAAACATACGGCAGATGTGTAATGCAATAAAAAAAATACCTTAATGCTAAAGATTCATTCAAAAGTAATAAAATGGTTTTATAAATGTATAGTATTTAGTTACAGTTCTTTTGAAACAAAACAAGTGTACAGGACACACTAGTTTATTGTTTTGTGTGTATAATAAAATGTTGCCCAAATTTATCAACCTTTTATAAAAAAAAATATATATATATACTGTATTTATTGGCGTATAACAATACAGTCAGGGCGCTGATAGGGCAGTACAACCAGCCCTGTTGTACCGGGCCCGGCCCCATCATCTCATCAAGGGGGCCCGGGAAGCTATAAAGTTAATTTCTGACAGAATAAATTAAAATGTTTTTCTAAACCACCCCTGCTCCTACTTGCTTTTCAGGGCGAACTTACATATTCCTCTACCCCATTAGGGCAACAGAGGGGCCCAGGAAGTGAAATCACTGAAGGGACTTTATTTCCATTTTCGGGGGGCGCAGGTAGATTAAGTCTTGCCGCATAATGCGCTGCACATGTTCTAGTTCCGGCCATTGCTGCTCTCTGCTTGTACCATCCCTGGCGGAGTGATTCATGTGTACAACGCTCCCTCAGTAAGTGTTGTCTGTGGGAGGGAGAGAGGCATGTGACTAAGAGGAAGCAGGAAACCTAATCCAACAGTGGTGCACAGCTAGAGGTAAGGGGCGGCACACAGTAACATCAACTACCATGAAAAGAAGGTACAGCCCCCTGACTCCCCACTGTGTTTGTGATTATCGTCATTATGATGATCACAGCACTTTAGATCCTCTATTGCTCTTCCACAGTGTCACTTGGCTATTGGGTCTGAGTGTGTACAGACTGTCACACAGTAGAGCCATAACAAAGTCAACACCTAATAGCCATGTGACACTGTGGAAGAGCAATAGAGGCTCTAAAGTGCTGTGATCATCATAATGATGATAATCATAAGCATGAGATGCTACTTTACACTTGCTACTTGTTTGGATGGAACGGGCAGTAAAAGATTTTTTAACCACCCACCAACCACTCCTCCTTAAAGAAGCTTTCACCCAAACCTTACAATTAGGTCTGCCTGACATTTTTTCATGTGGATCTGTATGAAAGCTCTATGTAGAATGGAATCCAGTTGTACATAGATTTGAATCTGTTTGTTTACACCTGCCTATCTCTGGGTCCGTTCAGGTAAAAAAAAAAAAAATGCTGCTATCTCTGTGTTGTGGGTTTGTGATGCTTTTTTTTTTGTGGATTTTATACATTTAAAGCTCATTTTTTTGTGATGCTGGGAGTGCAGTCAACCTCCTTTCCACATTGCCTATTGTGAGTGGACACAAGTCCAAATTTCCATTTAGCCACCCAGAGAGACATCACAAGTCCTCTTCTGTCTGCTGTGTGTTGCAGATGCAAACTGAACAGACCTGGAAATCAGAACACTGACGTCTGTCCCATTTATTTCCAATTCTGCAGAGAATCCACTCATGACCCCTTGCTGAGTGGAGCAGCACTGTTTGAAAGAGCCCTCATGCTGGAAAGGTAGTGGTGGGGAAAGTACATATGCTGCAACCACTGTGACCACCCACCATGTTTCCTGCTGAGCATTATACTTTTAAACTACTGTTGGGGTTTTTAAAGCGGAGTTCCACCCAAAAGTGGAACTTCCGCTTAAACCACTCCTCGCCCCCTTACATGCCACATTTGGCATGTCATTTTTTTTGGAGGGGGGGGAGTGGGGGCTTCAGTAGGAGTGGGACTTCCTGTCCCACTTCCTCCTTCCGCCCAGGGACCGCTTAGGCGACTCGTCATATCGCCTAATGCGGCCCCTCTCTGTAGGCGATCACCTGGGACACGTGACAGGTCCCAGGCGATCGCCTGTCCACTCAGGAGACGCAGCACTGTTCGCGCATGCGTAGTGAGTGCCCGGCCGTGAAGCCGAAAGCTGTCACGACCGGGTGCCCACAGTTAGAATGCAGGCGCCAGCGGAAAGGGGGGGGGAGGGGAGCGAAGCTCCGGGCGTCGCTGGACAGTGGAACAGGTAAGTGGATGTTTATTTAAAGCCAGCAGCTACACTTTTTGTAGCTGCTGAGTTTTAATAAACATAAAAAAGGCTGAAACTCCCCTTTTTAAGTGGTTAAAACAGGTCGTGAGAAGGTGATACAATGCCTGTTCACCACCAGCCAAATTCTGTCAGAAGAGCAATTCGCATGCAGATCACTGTTCAGAGAGCAATGCTAGTGTGAATTGGCTCATACAGATTTTAAATAATCATTGGAGTGCATGCCTCCAACTGATTTAAAGGCATAATAGATGTGCTGGCTGAGGCCTGGTTCACACTGGGGCGACAAACGCTCCGACATTGGGAGCTCATGTCGCATGACGTGTGAAAATCAATGTTTCCCTATGAGAGCCGTCTTAACTGGTCCGACACATGTCGGTCCGACTTTGAAAATGCTCCCTGTACTACTTTGGTCCGACTTCAGCCCATTGACTATCATTGAAGTCGGATCAAAGTCGGACCACAGTCTTGCATGGTCCGACTTTGGCATGCGACTTGTGCTGTGCTGCTCTTGAGGGGAAACTCCAGGCCAAATTTTAAATAAAAAACCGGCGTGGGTTCCCCTCCAGAGGCATACCAGGCCCTTGGGTCTGGTCTGGATTTGAACGGGCGCCCTTACGCCCAAAAGCGGCGTGGGGGGTCCCCCCCAAAATCCAAACCAGACCCTTATCCGAGCACGCAACCTGGCAGGCCGCAGGGGAAGAGGGGGGACGAGAGAGCGCCCCCCCCTCCCTCCTGAACCGTACCAGGCCGCATGCCCTCAACATGGGGGGTTTGGTGCTCTGGGGCAGGGGGGCGACCTGCGGCCCCCCCACCCCAGAGCACCTTGCCCCCATGTTGATGAGGACAGGGCCTCTTCCCAACAACCCTGGCCGTTGGTTGTCGGGGTCTGCGGGCGGGGGGCTTATCGGAATCCGGGAGCCCCCTTCAATAAGGGGGCCCCCGGATCCCGGCCCCCCCACCCTATGTGAATGAGTATGGGGTACATCGTACCCCTACCCATTCACCTGGTGGAAAAAAATTGCAATAAAAAAACACTACACAGGTTTTCAAAGTAATTTATTGCACAGCTCCGGGGGTCTTCTTCCGACTTCCGGGGGTCTTTTCCGACTTCGAGGGTCTCCGGTGTCATCTCCCGCTCTCCGGTTCTTTCTTCCGCCGGGCCTCCGCTAACTTCTTTTTAGCTCTCGTGCTAACAGAGGCCCGGTCTTCCCGTTGTCTCGTCCGGCTCTCCGTTGTCCTTCTGCCGGTCCCTCCACTAACTTCTTGGTAGCTCTTTCGCTAATGGAGGGGCCGGGCTTCCCGTCGCCGTCGGCTTCTTCTTCCCTCTTCTCCTCCTCGATGTTGACGCGTCGCTTCTTCCCGCTGTAATACTGGCTCTCCGCTCCGCATTAATATAGGCTTCTCATGACGTCACAGTCACATGTTCCAGGGCACATGGCCCCGGAGCATGTGACTGTGACGTCATGGGAACATGTGACTGTGACGTCATGAGAAGCCTATATTAATGCGGAGCGGAGCGGAGAGCCAGTATTACAGCGGGAGGAGGCGACGCGTCAACATCGAGAAGGAGAAGAGGGAAGAAGACGCCGACGGCGACAGCGACGGGAAGACCGACCCCTCCACTAGCGAAAGAGCTACGAAGAAGTTAGTGGAGGGGCCGGCAGAAGAACAACGGAGAGCCGGACGAGACAACGGGAAGACCGGGCCTCTGTTAGCAAGAGAGCTAAAAAGAAGTTAGCGGAGGCCCGGCGGAAGAAAGAACCGGAGAGCGGGAGACGACACCGGAGACCCTCGAAGTCGGAAAAGACCCCCGGAAGTCGGAAGAAGACCCCCGGAGCTGTGCAATAAATTACTTTGAAAACCTGTGTAGTGTTTTTTTATTGCAATTTTTTTCCACCAGGTGAATGGGTAGGGGTACGATGTACCCTGTACTCATTCACATAGGGTGGGGGGGCCGGGATCCGGGGGCCCCCTTATTGAAGGGGGCTCCCGGATTCCGATAAGCCCCCCGCCCGCAGACCCCGACAACCAACGGCCAGGGTTGTCGGGAAGAGGCCCTGTCCTCATCAACATGGGGGCAGGGTGCTCTGGGGTGGGGGGGCCGCAGGTCGCCCCCCTGCCCCAGAGCACCAAACCCCCCATGTTGAGGGCATGCGGCCTGGTACGGTTCAGGAGGGAGGGGGGGCGCTCTCTCGTTCCCCCCTCTTCCCCTGCGGCCGGCCAGGTTGTGTGCTCGGATAAGGGTCTGGTTTGGATTTTGGGGGGACCCCCACGCCGTTTTTTCGGCGTAGGGGCGCCTGTTCAAATCCAGACCAGACCCAAGGGCCTGGTATGCTCCTGGAGGGGAACCCGCGCCGTTTTCTTAATTTAAAATTTGGCCTGGAGTTCCCCTTCAAGATTCATACCAAACACAGTGCCTGATATTGGCGGGGATCCAAGTCGGATCCCCGTTCATTAAAAGTCGGACATATGTCGGCTTCATGTCGCAAGGCAAAGTCGGATCCAAAGTAGGACGGATGTCGTGTCGCACTAGTGTGAACCCGGCCTAAAGGTAAGTTGAATCCTTAAAGTCAGCTGCAGCACATTCTCATTCATTAGCAGGCATGGGATTAGCCTGGACAGAGATAAATATCACTTGAAATATGACTTTTTTGAGGAGGCGTCAAGGGTGCGGTTGGGGTGGCCCCATTAGGTAGGCTGTACAGGGCCCCATGATTTCTAAGCGGCCCTGCATACAGTATATTATGAGGTGTGAATTCTTAAACCGGAACTAAACTCTCTCAAGCAACATTAAATATGTTTAATCCTTATGCTGCTAGACCTAGTACTGTATATTAAATGTACTTGTTTTAACATTTCTTCAGTTGCTTCCTGGTTTCTGGCCTAGGCCAAAATGATGTCATACATCCCAGGAGTCTTCATGGCCTTTTTTTTCTTTCATCTGAAGGAGGGGAGGAAGGTCTTTCTCAATTAAGCACACCCTTCTCTCTGCAGGTCTGAGCTAAAGGCAGACGGGTTCCAGTCCGGTTTTTGACACTTGTGCCCGGGTTTCTGTACTCCTCTAACCCGGACACGGCAGCGTACCTCCAGTCCCAACAGTCTCCCATCTATTGCTTTCTCCCGCGCGTTGTGCGTGCCTGCCGTCCGACCCCGTCCCCCCGCCACATCCAGCCAGTCTGCGCATCCTATTATGAATGAAGCCTGTGCCGTCCTTGACACCAGCCATCCCCCACACCACCACTGCAAGCAAGTTTCAGCAGCATGGAGGACAGCCTGGGCGAGGAGTAGAAACAGAAGTGACATTTAGCCCACCAGAGCTCCATCACAGACATCGGAGCTGTATGGGGATTTCTTCCTCCTCTGCTACTGTGAGTCACCCCTTCCCTCTCTGCACTGTGACCCGAACTGCTGTGTACGGCTCTCTGGATGTCTTCACTCGGTCACTACACACTATTCACTTAAGAGGAGGAGGCCCTCCCCTCTGTCAGCTACCCCCTCCTCTGTCAGCTACCCCCCTCCTCTGTCAGCTACCCCCCTCCTCTGTCAGCTACCCCCCTCCTCTGTCAGCTACCCCCCCTCCTCTGTCAGCTACCCCCCCTCCTCTGTCAGCTACCCCCCCTCCTCTGTCAGCTACCCCCCTTCTCTGTCAGCTACCCCCCTTCTCTGTCAGCTAACCCCCTTCTCTGTCAGCAACCCACTCCTCTGTCAGCTACCCCCCTCCTCTGTCAGCTACCCTCCCCCCTGTCAGCTACCCTCCCCCCTGTCAGCTACCCCCCCTCCTCTGTTAGCTACCCCCTCCCCTCTGTCAGCTACCCCCTCTCCTCTTTCAGCTACCCCCAAACGGCATGCATTCCCCCTTCTTCCCCCGCTCCAGTGGGGCTAATGTCTTGCAGCCGGGTCACACTGCACTGTCTGTCTGTGCGCTCTCTCTCTCCCACCCATCCGCCGGCGCCGATGCCACCAGAGACAGTGAATGGAGGGCCACTTGACTGGTGTCCTAGCAACCAGGGATGCTTTTGCAGGAGAAAGAAAGACTGGTATTACAGACTCCATTCTACTGACACCGTCCACTGCTCTACTTGTAATGGTCGTTTAACCACAAAGGGGTTAATATGGATTCTACTACTGTTCCGAATTGTAAAGTTTAGATAAAATTGCATGCAAGTTTTGAAAAGCAGAGACTGACACATCCGTGCAGATCCGTTGCTTCCGTATCTAATGATTTATTCTAGGCAGTACTAAGCTTTTACACACAGCATGATACGTCACTATTATGTTAATTGTGACACTAATAAACACATCTCATTGGCTACAATACAAAAGGAGTACAGAAACGTGATGATTATGCTGGGCTGTCCTATCTTCATATCCGCATTCCAAAGGTGTGTGGGAGAAGGGGCCATTCGCCATTTTCTGTCTTCTCCAGTTTTCTCGATGGGAGGGGTTGTTATTATAAACTGATTTTGAGTAAGGAAATATTACAGCAGTGGTGTACATGAGAAAGCAATATAGACTTTATAGCATAGTAAAGATGCATAGAGAATAGACATTTTCTAGTTTAACATTATGCTCATCACATTCCTTCACATACTGACACCGTCCACTGCTCTACTGACACCGTCCACTGCTCTACTGACACCGTCCACTGCTCTACTGACGCCGTCCACTGCTCTACTGACGCCGTCCACTGCTCTACTGACGCCGTCCACTGCTCTACTGACGCCGTCCACTGCTCTACTGACGCCCTCCACTGCTCTACTGACGCCCTCCACTGCTCTACTGACGCCCTCCACTGCTCTACTGACGCCCTCCACTGCTCTACTGACGCCCTCCACTGCTCTACTGACGCCCTCCACTGCTCTACTGACGCCCTCCACTGCTCTACTGACGCCGTCCACTGCTCTACTGACGCCGTCCACTGCTCTACTGACGCCGTCCACTGCTCTACTGACGCCCTTCACTGCTAGAAATGCTAGGGGGGTGGGGTGTTTTTCAAAGTGATTTCTCAACAAAATAATACATGGAGGCATGGATGGATGGGCGAGTTTGCTTTATATATAAAATAATAATATTTAAAATTAATTAAAAAGCGGTTTGTGGTGCTCAGATTCAGTTTAGTTCCACTTCAAGTACAGGAATCCTGGTCAGCCAATCCGAATTTATTTTGTTTTGATCTAACTTCCTTAGACTGAATTCCGATTCAACTTACTGAGCTTAACAATTAATTTTTTTTTTTTTTATTGAACAATGCTGTATGTGTTTTGATAGGTTCTGAGGTCTGATGGCCTATAATCATTTTCTCCCTAGAACTGGAATTTTTCTCACATTTTTTTTATTGAATTCTTTTTGTGAGTATCTATTTTTTCATCTTAGGATGATGAAAGGATCATATGCAATATGCTTGCAAATGTACTATTCTGGTAGCATCGGTTTTCTATTATCTGGAACCATCATATATGCATTTTCGGAACATATGATTGTCAGGAGAAACAAAAGATAATTGACAAGTTCATCAAGCTTTCTTTTATGTCTTTGGGAAGGCTAATGATAGAGTGTAATACAAAATTCACATTAGGCAATAGGTATCTGCAGCAGAGTTAACAAATGACTGTCTGTTCCTGTGTCCATGCAGAGTTCATAAAGTCAGAGATTAAGGGAAGAGTCACAAAAGAGCTATTCCTGCCTGGGATTTCAAACCTTTCACTTTGTCATAGGTTAGAATCTTCTCCCAAATATTAAGGCTAGGTTTACACTGGTGTGTCTGCAGTTTCATGCAATTTTTATGCATTTTTGGTGTGTTCTTTATGCATTTTTCATGCATTCATATTGAATTCTATGGAGACAAAAACATGCATTTTCTCACCTAAGCATCTGTACTTTTTTTACGAGGTTCTCAGAAGAGAAACATGCAGGTGTAAATGGGCCCCATACAAAATAATAGTAATCCTTTTGTGTAAAATTGTGCAGTTGTGTTACTAAAGGCTAATTGTCTGCAGCTAAAGTATTTCACATTCTTTATGTTCTAGTGACAATCAGTGGTATTGCAGTGGTTCTCAACCTTGTTCTCAAGTACCCCCAACAGGCCATGTTTTGGGAATTTCGTTAAGAGCAGCTTCACACTGGGGAGGTTTTCAGGTGCTTTAGTGCTAGAAATAGCCTCTGCTATGCACCTGAAAACCGCCTCTTATTCATTGCAATGTGTCTTTTCACACTGAGGCAGTGCGCTTGCAGGACATTCCGAAAAGTCCTGCAAGCAGCATCTATTTAGCGCTCCAAAAAACCCTTCCCATTGGAATGAACACTGGACTTTTTACCATTTTTTTGGGGTGAAAAGCACCCTTTTTTTGTTTTATAGCGCAAAAAATAAAAACCGCAGAGATAATCAAATACCACCAAAATAAAGCTCTATTTATGGGGAAAAAAGGACGTCAATTTTGTTTGAGAGCCACGTCGCACGACCGCACAATTGTCATTCAAAGCATGACAGTGCTGAAAGCTGAAAATTCCCTGTATGGAAGTGGTTAAGGATTGGTAAGCTACAATATATACATTTTCTTAGGGGTTTAAGCAGTTGCTGACCGGGCCATAACCGAATGACGGCTACAGTACGGTTGGATAACTCTGGGAGACCGCCAGGTGTCCCAGACCCAGCGTGTCACGGACCGTGGTAGAGAACCAATGACGGCATGATCACTTGTAAACAAACCGGAGCATTTCCAGTTTTGCTCCTCCCCTCTTCTCACACCGATCGGCACAGCGTGTGAGGAGAGGAGGGAGCTAGTGCAGCAGCGCTGTGGGCTGGATCTGAAGTGCCCACAGCGCTGATCTGTGCCCATCCCTTGCTCATCCATGCTCCATCCCTGGCTCATCCATCCACATTCATGCTCATCTATGCCAAATCCATACCACATCAGTATGCATCCGTGTTGCATACATGCCCCATCAGTGCTCATTCGTGCCCCATCAGTGCTCATTCGTGCCACATCAGTGCTCATTCGTGCCACATCAGTGCTCATTCGTGCCACATCATTGCTCATCCATGCCACATCAGTGGTCATCCATTCTACATCAGTGCTCATCCATGCCACATCAGTGCTCATTCGTGCCACATCCATACCACATCAGTACTCATCCATGCCCCGTCAATGATCATCCATGCCACATCCATGCCACGTCAGTTCTCATCTGTGCCACATCAATGCCACATCAGTGCTCATTCGAGCCACATTCATGCCACATCAGTGCTCATCTATGCCACATCAGTTCTCATCCGTGCCACATCAGTTCTCATCAGTGCCACATCCGTGCCACATCAGTTTTCATCCATGCCATATCAGTTCTCATCTGTGCCACATCAGTGCTCATTCGTGCCACATCCATGCCACTACAATGCCCATCAGTGCCTCACAAAGTTGTAATAGGTAGTCAATTTAGATTTGAAATTGATGTCCCTAGAACACCTGATGGTGCTCCCTTCATGTTGGGCCTCTGTATGTGGCCAGGCTGTGGAAAAGTCTCACACATGTGGTATCACAATACTCAGGTCGAGTAGCAGAATACATTTTGGGGTGTAATTTTTGCTATGTACATGCTATGTGTTAGAAATATCTTTTAAATTGACAACTTTGTGTAAAAAAAAAAAAAAATACAAATTTTCATTTTCTTTTCACATTTTCCAAAAACTTGTGGAAAAAATGACATGTTCAAAAGACTCATTATGCCTCATAAAATATACGTAGGGGTGTGTAATTTCCAAAATGGGGTAATTTTTTGGGTGTTTCCAATGTCCTGGTGCTCTAGGGCCTTCAGCCTAGGTTCACATTGGAGCGATTTGTCATGTGATTTGAGAGATCAAATCGCATGACAAGTTGCAGCCTATTGGAGGCAATGACATTGTTTTAATCGGTGCGACACTGATTTTGCGGCACCGCACCGATTTTCAAAAGTAATTCCTGTACTACTTTTGCTGATTTCAGGTGCTACTTCAATAGACATCTGTGCATGAAGCCACACAGGTGTCTATCAAGTAGCACCTTAAATCGCGCTGACCTTGCTACTTTGAAATCGCGCTACATCAAGTGAAGTAGCGCAATTTCAACGTAGCATCAATGTGAACCAGGGCTTAAAAGTGTAAGAGGTAGTCTAGATGTAAACAAAGCCGCCATTGCGGCTAGTAAACATGAGATCGTGAAAAAAATTTCACGATCTCATGCTTTCCAGCCTAGAGGAGAGATGTGGGGTCTTATTAACCCTGCATCTCTCCATAAAGAGGACCTGTTACACACCATTCCTATTACAAGGGATGTTTACATTCCTTGTAATAGGAATGAAAGTGATAAAAAAAAAAAATAATAAATGTAAAAAAAGTGTAAAAAAAAATAAAATAATTTAAATAAAAAATAAATAATAATACATTTTTTTAAAAAGCCCCTGTCCCTGGTAGCTCGCAATCAGAATTGAACGCACACGTAAGTCCCGCCCACGTATGTAAACGCCGTTCAAACCACATATGTGAGGTATCGCAGAGTGCGTTAGATCGCGTGCAACAATTCTAGCACTAGACCTCCTCTGTAACTCTAACCTGGTAACCTGTAAAAAAAATTAAAGCGTCGCCTATGGAGATTTTTAAGTACCGAAGTTTGGCGCCATTCCATGAGTGTGCGCAATTTTAAAGCATGACATGTTAGGTATCTATTTACTTGGCGTAACATCATCTTTCATATTTTACAAAAAAATTGGGCTAACTTTACTGTTTTATTATTTTTTAATTCATGAAACCATTTTTTTTCCCAAAAAAAGGCGTTTGAAAAATTATTGCGCAAATACCGTGCAAGAAAAAAAGTTGCAATGACCGTCATTTTATTTTATTCTAGCGTGTCTTCTAAAAAAACATGTATAATGTTTGGGGGTTCTGAGTAATTTTCTAGCAAAAGAATGATGATTTGTACATGTAGGAGAGAAGTGCCAGAAAAGGCCCAGTATTGAGGTGGTAAAAAAAAGCCTGGTGTTGAAGTGGTTAAAGGGGACGTATATATACGTCCTTCTGCCTGTCCGTGCCATGCTGTCGGCGTATATCATCGTGCGCTGGTCGGCAAGCGGTTAACAATGCTAAAAGTGAAACAATAAAAATGAAATATTCCTTTAAATATAGTGCCTGGGGGGTCTCCTTAGTCTGCCTGCAAAGAAGCGCATCTTTCCCATGTTTATAACAGCACCACAGCAACATGACATTTCTAAAGGAAAAAATTTAATTTAAAACTGCTCGCGGCTGTAATGTATTTTCGGATTTCGGCAATATAGATAAAAATCATTGAAAAAAACAGCATGAGTTCCCCCCCAGTCCATTACCAGGCCCTTTGGGTCTGGTATGAATATTAAGGGCAACCCCACACCCAAATTGTAAAAAAAAAATGCATGGGGGTCCCTCCCAAAAGCCATACCAGGCCCTTCAGGTCTGGTATGAATAATAAGGGGAACCCCACGTCAAAATAAAAAAAATGGCGTCAGGGTCCCCCCAAAATCCATACCAGACCCTTATCCGAACACGCAACCTGCCAGGGCGCAGGAAAAGGGGGGGGGGGCGAGAGAGTGCTGTTGATGGGGACAATGGCCTTTTCCCCACAACCCTTGCTCAGTGGTTGTGGGGGTCTGCAGGTGGGGGGCTTATCAGAATCTGGAAGCCCCCTTTAACAAAGGGACCCCCCAGATCCTGGCCCCCCTATGTGAATGGGTATCGGGTACATTGTGCCCCTACACATTCACCAAAAAAAGTGTAAAAAAAAAGTAAAAAAATGACAGGACACAGTTTGGGGCAAGTCCTTTATTAAAAAAAGAAAAAATGTCCTGCGATGTCCATTCATCTTCGATCACAGCGCCGACAACCCGAGAAAAATAAAAACGGAAAAACTCTGCCTTGATGGGAGGCGTCCCGTGACTGCAGCCTTTTTGCACTGACAGCTCTTATATAGCTGAGGGCGGGGCCACCCGGTGATGTAAATGAGTAACCCCGCCCTGACATGACGTCAGAAGGGGGCAGGGCCACCTGTTTTATTTCTCTCGGGTTTTTGGTGCTGTGATCGAAGATGAATGGACATTGCGGGACACTTTTATTAATTTTTTTTAATAAAGGACTTGTCCCAAACTGTGTCCTGTTATATTTTTACTTTTTTGACACTTTTTGGGGTGAATGTGTAGGGGCACAATGTACCCAATACCCATTCACATAGGGGGGCTGAGATCTGGGGGTCCCCTTGTTAAGGGGGGCTTCCAGATTCTGATAAGCCCCCCGCCCGAAGACCCCCACAACCACCGGGCAAAGGTTGTGGGGAAGAGGCCCTTGTACCCATGTGGAGGCCTAGGAGTCCCAAATTTAATTGCTTACTATCAAGCAGCGCAGATAGCCCAACTGGCAGTCACAATTCCTGGTCCTATTCTACATTGGGTTGACATGGAGGACCTTGCATGCTCTTAACCTCCCTGGCGGTATGATTCTGTCTGGAATTATGTACCAAAAGCGGTACAATTATTTTGCATGGAAATTTGGTTTTATGTATTGTAGGCCTGCAATTCTTAGTAATTACTTACTTAAACCTGACCAAACAAGAGTCTAGTAGACATCCCGGGTATGATAAAGTTTGAAACACAAAATCATAAATTATAATATAATAAATAACTATAAATAATTATAACAAATAGTAATGTAATTATAATAAAAATGTATTCAATAATGTAATCAAATCAAAAGAACTGAAATTTGCTCAGTTGCAGAATTGTCATTAGATTTAGTGTTTGATGACGAATTTCCCCACAAATCGCTATCGCTCAATTCTGCGAGTGATTCTAATTTATTATCGCTGTTTTTTAGCTGGTCTAAAACCACTTTTGACATAAAGGGACACTTTTTGGTTGCTATGGACAATCTCCAGTTTCCAGGCAAAAAGAACAGTTTTTATAATATAAGAGTGCATGCAGGACACTGGACAGACCACTAGGGACAAAGGGGATGTGTAATTATTTGATACAGTACTGTAATCAGTAAGATTAAAGTATACTGTATGTATTGTGTGTTTTTCACTTTTTGAATTTGGCATCGAACTCCGCCCCCGCGCGCCGTAACGTCGCAGGAAACGGAGCTCGGCACTCGGCAGTGTGGAACGAGCGAGACACGGCTCGCACACACTGCGGGGAGACATCGCAGAATCCAGGGAACAAGGTAAGTAACTTCCCATGGATACTGCGATACAGCCCGAGTCTGGCTCGGGGTTACCGATCTTAGCATTAAAAACTCACCCTGAGCCTGACTTGGGAATACCGCCAAGGGGGTTAAGCAGGAGTCTCAAACTGGCATCCCTCCAGCTGTTGCGAAACTACAAGTCCCATCATGCCTCTGCCTGTGGGAGTCATGCTTGTAACTGTCAGCCTTGCAATGCTCATGGTACTTGTAGTTTCGCAACAGCTGGAGGGCTGTTAGATTGAGACCTGCTCTACAGGTTTGATTGCAGCTATGATGTGAATTCCTAGCAAATTGAGGCCCCCAGTCTTATGTCCTAATCTTTCATTCTCATTATTAATTTGGGATAGACATTGAGGAAAAATCTTTCTTCACTTCATACACATTTATCTCCTTTGTTTAATAATCCTGAATTTATTCCTGGATTGTCCTCTGATGTTTTTCGGTGGTGGGAGAATAAAGGTTTGTCACATATTATTATAAACTTTTTATCTGGGAATAAATTATACTCATTGAAATATTATCAATCCGTATCACAACTACCTTCCTCAGAACTGTCTGGATACAACCTGATTACTTTATTCTTAAAAAATAAACTTAGTAAAATTAATCAACCACTACTGTTATCCCTATTCAAACCTGAACATAAGCTCCCATATATGGAACAATGGGAAAAAGATCCTAACTTTTCATGGGAACTCTCAGAATGGTATAAAACAATCAATAATTTGTCATGGATATGCATTAATGTCTGTCTGCCATCTTACCTTCCTCCTCATGTGTTCATCTAGAGACCAGACCTCCTTCACCTGGCTTCCTTTATAATCTCCTCCCAGCCTGACTCCACCCCAGGCCCTATCACTGAACACTATATTAACCTGTGCACTGCAAGCCTGCTTTGCTGATCAACGTGTTTGTTAGACATTGTGTGTTTGGGTTCCTGCCTGCCGTGTGCTACGTCTGTCTCTCTGTTACGTTATTGGCTTGTCCCCGACTATCCCTGTCTGCTCGTGACCCTTGACCTTTGGCTCGTTCTTCGTTATCCTTGTCTGCTTGTGGCCCCTGACCTTCAGCTTGTTATTCGGTTCTCTCTATCGTGTGCTGCTGCTTCCCCTCTTTTCCCCTTATCCTACGGGGCGTGAGCTAGGAAACTCCAGGGGCCGCGACCTGGTCCCAGCCTGCAGCGTAACATCCTCACCACTAGAGGCCCTGGAGAAGACCAGCTGGGTCTTAGACTCCGCGCCCTGGGGAATCTTGGCTCTCGCTTCCGTTGGGATCCCGGTTGTGCTCCTCTGGTCCCGCTTTCCACAACCACCCAGTTTCCTATCCGCAGAAGCCAGCCATAGGGTTCACTACCTCGCGGTGCACTCCTGTCCCCCTATGGTGTACATCCGTCACCTGGCCACAGGTGACCCTGACAGTTTGATCAGCCATGAACCCGGCTGACATCCCGCTTCCCGCGGATGATCCATTGCAGGGCATAGTTCGCAGACTTGAGACCCAGGAATCAAATCAGACCCAGGTGATGCGATTCCTCCAGGATCTGGCTTCTCGATTCGAGCAGCTTCAGGTCTCCTTGGGAACCCCGAATCCGCAACCCCAAGTACAACCAGCGGCTGTACCTATCGCACCAGTCGCAGCCTCACACTCACTAAGATTGCCAGCTCCGTTCCGTTTCTCTGGGGACTCCAAGGCCTGCAGGGGGTTTCTCAGCCAATGCACTATTCATTTTGAGCTTCAGCCTCAAAGCTTCCTGTCTGACCGGGCTAAGGTAGCCTATATCATTTCCCTCCTCTCCGGTGAAGCTTTGGCCTGGGCTGCCCCCCTGTGGGAGAGGAACGATCCGGTGGTTTCCAGTCTGTCCGAATTCTTGAAGCTCTTTCGTAATATCTTCGAAGAGCCGGCTCGGGCTTCTTCAGCGGCTAGTGCTGTCTTACGTCTTCGCCAAGAATCTAGTTCAGTGGGGCAATATGCTCTTCAGTTCCGTATCCACACAGCTGAATTGAGCTGGAATAATGAGGCCCTGGTCGCTACCTTTTTACATGGCCTCTCTGACCGAGTGAAAGACGAATTAGCGGGAAGAGCCATTCCCGTCGGTCTGGACGATGTAATTTCATTATGCAACCAGATCGACATTCGTTTTCAAGAGAGGTCCTTAGAAAAAAGACGCCAGCACTCTCTGGGTCCTAGCCAGTCTGAGCTCCCCACCCTTCATTCCGTGGAGCATCCTCTACCTGCTGAAGAACCTATGCAGCTGGGCCGGACCAGACTAACCCCCGAAGAACGTGCTAGGCGCAGAACTCTGGGCTTGTGCCTCTATTGTGGGGGCAAGGGTCATTTTCGTGACTCCTGCTCGCTTCGTCCGGGAAACGCTCGGGTCTAATACATTTGGAAGGTGGAGTATTGGACCCAGAAACATCACCTTCTCGCCTGCTCTGACCGGTGTTCCTTCATGTAGGCACTTCTCCTCAGTCAACCCTTGCATACCTGGATTCCGGGGCTGCCGGCAATTTTATGGATTGGAGAACTGCTTCTTCTATGAAGCTTACCCTTTCACCTCTCACTACCCCATTGGTAGTCTCGGCAATTGATGGCACTGTTCTCCCAGGGGGCCCTATTCGCTTCCAGACGCTACCCATTAGGATGTCGGTAGGGATTCTCCACCAGGAGTGGATATCCTTTCTTATTCTACCCAAGGCCTCTACCCCAGTTGTATTGGGCCTCCCTTGGCTACAGCTCCACTCTCCACATGTGGACTGGGTCTCTGGGCAGATCCTGGCCTGGGGTTCCTCATGTTTCTCCTCGTGTCTTCTCAAGGTGACCCCCAAGGAGAGTCTTCCGGTTGCTGCCACTTCTGTTTCTTCTGATCTTCCCGCCGCATACAGCGATTACCAGGATGTGTTCTGTAAAAAATCAGCTGAGGTGCTTCCTCCCCACAGGTCTTTTGACTGTGCTATTGATCTTGTCCCCGGAGCAACTCTACCCAGGGGTCGTACCTACCCTCTGTCCATCCCAGAGACCCAGGCCATGTCGGAGTATGTAGCAGAGAATCTGGAGAGAGGTTTCATCCGGAAATCCTCATCGCCTGCAGGGGCAGGGTTCTTTTTTGTTGCCAAAAAGGATGGTACCTTAAGACCCTGCATCGATTATCGGGGTTTAAATGCGGTTACTATTAAAAATCGATACCCCTTACCCTTAATATCTGAGCTATTCGATAGGTTGAAGGGTGCCTCCATTTTCACCAAGTTGGATCTCAGAGGCGCGTACAATCTCATTCGAATACGGGAGGGTGACGAATGGAAGACTGCATTCAACACTAGAGACGGGCATTACGAATATCTGGTGATGCCTTTTGGTCTGTGTAATGCTCCAGCCGTGTTTCAAAACTTTGTCAATGAAATCTTCAGAGATCTGCTGTACCAGTTTGTTGTCATCTATCTGGATGACATTCTGATCTTTTCTGAGAATCTGCTCGTCCACAGAAACCATGTCCGCACTGTACTTCAACGTCTTAGAGAGAACAATCTCTATGCCAAGCTGGAGAAATGTTCCTTTTGAATGTTCTGAGGTCCTGTTTTTGGGGTGTTTCGTCTCATGTTCGGGGCTTCGTATGGACCCTGGGAAGGTCTTGGCTATCACCAACTGGCCTCTTCCTGCTAGCCTCAAGGCCACACAGCGCTTTCTTGGCTTCACTAATTATTATAGGCAGTTCATAAGGAATTACTCTTCCATTGCCGCGCCTATTATCGCTTTGACCAAGAAGGGTGTGAATGCCAGAGACTGGCCTCCCGAAGCTGTCTCTGCATTTCACAACCTGAAACAGGCCTTTGTTTCTGGCCCCCTCTTGAGGAGACCAAATCCTGGGAATGCATTTTTTATTGAAGTGGACGCTTCTTCAATGGGGGTGGGAGCTGTGCTTCTTCAAATCTTTGAGAAGAGACGCCAACCATGTGCGTTCTTCTCCAAAAAAAATTCTCAGGCAGAGAGGAATTATGCCATCGGTGATCGGGAACTTCTCGCAATTAAATTGGCGTTAGAGGAGTGGCGTCATCTCTTGGAGGGTTCCCCTCACTCCATAACGATCTTTACCGATCACAAGAATTTACAGTATCTACAGAATGCTAAACGTCTGAATCCTAGACAGACCAGGTGGAGTCTCTTCTTTGCCCGTTTTAATTTCACGATTAGCTACAAACCTGGTTCCTGCAACGGTCGGGCTGATGCGCTCTCTAGGTCATTTGACACTTTGGACGAGGAGTCCGCCCCTGAACCTGAGCCGATCATTCCCACCTCATGCATTGTTGCCCACTCTACCACCCTGAAGTCTAAAATTCCGCCTGGTAAGACCTTTGTCCCCACTGAGCTAAGAGCTAAGATCCTTCGTTGGGGACATGATTCCAAGGTGGCAGGGCATTCTGGATTCCTCCGATCCTTCCTACTCATCAGTCGTCACTACTGGTGGCCTAATCTCCGCTCAGACGTCAAAGACTACGTTAAAGCTTGTCATGTCTGTGCTCAGTCCAAATCCTCCACACAAGCTCCTGCTGGTCTCCTCATGCCCTTGCCCATTCCTAAGGAACCCTGGGTCCATATTGCCATGGATTTTATCACCGATCTCCCACTGTCTGAGAATAATACAGTCATTTGGGTGGTAATCGATCGATTCTCCAAGATGGCTCATTTTGTTCCTCTTCCTGGTCTTCCTTCTGCCCCTGCCTTGGTTCCCATTTTCATTCGGGAAATTCTCCGCCTACATGGGGTCCCTTCTCATATTGTTTCCGACAGGGGAGTCCAATTCACGTCTCGTTTTTGGAGAGCCTTTTGCAAATCCCTCAATATTGTCTTGGATTTTTCTTCTTCTTACCATCCCCAATCCAATGGACAGACTGAGAGGGTTAATCAGGAGTTAGAGGTCTTTCTTCGCACCTTTGTGTCTTCTCACCATGACGATTGGTCCTCTCTACTCCCGTGGGCAGAATTCTCCCATAACAATCATGTGAATACCAGTTCGCAGAAGACACCCTTTTTCACAGTTTATGGAAAACACCCTCAACTTCCTCTTCCCATGATCTGTTCTCCAGACATTCCAGCTTTGGCTTCGGTTCAGGAGTCTCTCAATTCCGTTTGGGGTCACGTTCATGATTCCCTCCGGGCAGCTGCTGAAAAATTCAAAGGCTTTGCCGACCGCCGCAGGCGTAAACCGCCTTCTCTTCAGCCAGGGGACAAAGTCTGGCTCTCTACCAGGAACATCAAGCTCCGAGTTCCTTCTCTGAAGTTTGCTCTACGATTCATCGGTCCATACACGGTAACTGCTAAACTGAATCCGGTTTGTTTCAAACTCCAGATTCCTAAGAGCCTTAAAATCACTAACTCCTTTCATGTTGCTCTTCTAAAGCCTTTAGTCCTCAATAAATTCTCTCGTCCTCTCCCTACCGTGGCGCCTGTCTCTGAGGATAATCAGGAGTACGAGATCAGTCAAATTCTGGACTCCCGACTCTGTAAAGGTGTTCTTCAGTACCTCGTTCATTGGAAAGGGTTTGGTCCTGAGGAGAGGTCTTGGATCACTGCATCTGAGGTCTTTGCACCTCGTCTGTTAAAGGAGTTTCATCTGAAGTTTCCCTCTAAACCTGGGCCCAGTCGGGGAAGGGGGAGGCCTCGTAAGAGGGAGGGTACTGTCATGGATATGCATTAATGTCTGTCTGCCATCTTACCTTCCTCCTCATGTGTTCATCTAGAGACCAGACCTCCTTCACCTGGCTTCCTTTATAATCTCCTCCCAGCCTGACTCCACCCCAGGCCCTATCACTGAACACTATATTAACCTGTGCACTGCAAGCCTGCTTTGCTGATCAACGTGTTTGTTAGGCATTGTGTGTTTGGGTTCCTGCCTGCTGTGTTCTACGTCTGTCTCTCTGTTACGTTATTGGCTTGTCCCCGACTATCCCTGTCTGCTCGTGACCCTTGACCTTCGGCTCGTTCTTCGTTATCCTTGTCTGCTTGTGGCCCCTGACCTTCAGCTTGTTATTCGGTTCTCTCTATCGTGTGCTGCTGCTTCCCCTCTTTTCCCCTTATCCTACGGGGCGTGAGCTAGGAAACTCCAGGGGCCGCGACCTGGTCCCAGCCTGCAGCGTAACATCCTCACCACTAGAGGCCCTGGAGAAGACCAGCTGGGTCTTAGACTCCGCGCCCTGGGGAATCTTGGCTCTCGCTTCCGTTGGGATCCCGGTTGTGCTCCTCTGGTCCCTCTTTCCACAACCACCCAGTTTCCTATCCGCAGAAGCCAGCCATAGGGTTCACTACCTCGCGGTGCACTCCTGTCCCCCTACGGTGTGCATCCGTCACCTGGCCACAGGTGACCCTGACATAATTTCTCAAAAATATCGATCAATACGTCTTAAGTGGAATCTACTTACAAAACTCCATTGCGATGGTACATGGTTCCATTGAGAACAGCTAAAATAAATCGACAAGTCTCTTTTAAATGATTTCAAAATTGTGGTCAAGAAGGTTCTATGGTACACATTTGGTGGCGATGTCCCAAAATACGTAAATTTTGGATCAAAATATTTGACTTTATATATGAAATTACTAAAATAAATATTATTAAATCCCCTGAAATTGCTCTCTTTCAAAAATTTCATATGAGTCTACCTAAACACACCAAACGCTTAATTTCTTATATAATCCTAGCCACTAAAATAACCATTGCGCATTGTTGGAATCAATCTGGAATAACATTTGATTATGTTATACAAAAGTTGAACTGGGTTATGAGCAAGGATAAATTGACTTGCATTTTACATAACAGCCTAACTATTTTTGAAAAATACATGGCGACCTGGTTACATTCTTCATCTATGAATATTTTCTTTCTTAGCTATTCTTCTTTTTTTTAATTTATTTTTATTATAATTAATTTTATTTTGAACAACTTTAAAAACAATTTTCAGTTGATTAGTAATTACTAACAATGATACTTATTATACTAAGTAAATACTACTTTTTTTTATTTTTTGTTAACAAATCTGCTATATCCCTACTTTCTTTACTTTTTATTAGAGATAAATTTCAATATCAGTTATGTTTATATGTTCTTCTTTTACTTGTTTAAATACTAGGGCTGTTACTGATTAAAATTTTCTTGTTCGATTAATCAATTTTTTTTAAATCGATTAATCGACTAATTTAGATTAATTATAACACACATACAGATCCAACTACATTTAGCTGATCTCCTTGCAGGCCGATTCCCAGTGCAGCTACCAACCAATGGAAAAATGGATAGCAGGATACAAAAAACACAAAAGTCAGCGTTCGATGGGAATAGCATTAAAACTTTTATAGTCTTCAAGTAGATAACAAAATAAATATTGCACTGGAGATAAAATCAATGTAGCTACATAAACTGTAAAAATGGTGCCAGTTATACCAAACGGCAGCAAAAGCAGTCCTAAAAACATGTAGCCAAGTATGATACTGGTATCAAAATGTGTACAATGATACCACTGCTGAATCCAGATGAGGAGGGGTTAACATCAGTCTGTCGGCATGTAGATGTCCTGTGAAGGGAACTATCACAACTCCCAGTGGATGGCTGTAGAATCCCAGGTTGATAGAGGGAAGTGATAGAGGGAAGTGTAACAGCCTTTGCGTGTGGAAGATAGTAAGGTCCCGCCGGCATGCAGATATGAAGGCACAGCAAAGGAGCCCTTCAGATGGACACGGCAAGCCCCGCCGGTGTCCGTGACATCACCAGATCTCCAACGGAACTCCCTGAAGACCCGGAAGATGGCGGAGAGGTGAGTACCGATCAAAAGAATTTTGATCGATCAAAAAAATGTATTGATTAATCGAGGAATCAATAGTTAATTTCCACAGCCCTATTAAATACCTTAGGTATATCATGCCTTATATTATTAACAATGTGTTTATTATACTGTTTTAAAAAAAAACAATAAAAATCTTGAACCTTGAACAAGATGCAAGCTTAACATTAGTGCAAACTACCAAGCAGATGGTGACCGCTCCTCACTATAACAAGATGACAAGCGCCAAAAGTTAATGTTTCTAAAAACAGCTGCATGATCCGCCAAAGCCTCATCAGGAACGTTGTATTTCCAGTTAACGTAACAATGCCTGGAGCCATGGACATCTCTCCAGACATCACTAAGTTTTAGTCTAGCAGCTAAAATGTAAGAAGAGTAAACAGCAAACAGATTCCTCAACATCTGTGCCAGTGCTGGTGTTATAATTACATGGCTTTTTTTTTTTTTTTTGCATTTATATTATATAAGAGTATAAGTGTATAAGTTTGTGCAGAAAATCAGCATCTCCTAGCAACAGCCGCATGGTGCCTGCTCTGAAAATTCAATTCACTCACATAAGCAGGTTTTATATAAATGTGTTAAGGATGAATCCAAAGTGATAATGTTATCGGAACACAGCACTTAAGTCATTGTCACACTAACATATAATTAGTCACCTTAATTTTTACCTTGGAAAATCTGATAAGGATGACAAATAGAGATGAGAAATGGGGGTTGCTTAAAGGCTGGTACACATGAGCCGAATATCGGCTGGTATTGCCCGGTTCAACAGAAACCAGCCGACATTTAGCCCATGTGTGCAGTAGCCTGTTCAACAGAAGCCAGCCTAATGTCTGGTTTCTGTCAAATAGATATGCTGAAAAACCAGCAGCCCCCCAGCATCTGATCAGCGCTCGCAGCCAATGGATGCAAGCTCTTACCAGCGGGTTCTGGCAGGGGGGGGGGGGGGGAGGGGTGAGTCCCCGTGTCAGAACACAATATCTCAGCGGGGAGATCCCCGTAATAACATAGCATAGTTAGTGCAGCTCCTCGTGAGCTCCCCAGTTTTTTTCATTCAGTCCACTGGATTGAAAAAAATAACTACCAGTATGTACAAGGTTTTAAAAATGGCAAATAGGCTGTTCGCTTTGCAAGAGAATTTGCTCTTAGCTTAGTGAATCGTCCAATCATGTGCAAACAAAAATTTTTTTTTTTTCATTTTCCTTGCACATGTAGCACCGTTTAGTGTGTATAGCTGTAGTGTAGGAAAATTTGGCCTAGCTGGGAGCCAGGTCTGGGTTGAATCTGGGTCAAGGTTGAGTGAGTCAGGGAGCCTGGAGCAAGCAGCATCTCTGGTAACTCCCCCTGCTCACTGGAACCTTGCAGAAGCTTCCAGAATTAGAGGGTGGAGTCTAGGAGGAGCTGCTTGGAGTATTGATGTGAGCCCCAGCATTAATCCTCAGAAAAATGGTCTGGCAGGGGGCAGGCACCTTAGAAAGACTCATGGGTCAAGCCAGCAGGGGCAGTCAGGTGGAAGATGGAGAAGGAGTGCTGAGGAGGCTGTCGGTGGCCCTTAAGTGTGAAATCCTTCCTGGAGGCACGGGAGCAAGGAGAGAACAGCAGGAGAAGGTCAACAAATCCAGGATTTCTCCAGAGAAGTCAGCCGGGTGGGCTGGTGAGTGAGCAGTCTGGGAGGACTGTGGAGAGAGAGAGTGTCAGTCTGGGAGGACTGTGGAGAAATAGCCAGGAGGGCTAGTGAAAGAGGCAGCTGTAGCCAGGAGCACCAGCAGTGCATAAAGAGGTGGTGCTGGGATCAGTAGCCACAGGGATGTAAGCTGGACTTTGCATGACCAAGGGGCCCGGGGTCCCTGCCTGTGAAGGGCTTTTGCTTTAATCTGGCTGAGTGTTTGGTCAGATCCACTGAAGTGTCTTAGCTGAGTTTTTGTGCAAGCAAGTGTGCTGGAGGAAGTGAAGAGTGTATATAGAGAGTACATAGGAGAAGTTGTCCCTGAAGTTGTTTAAAGCCAAGTGGGCATCCCATAATACCCATATTCCCCATCCAAGTTTAAATCCCTCAAATAAACAAAAAACAAAAACAAAGAACTGGACTGTTTCCTGACTCTGGGAGACTGTGAACATTTGGTGTGCCTGGCTGTGCAAAGTGGGGAATCCCATTTCACCTGCGGCTCCCCAGGGGGAGCACTACATACATGATTAACCACTTTAGGACCAGAAGGATTTGCACCCTTAATGACCAGGCCATTTTTTGCAATATGGCACTGCATCGCTTTAACTGACAATTGTACGGCCGTGCGACATTGTACCCAAACAAAATTGATGTCCTTTTTTTCCCACAAATAGAGCTTTCTTTTGGTGGTATTTGATCACCTCTGCAGTTTTTTTATTTTTTGCACTATAACAAACAAAGTGCGACATATTTTTCTATATTCTTCAACTGCGACTGTGTGAGCCACCGTACAATGGTGGCAATTCGCGCAGGGCAGCCAACCTGCCAGGGTATAACTGTGGCGGCTGGTCCTTTAAGCGGTTAAGTATTCTTTGCAAAGTGAATTTTAACAACATTCACTAAGCTAAGAAAATTTGTTCTTGCAAAACTGAAAGTTCTTTTTCAAAGTGAATTGCCTATAGAAATCAAGCCTATCGAGCCAACTATGTTTGAGATTGGACCTGCATTGTGACTAATTGCAAGAAGCCTAAATCCAAAAATTTCTGACTTTACACCCATCCTATTACATGTATACAACAGGGTCAAGATCATCTTCTTTTGGTTCTGAAAATTACATAATGTTCCATTTTTGCTTGCATATGCACATAAAAACATATAGCCGAGGCTGCATACAGTAATTGCAAAACATATGTGCCTATGAGGCTAAAAACTATAATTTTTGTGTATGAACTCTATAGTTTAACCAATTTTAGTATTTTAGTGCCTAATATTGAAATATATTTACTGTAATGTACCCCCTATCCTCCCAGGCACTATTTAAAATAATCCTGTGATTGTAATTCTCTCTCCAAGACAGAGTCTAGTTTTAGTGGGAGCAGTGGCAGTCCGTCCATAAGGGGCACAGGCCCCCCTCTAATCCATGCGCCTGAGGCTCTAATTGGCTTAAAAAAGGGTGGTCTCTGGGCACAGAGCACTGCGCTCTGAGCCCACCTAGTTGTGTGACAATAGCAAATACCGGTAATTATTTGCTATTGTCTTCCTGATTCTCCTCCCGGACAATCAGGAAGATGGTCCCGAGATCCGATTGGCCAGGGAGTCTCAGGACCCACTTCCTGTTCGGCCGGAGGGAGAAGCCCCAGCTCTTCCCTCGTCAAGCTCATCTCTTCATCTCGACTCAGCTCCCAGCTCAGATCCCATCTGCCTTCTTACGGTAAGGCCGCTGATCGCTGCCTCCCGACCGTCTCCTACTTGTGTGATTGGCTCACTGATTTTCCCAGAAGTCTGCACTAAGATAGTCAGATTTTTGGCATCCCCTGCAACAAAAATTTCATTTTTGGTAAAATACTCCCATTAGGAAATCATGTCTAAAAGGATGCACACCCAGTTTTCCACATTAAAACCGTACAGCTGCAGCAGCTGGTTGATAATTATGAAACCACTTCCATTAGATTCACTCGGGCACGAAGGAACAAAAAGTGATTTCTTCAGAATAACAAAAGGTAGGAATCTGCAACAAAGTTTGTTAAAAGCTCTGCAATGTACATACAGCAGATCACCCAGAGGGGAATGTTTTTTTCTCAACAAAAGTGGAGTTGCTTTAAAAATTGCAGCTCACCATTTTAGATGCTCTATTCTTGACCGTACAGCAAGGAAAACTCATCCAAAGTTCTCTATGTTTATGAGTGGACTGGGTAGCTGTGTTTTCTATAATGAACTCTGTATGTACTGTACAAACAAATGGCCACTGCCCCCCCCTCCCCTATAAAGGGCCAGTTATAAGTGAGGGCAGTGGCCATTTTCACTGTTGGAATACTGGTGAGGGGACGCACTAGACACTACATGTGCTTCCAATGTGGAATGCTCTCAAAATTCAGAGTTAGAACTGTAGATAATAATGGGATGCCGTGAAGTGGCTCTGCAGCTTACACTTGTATTTGCAAATGTGTGCAAACTAAACCCCTTTTTTTAATGTATGCTGTTAGACAGGATAATTTGGTTAGTTGCTGACTAGTCGGTAAGTTGATCTGGGAGTTTTCTTTGGTTTTGTCTGTCTGTACTCTGCAGGCAGATCTTCATTATCAATAGTAACTAGAGTTGAACACTGTCTGTTTTAACAAAGGACCGAAGGTTTAGAGGCTGGGCTACCTGGATTGTATGTTAATATGGACAGACTTGGGAGAGGCTCACTCTGACATTTGTTCAAAAAAGCCTTGCAGTCACCCTTCCCTAAGAAATAGCTAAAAGGTGAGAAATATATATATATATATATATATATATATATATATATATATATATATATTACACATACTTTATTAATAAAAACATATAACAAACACATAGTGGGGTTTTCTCAGATTTGAGGTAGTAAGGTCCATGGTAAAAAATCACCAAACTCACAAGACTACACACAACCAAGCACCGGTCAGTCACTTGGCAAGTAGTTCAAGAAGGATAATAAGGATAGGCTTGGAGGCCTCAGCTTCAAAATAAGTCGGCATTGGTGACTACCACGTTCTGTCAAAATAAATTTAAGGCTATAATTTTGCCACAAACTTCTAATTTCAACGTTCCCCAGAGAGTATTTACTGGACAGTAGGAAATCGGCTGATTTTTCATTTATTTACTGTCTCTGCTATTTGATTTGATTTCTGAAAATAAATACCGCCTGTGGTAATCTTACATTAATCATTCCTTCCCATTTTCTACAATTTAATAACCTAATGTAATTTTATTATTTTGGCACATGCCCTGCTTTTACCCAATGCCTTACTTCATCTTAGCTTGGAGACCAAATAGCTGCTGTCATTCTACAGCACTGTTCTATTCCTGCGGCTAGTCTTTTTACAGATTGCCACAACTCACCTATTGCTGCTGTCTGTCACAATTCTCTTGGTCTTAAACTTACACATGCCTTAATTAAACTACAATTACAAGTTAGCATGCCAGTATGCACCAAGCATGACTTGCTGGGCCCTTATTTGTTTTGGAGAAATCGCAGCTCAGTTTATTTTACTGTGGATTTTGTGTCATACTGTTTTGGGAACTATGAATATCAGAAAATATATACTTTTTTCTCTCAGTAAAAAAAGATAATGCCAAACTTGCAAATTTGTATGTAAAGTTAAGCTGCATTAGGAGATAGTACACTAATGCATTCTGGTGAAATATAAAGCTTTAAAGTGATACTATAGGTTTCATAAAAAAATTAAAATAAAATAACAAACATGTCATACTTACCTCCACTGTGCGGTTCGTTTTGCACAGAGTGGTCCCGAACATTCTCTTTTGGGGTGCCATGGCGGCTCTCTCGGCTCCTCCCCGCATCAGATAACCCCCTCTGGGAAGCGGGAAGTCATAGCTTTGTGAAGTCATAGCTATGAGTAAGCACTGTTTGTTAGTGTGAAACGCGTCAGCTCTTCTGTCTGTTTTGCTGTGGTATGTATTTTTGATTTCATTTTTTGAAAGTTTTTTTGGAGTGCGGCTGTCCAGGGGCGGGGGGCCAGACACTGCAAGGTGTTTTTTGCATCCTATGCATTAAGGTGAAAAAACACGAAAGTTTACAACCCCTTTTAAAGCCCCTTTCACACTGGGGCGGGAGGTGCGTCGGCGGTAAAGCGCCGCTATTTTTAGCTGCGATTTACCGTCAGATTTGCGGCGGTATTCGGCCGCTAGCGGTGCGGTTTTACCCCCGCTAGCGGCCGGAAAAGGGTTAAAAACCACCGCAAAGCGCCTCTGCAGAGGCGCATTGCCGGCGGTATAGCCGTGGTGTCCCATTGATTTCAATGGGCTGGAGCGGCTCAAAAGATGCAGCTAGCAGGACTTTTTTTTTTCATCCTGCTAGCGCACCGCTCCAGTGTGAAAGCCCTCGGGCTTTCACACTGGAGAAACAGCAGCCGCTGTTTCAGGTCAGTTTGCAGGCGCTATTTTTAGCGCAATAGCGCCTGAAAACCGCCCCAGTGTGAAAGGGGTCTAGGTGATACTAAAGTATATTGTGTTTTGCTTTAAAATAAAAAAATAAGTTACCTGCTCTGTGTAATGATATTGCACAGAGCAGTCCATTACCTCCTCTTCTGGAGTCCCCCACTGGTGCTGTCTGCTCCTTCCTCCTACGAGCGCCCCCCTTAGATGTGTATGGGTATGCTCCCAAGCATGGCTGTGTGAGTCCATAGACACACTTAGCACTGGTAAGCCCTGATCCTGATCCCACCTCACAGGAGTTTGACTGACAGCAGCAATAGCCTATAGCTCCCACTGCTACCTGTCTCCTATAAGGCCAGAAAGTGGAGTAGCGGTGCTGCAGCCGGGACAACACTGGATCGATGGGAGGAGCCAAGTAAGTGTTTATGGGCCAGGTAGCTAGGTCATGTAGTGGAGCATTTTTTACCTTAATGCATAGAATAAATTAAGGTAAAAACCTTTCGAATTTAGAACCACTTTAGGGGATGTATGTTTTTAAATATTTGCAGAGCTAGTTGTCCTGTAAAATGCTTGTAAATTCATTTGGTGTAAACGCCTTAAAAAATTTATGTTACTAGACTTTTTTCTAGTGGATGTTCTTCATTAATAAGAATAGCATGGATCAGGAAAATATCGCATTATGGCCACTGGACACAGCTGATGACTATAGTAAATAAACAATATTGTCAAAAGTATTGGGACACCTGCCTTTACACGCACATGAATTTTAATGTTGTCCCAGTCTTAGTCCGTAGGGTTCAATATTGAGTTGGCCCACCCTTTGTAGCTATAACGGCTTTAACTCTTCTGGAAAGGCTGTCCACAAGGTTTAGAAGTGTGTCTATGGGAATGTTTGACCATTTTTCCAGAAGTGCATTTGTGTATCAGGTTGAGGACAGGGTGGTTTTTTAGGGGTTGGGCTTGGCCCCTTAGTTCCAGTGAGGGGAACTCTTAAGGTGTCAGCATACCAAGACATTTTGGACAATTTCATGCTCTCAAACTTTGTGGGAACAGTTTTGGGGATGGCCCCTTCCTTTTCCAACATAACTACACACCAGTGCACAAACAAGGCCAAGCCCAACCCCTGAAAAACAACCACACACTATAATCCCCCCTCCACCAAATAATTTGGACCAGTGCACAAAGCAAGGTCCATAAAGACATGGGTGAACAAGTTTGGGGTGGAGGAACTTGACTGGCCTGCACAGAGCCTTGACCTCAACCTGATAGAACACCTTTGGGATGAATTAGAGCGGAGACTGTGAGCCAGGCCTTTTCGTCCAACATAAGTGCGTGATCTCACAAATAAGCTTCTGAAACAATAGTAAAAAATTCCCATAGACACACTCCTAAACCTTGTGGACAGCCTTTCCAGAAAAGTTGAAGCTTTTATAGCTGCAAAGGTTGGGCCAACTCAACAGTGAACCCTACAAACTAAGACTGGGATGCCATTAAAGTTCATGTGCGTGTAAAGCCACATGTCCCAATACTTTTGACAATATAGTGTAAGTTTTTCCTATTATCATCAAGTTTATCTAATGACAATAATGCAGTATTTTTCTGATTCATTCGTCCTGGAGAAAAAAAAATAGTAACATTCAATTTCTGCTAGTATTTCAACAGAACAAACATACAGTACATGCAGTTTTGAAGAATGTATAGCTCCACACTTATTTTATTAATACAGTGATAATCATATGTGCATGTCCTGGCCTCATTTTTTATGTACTTACAGACAATTCTGTTGGAAGGACAGCTAATGCTAAGCAGCTGACAATTTTCCCTTGACCCACTTGGTTTAAACAAATCTAGTCCACTTAGTTTTATAAAAAATGGTATAATCACATATTTAAACCCACTAGTTGAGAGAGAATTATAATGGCATCTTTGGGAGTTGTGAGTCACAAGTACATTTGTATGAGTGTAACAAACAACAACTGTCTTATAAGATATTGTGGGAGCTAAACCACCTAAACTATCCAGCATTCTGCAGAAGAGTTCTCTTGCAGGAAGGCTGATTTGTATGCGGGCTTATGATTATTTTTCATAAAGTAAGACAGTGACAACAGATGAAATGAATCACTGAATGAAATGTTATAGTCACCTACAAGAACGTAGGAGGTTGTGGAATTTTAGTGCGGATATCACACTTTATCATACAGAGCATGTTTTATGTGTGCATTACATGAGTGTGTGCCCAGGGTCAACTTAAACTTTGCAATTATTTCACGCATATGAATAATTTATAAAGACTTTCTTAAGTAAAGAGATAAGATTCCTCCTGCAAAATCAAAACTGCTAATCATTCATATTTTGCTAGTGTCTTTTTAAACCTAATGGATGAATGAGAAGTTCAAAGACCAACTAAACTTTTAGTTTACATCAAGCTAAGTACGTTTCTGGTGCATCAAATCTAAAGGTGTACACCATAATCTGTTCCAGAAACTTTCTTGTAATCCAAAGCACTTGTATATAAAGCAAATTTCCCCATAAGAAATAATGGAAACTCAGATGATTCTTTCCACAACCATTTATTCATAAGTCCTTCAGTCTATAGTCCATATAAAAAGATTATAGCAATGTGATAGGTTGTGTAACCATAAAATGTTCATCCACAAATGGCAGCCTCCACAAGGGGATTGGAAGCAATTCCAGCAGGAGCACCAGAGTATAAAAGAGAAGAGAGGTGCCTCTAAGTGTTACAATATGGTTACATTTATTGAAGGTACAACATTTAGCAACTCACATGGTTGATGATTAAAAGAGTCACATCTAAGTATGCAAGCACCCAGGGTAAAGCTGTCCGCATAGACCATCCTCCGCACTGCCACTTCTCAACGCTTTCACTCTGCAATCGTGACCAGGAAGACTACCATGCAGTAGAGCGATCTGAAAGTTGGTACACAATAGATTACAAATCAAGATAATACAACACTAGTAAGGTGTTCAGTACACATAAGAGCATAAATCACTTCTGCAAGTATAAATCAATTCTGCAGGCAATTCTGAGGAAAAGTCCAGAAGTGAAGGGAGTTCAACTTCCTCAATATACAGTATAGCCAGCACACAGGATATGTATCCAGTAATAAATCACTGCAAAAGGGTAATGAGGATGTAATTGGGAAGAGCTGGGGAGTGGGGTAAGGAAAAAAAAGAGGGGGGTGGGGGTCAGTCACAGCGACCCATAAAACAGGAAGCACCGTTGATGGAAAGACTTCTAGATTGGTACCCCACACCCAGCAGGAGGAAGGCTGGATCCCATGGAACCTGCTAATTCAGGATAACCCCAAGCTCTGCCAAAAGATTTGAAGAGCGGGACAAGACCAGACCAAATGTATAAAAGTACCTATCTCGGACTTACACCTAGGACAGTATTCATCAGTTGTAAGGTTAATAAGAGACAGCCGCTGAGGGGTATAATATGCTCGATGTATAACTTTCAATTGAATGAACCTACAGTATCTCTAGCCGAGGTCATCATTGGGATGAATTGCTGCATGTCCTCCCCGCAGTCCTCAGCAGTCAAGCCGGGTATATCACTTTGCCAGGATTGACACATAGAGTAATCTTAGTTGTTTTTTTCCCAGAGATTTGGAGATAGAGAGAACATATCCTGTCCACATTTTTACTAATGAAGAAGTGCTCCGCTGAATTTGATGTTAGAGTAATATCAGTGGGGAAATGTGCACTAACCGCATGTCGTAATTGCAAATATTTAAAAAACATTTGGTTGGGAAGATGAAATTCTGCCTTTAAGTCCTTAGGCATGATAATTCCAAATCTTGCCCACACTATGGGATCTGGGATCGACTGAAGGTGTGGAAGAGAGGGGTTACCCCATAATGGTGTAAATGGTGAAATATTATTAGGCACATTTTCACCTGCTGCCAGACTCTTATCGTGGTACGCATCTGCGTAATGATGTTGGAGTTAACCCTGGGTCCTCGAAAAGCCACATTACTCAACTCGGCATAGGAGTGCAGCTTCAGAGTTAACCACTGGGTTGCCACGCAATTGGGTTAACCACCACTGGAGAGAGTGACAAGGACCGCTGCCCAGAGTAGTGCTTAAAGTTAGGAGGGGCCAGGCCACCCACTGACATTGGGAGTTGCATTAAGACACTCTTTAAGTTGACATTTTAACTTTCAATATTTTTTATTATTCAAATGACAAGACAATGTCTCAAAGAATACATTCAATAATCAACAATATTTTCAGATGAGAAATTAAGCATAAGCAGCTGAATGTCCTTCCATCAGGATAAACAGAAATACAACATCTCAACACAATAAATTGAGAAATGTCAATATAAAATACCTTTGGTGGAAATATTGGTGAGATTGACAGAATGAAGTAACATAGAAGGTTAAGAGCCGTTAATGGCCAGATCATGAAGCATGCTTCAGATTTGTTAGGGACTAACCACGTAGAGTCCCAATGAGTCATTGAGGCCTGCAATACTAGGAAGGGATATAGCACAGGGAAAAGGTATAGTATAGGAAGCAAAGGAATGAAATGGGGAGTGGGAAGGGAATGGGGAGTGGAAAGGGAATGGGGAGGGATTAAAAAAAAAAAGCGGGGGGGTGAGGTTCTCTTGTGCACCTTCTCTCGAGTATCAGCAACCTGGAAGTATATTTACTATTATGACATCTACAAAAATATCAGGTATCTACAAAAATATCCGATAAGCAGTAAATATTAAAGAGAGGAGAAAGGAAAAGGAGAAAAAAGAAGAAAAAGAAGAAAAGAGAGAAGGAGAAGAGAAGAAAGGAAAGAAAAAAGGGGAAGAATAGAGGGTCAGCCAGAGGTGTATTAGTATGGAGATATGTATCGTATCCACGGATCCCATATCAAATCAAATTTCTTATTAGTGTTGCGGAGGATGCAGGTGAGTCTATCATTAACCATGATCCAGTTGAGCTTATTCTTCACAGAATCAAGAGGAACCATCGACTGCTTCCAATATTTAGCAATGGTTATTCTGGCAGCTAAAAATATGTACATAATTAGTTTCATCGATTTTTTTTTTTTTAGGGACCTCCTCAGGAAGCCTTTGGAAAAGCGCCACTTCCGGGGATCTACGGATATTAATTCCTGTCACAGAGTACACCAGGTTAAATATCCGAATCCGAAATCTAGTGATATTGGGACACTTCCACCAAACGTGATACATTGTACCCATCTGGCCACACCTTCTAAAGCAGGTGGGGGATGCAGATGGATGCATCCTAGCGACCCTGGTTGGAACCAAATACCAGCGAAGGAGAGTTTTATAATTAGCTTCAATTAATGTCGTTTTAATAGATACTTTAGATAAGGCATAAGCAATATCCTGCCAGTCAGCCAAATCAAAAGTGGTATTTAAATCCCGTTCCCATTGAATCATGTAAGGGAGTTTAGTATTCGGGTCAGTAAGTGTAGCATATACCGCAGATACCCGTCCCCGTAGGAGGCCCTTTGTTTGGCAAGATAATTCAAAATTTGTAAGTGTAAAAGGTCTATTTAACAATTTAAGTTTAGAACGTATAAAAGAAATAAGCTGATTGTACCTAAA
This sequence comes from Rana muscosa, assembly GCA_029206835.1. NCBI lineage: Eukaryota > Metazoa > Chordata > Amphibia > Anura > Ranidae > Rana > Rana muscosa. The sequence continues at coordinate 795,628,163 of CM055118.1, forward strand.
CAATTCACTAGAGGACATCTGCAGTGTGTCTTTAAAATATTGCAAAGAGTGTGGTTGATCTCCATCAAGATAGTCTCCTATTCTAAGAAGTCCCTTATTAAGCCACCATTGAAATAACAGTGGAGTCAGGCCGGGAGAAAACTCAGGATTATAGAACAAGGGGGCTAGTGGGGTATGTGGAGACGACAGGCATCTACGATGTCACACTCTGTCCCAAACCGCTAGGGAGTGAGACAGGGTGGGGCACAAAATGGGGGGGGCGGAGGCGGCTCGGGAGCCACATTAGGGATCCGATAGCAAAAGGGTGGCACGAAAGAGCCCCAATAGAGACCCAATGGGGTGGAGACCCCTTAGCCGTTGCTGTGTTATTTGAGCTGCTTGATAGTAAGCTCGTAAATCAGGGAGGCCAAGCCCACCACATGGTTTCGAGACAAATAACGTCAGTTTGTTCATGCAAGGTTTTTTATTACCCCAAATAAAACGGAGAACATCCGATTGTAGTTGTTGTAAATCTCCCCTTCGGACTGCAATTGGTAAAGTTCTAAAATAATAAAGTATCCTGGGTAGAAATGTCATCTTAATGGAATTGATTCTACCGAACCAGGATAAGGGATAGTCTGCCCATCGTTGAAGATCTTCCCGGAGTCGGCGAAAGAGTGGAGGATAGTTAGCCCAATATAGAGTGTTAATTGAAGGCGTCAGCTGAATACCTAGGTATGGAAGGGAGTGTGACGCCCATTGAAAGTTATATGTAGTTCGTAGGTTTCGTTCCATCGAGGGGGGGCAAATTGATGAAATAGAGCTAGTAGACTAGGTAGAGTAACTTCAGGGTTAGTGACATACCCTGTACATGAGGACGTCGTCAGCAAAAAGGGAGCATTTATGCTCTTGTTGTCCACAGCATACTCCATGTATTTTGGGGTGGGATCGAATTGCAACAGCTAAGGGTTCAATTGCTAACGCAAAGAGCAATGGGGAAAGTGGACAGCCCTGTCTTGTCCTGTGTCGGATAGGAAATGAAAGTGATCTATAACCGCGAATGGAGACCTGGGCCGACGGATTGCTATATATTGTTTTCAATAAGGAGATAAAGGTAGAACCAAATCCAAAGGCCTCTAAGGTGGTAAATAAGTAGTCCCAGTTCAAGCAATCAAAGGCCTTATGAAGGTCCAATGAAAGCAGCAGTAGTTCCCTATACCAGGGGGCATCCCATTTACAGTGAACTGCAGAAATCAATGTTATAGATCGGTGAATCTGGTCTAGCGTTTGGCGTTGATTTATAAAGCCGGATTGGTCTTTATAGATATACTGTGGCAGAAAAGCACCGAGCCGCAAAGCTAATAGTTTCATCAGAATTTTGAGCTCACAATTAATCAACGATATAGGATGGTAATTAAGAATATCAGTAGAGTGTCTATTTGGTTTAGGTATGACACTAATGTAAGCCCTATTTTCGTCTAAAAGAACTTGTCCACCATCTCGCAAGGAATTGAAATAGAGAGCCATATGAGGAGCCAATTGTTCAGAAAACGTTTTATAATAATTATTAGGAATTAAGTTGACATTTTATCTTACTTTAATCATCTCAATAAATAACAGTAAACATCAGCATTATTTACTATAAATGTTGCCACAGGAAATAATGCACCCATCTAAAAGCACATGTCTACACCTGGTATTCCTCAGTTGGCCAACTGTACAGCCCTCTTGCCAGTCCATTCTCTAACAACAAAACTATTAAATACTTGTACATACCATATCATAGCATTTCAATTGTGCATAGCAACTGGACATAAAGGCGTTAATTTACTAAAACCAGAGAGTGCAAAGTCTGGTGCAGCTGTGCATGGCAGCCAATCAACTTCTAACTTCAGCTTATTCAATTAAAGTTTGACAATAAGGCTGGGTTCACACTTGTGCGACACGACAGCCGTCCTACTTTGGATCCGACTTTGCCCTGCGACATGAAGCCGACATATGTCTGACTTTCAATGAATGGGGATCCGACTTGGATCCCCGCCAATACCAGGCACTGTGTTTGGTATGAATCTTGAGGGGGAACTCCACGCCAAATTTTAAATAAAAAAACAGCATGGGTTCCCCCTCCAGGAGCATGCCAGGCCCTTCGGTCTGGTATGGATTTTAAGGGGAACCCCCTAAGCCGAAAAAACAGCGTGGGGGTCCCCCCAAAATCCAAACCAGACCCTTATCCGAGCACACAACCTGGCAGGCCGCAGGAGAAGAGGGTGGCCGAGAGAGCGGCCCCCTCCCTCCTGAACCATGCCAGGCCGCATGCCCTCAACATGGGGGGTTTGGTGCTTTGGGGCAGGGGGGCGACCTGCGGCCCCCCCACCCCAAAGCACCCTGCCCTCATGTTGATGAGGACAGGGCCTCTTCCCGACAACCCTGGCCGTTGGTTGTCGGGGTCTGCGGGCGGGGGCTTATCAGAATCCGGGAGCCCCCTTTAATAAGGGGGCCCCCAGATCCCAGCCCCCCACCCTATGTGAATGAGTATGGGGTACATCGTACCCCTACCCATTCACCTGGTGGAAAAAAATTCAATAAGAAAACACTACACAGGTTTTTAAAGTAATTTATTCCACAGCTCCGGGGGTCTTCTTCCGACTCCGGGGGTCTCTTCCGACTTCGGGGGTCTTCTTCTGACTCCGGGGATCTCTTCCGACTTCGGGGGCTCCGGTGTCGTCTCCGCGCTCTCCGGTTCTTCTCTCGCTCTCCGGTTCTTTCTTCCTTCTGCCAGGCCTCCGCTATCTTCTTCCAGCTCTTTTGCTAGCGGGGCCCGGTCTTCTCCGTCGCCTTCTTCCCTCTTCTCTTCGCCCGGATTCCGATAAGCCCCCGCCCGCAGACCCCGACAACCAACAGCCAGGGATGTCGGGAAGAGGCCCTGTCCTCATCAACATGGGGGCAGGGTGCTTTGGGGTGGGGGGGCCGCAGGTCGCCCCCCTGCCCCAAAGCACCAAACCCCCCATGTTGAGGGCATGCGGCCTGGTACAGTTCAGGAGGGAAGGGGGCCGCGCTCTCTTCCCCCTCTTCTCCTGCGGCCTGCCAGGTTGCGTGCTCGGATAAGGGTCTGGTTCGGCTTAGGGGGGTTCCCCTTAAAATCCATACCAGACCGAAGGGCCTGGTATGCTCCTGGAGGGGAACCCATGCCGGTTTTTTTATTTAAAATTTGGCGTGGAGTTCCCCCTCAAGATCAGCAGAGCACAAGTCGCATGCCAAAGTCGGATCATGCAAGACTGCGGTCCGACTTTGATCCGACTTCAGTGATAGTCAATGGGCTGAAGTAGGATCAAAGTCGGACCAAAGTAGTACAGAGAGCATTTTCAAAGTCGAACCGACATGTATCGGACCAGTTAAGACGGCTCCCATAGGGAAACATTGATTTTCACACGTCATGCGACATGAGCTCCCAATGTCGGAGCGTTTGTCGGACAAGTGTGAACCCGGCCTAAAACCTGGAAGCTAATTGGGTTCTATGCAGAGCTGGACCAGATTCTGCATTTTTCAGTTTTAGTAAATCACCATAATGTCAATAGTGTGTAAAATTACATATTTGGAGGAACCTGCAGAAACAGGTCACTGACCAGCATTATACAACAGAACTGAAAAAATCCTATGGTCAAATTCAAACTATATACTGTGTGTGTGTATATATATATATATATATATATATATATACACATATTATTTTTTTTCCACAGATCTGTTGTATAGAGCAGGTCAGTGTTAGGAGCTGGAAGACCTATTAGTGGCAAAGTGGTCCACTGTGAACCTGAAAAGTGCAGTTCCATAATCCACCAGCATGTGTCCCCCAGCAGTCAGCAGGTCCAAGGAATTACTCTTCACCTGATGCTGGTTGCTGTAAGGGTATTTAGTCCCTCCTCAGTTAGTGCCTCAGCATTTTACCTATGTTTTATGCTCAGTGTTCCTTGAATCCTGTGATCCCGATCCTGTCGCTTATCCCTGATTTTTGTGAACTTTCTGATTCTATTCTGCCATCTATATCTGCTCCCTGTACACCTGACCCCCATTCTGGTCCCATTCCTAACTTTTTTACCTACTGCTCCTTTAAATTTATCAGCATCAAACCTCATTTGTCATATAATTGTCTGATTAAACAGTGTGCCACAAACAGGACTCTGCAACCACTGAAGGATGTTCCAGATTATTTGGTGGCGAGTACCTAAGGGTAGAGAGGCTGCAGAGGGTACTGATGGCAGAGCGGAGCAGCCCAGACAACTGCAGAGTGTGCTGGAGACTGTGTGGAAACACAGGTGTCATGGAGGCACACAGGGCGCACTGAAGTCACATGGCACACGGTGGGTACTGTCATGGACCAGTATGACCAGAAATGTGTGAACTGCAACAGAGTGAACCAAACACATGTAAAGTATAAATAATATGATTTATTAAAAGGATAAATAAACAAAAGTAAACGCACCTCCAATATGACAAATAGTGAACTAATCAGCAACCAACCACAGTGACACACAACAAATAAATATCAAACTAATCTATATACAGATGTGGAATATAATTGTAACCATAACAAGCCAGGGTCATACACAGGAGGTCAATCAGATAAAGCTGGAAGCAAGACAGTACAGGGAGAGGGTAACAAGGGACAAAGAGAGCAGGCGGAAGGGATCAGACTGCAAGACAGGAGTCCAAGGATGGATGCAGGGTTCAGGAACACAGGATACAAGGTTCAGGATACAGGATACAGGAATACAGGTTTCAGGATAGCAAACACAGGTCAGGACACAAGGAAACAATACCAAGGCCATGAATGCAATTGATTACCAGGTTTAAATATGCTTCCTGCAATCGACATCAGGTGATGCCTGATTGCAGGAGATGATGTCAGCTCCTGACCTCAGAGGTCTACCCGTCTGTGGACACCAGAACTGCAGCCTATAGGTCTGGGAGCTATAGTGCCACCCGCAGGTGAAACCTTTCCTGACAGGTACACAAGAGTCAGTAAATGACACAAGATGCTGTGTTGCGCATGTGGAGGCATTGGGGTGCAGTGGAGACACTGGAACACACAGGGTGCCCTGGAGACACTGACAGAAAAAGAAACAGGGAGACACAGGACTGGAGGCAGGTACGGAGGACACATGACATTAATGCAACCCAGAAGTTCCAGCAGCTGCACACTAGAGTAAAAACAGCGCTGAAATAGAGGAGAGCCGAGTGTGACGCAGTGTATCCAAATAAGCTGCTTAGCCAGAGACGTCTTCTAGAAACTTTATCCCCCTGCATAGCTTTGTGTCCTCTGCAAACACAGAACCTGTACTTTTCAATCCCAAACTCTATATTGTTTAGAAATAATGGTCCCAACAATGAACCTTGGGTTCAATGTTAACAACGGTAGAGCATCCACAGTAGGAATTATTATTCACTCTCCTTAAAAGACAGTCTAAAGCCAATTTTCTTTTCATTTACAGAATGAACCTTCTAAACCTACAGGCCCTAAAGCGGACATTGCATCAAATTATGAGTCAGTGCTATCCAGCTTTGCCCCTTCTTCCATGTTACATAGCTATTCAGGTTAACCACTTGCCACCCGCCCAAAGTACATTTACTGCAGGCGGGTGGCAGATCCAGGTGAAGCGGCGCACGGGTACATCATGGCTTACTTCCTGGATATCACTGATCTGTGCTGTGATTGGCCACAGCACAAGTCTGTCAGCAGGTTACAGACCATGATTTTGGCTGTGTAACTGCTGATTGGCTGTGTTTGTAAACAGAACACACAGGATATGGTCGGTTTCTTCCTTCCTGAGTTATTGTCGTTTAGGGAAAGAAGTCCATCAGATTCTGTGTGAGTGCAAGCAGCACATATACTTCTTGATTGCCCTCCACAGTTAACCCTTTGATTGCTCTCTCACCCAGCCAGTGTCATTAGTACAGTGATAGTGTACATTATTATCACTGATCACGGTATTAGTGTCACTAGCGATGTCAGTGTCAGTTAGTCAGTTAGTGTCCCTCCCAGCCAGTGTTAGTTAGCACCAGATTTCCTGCTACAGTATCATGGTCACACTATAAGACGCTGATCACCACCATTACTAGTGTAGTGTGGGAACGGATCAGTATCTTGATCAAGATCAGAACTATACTAGTGTCTGCAATAGCATAGTGTCCTCCAAAGACTACAGATATTTAGCAGAATACATGTTGGCCTAAAAATTTTAAGAAATTTGATTTTATTGTACATGTTTTATAACAAAGTAGAAAATATAGTTTTTTTTTCAAAGTTTATAGTCTTTTTTGTTTATATAATAATAATAATAATAATAATATAAAATAATAAAAAGTAGTTATCAAATACCACCAAAAGAAAGCTCTATTTGTGTCAAAAAAATTATATAAATTTCATCGGGGTACAGTGTTGCATGACCCATTGCCAGTTAAAGTAGCACAGTGCAGAATAGCAAAAAATTACCTGGTCATGAAGGGGGTAAAACCTTTCAAAAGTCAAGTAGTTAAGAAAACCAATCGGAAAATTTAAAAATACATTAAAAACCTACATATACAGAACTCTACTCATAGGTGATTCAGAGAAAGAAATCCTTATAACGCATAGTTAATTTTTCTCTAACAGAGAAATAAAAAGCATTTGAATCCACTAAGAAATTCCCTGGATCAACAATCTATAGATTTTCTCCTGCGGAAGCCTATTCCATATTTTAACTTACTGTAAAGAAGCATTTCAGTATGATGATAACCTCTTTCCCTCCAGATGCAAAAAGTGTCCACTTGTCATTTACAAGGCTTTGTTTACTAAATGGACCATTGGTAAATGTAAGGATGCTAGAAAAAAAAACAAAAAAACAAAAAACTAAATAAAAGACAGGTAAAGGACTAAAAAGATACTTATTTTACACTCCAGCTTATGGAATCATTACCTAGGCACTAGTGACATCATACAGACTTTCAGAGAGAACCTTGGAAAGCTTATGATTTCAACTATTGGGAGAATTTACTCCTGTACAGTGCTGAACCTGAGCATGTTCATAACGATCTGTGTATGCACATTACAAATATCCACTACCACTGGAAATTGTAAAAGTTGATCTCTCACAATTCAGAGTGCATGTATTGTTTATAAATTTGATATTACATACAGTATATTTTGGAAGATTTGCACATACAGTACATTTCCCATGTTTTTTAAGAATGTCCGTTTCCAGGCAGAAAGAGTACCTTGTATTCACATGCATGTAAAATACACATTATGTTTGTGCATTTTTCATTCTCTTAAATTGCAGCTCCATGTTCTTTACAGTGCCTTGCAAAAGTATTCACCCCCCTTGGCATTTTCTGTGTTTTGTTGCCTCACAACCTGGAATTAACATGCATTGTTTGAGGATTTACCGTATTTATCGGCGTATAACACGCACTTTTTTCCCCTTAAAATCAGGGGAAAATCGTGGGTGCGTGTTATACGCCGATACTCCGTCGAATTCCCCTGCTGAAACGAGCGAGAGGAGCGAGTGGAGCCGAAGCCGAAGTACACTCGGCTTTACTCGGCTCCTCTCGCAGTCCCGCCCATCTCTGACTGCGCGTCTGACATAGAGAAAGCCGAGTGTACTTCGGCTAGTCTCGGCTCCTCTCGCAGTCCTGCCCCTGACTGTGAGCAGAGCCGAGTCTAGCCGAAGTACACTCGACTTTCTCTGCCAGCGGCGCAGTCAGTGGAGATGGGCGGGACTGCGAGAGGAGCCAAGTCTAGCCGAAGTACACTCGGCCCCGCTCGCTCCTCTCCACAGAAATCGGCGCCAAATTTAAAAAAACGCAGAGACTGACAAGACTGCAAAGGCACTGGGCAAGGCTGCAGATGGACAGATGGACACTGGGCAAGGCTGCAGATGGACAGATGGACACTGGGCAAGGCTGCAGATGGACAGATGGACACTGGGCAAGGCTGCAGATGGACACTGGGCAAGGCTGCATGCTGCATTTAAATGTATTTTTTTTTCCTTGAATTTCCCTCCTAAAAGTTTTTTTCCTTAAAATTCCCTCCTAAACTTGGGGTGCGTGTTATACGCCGATAAATACGGCACATCATTTAATTTACAGAACATGCCCACAACTTTGAAGATTTTATTTTTTATTGTGAAGCAAACAACAAATAGGACAAAATAACAGAAACAGTCAATGTGCATAATTATTCACCCCCCTAAATTCAATGCTTTTTAAAGCCACCTTTTGTGGCTATCACAGCTCCAAGTCGCTTTGGATAAGTCTCTATGAGCTTACCACATCTTACCACTGGCATTTTTGCCCATTCCTCCTTGCAAAACTGCTCCAGCTCCTTCAAGATGGATAGTTTGCGCTTGTGAACAGCAATCTTTAAGTCTGACCACAAATTTTCTATTGGACTTCTATTGGATTGAGGTCTGGGCTTTGACCAGGCCATTCCAATACATTTACTTGTTTCCCCTTAAACCACTCAAGTGTTGCTTTAGCAGTGTGTTTGGGGTCATTGTCCTGCTGGAAGGTGAACCTCCGTTCTAGCCTTAAATCACACACAGAGTGGTACAGGTTTTGCTCAAGAATATCCCTGTATTTAGCACCATCTATCTTTTCCTCAACTCTGACCAGTTTCCCAGTCCCGACTGCTGAAAAACATCCCCACAGCATGATGCAGCTACCACCATGTTTCACTGTGGGGATGGTGTTGTTTGAGTGATGTGATGTGTTGGGTTTGCACCAGACATAGTGTTTTTGTTGATTGCCAAAATGTTCAATTTTAGACTTATCAGACCAGAGCACCTTCCTCCATACATTTTGGGAGTCTCCCACATGCCTTTTCGCAAACTCAAAACGTGCCATTTTGTTTTTTGCTGAAAGTAAAACCTTTCTTCTGGCCACTCTGCCATAAAGCCCAACTCTATGGAGCGTACAGCTTATTGTCGTCCTATGTACAGATACTCCAGTCTCTGCTGTGGAACTCTGCAGCTCCTCCAGGGTTACCTTAGGTCTCTGTGCTGCCTGTCTGATTGATGCCCTCCTTGCCCGGTCCGTGAGTTTTGGTGTGTGGCCGTCTCTTGGCAGGTTTGCTGCTGTGCCATGTTCTTTCCATTTGGTTATGATAAATGTGATGGTGCTCCTAGGGATCATCAAAGATTTGGATATTTTTTTATAACCTAACCCTGACTTGTACTTCTCAACAACATTGTCCCTTACTTGTTTGGAGAGTTAATTGGTCTTCATGGCAGTGTTTGGTTAGGGGTGTCTCTTGCTTAGGTGTTGCAGCCTCTGGGGCCTTTCAAAAAGGTGTGTATATGTAATGATGGATCATGTGACACTTAGATTGCACACAAGTGGACATCATTTCACTATTATGTGACTTCTGAAGGTAATTGGTTGCATCAGAGCTTTTTATGGGCTTCTTAACAAAGGGGGTGAATACATATGCACATGCCAATTATCATTTTTTTATTTCTGAAAAATAGTTTTATGTATATATTTTTCTAATTTTACTTCACCAAATTAGACTATTGTGTTCTGATCCATCACATATAATTCAGATAAAAAAAACATTGAACTAAAGGCTGTAATGTAACAAAATAGGTAAAAAGCCAAGGGGGGTTAATACTTTTGCAAGGCATTGTATATGGTTTTCTTTAGAAGCTATCCAGGTCTGTCATATAACAAATTCGATTTTATTTTTTCTAATATTTTCATTATGTTGCAAGCTATTTTTTTAACCTGTTGCTTAAGGGTCGGGATCTTGATTAATTTATATTCTGAAATTACCAGTACAGTAGTTACCAGTACAACAGCTGCAAGTAAGAAGGAGATTAGATTATTCTTCTTCACCTTCAAAAGATCTTAAATTGTATTTTTTTTAAACTCGTTTTATTGACGAATATGCATGACATATTTACATACAACAAAGTGCTCAATATAAGCACAATAAAGTAAAAAAAAACTGTGTTTCAGACATGAAATGGGTCAACAAAGACATGTACAAATCGTTGCATTGAATTACAAAAAAGAAGAGAAGTAAAAAAACAGAGATCCTCCTGTAAATACAGAAATGTAAAAAAAAAAAAAACAGCAACTGAGACCCTGGGTTATAATTGTTTGCTATATCGTTTCCCTGAATCAAGGGTTAATGATACTCTGCAAGGCACTGGTCATTAATGATGGTGTGGGAAGAAGAGCACCCCAAATCTTATTATATTTCTTAGGGCACCCTCTATGTTCATGAATACGTTTCTCATATCATATGGCAATATTTGATTCACCATCTGTATCCACTTCTGGACAGATGGGGGGAGGGTTGAATCAATTTAATGGCAATAGTTTTTCGGGCAAAAACAATGACTCTCTCATCATGACTCTATCCTATCTCTGCCACTGCTCCTCATCCAAAATACCCAGAAGACATATTCTTGGAATGCAAGGTACAGGAATCGACAAAATGAAGGAGAGGATGTCAGTCACCTGTTTCCAATACCTAGCTATGATAAGACATACCCACATAATATGAGCAAAGTCAGCATTTGTATAGTTTCATCTAGTACAATTAGGGGTGGGTATATGGTGCATAGCATGTAGCCTCACCGGGGTGAGATATGTTTGGTGTAATATATAAAGTTGTATTAACTTATTGTTAATGGCAGGCGATTAAACTATATTTTAAAGAGTGGCTTCTGATCTTGCTCCTAAAGAATAAATTAAATTGCAAGTATACCTTTTACATCTCTAATATAACAGAATAAATTGGAACAGTTGATAGTGTTAAACGTTTTTATTTTGGACATTTTGATATAGAAAAGGGTCATTAGGGGCCCTAACTACTCTAAAGAGTTTTATTAAATTTTGGATGTATGTCCAGCCTAAACTGTTTTAGTTATGGATAAAGTGGTGAAGAATTTAAGGATTTTTAGTGCTAACTATAGAGGTTTCCCCATACTTTTTGTCTGGGTAACAATGGTCGCACCAAACAGGAAGTTAAGGTAAATCTCCAAAAGTAACACAGTCAAAATGCTAGAACAACCATCTGCTTTTTATTACTACCTGTGTTCCTGTTGAAGATTTTCCTTCACTTCCTGTCTGGTAAAACTGTTGACACACAGACAGGAAGTTAGGAAAAATCTCTATAACAGAATCCCAAATAGTAGTAACACCCAACAGGGGTTTTAGCCCTTCACCACTCTATTCCAAAACAATAAAAAAAAACGTTTAGCTGGACATTTAATATTTGACCAAAGTTTTGCATGTGCAAGTAGTAAATTGTTTAACCAGTTATTTTATATACTTTTACAAGACAGTCAAGTAAAATCTCTGAGGTTATCATTTATTTTTCTAGTAGAGGTAGAATTGTCTGTAGCAGCCACTACAGCTTATTATTGCTATAAAAAATAGGTTTTTGCTATAACCTAGTGCTATAAAGTTTTTTTCCTGACTGATATCCATGTTTATTATATTGAACCCGGCATTTGCTTATTTTAAAAACATAAGTGCATGTTTAACATAGAACCCCTGACTGACTCTGGGACAAGGTGAAAAAGTCTAAATTGAGCTTCCACACATCTAGTAGCACAGGGGTCCGACTACTAGAAACTGTGTTTCACCAGCAGAGGTAGCAGCAGGCACACAGTGGAGCCAAGCATACCTCTTGTACCATTTTCCAACTCAGCTGGCAGCCAACAATTTTAAGAGATTTCAGCATGCAGCTATAAAGGTTGGTGCCCTAGGCAGCTCAGTTAAAGAATAAGTTGTAGTTTCCAGCATTATTTACAACTATTGGTCCATTTCTATCACTGGAGAAAGCAGGAAATTGAATTGCTTGATATTGTTCAGGCAAATTTTCTAACTTGCATGGAAATCTCCCTGTTGACATGGCTGATTCATCATTCTTCTATGTAGAAGAGTGAATGGTTATAAATACTGCCTGTGAACAGCTGCCAACACCAGGTAATGTTTGCAGTAAGTCTCTGTGGTTCTGGAAGTCATTGAAGTATAGGCAGATTTCTCTAAACTCATTTAATTTCTGGTAAAACCTGCTCATCTATGTTCAAAGCCCATGCAGTGGCTGGTGCAGACACCAAGCATGTCCTGAAGCTTGGAACATTACTTGTAACTGCTTCCTCCAAGCTGTGCTATCAAAATGTATCATAGCAAAGGCAGCATTTCTTCCAAGAGCTAAAAAGCTGTGGAAGAAGATTATGGGTATGACAACACAGGATGCTCAAGCAGTGAGCCTTCAGGCAGCCCAACAGCCAGCTCAACAGACAGCAGAAGCATGATGATACAGAGAGCCCTACCAGCAAGGCAGTTGATCAATATAAAGTACACCCAAAACACAATCCATATGGCAAGCAGAGCAGGCCCTGTTGTGATGTAAATGCCAGCTGTAATCTATTAGTAGTGCACTATGGCACACATCAGATTGTAGATATACAAAACTGGCTAAAGGTTTAACGACATCAGGAAATGTCATTGTCATTGGATGAGGTCAGGGGGGGGGGGGGGCGACTACTGTCTATGAGTAGGAAAATACCTCAACAGCATGAGTTCAAGGTTCAGCCCCTTCTGCACATCTGCAGCCCCTCTCCTTAAAGCACTTAAGTTGACAACCTCTTCTGCTCAACATCATGATTGCCTAGCCCCTATTCCACCCCCAGATCTTGCAGTCTTTGTGAAATTGCACAATGCCATTACTAACATTTGCTCGCTTTACACTGCTGGGGCTTGCTAAGAGCTGGACAGAATCAGTTTAGAAACATTTACACTTAGAAAAATGAAATAACCATGATAGATTCCCTTTAAATCATAACGCTGTTTTTTTCTCCTTTTTATATCCTTAATTAATGAAACATAATACTCATGAGTGCACCATAATTTTGTAATATACATTGTTTGAAATATTTTAAATTCATTACAGTGTTTGTTTCTCTTCTTTATTTTTTTGTTAACCGTTGTACAGTACTTTTTTCTATTGTGATATACAATAAGAGAAATCACGAGGCATATAAAATCATATTCACAGCAGAATGAGTAAATTGTTCAATGAGTGCTTCTTACTCAATAGAATTATATAATGGTGTGTATTAAGGAAATTCATGTTCTTTATTCATATACTCCTTGTGTGTGCACAGAATGGGTGGGAGCTTGCAGTGTAAACAGGTAGGAGAAAAACATCAGGCCTTCTTGTAAAATAAAATGTGCCAATATATATCTCAAAAAGACAAATGCCAGTGAAGACTAATGTTTATGTGGCATTTGATTCTGCTGATTAGAGTGTATTTCTGATTTATGATAAAACACACACAAGAATGTTTCATGTACACTACAGCTTCTAAACTTGAGTTTAGAAGCTTTTGAATTTTTTTTGCCAAAGCTCCAAAACTCAACTTCAACGCATAGTTTAGGAGCTGCTGTGGTTAGGTGGAAGAATCACGTTCAGGATAGGAATGTTTTGAACACGGGAAAAACACGGCAAATTTGTGGTAAAACCAAGGCACGATTTTGCCGGTGTCAAAGTAGGCTATGTGTACAGGACTAAGTTGACCCTAGTCTGAAATTCCTGCCCATTTATGATATATTGTATATTTTAAAAGATGCACAAAGAGGCCCTCTCCATTTTTTCTTTAATATTGACATTGGTACATGTCTTCAGCACCTTTCTTCCCATGCCTTTTTTCTTTCCCAGTGGAGTTCAGTGAATGGTTTGGATTTTATGAAGTTTAAGGATGTTTCATGAATCCAGGAAGATTTTCTCATTCCTATTGTTGAACCCATATTGGTTTATGGGTGCTGTAAAATGGTTAAGTTGAAGAATCTTGTACCATTTTTAATGATATTTGTCAACTTAACCACTTAAGCCCCGAACCATTTTGTAGCTAAAGGACCAGGCTCCTTTTTACGATTCGGCACTGCGTCGCTTTAACTGACAATTGCGCGGTTGTGCGATGTGGGTCCCAAACAAAATTGGCGTCCTTTTTTTCCCACAAATAGAGCTTTCTTTTAGTGGTATTTGACCCCCGTGCGGTTTTTATTTTTTGCGCTATAAACAAAAATAGAGCGACAATTTAGAAAATTTTTTTTGCTATAATAAATATCCCCAAAAAATACATTTTTTTTCCACAGTTTAGGCCTATACGTATTCTTCTACATATTTTTGGTAAAAAAAAATCGCAATAAGCGTTTATTGATTGGTTTGCGCAAAAGTTATAGCTTCTACAATTTTTTTTTAACTAGTTATGGCGGCGATCAGCGATTTTTATCATGACTGCGACATTATGGCGGACACATTGGACACTTTTGACACCATTTTGGGACCATTGTCATTTTCACAGCGATCAGTGCTATAAAAATGCACTGGTTACTGTGAAAATTACACTGGCAGTGAAGGGGTTAACCACTAGGTGGCGCTGCAGGGGTTAAGTGTTTCCTAGGGAGTGATTGTTACTGTGAGGGGGCGTGGCTACACGAGACACATCACTGATGACCGTTCCCGATCACGGGGAAAGGTCATCAGTGACAGTGTCACTAGGCAGAATAGGGGAATGCCTTGTTTACAAAGGCATTCCCCTGTTCTGCTCTTGCCGATCACAATCGCGGGACTCCCGGGAACATCGAGTTCCCTGGACTCGTGGCCGCACAAACGAGGAACGCGGCGGGTGCGCGCCCGCAGGGCGGCAAATTTAAAGGGACGTATCTGTACGCCCATATGCCTGCCCGTGCCATTTTGCCAACGTACATCGGTGTGCGGCGGTCGGCAAGTGGTTAAAGTACTGTAAAGGTAAAGCATACCTAAATGACATTTGGTTTGCTAAAGCACTGTGTATCGTAATCAGCTGTCATTTGTTTTTTAAAAGCTGAACCCATTTTTATTGCATACTTACATTGGCTTAGCTTGGACCAATGTAAGTATGCATATCTTATACCTGTTGGGCAACTGGAGAAGCTGATAATCACTGAAGTAAATGGCATTACTACAGCGATAGCTGCAATCTTTCAGGCCCTGTGTCAAGCGTCTTCTTCTGACCGCACTGCTGCCACACGCCTTCTATTTTTTTTTTCAATGAATAAAGGGTCTTACCTGATTTGACAAGGTGGAGAGAAGGAACCATTCTTCTCAGCCATTTTTTTGTCTACATTAATCCATTCCAGTATTGAATGTATTTCTTAAGCCGGGTTTTCTGATGTTGACAACAGTAGACCATGATATTGCATTGAAGTATTGCTGAACACTGTATTCTACTCCTGCATAAAGTTAATGAAAAACAGGCTTTAGCTAAAGTCCCTGCCCCTCGGTCATGCACCTTTGACATGTTTCATCCACGTTGGGCTTAATCATAGAGCAAGATCTGCTCCGTCACTGCTCAGATAGCAAGGATAACTTGTCACAAATTTGTGGCAGTGTTGAATTGAAAGTCTGTTAACTTGCTGCACATTTTCACTGGAAAGTTGTACATTTGCAGACCACTTGAAGCACAAATTCTAGTTAACACTTTTCCAATTTGTATCAAATTGGCATGACAAGTCTCTAGCAAGAGCAAAGTTGTCAGTCTACAGCAAGAGCTCTGCAAGTCTACAGCGTGAAAGTTCAGCCGCAGTGACCCCTGTGGTGGGATGACTATTGCCCAACATAACTGAGAACCAGAACTTGCAGCAGACTTGCAGACTGTTTGCAGAGAAAGTTGATCTGGAGTCATGCAATGTGGACTTGCTACAATTGTGCAACAAACTTGTGAAGCCTGGCAAGTCTAGCAATAGCTTAACAAGTCATTTTCAAACTTGCAGCACAATTGCTTGCTATCTGGGTGGCAGCGACTGAATACAGAGTGTAAATCTGGGAGAATGATACTGCAGGCTTGGAGTGGTGCCTATCTGTTATGGTATTAAAAATAGACCATGGCTTCATAATATGTCATGAGAGGACCACTTGTAGTTCCCATTGAAAGCATGTGTAACAATACAGAAGCACAAACGGTAGGCAAAGATAGAATGTTAAAGGAAAAGAAAAAATGCGCCTACTAAGTGCAGTATGTAAAACTCGGCTTTAATTAGTACATAAAAGTCAGCCAAATGGCTACTCACAGGATAGTAGTTTAAAGCATCGCATAAAAAGCAGTGATGATGGTCTGCAGGGGATATCTTCCTTAGTATCCGGAGGTCCCGTACAGCGGTGTTGCTCCAGCAATAGATCCTAGTGTTGCTAAATCAGAGGGAGCAAGTGTGGGTATCCGGTAATCAGGAAGTCACTGCGCCGCAGCGTGCGGGTCAAGCCAAAGTGCAAACAGCTACGGCGACAGGAAGTGACGTCAGGGCGGGCTCGGATGGATGACGCGTTTCAATGCTTCCGCATTTTCTTCAGATCTGATACCCACACTTGCTCCCTCCGGTTTAGCAACACTAGGATCTATTGCTGGAGCAACACCGCTGTACTACTATCCTGTGAGTAGCCATTTGGCTGACTTTCATGTACTAATTAAAGCCGAGTTTTACATACTGCACTTAGTAGGCGCATTTTTTCTGTTCCTTTTTCATTTACAGAGCCTACTTCACTCTTAAAGATGCTGCCAACAGTGCTTTTGTAATCATATACATTCCCAACCAGCTTCAGTATTATTACTATTATATGGACTTGTATTATTGGGACTTTATTATCTATATCCACTTGTGTATATTAGTTATTCATTATTTATAATAATTTTTTACCTTTCCTATAAGGTTTATTGTAGTATTATATTACCGTACCATTCCCCAGTTTTTATATTTGGTATTTTCTGTATCCGCTTCTTGCGCCGTCATTTTTTGTTTGTTTAAAGATAGAATGTTGTCACCTTTTTTGGGTTTATATACAGTACTAGACGCAAGCACCTACCCATTTAGACCAAAGTGGAATTGGCCATGATTAAGCAATTAGGTGATCTAGATTTAAACACCAGCAAATCTGGTTTACACAGAATACCAAAAAGCATGTTACATGAAATGTGCAGCTTATCATTGTGTAGCTGCCTACATCTGTCTGCAAATTTACTTGAACTCTTCATCTAAAAGTAAAGTATGTCAGATCTTCATGATGTAGAATGTAGATATCATTAGAATTCCTTGTATTGAAAAGAGCTGTCATAATGGGTGAGACAGACCAGTAGTAGAGCATAATGGCAGTGTCAAGCTCAAGGAATTTTTTTTGTTTTGCCTGTCTCACCAGCCCATTCTATAACAAAGGTCAGCACATCACCAAGTTGCAATTTGAGTATGTTAATTACTGGGACATGAGGAACAACTGAAATCTCAGAGCATCTGTCTAAAATGTCACGTCCGTAAATATTATTTTCTGACAGCCCAAAACAAGTCTTTAAATATTCATTGCAAATCATCTCTTAGCTCTAGGCAAGGAAATGTTTAAAGATTGAAACATCTTAGTGCCAAGAATATTCTTCTTAGGGAGAAAACATCAATTTGGAAGGCTACAACTAGGGATCTTGTGAGTTCTGTAAAGACATAATCTTTGGGAAATGATGCAAATTTCACATGTTTTACAAGGTTGAAATCTCTCATTGTGATGCCTGGTAGAAGTGCAGAAGAAATTACTGAGTATTCCTATATTTATTCTAAAACAACCACCCCATCCCAAAAAGTGTATTGGGCTAAATAATGGTACCATAGATAAAACCACATTATCACTATATTACCACACTATTAATTAATTAATAGCACATGGCAATTTCGTGCAACCATAATACTACACTATTTTGTAGTAATAATGGTCAGTTAGCTAGATTTTAGGGATTCTTATATATAATACTGGATGGACAGAAAAATGGAAGGCAGTGAGTCTCCTCTCCTGAACCACACTGAAAGGCCACATGCCCATAAACATTGGGAAGGTACCTTGTAAAGGACCTTGTTCCCACGTTAGGGGAAAAAAGGCCTTTTTTTCACATCCGGTCCCCAAGAGGTTGTGGAGGTTAGCAGAGGGGGCTAATCAAAATCATAAAGTCCCATTTAGAATTATGTGGCCTCCAGGTTTCCACTTCTCCCAGACAGGGAAATGAGTATGGGGTTCATTAGTACCCATTACCCTAAAAAGGTAAAAGAAAATGCACACACCATGACAAAGTCCTTTATTTTAAAAAAGAGTCAAGAATATCCTCTGTTGTAAATACAACAATCAAATATGTTGTTCAGAGATGTATATCCAGCTACAATAACAATGATCCACCAGCGATTTGGGGATGTGACCCTTATCTCCTTGGATACCTTACCAAAGTTGATGGCATATGGCCTGATATGGTTTTGGGGCGGGGGGGGGGGGGCGCATGCTCGTTGCTTTTCCTTTCCTGGTCATCCAAACCTGGGTAGCGGTCTTAATTAAATCTTGTAAGAATCCCAATGATGTTCTTTTTCTGTTTTTTTACTTTTTTTCTAATGCCACTTTTAAATGGTTAAATTGTACTGTTTCTTAAGCTCCCAGGTGAACTGTATTTTTTCTGCTTTTTTTTGCATTGGTACATGTACCCGATGGTAGTACTCAGATATCCATGCTCTTCTTTTTTTTAACAAAAGCTAAAAAATTAGCCATGAAAAAGGCCAGAAAAAAACTTGCCTCTTATAGACTTCAATAGACGTTCAGAATTCTCAAAGTTCCTGCTGGATTTATAGAACTTCCAGAAAATTGAACTTTGCCCGATTCGATCATTCCTACGAATGAGTGTTAATGAAATTCCATACAGTAGCTCCTCACCCATCGAGATATAAATAAAACAGTAAAAAAAAAAAAAAAAAAGGAACAGGTACACTGATATACATATACATGCTTTATATATATGTTTTATATTTTATTTACATGTTTTTCTTTTTATTAAAAAGGTCTATAAAATGAAATTTTAAAAGGCAATATGCGAATCTATGGAATTATTACACAGCACAATCTGAGGATGGTAAACCAGGGTTCAAATTGGAAAATATTTAGAGCATCTTCTAATGTGCAGCAGAGATAACCAATAGCTCCTTTTTCCAAGACCATAAAAGTTACTAAATAAATCCTGGACTAATCATTATTAGCTTACTTCAGAATCAGATTACTGCTAGATTATTTATTACAGGTATTTGTATAGCACCAACAATCAACACAGTGCTTTACATATATATTAAACATTCACATCAGTCCCTGTCCTCAAGGAGCTTGCAGTCTAAGGTCCTTAACTCACAAATATACATACCTATACTAGTGCCAATGTTGTCAGGAGCCAATTAACCTACCAGCATGTCTTCAGAGTGTGGGAGGAAACCCACACAGGTCCAGGGAGAACATGCAAGCTCCATACAGATAGTGGGGTGGCTGGGAATCAGACTGATGACAACCCTATTTCTGGTGAGTGGAAAGGCTAACCACTTAGCCACTGTGGTGCCTGCCAGGTCAGGGATACTCCAAACAGAAACATCACTAACATTATCTGGGTCTTCACTCCTTCCTCAAAATGTTTCTGGAAAAACAGCACCAACATTTTTTATGAATAAACTTTTGACCACAAAATTTGAATTAAAATGTGTACACAAACAATAGTGAATTATGCAAAAAAAGAATTCATGTGGAAAGTCCTAACAAGCTTAAATGCTTTAGATCCTTTCATTTTTTTTTTTCCACAAAAAGTTTTTTATTGAAAATTTTCATATGCATTCCATCAAGTACAATAACACACGTGTATACAAATATACGTGGTTTCAAGGAAGTATCCAAGTTCAATCAATTGTAAAGAAAAACAAACCAACAGTCATTGCCCGATACTCTTATACCATAATAGGACTTGACAGAAGAGTCCTAGAATTCCCAGAGGATGTTGCCAAGGCATAATTAAGTAGAGAGGGATTGCAACAGTGCATTATAGACCTATTAGTGCTATTAAGGGATATTGCCAGTGCAAAAAAAGCATAAGGTAGCATATAGTTGTACTGTAGGTCATGTAAAGAAGATAGGTAGTGTCCGACCCCAGTTCGGCTCACCACACCAACTCTTTTCCTTATATAAAATTGGTATAGAAAGACAGGGGGGGGGGGGGAGAAAAACGAGAGAGGAAAGCCCCAAGCGAGGGGAGAGAGAGAGAGAAGAAAAAAAAAAGGAGGGGGGGGGAGTTGGAGGTGGATCCACAGGGGGATGTATGAGGAGGGGGTGGGAAAACCACCAGCTACCCTCCCCAGCTGCCCCTGGGCATTGCACGGGAGATCCTTTTATTTTCAACAGCCAAGGTAAATAAGCTTCATATTTCATAAATTCCAATTTAAAATAACTATTATTAAAAAACAGCAAACCAGCAGATCTAAATTTATGATGAACACCTGGCACGATGGTCACGCTGTACAGGCTCACATTATAATCAACATATCAAACAGACAGACGACAACACTGTTGTAGTGCCATGGTGAAACAGCATTTCTTTCTGTAATGAGACAATATGAACCATTTGGCAGCAGCCCACACATTACTAAATATGTAACACATCAATATTTTTTCAAATACTTACCCTGTTTCTTGCAATTGTGCCTAATGTAAAAAAAAAATAGCAGCAATCAGCAAAAAAATTAAACATTTCTATTCTCCGAATACTGTTAGGCAGCATGCTATTTTTAGTATCATTAGGTAAAAAGGGTAATGTCTTTGCCTTAAAGCCTAAAGCCAAATTTTATGTACCTTTCACCTTCCTTACCCCATATGATTATTAGTGCAGCCTTAAAAAAACAAAACAAATATAATCAAAATGCCTAAATTTTTTCTGGGTGTCTTTGGCTGGGTCCAATAATGTTATGGGTCCACTTCACACCTTTCTTCCTCACATTTTGGGCAGAAGAATGCTGCAGACAGCAGTGCCATGTAATGAGGTTGGGCCAGCATTTTCCTAATGGGGAAGGGGTGGAGGCAGATTCTTGACACCCTATGTTTGCAGGAAATGTGCTAACTGATGCTGGTTTTAATTCTTGTTTCTAGTAGGGTTAAGTGCAGATATGGCTTTGTGAACAAAGGCAATGCAGTGACGCTGCCACTATACTTCTTTCCAAGGACAAAATGTGCACCTAGAAAGAAATCCTTTTTTTTGTTGGTCAAGACCACTGTACTCTTTTGTTTAAAGAGTACAAACACTCTTTAAACAAGGGTTGCACCCTTAAAAAAAACAAACACAAAAGCTATGTTAATTTTTCCATTCCCAATGGATTAAAAAAAAAAATTAAAAACAGAAATTCTCAGTTTTGCTCATCTCTCATTTCTAATCCTTATTCCTAAAGATTGTAAACTCATATTGACTGGGCCTGGTCTTTTATTGTTAATTTTATTGCATTTTATTGAAGCTGTCTTTAGGACAATTTATATGATGTACCAGTGTTTACACTAACCATCTTTGCTATATATTCTAGCGGGCCATATATTAATAATATAGAGGGCTACTATATATTAATAATAATTAATAATAATAATAATAATAATAATATCTTTATGGTTTTTCCAAGCTTTAAAATTGATTATTCATATGACACAATATTAACATCTAGATTTATAGTGCGTCAAACCTTAAAGTGACTTTGTCACTTAAAGTGGTTGTAAACCCTTTACAACCACTTTATGCTACATGTAAGCATATAAGAAGGCTTACCTGTAACTGCACGGTTTAGGAGATATCCCCTGTCCTCTGCATGTACCGAAGTCATCGGCACATGTGCACTAAAGCAAACTTAAGCAATGGCACGTATGTGCTGTTGCTTCAGTCAGTGTGCAGTTACCGGCGGCTCCTGCGTGCATGCGCAGGAGTGACATCGCGGCTCCAGCCAATCACAGCGCCGGAGCCCGCAATACCCGGAAGTCACTCCGGAGAGATGTCACTGGCCAGAGGGGAGTACGAGGACTGCTGTGAGGGCTTCGATGTAAGGTAAGTAATTCATAATGAGCTAGTATGCTATGTATGCTTGTAATAGGGTTTACAGACACTTTAAACAAAAGAGAACTGCTAGCAGGAATAAACACGTTCCTATTGGTCCATATTTATGATGAGATGCCTCCTTTGCTAATAGGAATGATTGGAAGAGACAGGGCGGGTGAGCATGCTTCACCACTGCTAGAAATTGCTGATGTTTGCCTATTAAAAAGGCCCAGTAAAGAAGCATAGCAAGGACAAGGAGAGCTGCTGCTGGTACTGTATGTACATGAATCTTTTGCATTTGATTTGGAAATGTCTGTTCTCTGTTCTCTTTGCACAGCAACATTTAATTCTTTTTATCCTGAATATTTGACTGATTAATTTTAAGCAAATGTGAGACCAGAACACAATTTGTAACAATGGCCCTCTATTTTTACAGAGAGTGGATACATTTTATAAATCATTTTAAAAGTAACATTTAATTTGCTTGGCACACAAAGAGCTGGCAAGATAACTGCTGAGGCTACAATGTGGTTAACAATTACTTTTAAATACAGCCAAAGAAGATGCAAATCATTAAACTAGACATGAAAAAAATCACTTCTTGGGTTAAAAGACTGCTAATGGAAATACATTTGAATACAGTATGTATAAATCTTACGCCATAATATTATACTATATATATATATATATATATATATTAAGCACATTTTATAAATGGATATGTATAAATATTTATTTCCATTATATGGGTAATGCAACCACAATGCCTTATAATCTGTATCATAATCTAGTATCCCACAACAGTTTGCAAACCAAAAAAAAGTTTTAAAAATAAAATTATCCAAAACATAAAAGGTAATAATCATCAAATTGTGTCGGTTCTTATTGTTCTTTTGTGTTCCTTTTGGGGAGGTCTTCTTTCACTGTTCTTTCACTGATGAGAGAGCTCTCAAACAGGGGAAGAAACATATTTTTAGTAGAGTGGTAGAGATAATATTTAATTACTGTTTGTACCTTTATGTCCCAATAATAATTGCACTCATTTTCTTGTATGCACATCACAGGGACAGGAAATTAAGTAAAATATCCCCCATAGGGTCACAGTCGGAAATGACAACCTGGCAGAAATGTTTCTCCATACTATACACAACTAAAAAAACTAATATTTAAAAAAAAATTTAATTGTTATTTGGAGATTATACCTGGCCTATTGATGTCACTATTTACAGTTGTTGTATGCATAGCTCTTTCTATACCCTGAACAATTTAGTTTCAGTACCCGTTACTGTTATGATATACTCAGAAGGCTGCACATGTTTAAAAAAAAGCTCAATCCTGTTAATAAAGCACTCTATATCTACTCTGCCTTCCAGACTATAGGACACAGCAAGATTTAAAACTAAGATGGCTCTTCTCTCTCTTCAGCAGTATGCGCCTTTTTTTACAACATGGCTAGCCTGCAATGCCTATGAGCAAAAGGACAGCGTATTTTCTATGCCAGCAGCATATGACACTTATGCTACAGCTCTCACTGCATTAAGAAATTATTTGTGCCCATATTTTTTTTTATTTTTTTATCAAAAGGTTTTTATTGCAAATAAGAAAAAAGCAAATCCAAAAAAATACTACATTTGTTCCCATAGTTAACATGGCTGCAGACTGGACAACAAATTGGTAAATCCACAGTACAATTTATTGCAGCTTTGAGAGAACTAAACTGTACTTATTACTACTGCTTCTGCTAACAAGGGCTACTCTGTTATCCTGATGCTTGATACAGGATCTGTTGTCTCTATACTGCCTGAGTATAGGCAGAAGTACCAGAAGTACTTTGCAAAAGGACCACTACTGTGAAACTGGTTAGTTTTCTTAGAGACCCTATTCCTGTACTTTGTTACCTGCTACCGACTATAAAATTTCAATCAATTAGTGTGCAGGCTCAGTTCTACATTGTAAATGCACTGCTATTCTACAATTAGTGGATAGTATTACGTACCTCGGATGTGAGCCTGATGTGCAGAGGAAGGCCTCTCGTACAACTCCGGCTCGCGGGCTACTGGTAGTGATACAGCAGCCACAGGAGCACGGTGGGGTATGAGTGCCTGTAAACAGTTCAATAGTCCATGTAGTAGCGGTGATCAGCAGGCAGATAGTAGATGAGCTGACATGATGCTTGACTGGTGGCAGGCTGGGATGAACCACAGAGCAGTACCAGATGCAGGCTTGCAGGGCTGGGAGCTGTAGCAGGCTGGATGAGCGGGATGCAGGGTCAGACAGGCCGGGTCGGTAATAATCAGGCAGATCAGGCATAGACGGTAGGCAGAAGAGAGGTCAGGTCACAAGCCGAGTATTACCAGAAGATCAGCAGACAGAATCAGCAGGCAGGATTAGAGTCTAAGGGAAGCCGGGATCAGAACAGGTAGTAGGCAATCACGGGTAACGACAAGCTGGATCAGAATCAGAGGTCACACAGGAAACAGGATACAACACAGAAGCTGCAGACCAAACGGCAATGAATCTCTGTAGGAGCCTTGTTTAAATAGCCCGCCTGACTTCAGTATTAGTGACAGGTGTGTGTGTTAAAGTGCTAGTACGCATGTGTGCACACCGGGCGCTTACATGGAAAGCCTGTCTCCCCTGACAGATAGTCTTTTCACAAGCATTACAGTTGCCCGTATGCTATACGTGTCCAAAGTTTCCCCACTTAGCAACACCTCACTGGGCTGTGTAAAGTATCACTTCCATATCTGCAGATGACAGCAAGCTATGCAGTGGAATCATGTGCTTACAGGATGTCTCAAACTTGTAAGCTGACCTCAATGTAATCTAATTGGGCAGCTTGGTGGCAAATGAGTTTTAATGTTGATAAATGTAAAGTTATGAATTTGGGGGCTAAAAACATGCATGCATCATTTATTCTACATAGTAGCCTTAATAATAGCATGCAATGTCAATCTGCAGCTTCTAAAGCTAGCAAAATCCAGAGAAGGGGACATAAATTTGCCTGTCAGGTCATCTGAGTTGCCAGATGACAGATGCACACCGTAGGCCAGGAGTGCACCACAAGAGATAGTGAGGAGATAAACCAAGGTCAGGGTGACAAGCAGACAAGGATAAACGAAGGACAAGCCAAAGGTCCAGGTCACAAGCAGACAGGGATAGTCCGCAATAAGCCAATATCGTAAACACAGAGACAGACGTAGCACACGGCAAGCAGGAACCCAAACACACAATGCTTAGCAAACAATGTTGATCAGCAAGGCAGACTTGCAGTGCACAGGTTAATATAGAGTTCTCTGATAGGGCCTGGGGTGGAGCCAGGCTGGGGTAAGAGGTTATAAAAGCAGCCAGGTGAGAGTGTCTGGCCTCTAAGGTGAACACATGGAGAGAAAGGTAAGCTGACAGACAAACATTACTGCATATCCATGACATTGCCCCTGTACAAATCATTAGTAGGACCTCATCTGGAAATTGCAATTCAATTTCGGGCATCAGTTCACAAAAGGGATATTGAAGAACTGGAGAAAGTGCAGAGAAGGGCAACCAAACTGATAAGAGGCATGGAGAAGCTCAGCTATGAGGAAAGATTAGAGGAAGTGAATTTATTTTCTCTTGAGAAGAGGAGATTAAGGGGGGATATGATCAACACGTATAAATACATAAGTGGTAAGGACATATGTGCGCAGCTCTCTGAGATGGCCGCATAACCGAGGAGCTGCGCACCGAGCTGGCTATCCACCGCAAATCCTACAGCCCAGAGGGACCCAGCAAGAAGGAATAGAGGGCGGGCGGCCCCTGCAGACATCACTGCTAGCGGGAAGGAGAGACCACTCAAGACCCCCGTCTGTGACCTGCTCCACAGCTGAGGCTGACAAGATGGTGGCTGCAACTATCACACAGCCACATAGTGATTCTGATTCTGAGGCTCGGTTTAAGTTGTACACTCGAGACTCTCAAGCTGCACAGTATTGTGTGCACTTGCGGTCTCTTACTCACTATATTTCTTTTTGGCTCTTTTTTCTGGTTCTTCTAATTTACCCTCTATCTTTTTTTCTAGACCTAGGATTTTCCATCAGGTGGACATTCCTTCTCATGAATACTTCTGGATTTGGTCCTTGTCCTCCCTCTGGGGTTTGGTGAGTTGCAGACTGTTTGAATTGGGCTTCCTGCTCTTTGGTCTCCCTAATGGCTGAACCCACTGTCCCGTTGTTCCACATTCTTTCCCATAACACGCAAGGTCTTAACTCCTCTGTTAAATGCGGGAAAGCATTTCGGTATTATCATTCCCACTGTCGCCGCTAATATTTACTATTGTATTTGAAACATTATCCATTACCCTTTGGTATAATACTGACATCAAAGGGGTGCACTGTGGTTTGCAAATGCATACATGTGCACTCTTTGCAGGTGACCTATTGCTTTTTGTCACTTCCCCATTGACTACCCTTCCTAATATTATGTGTGTCCTACGTCGGTTTGTAGAGCTCTCAGGTCTTCATGTGAATGAATCTAAATCTCTGGCTTTTTTAAATTAACTTACCGTCCGATCTACTTTCTAGTATTAAAGGTCATTATCCCTTTCAATGGCAGGATAGCTTGCCTTAGGAGTAAACCTTTCCCCATCCATACTCCAAATTTTCCATCTTGCCTATCCACCCTTGTTTAGACGCTTGTAAACAGAGTTTACTTGGTGGTCCCTTTTGATCTCTCATGGTTAGGCTGCTTACACATGAATACAATGCTGATCTTGCAGAAGATTCTTTCTTTTTTAGTTCACTCCCTATAGTGATCTATATTGCTCAACTATATCTGGGGTTCACAGGAACATCGGTTCAAAAAAAAGATCATGTATGCTTCCAAAACTTAAGGCGGATTGGGAGCCCCATACCTATTGCTGTATTATAAAGTGGCACAATTGGGGGCGTGGCCAGGCAGCGGATGTAGTCGGTCGCACGTTCAGGTCTCTCCGCCGAAAATCCGCTTTAACATCCTGACTGATCAATCTACATCGCTGCAAGAAACGGCTATAAGTATCCGGAAGCCTCCCCGGGTGTCCCTAGCTGCTTCTCCGCTACATACCTACTAGATGTCGGCCGCGAGAAGACAGAACACGGCCAGAACTGCAGACAACATGGCTCAAAATGGCGCCCAGGCACAGCGCTCGGCTAAGGAGACATACAAGGCTGCTGCTGCCAAGCTACTCTCACTTAATCTGGAGCCTAACACACGCTCTGATGCTCCGGGGGACTCGTCCGGTGGAACATCTGAGGCTGATGATACCGTGCCATTGGAGGATGCCAGTGGATCGGGACTAGCGTGGGACGCAGTGAGTACTCCAGAGGGGGGAGCAGCTAGGCCTCACATCCCCACCAGCCCATCCTCTGAGGGAGAACCCTCGCTCAGTGACATTCTGGCAGCAGTGAATAACTGTAATGTGTCCCTGGCCGCCGAGATTAAGGGGGTGAGGGCAGAACTGTCATTCCTAAGGCAGGACACTCAAAAACTGCGAGAGAGGACCTGTGCATTAGAAGGGAGAGTGAGCTCTGTGGAGGATGACATGGCGCCCATGCAAAGAGATTTGTCATACAATAACCATCTCGTTATACAGCATTAATCTCGTTTGGAGGAATTAGAGAACCGCATGAGAAGGAATAACGTTAGGGTGGTGGGGCTCCCCGAAAGAATTGAGGGAAAGAACCCAGTTGACTTTATCGAGAAATGGCTGATTACAGCATTCGGCAGAGAAGTGTTCACCCCCATGTTTACTGTGGAGAGAGCACACAGAGTTCCGTCCCGGTCTCCGCAGCCGGGAGCCCCCCCAGGCCTTTTCTCCTCAAGCTCCTGCACTACAAGGACAGGGACGCTGTCCTCCAGAACGCCAGAACCAAACCAGAGGCCCTTAGAATTGATAATGCTAAAATATCATTTTTCCCGGATTTCTCTGCTGAGCTGCAGAGGCAACGCGCAAAATTCATGGACATCAAACGTCGCCTCCGGTCCCTAGACCTCAAATATGCCATGTTGTATCCTGCCCGCCTTAGGGTGGAAGCACTGGGCTCAGTGCACTTTTTTGATTTGCCATTGGCCGCTACACAATGGCTGGATCGGGAAGAAAGACTGATTCGGGAGGATCGCAACCAACGCCCTGCATCCCCGGAAGGGTAGTGCATTCCTTTAGTGAACACCCATGATCGTTCGTTTCTACTTGCCAAGCCGGAGTAAGCTGTTGTGGTATTCTCGCTGTTGAGAAGTTGTTAAGACACTAAAGTGCGCTTCCACTGTTGCCCCCAAAACGGTCTGGTCTTGACCTCCCATTGCTTTCAGGCAATACAAGTTGGCCATATTGGCCGGTTATTTTGTTTTTTTACTTTTATTTTGTGTTTTTTCTCTCCTTGCTATGCGGAAGAATCCCCACTGCTGATGTCTCCACTGCCCACTACGGTCACTGCTCCTTATATGGTTCACTCATGCCTACTACGGTATATGGACAGACTCCTAGTCATCTGCATATTTTACTGTTCCAAGTTTTTTTCTATTTTTTCCCCCAGCCCACTGGGACTTGCCATATTTTCCTATGTGTCAACCCCTATTGCTTTCAATGTACCCTATAACACTATGGAGTAGACATGTGCATTCGTTTTCGTCCGATTGCATTTTCGTCCGAATTTCAGCTATTTTCGTTATCGTTTTAAAAAACGAAAACGAAAGCACAGAATCCGAAAACCGAAAGATCCGACATAAACAAATGCTTTATTTTCGTTTTCGTTGCTACAACAGTTCGATATAGATAGGAGATTCGACGTGACGCTGACAATAACAATCTGTGTCTATCGAACCTGTGGTCGAATGTGCCTAGCCTTAACTCTATTAGTCCAAGATTATTCTACATAGGAGAGAAAAGATTCGACATTATAGAGAGAAAAGATTCGACATAGGAGAGAAAAGATTCGACATAGGAGAGAAAAGATTCGACATAGGAGAGAAAAGATTCGACATAGGAGAGAAAAGATTCGACATAGGAGAGAAAAGATTCGACATTATAGAGAGAAAATATTCGACATAGGAGAGAAAAGATTCGACATAGGAGAGAAAAGATTTGTTATTATAGAGAGAAAAGATTCGACATAGAGAGAAAAGATCACTGCTGGAATTGGGTGGGGGAAGTAAAATAAAAATAAAGTTGATGATGAATGTTATTGGCTGATTGTAACCAAAGAGGAGGAGCAGTAAAATAGCTAGAATGACGAAGATTCGACAAAGCATCGAAAGTTAGAAGATTCGACGGTGCAGCAAAACTGTACGACGCTGCAATCGTACATTTCCGGTCAAATGCATCGGCCCATAGGCTATAGAAGAATTCTAATGTTGGTTGACTAGTAATAGTAATTAATAAATATAATTATTACTAGTCATACAACATTAGAATTCTTCTATAGCTTGTGGGCGGAACATTCGACCGGAAATGTATGATTGCAGCGTCGTACAGTTTCACTGCTCCGTCGAATCTTCTTTGAACATTCGACAGACACCATAAGCCTTCAATGACAGATTCGACCTTAATTAATTCAGATTTTCGGACGAATGCAATTCCTAACGAAAAACGAAATAAATAAAAACGAATTTCGGGAGTAACTAAATAAATTTATTTTTCGGACGAAAACGAAATTCCGAAACAAAATATTTCAGTGTGCACATGTCTACTATGGAGTACCCTTGATGTTATTGAAATACTGATGCAATGTCTAAGGTAACCAGATTTTTATCATGGAACGTCAGGGGTTTGAATAATCCTGTTAAATGATTGGCTGTGTTGCGCACAATGAAGCGTATTAACGCAGACATAATATGCCTCCAGGAGACTCACTTTTCCTCGACCTCCACCCCACAATTTGCTCTGAGGCAGTTCTGCCATCAATATCACGCCACTTATTCGGTGTACTCGAGGGGAGTGAGTCTTCTGGTTAAACGGGGCACGCGGTTTTCAGCTATAGAAGTTAAGATTGATCCAGATGGTCGCTTTATTTTTCTACTATGTTCTGTATATGGCACAAAATGCATCTTGGCAGGAGTGTACATTCCCCCACCATTTTCAGCCGGTCTCCTCAAAACGCTGGCAGATTTTATGTCCCGCTTCCCGGGGGTACCAGTATTGGTCCTAGGGGACTTTAATAATTATCTGGACCACGAGAAGGACAAACTTCGGGCTGGAATTGGGAATGCTACACAGGGACGGCAGGGGCCCACTCCATTCGCTCGTCTCCTGTTAGAGATGGGCCTGACAGATGTGTGGAGGCTGCGAAACCTGGAGGCCAGGGTTTTCTCATGCCAGTCAGCATCAATAGGAGGCCTATCCAGAATTGATCTGGGATTGGGGAACGATCCTCTTCTGTCACTATTGGACTCCTCACAATATCATCCTAGACCAGTGGTTCTCAACTCCAGTCCTCAGGGCCCACAAACAGGCCAGGTTTGCAAGATAACTGAAATGCATCACAAGCGATATAATTTGCTGCTCAGGGATTGCAGTATTCTAGTCTGCATCTCACCAAGGTAATACTTAAAATCTGGCCTGTTAGTGGGTCCTGAGGACAGGAGTTGAGAACCACTGTCCTAGACAGACCTCGGATCATTCTCCCCTCTCGGTTGATTTACGGATGGGGGCGGTCAGAGGAAACACCTTATGGAAACTTAATCCCTTCTGGTTATCACTCATTCCAACCCCTGATCCGATACCCGAACTACTTACACTCTTTTTTTTAACAAAATATAGGTTCTGCACCTATAGGGGTAGTCTGGGAAACTGCAAAGGCGTATTTATGTGGCCAGTTCATCAGCATAATACGCCAAATTAAAACAGCTACTAAAGAATGGGAGGTCTCGGTATTGGAGGAGGCCCGGCGCTCTGAGGTTAAATATATAGATGACCCTACGGAGGATACCAAACGGTCCTGGCTAGCTGCCCAGTCTCTGCTCAAGGACTTGTCCTTGCAGTTGGCGGAAAATAAATGTTTCTTCTTAACACAAAACCACTTTGAGGAGGGGGAAAACACTGGTCACATGTTGGCCTTGCTGGCCAAATCACAGCAATCATCCTCACATATACTGGTTGTGGCTGATGCAAATGGTGCACCGTGTCACTCCACTCCCGCTATAATGGAGGTTTTTAAAATATTTTTTCATGATGTCTATTCCTTCAAAGTCAGCCCCTCCCAGGATGAGCTCTGTACATTCTTAGATAGGTATCCCATCCCCTGCCTGTCCGACGCGGATTCAGCCCTGCTTAATGCGCCTCTGTCAGAAGATGAATTACTGGAAGCATTGGCTCATGCACAAAATGGACGGGCGCCAGGTTCTGACGGCCTTCCGTCTGAAGTGTATAGGCGGTACTCTACACAAATTCTGCCGATTCTTCTAAAAGTTTACAACCAGGCGTTTGAATCTGGGACTCTCCCCCCCACTATGAATGAAGCCATTATAGTGGTCTTGTTGAAACCCGGTAAGGATCCCATGTCTCTGGACTCATATCGGCCCATTTCTCTGCTCACGTTTGATGTCAAGCTGTTGGCCAGGGTTCTGGCGAACAGATTGGCCAAATGTATTCGACAAGTGATTCACAAAGACCAGCCTGGCTTTATACCGACCAGATCCACATCACAAAATTTACGGAGACTATTCCTTAATTTACAGGTCCCCACTGACAATACAGGTAATAGGGCTATCTTCTCTTTGGATGCGGCAAAAGCGTTCAATAGCGTTGAATGGCCCTATTTATGGGAGGTCCTGACTAGATTTGGGGTGGGTAAGTCCTTTCTGAAATGGGTCCAACTGCTATATAATTCCCCAACCGCAAGAATACGCATCAACGGGGATGTGTCAGAATCCTTCAAAATTCATAGGGGCACGCGTCAGGGGTGCCCTTTGTCGCCCCTGTTGTTTGCCCTGGCCTTGGAGCCTCTGCCTATACATTTCAGAGCCTCACAACCCTTTACTGGCTTCCAGAGGGGACTTAGGCAGGATGTGATTTCACTTTATGCAGATGATACCCTGCTTTACCTGGGGGATACTGATAGATCACTGCAAAATGCGATGAATCTGATAGCTGACTTTGGAAAGCTGTCGGGTTTCAGCATTAATTGGAGTAAGTCTGTTCTTATGCCCCTAGATCCCCTGCCACGGCCCTTGCCTGTTTGTGCGCGGGACGTGGTGGTAGTTAAAGAATTTCGCTATCTAGGCATCCGGGTGACCACGGACCCCTCCCAATACATTGAGTTGAACCTGACTCCGCTACTTCGGAAGTTCCGACTGAAGAGCTCTGCTTGGAAAAAACTGCCTTTGTCGGTTACTGGCAGAGTAAATTTAATTAAGATGGTCTGGGCTCCCCAACTCCTCTATATATTTCATAACTCCCCCCATATGGATAAAACACAGATGGTTTACCCAAATTGATAGTCAGTTCAGGGACTTGATCTGGGGTGGTAAAACAGCTCGAATTAGCCTGCGCACCTTACAACTAGCTAAAGATCAGGGTGGTATGGCGGTGCCACACGCTAGATACTATTTTATAGCCTCGCAGCTGCAACATCTCGGTAATTGGGGAGTGGAGGAAGACTCCGACCCTATTCGTTCCCTACTCGTTCCCAGTGACTCTAGTCTTCCAGCAATAGCACATTTGGAATCAGGGTTTACTCACTTGCAGACTAGCCTACCCACTGTAATCTTGTTAAACACACTGTGGAAATATATCCGATCTTTACTACACATTAGAGGGGTATGTCCGTTTACTCCCATATGGAGGAACAAGTATTTTAAGGAACTCCTCAAATTGGAGGAATTTCGCACTTGGGAGGAAGCAGGCATTCATTACATCACGCAGTTATACAATGGTACTGTTCTAAAATCATTTTCAGATCTCAGGGAAGAATTTTCCCTCCACAGACACCAATTTTTTAAGTATCTCCAGCTGCGACACACGCTTCAGTGTGAGAGCAGACTGTCTATACTGGTGGCGACAACGCACCCCTGATGAATGATGTGCTATTGATAGACGAAAGAAAGGGCATGATATCTAGATTGTATGTGAGACTGCTTAACACCACACACAACGCTAGTAAGCTTCCCTGTAGAGGGGGTTGGGAACGAGAATTGGGTCCCATTGACGGAGACACCTGGGAACTATGTCTAACATCTGCAACTTTAGTCTCGGTGTCTGCCTCGCAGAGACTGCCTCACCTTTATCTATTGCATCGGGCGTACAGGACCCCGGCCCGACTACACAAGTGGGGGATTAGAGACTCTCCACTGTGCCCAAAATGTAATAGCCACACAGGTGATCTCTTACACATGTTGTGGAAGTGCCCAAAACTCTTCAGGTACTGGCAATATGTTCTTACCACTATCTCCCAAGTGTATCAATTCCCGATCCTGCAGGATCCGGTTGTGTGCCTGCTTGGTGCCTTGGAGGTACCCACGTTATCACCAAATGAACACACAGCAGTCTTGCGCTTATTATATGTGGTCCGCAAGGCAATTGCGAGGCTTTGGATAACTCTGAGGGTACCAACAGGCGGGCAATGGGTAGGATTGGTGAACAGCCTGCTGATACGTGAAAAGCTCACTTATCAACACCGTAATGCCCCGAATAAATTTTACTCTATGTGGCGACCGTGGTTGGATACCCCAGGGCTGGGTCCGACTCAATTGGTAAAACAAAGGCTTCTGCAAATGTGATATAGTAGATGTAATGGTTCGGATAAGATTTGGGTCGTGATGCTGTAGATGTCAGTGGTGGACTGGGGGAAATGTTTCAGTGGGTGATCCGCACTTATTATCTTCTTCCTTTTTTTTTCTGTTTTGTTTTGTTTGTCTAGTAGACTGGCTCATTACTCCCCTTAAGGGAGTGGCCGTTTTATAAAAAAAAAAAATATATATTTTATTTAATTTTATTACTCTCTTTTTCAATTCTTCAAATTGGTTCGTGAGAGTTTCACTGTTCTACAAATGCCATACTTTATGTGTACTACTAGTCATTTATCAGGGTAAATGTTCCAACCTCAGGCCATTTTAAGGCAGGTGTTGAGTATCACTGAAATGTTCCTATCTCTTAAGCCCCGTACACACGATCGGATAACCTATGGATTTTCGTCCGATGGATTTGTCCATCGGATATCCGATGAAACTGTGTTCCATCAGTCTTGCCCACACACCATCAGTCAAAAAACCGACCGTTCCAAACGCGGTGACGTAAAACACTCCGATGAGCCGAGAAAAATGAAGTTCAATGCTTCTGAGCATGCGTCGACTTGATTCTGAGCATGCGTGGGTTTTTTATCCGATGGACTTGCCCATAGACGATCTGAGTTTTCGATCGTTTTTTTATCCATCGGAAAATTTTAAAACAAGTTCTATTTTTTAAAACCGATGGAAAAAAGACCGATGGGTACCATACACGATCGGTTGGTCTGATGAAAACCATCCATCGGACGGTTTTCATCAGTCAAACCGATCGTGTGTACGGGGCTTTAGTATCTGTACCTGTGTTTACAGGGGGGAAAAAAAATGTTGAGGATACCTCATTGAGTCTCCTACTGTATATGTATTTCTACTGTATGTATATCTGCCAAGTTTTTCCAATAAACTCGTTTTTTGATTTAAAAAAAAAAGTGGCACAATTGACACAGTTAGCGGCAGTCTACACTAGATGTGAAAAACCTGATTTGGTTCAGTTGGCTATGACCCTAAGAACACCATCCCCACAGTCAAGCACGGAAGTGAAAACATGATGCTTTGAGTCTGTTTCTCTGCTAAAGGTACAGGCCGACTTTGCCGCATTGAGGGGCCAATGGATGGGACCATGTACAGTAATACCTCGGATTGCGAGTAGCGCGGTTTACAAGCGTTTCGCAATACAAGCTATTATTTTTTTTAATCCTGACTCGGTTAGCGAGCGTAGAAGTCAAGTTGAAGGCAAAATGTCCCCGCCACCTATGGGATCATGACAGACAGATAAATAATACATTTAATAGAGGTTATTAAAGAACAACAAAACAAAAAATAATAATACTCTCCTTTGATTGGCAGTTGATGCTACAGTTACCCAATTAACGGTCCTCTGCCACGAGCAGGCACCTATTTAATAAACAGGATCCGTCGTCAAAATGGGCTGACAGCAAAAAGAAGACAGAAGACAGCTCGTCTACGTCCGTCAATATGGAGTCCTAACTGCGCAAGATGATAGATCGGGCCGCCGCCGAAGATGGAGATGTCTGGATGCGTTGCTGTCTGTCCCTGTCTATGCCGGCTTCATCGTTTGGATCATGGATTCCTCCTGCTCATGCTACTGCTCTGCTTTTTCTATTGGCCTCTAGAAGGAGCAGTAGCTCCGAGTGTGTAGCCTGCCTGTCCAACCTCTTTTACTCTGTGGAGTCCTCCCTCGGAAGTGTCCCCAAAAGTGATCCTGTGACCCGTGATGTCACATGCGGTGCGTTCCACGCCGACCCCAGCCTCTTCCTGATGGCCACAGGATCTGCTCCAGGCCGAGCAGCAACAACAAATGCAGCTATCCATCTCTGCATAGAAAAAATGGATCCGGATCTGAGGCTTCCCTACGGACCACTGACGCACAATCTTTTTATTTCCTGTTTCCTGTAAGTGTGATTTTATACTGTGCCATTAAAAGCTGTCTTAAATATTACACTCAGGTGGCGCTTCCTTCTCTACCTTCTTTTGGCCCTTTTAGAAAGCCTCCTTTCCGAATTTTAGAGTTTCTCCTCTGGGTATTATACCTAAAAAAGAACTGAATACTTACCGGTTAATACATCACCTATCATATCCTATCAGGCTTTCTTTAACCACTTGCCGCCCACCCTATAGCGGATTGACGGCGGCAAAGTGGTTTCAAAATCCTGACTGGACGTCATATGACTTTCTCAGGATTTTGAGCCGTTGCGCGCCCCCCGGGGGCGCGCATCGCGGCGATCGTTGTTGCAGGGTGTCAGTCTGACACCCCGCAACACCAATCTAGGTAAAGAGTCTCCGACGGAGACTCTTTACCACGTGATCAGCCGTGTCCAATCACGGCTGATCACGATGTAAACAGGAAAAGCCGGTGATCAGCTTTTCCTCACTCGCGTCTGTCAGACGCGAGTAGAGGAGAGCCGATCGGCTGCTCCTCTGACAAGGGGGGTTTGTGCTGATCGATTATCAGCGCAGCCCCCCAAGGATGCCCACACTGGACCACCAGGGATGCCACTGGACCACCAGGGATGCCACCAGACCACCAGGGATGCCCACCCCAAGGTATGCCTCCCTAGACCACCAGGGATGCCAATCAGTGCCCCTAATGGATGGCAATCAGTGCCCACAATGGATGCCAATCAGTGCCCACAATGGGCATCACTGATTGGCAGGCATTATTGTTTGGCACTGATTGGCATCCATTAGTAACACATTACAGTACAGTGCCACCTATCAGTGCCCATCCATGCCACCTATCAGTGCCCATCCATGCCCATCCGTGCCACCTATCGGTGCCCATCCATGCCGCCTATCGGTGCCCATCCGTGCCGCCTATCTGTGCCCATCTGTGCCGCCCATCTGTGCCGCCTATCTGTGCCCATCTGTGCCGTCTATCGGTGCCATCTGTGCTTTTTATCGGTGCCCATCCGTGCTTTTTATCGGTGCCCATCCGTGCTGCCTATCGGTGCCCATCCGTGCCGCCTATTGGTGCCCATCCGTGCTGCCTCATCGGTGCCCATCAGTGCCACCTTATCAGTGCCCGTCAGTGCAGCCCCATCAGTGCCCATCAGTGAAGGAGAAAACTTACTTATTTACAAAGTTTTGTAACTGAACTGTAACAGTCTTTTTTTTATTTTTTTAGCAGAAAATAAAAATCGCAGAGGTGATCAAATACCACCAAAAGAAAGCTCTATTTGTGGGAACAAAATTATAAAAATTTAGTTTGGGTACAGTGTAGCACAACCGCGCAATTGTCATTCAAAGTGCAACAGCGCAGAAAGCTGAAAATTGGTCTGGGCAGGAAGCTGCATAAGTATGGAAGTAGTTAAATGATGACATAGATCCAGGTTTTTGTTCAGTTCAATATTCATCATTTGGTGATGCTTTGCTCAAAATTAGAAGTGCGGGTGATGCAGCTTTGTTTTCCAAAGCTGACATTTAATCTGCGTTTCGTCTATTGCCCATACATCCTTCCGCATTTAATTCATTAGGTTTCCATTTCCAAGATGAATTTTATTTAGAAAGGGGTCTACCTATTGGGTGTTCGCTCTCCTGACATTATTTTGAGATGTTCTCTTCTTTTGTTGAATGGGTTGTTAGCCGAACCGGTACGGCAGCTAAGTTATTACACTATTTTAATGACTTTTTATTTGTTGCAAAAGCTGATTCGGATAAATGCTTATTTATTTTCACTGAATTACGGATTGTCTGTAGAGAATTCGGTATTCCATTGGCTAATGAGAAATCTGACTTTCCAACTTCTTGTTTGGAATTTTTAGGTATACAAATTGATACCATTGCAATGGAATTTCGGTTGCAGCTTAACCACTTAAGGACTGCCGCACACCAATGTACGTCGGCAGAATGGCACGGGTGGGCACATGGGCGTACCTGTAAGTCCCTGCCTTCCCGCGGGTGGGGGTCCAATCGGACCCCCCCCGGTGCCTGCAGCGGTCCGTTTCGCTTCAGGAGCGATCCGTGATGAGGGGGTGGCCATCGATTTCTGGCCACCCCCTCACGATCGCTCCTGGCGAATGAGATGCTCCCCCTGCCTGTGTAATGTAAACACAGGCAGGAGGAAGTGATGTCATCTCTCCATGCAACGCTCTTTTTGTCCGGAGCGCCGAGGAGAGAAGACATCAGGTTAGTGCACTAACACTACACTGACACCAGCACACATAGGCACATAAATCATCCCCCCAGTCACCCCCAGATCACCTCCAGCCCCCAGTCACAGTGTCACTGATTGCAGTGATTATTTATTTACTGATCACTGCATTTAGTGTCATCTGTGACAGTAAAAAGTTGCAGGGCAGTTAGGTTTAGGTCCAGGGTAGCCCCCTAATCCCCCCTAATAAAGGTTTAACCCCTTGATCGCCCCCCAGGTAATCCTTTCACCCCCTATCGCCAGTGTCACTAAGCAATCGTTTTTCATATCGCTGTATTAGTGTCGCTGGTGCCGCTAGGTAGCCAGTTATTTTTTTAGGTTCGCCGCCAGGTTTTTATAGCGTCAGGTACCCCCATATATTATCTAATAACGGTTTTAACCCCCTGATTGCCCCTAGAGTTAACCCTTTCACCAGTGATCACTGTATAAGTGTCACTGGTGACACTAGTTAGCCAGTTAGTTATTTAGTTATTTAGGTTACCCGTCAGGTTTTTATTTAGCCCCATATATTACCTAATAAAGGTTTTAACCCCCTGATTGCCCCTAGAGTTAACCCTTTCACCAGTGATCACCGTATAAGTGTTACGGGTGACGCTGGTTGGTTAGTTTGCTTTTTATAGCATCAGGGCACCCGCCATATATAACCCAATAAAGGTTTAACCCCCTGATCGCCCGGCGGGTGATATCAATTAGGTTTTAGCATCTTAGAGGGTCTGCGTCGCCCCAGGCAGCGTCAGGTTAGTGCCAGTAACGCTAACACCCACGCGCAAAGCATACACCTCCCTTAGTGTATAGTATCTGAACAGATCAATATCTGATCTGATCAGATCTATACTAGCGTCCCCAGCAGTTTAGGGTTCCCAAAAATGCATTGTTAGCGGGATCAGCCCAGATACCCGCTAGCACCGGCGTTTTGCCCCTCAAGTGCAGTATCGATCGATCACTGCCACTTGCCAAACACAACACACATAACTGCCGCGTTCGCAGGGCCAGGCCTGATCCCTGCGATCGCTAACAGTTTTTTTAGTAGCGTTTGATACATTTGCTGACAGTGAGGTGCTTTTTTACCTGTGAATCCTTACTAGTGTACCACTAAATTTAGAGCCCAAAATGGCAAAGCGAAGGTACACCAGTAAAGAGGCCTACGAGTTTCTGAGCATGACAGATAGTGAAGAGGAGGTCACGCATCTGTCAGATTCCGGCTCAGAATACATCCCCGTAGAAGACAGCGGCTCCATGTCAGATAGCACTGACGACGAAGATGAGGTCCCTCCTAAGGACAGGCGTACCCCACCCCATTCTGCTGTTGTTGAGGAGCAAGAACCGCAGGTCCCTCGTATGGAGCAGAGAGCCAGTACTAGCGCCGCTATTCCCTCTGGTGAACTGGCAAGCACCAGTGGCCTAGTTACACCCTGGTCGTACATCCAGCACTGCAGTGTCACGTGGTGACGTGGCGAATCCCATAAGTGCAGTTCAAGCTGGCGAGGTGGCAAGCACAAGTAGTGTCCCGCTGACACCAAGAAGAAGACAAAGACAGGCCCGTCGTGCCCATAGTACCCTTCCTGCTGCATTCGCCAATCCTGATTGGGTCCCCACCACTTCTGCAGCACCCGTACTTCCCCCATTCACCGGCCAACCCGGTATTCAGGTGGAAACAGCTGATTTTACGTCACTTGATTTTTATTCGCTGTTTTTCACGGAAGATCTCTATAGATCTATTGTGGACCAAACTACAGTAGGTGCCGCCGATATTGTATATCTATCGCGCTCCCATCGCCGAGATTCTCGGCGACAGGAGTGCCGAGATCTCGGCAGCAGGGTGACGACACGTGTCGCGCTCGCTGCAATAGCGAGGAGACGCGACACTGTATTGAGCGGGGATTCGACGTGGATTCCCGCCAATACCAGGCACTGCGTTTGGTATGAATCCTGAGCAGGAACTCCACGCCAATTTTTAAAGAAAAAAACGGCGTGGGTTCCCCCTCCAGGAGCATACCAGGCCCTTGGGTCTGGTCTGGATTTGAAGGGGAACCCTACGTCAAAAAAACGCGTGGGGGTCCCCCTCAAGATCCAAACCAGACCCTTATCCGAGCACGCAACCTGGCAGGCTGCAGGGGAAGAGGGGGGGACGAGAGAGTGGCCCCCCTCCCTCCTGAACCGTACCAGGCCACATGCCCTCAACATGGGGGGTTTGGTGCTCTGGGGCAGGGGGGCGACCTGCGGCCCCCCGCCCCAGAGCACCCTGCCCCCATGTTGATGAGGACAGGGCCTCTTCCCGACAACCCTGGCCGTTGGTTGTCGGAGTCTGCGGGCGGGGGGCTTATCGGAATCCGGGAGCCTCCTTTAATAAGGGGGCCCCCAGATCCCGGCCCCCCCACCCTATGTGAATGAGTATGGGGTACATCGTACCCCTACCCATTCACCTGGTGGAAAAAAATGGCAATAAAAACACAACACAGTTTTTAAAAGTATTTTATTGCACCGCTCCGGAGGTCTTCTTCCGACTTCGGGGGTCTCCGGTGTCGTCGCCGCGCTCTCCGGTTCTTTCTTTCTTCCGCCGGGCCTCCGCTAACTTCTTTTTAGCTCTTTTGCTAGCGGAGGCCCGGTCTTCTCCGTCGCCTTCTTCTTCTCCCGCTCTCCGGTTCTTTCTTCCGCCGGTCCTCCGCTAACTTCTTTTTAGCTCTTTTGCTAGCGGAGGCCTGGTCTTCTCCGTCGTCTCGTCCGGCTCTCCGTTGTCCTTCTGCCGGCCCCTCCACTACCTTCTTGAAGCTCTTTTGCTAGTGGAGGGGCCGGTCTTCCCGTCGTCGCCGTCTGCGTCTTCTTCCCTCTTCTCCTCCTCGATGTTGACTCGTCGCTTCCTCTCGCAGTAATGCTAAATCTTCGGTCCGCAGAGATTAATATAGGCTTCTCATGACGTCACAGTCACAAGTTCCAATGTCGTCACAGTCACATGCCCTCCGCACATGTGCCCCGGGCATGTGACTGTGACGTCATTTGAACTTGTGACTGTGACATCATGAGAAGCCTATATTAATCTCTGCGGACCGATTGCGTTTTCGGCTTTTTGCAAGAGGGGGGGGGGGGGACAGGTGTGCTTTTTTTTCCATTTTTATTGTTGTCTCAAGGAATGTAAATATCCCCTTTGATAGCAATAGGTAGTGACAGGTACTCTTTTTAAAAAAAAATGGGGTCTATTAGATCTTTCCTCTGCCCTCAAAGCATCTGACCACACCAAGATCGGTGTGATAAAATGCTTTCCCAATTTCCCAAATTCCTCGGTCCCTGCAGTCCAGAAAAGAGTAAGTGATCTCCAATCAAATTACAAAGTGTTACAAGATGCCCTTTCCAGGGCTCAACGGAATAACAAATTTTTTTTTGATAATAAGAGGAGAGGAGACCTGAAACTTCAAGTGGGGGACAAGGTATGGTTGTCCACTGCCAATCTAAGATTATCCTGTCCATCTAAAAAGTTGGGTCCCAGATATATTGGCCCATTTCCATTCAAAAGGGAGATCAACCCAGCAGCCTACGAACTTGTGCTTCCTGCAACTTATAAGATCCATCCGGTCTTTCACGTGTCCTTACTAAAGGTCACTAGACCAGGCCCTTTCCCTGATCGCGAGTCGGGGCCACCAGCACCTACTTTGATCAACGGCAATGAAGAATATGAAGTTGAGACAATTGTAGATTGCAGAAAACGAGGGGGCACCGTCCAGTATTTAATTAAGTGGAAAGGCTATGGACCTGAAGAAAATTCCTGGGAACCAGAATCCAATCTCCACGCCAAGAGACTAATACGGACTTTCTTCCAGGCTCACCCCGATAAGATGTTACGAATAGGCATCCGGAGGTTGCCCATTGGGGGGGGGGCAATGTAAGAGAAACCCGGAGAACAAGCACGCAGCGGTGCGCAGGCGTGCACTTTCCAGGAAATGCACAAGAAAGAACATGTTTTGGCGCATGCGCTTGCGCGCACACGTGCACGCGTTGGCGCCGGTCTGCCTATTTAAATCTGCCAGTGACATGCACACTTTGCTGAGTGGTCTTTCAGCTAGTGCCTGACTTACCTGATTTGTACCAGTTTCCTGTAAACCCAACCTGGCTTGCCTTAACCTTCCTCTTGACCTCCGCCTGCCTACTTGTGACCCCGGCTTGTCCTTGACTCCGCCTCTGCCTAATGTTCCTGTGCCTCATTGCCCGAATGTGTACCGAACCTGGCCTGTGTCCTGTCTTTGCCTCTGCCTCATGTCTCGGTACCTGCTCTGTCCGGCTGTTGATGACCCACTGGCTTACGTCCCGGCTACGCTTCCAGCTGCTGATCCAGCGACACAGAGCTCCTGTTCTCAGTTCTGGCCCAGCGCTCTCCAGCTACCTGGTTCCTGCCAAGTCCCAGCCAGAGCCATCTGCTACACCGGCCCTCGTGCCACTCTGTGTCCTCCACTCCCTGTCACCACTATCAGGGGTGTTGGACAGGAGGTGCAAGAGACGCCCCCTCTACAGCTCGATCTCCACCAGGTACGTGACAGGGGCGGACAAGGGGCGGGTGTATTACTGTTATATTGTGTAAGGGGCGGATGGCTTCAAAAGAGGCCAAATTTTAAATTGATGAGCAGAGCTGATAACTTCCGGGTGGTTTTAGCAATAAACTACACGTCTTTGTAGCCATTCGCCCCTTACACGATATAACAGTAATACACCCACCCCTTGTTCGCTCCTTACACGATATGACAGTAATACACCCGCCCCTTACACGACATAACTGTAATACACCCGCCCCTCGTCGTCATTGCGCAGGCGCCGTGTACAGCTGACTCACAGCACTACATCTTCGGCTATTTTCGCCAGCTCCGTTGTGGTTCGTACTGCGCAAGCGCTGCGCCTGCGCAGTACAGGGGAGTCATTATCTGCCGGGGGGACCTTCATCGGCAGAGCACCATGACCCGACAATTCATTATAGCCACTAGTAGTTTTAAATTACTTTTTTTCCTTTAGAAATGTCATTTTGTGCAGAGACTGTTATAAACACGGGAAACATGCGCTACTTTACAGGCATACTATAGACACCCCCCAGGTACAAAATTTAAAGGAATATTTAACTTTTATTGTTTCACTTTAAGTATTATTAAAATCACTGCTCCCGAAAAAACAGCCATTTTCAAAACTTTTTTTTGCATTGATACATGTTCCCTGGGGCAGGACCCAGGTCCCCAAACACTTTTTATGACAATAACTTGCGTGTCAATCTTTAAAATTAGCACTTTAGATTTCTCCCATAGACTTTTAAAGGGTGTTCCGCGGCTTTTTCGAATTTTCCGCGAACACCCGAAATTGTTCGCTGTTCGGTGAACAGGCAATGTTCGAGTCTAACTCATGTTCGACCCAAATAGATAGCCCATCCCTAATGCCAATTGGTAGGATTTTCTCAAAACATCTTTATCGTGCTATTTCAGGTTTTTCCTCTCCGCATCACATTGTGCGAATTACGAGTGACATTGTTGAGGATTTACTGGTTTGGCATCGATTTTGCAATACTATAATGGCTATTCTCAATGGCAATCCCCCTTTTGTTCGGCTTCTGCGCTTAATCTACATACCAATGCTGCTGGGTCCTGCGGGTATGAAGCGTTTTGGAACGGTCATTGGTCGGCTGCTCTATGGAATGATACATGGAAACAAAAAGGTTTAACGAATAATATTGTTCTGTTAGAACTGTTTCCAGTTTTGGTGGCTCTGGAACTTTGAGGTGCTTATTTTGTTAATAAGGGGATATTGCTTCCTTCTGACAAAAAGGGTGTAGTATTTGCAATAAATAACAAGTGTAACTTTTATACCGAATAAATGTTTGTCTGATTTACACTATGGTGAGCTTCTCTCATTTTTGGGTATACTTGCCTGGTTGATGCCTATAACCCAGTGTTTCTCAACTCCAGTCCTCAAGGCGCACCAACAGGTCATGTTTTTGGGAGTTCCATTGATTTGCATAG
Source organism: Rana muscosa (assembly GCA_029206835.1). NCBI lineage: Eukaryota > Metazoa > Chordata > Amphibia > Anura > Ranidae > Rana > Rana muscosa. Next base: position 795,671,950 of record CM055118.1, read on the forward strand.
GTGATTTGAGCAGTTTCACTGCCTTAGTAATTGCCACAGCTGTTTCATTTGCAGGAAATCCCAAAAACATGACCTGTTGGTGCGCCTTGAGGACTGGAGTTGAGAAACACTGCTATAACCTGTTGGAACATCGAATTGCTGTGGTTTCTGGTGTGTGTTCTGTCCTATCACCCAACGAATCCTTCTGCGAGCTGGTATCCTACTATTCTCAGGATAAAGGCCCTGGCTGGGTTGATAGCTGCAAGCACGATTAGCTTGCCTTCTGGTAAGCATGCATTCTGTGTGGTGGAGGTGCACATGTCTGTTGGATTGTTTTTGGAATTGTTCATCATTTCAACCATCCTTCAAATGCTTTTGTGTTAACGGACTGTTTATGCACAATATAATTTGAGCTCACATGCACTTTATTTACAATATTTACATGTATTAATTTATTAGCGTGGCTCCTTTTTTATGATATTTGCAATACATTTCTGTCATCAAAATCTTTACCCGTTATTGCTTTTCTATGTCAGATTGTTTTTAAGTGCTTAGTACTTAATATATGGTTAAAAGCTAAATTCATACCCGGTAATGATAATTTAATTGCAAACGCTTTATCCCGTTCACAGATTCCAGAATTCAGAAGATTGGTACCAGATGCGGATCTAGTAGGAATAAATTGTCCTCCACACTTATGGGACCTTGTGTAACCACGGTCATTGATGCGATCAGAAGCTCCATCAACATGTACGTCATACAGTTCAGCGTGGGCCTTTTAGTGCTCTTTTTTGGTCTCTTCCAAGCAACAACAATGAAGGCTTAGTTTTATCTTTTCTTAATTTTATGATGTCGTCTTCTTATTCTTCTTATTCTTACACATATATAGCTAAAACTTTGGCTGGAGTTTCTTTTTTTACGCGCATGAATGGAGCAAATTCTTGTGTGCAATTTTATGCGGTTAAATATGAAAGATTGTTGTTTAAATTAGTGTCTAACCTATGTTTTTTGGGGCTTTTAGGGTATCAGAATGAATCCCGCATAGGAATAGGAATTGCTCAGGCCTTTTGTTTAAGGATATTACTTTGAATTCGGATTCTCTTTCTATTCTGCTGAGGAGAAGCAAAATGGATTCTGTAGGCCGAGGGCGATGGATCACGTTGAGAAAAAACGTGGATTTAAATTATTATTATTATTATTTAGGTACTTATATAGCGCCGTCAATTTACGCAGCACTTTACATATACATTGTACATTCACATCGGTCCCTACCCTCAAAGAGCTTACAATCTAAGGTCCCTAACTCACATTCATATACTAGGGCCAATTTAGACAGAAGCCAATTAACCTATCAGCATGTCTTTGGATGTTTGTGTTCTACATTTAGGGCAACAATATTTGAAAATACGGCCGCCATTTTCTAATCACTTTTTGATTTATGTAGATGGGAAACCTTTGACAGTATATAAGTTTAAAGCAGTCTTGAAGAAATGTCTTTTGCACTTGAATCTTGCTCATTTATGCTTTACTTCACATTGGTTCCGTATAGGGGCAGCTACTGAAGCAGCTAATCTTGGTTTGAATGAGGCTGTTATTAAACAAATAGGTAGCTGGGAATCTGACTGTTTTCGATCGTATGTTAGACCTAATTTTTCATTTTAATTTTCAGGTATCATTTTTAACATCTGGATAATCGGCCACTCCTCTGTATTCTGGGCTAAGAAAGAGCTGATCGTAGGAATTATGGTTCCAACCTGGGTTTGCCGTATGATTATTTTAAGGTCCATTGGTATAGAAAGCGGGGAATGCAATGGAAGATGTTTGCGGACATTTTATCCTTTTTGCATGAGAGATGGCCGGTTCCGAATGTCCTAATTTTTCATTTGTCAGCAAATGAAATACTTTGGAACTGATTGCTAAAAAAATTGGATTTGCTGTGCTTGCATACTATTTTACCTAATGCTGTTTTATTTTTTTAAGAAATAGTGCCTTGTTTGGCTTGGCTTATTTCCTTTGAGAAAGAGAAAATTCGCAAATTTTCCAAATTCATGCCTTTTTATATCCGGTTTGTCTTTTAGACATGTGGACCTGGAAGGGGGTTTACCTGGTTTCTACAGGGATGATAATATTCACTTGTCAGACATTGCTTTAGTCTAGATCCGCAGACCTGTGTAGAACTGTCTGTCACCCAGGGGGTGTGCATACTAGCAAATTATGCAATTGCCTTAGAGGTGTTTTTTTTTTTTAAAACAGCTACGGTTTACTACCGCTTTAACAACACTGCTTATCACAAAGACTAAGGCAAGCAGGAATGTGTATAACCAGATTGTCAGCATGGCTTCTCAGTCTTAACTACACAATACAAAAAGATTGGGGTATACTGTCGGCGCAAAAACTGGTACAACTGAACACTAAAAACGGGCAATATATATGTCTAAAAAACAGTCACAGTTCAATAGCCCATATAGTGGTGCAAATGACCAATCCTTAAAAAAGTGGGGAGGTGGGAAGATGATGGGTGGCAGCTGTCCTCAGAGAAAAGCCAACTCTGTTAGGGGAAGACAAGGGAACAAAGCAGGAAGCGCCACCTAAGTGCACTATGCCAGACAAAGTTTAATCTTTTAAAAGAAATGCACTTACAAACATCAGTAAAAAAGGGCTCATCTGTATATACTAATGCGCGGTGCGGTCCGGTCTCAGGTGCATCTGGATCCACGGGTCGGCAGGAGAATGGAGATTGGAGATGTCTTGTCCTGAGATCAGCCAGGTCCAGCGTCCAGTTGTAAAACTCTTTAAACGTATATGTCTTACCTTTGGCTACAAATGACTTTTGCCCATGTTGGATGAATTGGCAATTCCTCCTAGCAAAATTAAACACACTACAAAAACTTCTCCTTTGGTAATGATTCCCTGTATTGGCATGTTCCAGTGTAAGAAATCTCTCTGCCTGACGTACCAATTTGTCCAACATGGGCAAAAGTCATTTGTAGCCAAAGGTAAGACATATACGTTTAAGGAGTTTTACAACTGCTCCACTGAATATGTCATCTATTGTCTTACCTGCCCCTGTGGGCTCTTTTATGTAGGGAGGACTATCAGGACCCTGAGGGCACGTTTTGTTGAGCATAGAAGATTCATCAAGAAGGGACGGGATCATCATAGTGTCCCTAGACACTTTCTTTGTCACCATAATAAATCCACTTCAGGCCTGAAAGTTTGGGTACTGGAATCCATCCCTGGGACATTACCTGCAGCTGAACGGTTCAGACGTTTATGCCAGCAGGAATCCTTTTGGATTTATTCTTTAGGGACTTTGGTACCAGGAGGGTTGAACGAAGAAATAGAAGTTCACACCCTCCTGTAAATAATAAGACTACGTAACATCCAATCCATGCCACCTATCTTATGTGAGGGTACTCTGTATGATATTTTATATCTTTTTCTCCTTACAGAAGACCCTTTATGGCTTTCCCCCTTCCATCCCTTTGTCCATATTGGGTATACTTCTCATAGTAAGTAGTCCATATACATACCTGTATAAAACTGCAATTTTTAGGTGTATTCCTTATAATTTTACATTTTGCCATATCCACCAGCTATAGGGTTCACCAGTACATGTGGAATCCTGGTCCTTGTATAAATACATATGGATGCATGACCAATCAGTCCACACGTGGAATAATACCTTTTATTCATTTTACAACTGATCCACTTTATACAGTTTTACATGTATATATGTATGTATGTATTTTTTATGTGTGTATATATATATATATATATATATATGTATGTATGTATTTTTTGTGGTTTTTTTATGCTTTTTTTATGTTTTAATACACATATATGCTTTCATTTTGCTTTTATCTCTGTACAGACATGCACCCTGTGGTGAAGGTGCAGGCGTACATTGCCAATGAGACCCCTGTTTTAATTTGTGTTGTTGTCCCGCTGCGGGGCTCCACTCCTCTGCTAGCCATTTAGTCATATCTGCCCAGCTTCTGCCCTTTTATTCATGATCTGACCTTGGTCATAGTGCACAAACATTTTGCCTCAATATGCTGCTGTTTGTGTTTGCTTGGTGCGCTGCAACTTGTTGTTCCACTGGCTGATGCAGCGCATAAATAGCATGACACTAGCAGTACTCCAGTAGGCCTGTAGAAGGAGCTGATGTCTCCGAGCGCTAGCCTGGTGTTTCTAGTCCTGTCCTTCTTCCGGTGATTTCCTTGGTTCCGCTTCCGGTGACGTCATGGCTCATCGACCTGGCTGATCTCCCTGTGGCCCCAGGACAAGACATCGGCAATCTCAATTCTCCTGCTGACCCGTGGATCCAGATGCACCTGAGACCAAACCGCACCATGCATTAGTATATACAGATGAGCTCGTTTTTACTTATATTTGTAAGTGCATTTCTTTTAAAAGATTAAACTTTGTCTGGCATATTGCACTTAGGTGGCACTTCCTGCTTTGTTCCCTTAACTACACAATACAATACGTTTGGAAAATATTACTGATGATTGCTTGTCACAGTTACCCTCACCTTCAACCCCTAGTACACAGAATGAGGATGTGGAAGTTGTTGCATTAAGTGAGATACCTGTAGACGCAGTTATGGCATTTGAGTCCAAAACGCTTTTCTTGCATGCCTCGTATACTTACATGAGATACTCTAGCAGCCTTTTTCAACCATGATGCCCAGGCACCCTGGGGTGCCTTGATGTTTCTTCAGGGGTGTAAAAGGTAAATTACTGCGCTAGTCCTTGTAGTATACAATATATTGCTGCAACTTAATATGTGTGACACACACGATATAACAGATTTCTAAAACAATAAGCTGCGCACATAACAAAATGAATACCTCTATAAAGTATTTACATACAAATGAGGATGTGACCTCTCTCTATGCAGTGATACGTGAAAACAAACCAATTGTGAAAGAACGTAAATATTCCAACTCAAAAAAATATAATAAAGTGACCTGATAAGTGCTTGTATTCCAAAGTCTCTTTTCAAATATCAGAATAATTAATGGGAAGAATTAAATAAACTTTCTCCCGTCTGATATTGTCACCATATGATTCCAAGTGAAAATACAAGATGAATAATATAATGTCCTTTCCACCCAAATGTCATCGGTGAAAATTAGCAAACACCCAGGAAAGAGTGATGATAGTGTGACAGAAGGATCCTCCACCAATGATATGCTGTCGCTTACCAGTAGGTGAGATCTATTTTTAAGGAGATCGTACATGCTTGGGGCTATTTCCCCAGCCCTGGGTCTCTGCACTCTGGTGCTTAATATGCCATCAGTAATTTCCAACCGAAGGTTCCGCAGCAGCGTCCGTATTCATTTCTGTATTCATTTTCATGCAAACAAAAAGGGGGATGCCACCATAGCGTAATTCCATAAAAGCATTTATTCAGAATAAAAAGATTTGCACTTACAATTATGCGGATGGTAATAGGCAGTTTCAATAACATTCGAGCCGGCCGCCTCTCGATCACAGCCCGTGACTTCCGGGACTGGCAGTACGCAGTGACGTCAGCACGCCGCTTTACCCTTCTTCAGGGGTGCCTTAGCAAAATGCCTAAAAATTGCCAAAAAATTGTATACAAGCCAGCGTGTGGATGAAGGCCGCCTTTTAGTTACACTAAGTCACAGGTTTACATTGACCAATGGCATCATCAGTTGATAAGGAGGATGTCAGTCACCTGCATAGCATCCTTATTTGACCCTCCCCTGCCCCTTTACATCAGCTGTGGGGTCAAATTAGCTGAGTGATGGAGAACCATTGGAATACTAGTCAGTACCAGTTTGCAAAAGTGTACTTGCTTTGGAAGAATAAATCACCTCTAACGTTGGGTGTCCTACTTGCATGTGGATGTTGCTGCATTATGTAAAACTACTAGAATATTTTTTAGAATTTAGAATGGGATGCCTTGAGATTGTCCATAATTGTTAAATGGTGCCTTGAGTGAAAAAAGGTTGATAAACACTGCTCTAGAAAGCAAATGGCCAAACTCAGAAAATAATTTGAGCCTTGTTTTAAGACCTTACTAAAGGATTAAAAATGAACTATCCTTAGTTGATGGCAATATTGTCCTTGGATCCCATATTTTACTAGTACCAGAGACCTTGAAAGAGGACCTTTTACAATTGCAAGTCAATAAAGAACAAATCAAAGATAATGTGAACTACACAGGTGGCCAGGCATGGATGTCCAAGTATTAATTCCCATTCAATCTGGAGTCATAACAAATATCTGTCAAACACACACACTACCAGGTCCTTTCCCAGTGGGGCTTGGGGATTTACTCTAGCATTAATGAATTATTACACTAAATGGCCCAAAATTTGTGTGAAATTTTCATTTTTTCAGAGACTCTGATTTGATGTATCCGAATCTACGAATCAGTAATGAATTTCCCAAATGCAAAATAAATTATAACAAAAATAATTAATTAATTTGTATTTATTTGTTTCATTTGGATGACATGATGCAATAGTTTGGGGCCTTTTGTTAACCACTTTAGCCCCGAAAGATTTTCCCCCTTAATGACCAGGCCATTTTTTGCGATACGGCACTGCGTCGCTTTAACTGACAATTGTGTGGTCGTGCGACGTTGTACCCAAACACAGTTGACGTCCTTTTTTCCCCACAAATAGAGATTTCTTTTGGTGGTAAAAAGTGCTAAAATTTAAAAAAAAAAAAAAAAATATTTACTTTTTGCTATAATAAATGTCCCAATTTAAAAAATAAAGTAAATAAATGTCTTCATCAGTTTAGGCCAATATGTATTCTTCTACACATTTTTGTTAAATTAGCAATAAGCGTATATTGATTACTTTACGCAAAAGTTATAGCATCTTCAAAATAGGGTATAGATGTGTGGCATTTTTATTACAATTTTTTTACTAGTAATGGCAGACAATCCGCCAGCCACGCGCATCGGGTTCGCGCGTGCGCCTGCTTTGGCTCTTAAAGGAGCCGACGTACAGTTACAGCGATTCACAAGCCAACCTGCTGCATTATTATGACTGCGGCTGGTCGACAAGTGGTTAAAGTTCGAAGCATCTGAAATAATGTAACAATTGATTTGAATCCAGGGCCAATCCTGGGGTCACAGATGCCTGGGTGCAGAAATATTTCTTGCGCCCCACATGGGTGTGGTCATCTTACTAACTCCTCCCCTTTACAAATGTTTCTATGGCTATGACTCAAACACAGAGATGCTCCCCTAAGAAGTCTTTATTACCCTGGGATCCTCCCATGATCTTTTGACAATAAAGAAAATGAGTACACTAATGGGACCTGGAGGGGGGTCTCTCTAATGGACACAGAGAGGGTCAGGTATGGATATTTGGGGGAACCCCACGCATTTTTTTTTCAAATTTGAGGCAGGGTTCCCCTTAATATCCATACCAGACCTGAAGGGCCTGGTAATTGAATTTGGGGGGACCCTCACGCATTTATTTATTTTTTATCAATGACTTTTCTCTATATTGCCGGGAGCTGACAATTCATTATAGCCGCGAGTGAGCTTTAAATGACTTTTTTTCCTTCAGAAATGACACTTTGTGCAGGCACAGTTCTAAGAACGGGAAACAAGCGCGACTTTACAGGCATACTATACAGTGGGGATCGAAAGTTTGGGCACCCCAGGTAAAAATGTGTATTAATGTGCATAACAAAGCCAAGGAACGATGGAAAAATCTCCAAATGGCATCAAATTACAGATTAGACATTCTTATAATATGTAAAAAAAAGTTAGATTTTATTTCCATCGTTTACACTTTCAAAATTACAGAAAACAAAAAAATGGCGTCTGCAAAAGTTTGGGCACCCTGCAGAGTTAATATCTTGTACTGCCCCCTTTGGCAAGTATCACAGCTTGTAAACACTTTTTGTAGCCAGCCAAGAGTCTTTCAATTCTTGTTTGAGGTATCTTTGCCCATTCTTCCTTACAAAAGTCTTCCAGTTCTATGAGATTTCTGGGCTGTCTGTCACGCACTGCTCTTTTAAGGTCTATCCATAGGTTTTCAATAATGTTGAGGTCAGGAGATTGTGAAGGCCATGGCAAAACCTTCAGTTTACGCCTCTTGATGTAATCCCCTGTGGATTTTGAGGTGTGTTTAGGATCATTATTCCATTTGTAGAAGCCATCCTCTCTTTAACTTCAGCTTTTTCACAGATGGCATCAAGTTACCATCCAAAATTTGCTGAAATTTTATTGAATCCATTTTTCCTTCTACTCGTGAAATGTTCCCTGTGCCACTGGTTGCAATACAACCCCAAAGCATGATTGATCCACCCCCATGCTTAACAGTTGGACAGAGGTTCTTTTCATTAAATTCTGTGCCCTTTCTTCTCCAACGTACCTTTGCTCATTCCTGCTAAAAAGTTCTATTTTAACCTCATCGGTCCACAGAACTTGTTTCCAAAATGCCTCAGGCTTGTCTATATGTTCATTTGCAAAGTTCAAACGCTGATTTTTGTGGTGAGGATGTAGAAGAGGTTTTCTTCTGATGACTCTTCCATGAAGACCATAGTTGTACAAGTATCTCTTTATAGTGGAATAGTGTACCACAACTCCAGTGTCTGCCAGATCTTTCTGGAGGGATCGTGCAGTCAAACATGGGTTTTGAATTGCTTTTCTCACAATCCTGCGAGCTGTTCTGTCTGATATTTTTCTTGGTCTTCCAGATCTTGCTTTAACTTCCACTGTTCCTGATGACTGCCATTTCTTAATTACATTCCGAACAGAGGATATTGACATCTGAAAACGCTTTGCTATCTTCTTATAGCCTTCTCCAGCTTTGTGAGCGTCAACTATTTTCAGTTTCAGTTTTCTAGACAACTGCTTAGAAGAACCCATGGTGCTGATTGTTGGGGCAAGGTCAGATGAGTCTGGCCATTTAAAACCTTTGAGATTGACATCACCTGGTCTTCCCAGACGATGATTGAGAACAATCCATGACACTGGCAGGTCTCAGCTTTGCAAAGGGGGCAGTGCATGCTATAAATTCTGCAGGGTGCCCAAACTTTTGCAGAGGCAATTTTTTTGTTTTCTGTAATTTTGAAAGTGTAAATGATGGAAATAAAATCTAACTTTTTTTGACATATTATAAGAATGTCTAATCTGTAATTTGATGCCATTTGGAGATTTTTCCATCTTTCCTTGGCTTCGTTATGCACATTAATACACATGTTTACCTGGGGTGCCCAAACTTTCGATCCCCACTGTATACACACCCTAGGTACAAAATTTAAAGGAATATTTCACTTTTATTGTTTCACTTTAAGCATTATTAAAATCACTGCTCCCGAAAAAACTGCAGTTTTTAAAACTTTTTTTTGCATTGATACATGTCCCCTGGGGCAGGACCCGTGTCCCAAACACTTTTTATGACAATAACTTGCATATAAGCCTTTAAAATTAGCACTTTCGATTTCTCCCATAGACTTTTCGAATTTGCCACGAACACCCCAAATTGTTCGCTGTTCGGCGAACGGGCGAACAGGCAATGTTCGAGTCGAACATGAGTTTGACTCGAACTCAAAGCTCATCCCTAATCAGGAAGGTTTTTTTTCCCCTCACTGGAGTGAATAGGATCATGTTTTTCTGGTGTTTTTTTTAATACAGACAGGTAACATAGCAGTAAGTAATGAGAGTCTTGTAAGGAGGCTTACCAGAGCAGAGCAGCAGATTGATCAGCTGGAGGCTGAGATTAGTCTAGAAGACAGAGCCTGCTGCAAATCAGCAGTTAGCATTCTAGTGTTTGCTAGGCAATCCAAGAGGAAGCTGCCTCTGACCTCACCTGCTCAGCTCTGAGCTTCCTGAAAGGAATACATGTGGAGGCGGTAAATTACAAGTCCCAGCTAGCCAAACCACTGCCTGAACACACAAAACATGGAAGGAGAGAGTGCCAGCACCTGCCTAAAGAAGGTATATACAGTCATTTATACTGCCAGTGACCTTTGCCAGTAATACACAGTCATTTTACTGCACCTTAATATCCCAGCACCACGAGAACCCCACTCCTCAGGAGATTTACAGCCTACATGTGGGGGTCTTCTGAGACGGGAGAGGCTGAACTCGACCAGGGTGGATGGAGAATTTTTTAAAATAAAAATATAAATAAATAAAAGGCGTCCGGAGCGAGGATGGAAAAAGAACACTGTTGTGGGCAGACAGCCGCCATTTATGGGCTAAGAAAGAGGTGGTCCTGGAGGGGTCAGAGAGGGCGGACCTGACCCATAGTAGGCTGACACGGGGAGGTCCAGGAAATAAAGGTTTTCTAAATTGTGTTTTTTTTTAAAATCATTTTATTTGTTGAACTAGATGGACTAGTGTATTTTTTCAACCTGGTAATGTAACGTTGTAACTGTGTACACAAAATTAAAGTGCAATCAGATTTGAAACAAGCATGTCAGAAATTTTTCCCAAATAAATACCTAAAACAAAACTTAATGGTATCTGAGCACCACAAACTGAAAATGCTATTTAATTCATTTTTAATATTCACAGCAAACTCACCCATCCATCCAGGTCTCCATGTTTTATTTTGTTGAGAAATCACTTTGAAACCTTCCCAGGGATCTCACTGCATTTATACCTATGAGAGTGTAGCGCCCTGCTCCCAATGAGTGTGCGCTATATGTTAAATTATAGTTATCTGAGCAATAGTTAGGCTCAGAGGGATTGTGTTATAAATTGCACTCTGTTTCAGTTCAGCTGGTTGTTTGATTTCCCTCCTGACAGTAGGTGTCGCTGCCACCGCTGGTCAGGATTGGAAAGGCTACAGGCTGGACGTATTGGGTACCTCTTTCCTAGCAAGCAGCCCAGGGGGCATGGTGAACCCGCGGTGCATGCTGGGAGGGGGTATTTAAGTAACAGACGCCATAAGGGCAGAGAGAGATTCTGGGGTCGTGTCTTCCGTCCCCACCTGAGGGCCCTCATGGCCTCAGGGAAGTGTTGGCAGTTTCCGCCTCGGGGCCACCTTGGCCTGAGGCTTTGTTACTGACGGGTAGGCCCAGGAGTTGCTGGGGCCTACTGATCCAGGGATGATCCTGTGTCGCCTTGCCTGCTGTAAGAGACCAAGCAATTGAGGACTCAATTGGAGGATGCACCCGGATCCTAATTTACCTCACAGTGCTACCGGAACGGCTGAAAGATTCTAACACTGAGAGCTATATTCTTCATTCAGAAGGTAACCCAAGTGAAGGTTATTCCAAGTCTGTGGCAGAGACTGTTCTAATTACACCAAGTCTGTGGCAGAGACTATACGTGATTGAGCTGTACATCGGCTGCTAGGCCAGTGAGATTGGGCCTATCCAATGTCTGCTGAGTCCAGCGTGGAGGCAGTTATTCCTCTGGACCTAGGAGAATTCTTATGAGTCGCAATTAAGGTACCCGAGTCCTCCCCATCCCTTTATCCGCTCTGTTGGAAACTTTATTTCAAATAAATCCTTGAAAGAGACTTTCTTGTTGGTGCAATCTTCTTCTAGACAACTCTTCAAGGAAAACCCCTGAGACGAGCATACGGAACAGTGAGGTAACGTACAAGGCCCAAAATTAACCCAGCGGCAACTGCGGGGGTATTGCTATAAGAGGAACATAGAAGACACACAAAGACACTGGAGGCACTTGGGGCTCAGTTTTGGTATAATAATACAGTATTTTGCTTACATCCCGAGCAGAATTTCACCTAACCCTTTAAGGCTGAGCTTGCCATGTAATTGGTCTCTATGTTGTTGCTCTGAAGGAAACCCAAAAGTACTGGCGGTCACATCTCAGAGGAGGTACCCAGCGCTGGATCCTAGGAACAATAAGCGTGACATTTTAAAGGCAAACTGTCATCTTAAATGACTTGAAAGAAACAGCCAACCATTTTTTTTCTCTTATAGGGATCTCCAATTTTTTTAGGGGGGCTTGCTAGAAGCACATGCCCAATGCTAAAAGCCATATAGGCTGGAATCAAGCACAAACACACACCTTCTTGCTTAAGTATTCCAACACAAATCCCCATTAGATGCTGTCAGGGGGAAAATAGCCCTTTTTGGTTTTAAAATTACCTAGCAAGGGTCAATTGGATTACTTTTTACTGAATAACTGGTGATTTTTTTTATATTTTTTTATTTTATTTGTTTGTGTTATTTGCTCTTCCCTAGCTGCAAATTTCAGTATGAATCAAATTATCTTTACGTAGTAATTTATGATGTGTTTTTTCTGAAACAAGAGAAAAGCTTTTGTCTTACTGCCATTATCCTTAAAAAGCAGCTTCTGCCCACAAACATATCTATTTTTTATCTTTGCCTGTTTCAGAAAGATCATCTTGCTTGTCGCATACTGAAGAAACAACATGCCTACTTTTTTTTCTGGTAAAGTTAATGCAAATATAATGGCTCTGATCCAACTTTAGTTTACAATCAACTAAAAACTTATTTTCAACACTGATCACTGTTTCTCATCTTTTTGTTTGTTAGAATTAGTGTTGAGCGGACCCGAACTGTAAAGTTCGGGTCCGTACCGAATTTTGGCTTTTTCCCGACCCCGGACCCGGACCCGGATTTTGCGCTAAAGTCCGGGTTCGGGTCCGGATTCGGAAATTTAATGGCGCAGTTAGAAATGCTTCAGGGGCCAGCCAATCACCATTTGATTAGCTGGTGTGCCCTTAGAAGCCATCATAGCCATGCCTACTAATGGCATGGCTGTGATTGGTCAGTGCAACATGTGACCCAGCATGTGACCAGCTTCTATATAAGCAAGAGGCACACAGCACAGATCGTCACTCTGCTTTTAGACAGTGTAGGGAAAGGATCCTGGCTGCTGTTGCTGTGAGGGAGAGAATTATATGATAGGAGTTAGTCCTGATTCTGCAATCTACTGATATAAAAGATAGAGAGACAGTGTAGTGTAGTGTAGTGTAGGGGCAGGATCCTGTTTGTGCTTTCAGGGAGAGAGATTTAGATAGGAGTCCAGATTGAGAGATATAATAGCTCAGCGATCTGCATAGGTTTATCTGTTTGTGTTGCAAGCTCAGTGCACCAGCACTGCATTACGTTGAGTGATACACCTATTCCATTTAGTGGCTGTATTGTGCTCTTGCTAAAAGACCCATTTCGGGCAGAAAAAAAAAAAAAAACAAACAAAAAAAAAAAGGCACTTTATTGTGCTTTTGCTAAAAAGACCCATTTTTGGGCCCCAAAAAAAAAAAAGGCACTTTATTGTGCTGTTGCAAAAAAAAAAAAGGCACTTTGTTGTGCGCAAAAAAGACCTATTTTTGGGCAAAAAAAATATTTTGCAGTGTATATCTCTAGTTGTGTGAAATAACCAATTTCTATATATTTTTCTTGTACTATGCTATACTAAAAAAAAAAAAAACACTTTTTTTTGAATAGCATTCTCTGCAGCTGTGCGATTCAGCGGTTATATACTGTGGGTGTGTTGTGCTCTTCCAAAAAACGCCATTTAGGGCCACAGAAAATATTTTGCAGTGTGAAATACACATCTGGAGGTGTGTGAAATAAACAATTTCTATATATTGTACAGTGCTATACTAAAAAAAACAACATTTTTTTTGAATAGTATTCTCTGCACTTCTATAGCTGTGCGATTCAGTGGTTAAATACTGTGGTTGTGTTGTGCTCTTCCAAAAAACGCCATTTAGGGCCACAGAAAATATTTTGCAGTGTGAAATACACATCTTGGAGGTGTGTAAAATATACAATTTCTATATATTCTTCTTGTACAGTGCTATACTAAAAAAAAAAAACCTTTTTTTTTTAATAGCATTTTCTGTAGCTGTGCGATTCAGCGGTTACGTGCTGTGGGTGTGTTGTGGTCTGGCAAAAAACGCCATTTAGGGCCACAGAAAATATTTTGCAGTGTGAAATACACATGTGGAGGTGTGTAAAATAAACAATTTCTATATATTGTACAGTGCTATACTAAAAAAAACAACATTTTTTTTGAATAGCATTCTCTGCACTTCTACAGCTGTGCGATTCAGTGGTTAAATACTGTGGTTGTGTTGTGCTCTTCCAAAAAACGCCATTTAGGGCCACAGAAAATATTTTGCAGTGTTAAATACATATCTGGAGGTGTGTGAAAAAACAACATTATTTTTAAAAAGCATTCTCTGGCCTCTGCAGCTGTGCGATTCAGCGGTTATATACTGTTGGGGTTGTTGTGCTCTTGCAAAAAACGCCATTTAGGGCCACAGAAAATATTTTGCAGTGTGAAATACACATCTGGAGGTGTGTGAAATAAACAATTTCTATATATTGTACAGTGCTATACTAAAAAAAAAAACATTTTTTTTGAATAGCATTCTCTGCACTTCTATAGCTGTGCGATTCAGCGGTTATATACTGTTGGGGCTGTTGTGCTCTTCAAAAAAACGCCATTTAGGGCCACAGAAAATAAATTGCAGTGTGAAATACACATGTGGAGGTGTGTAAAATAAACAATTTCTATATATTGTACAGTGCTATACTAAAAAAAAACAACATTTTTTTTGAATAGCATTCTCTGCACTTCTATAGCTGTGCGATTCAGTGGTTAAATACTGTGGTTGTGTTGTGCTCTTCCAAAAAACGCCATTTAGGGCCACAGAAAATATTTTGCAGTGTGAAATACACATGTGGAGGTGTGTAAAATAAACAATTTCTATATATTGTACAGTGCTATACTAAAAAAAACAACATTTTTTTTGAATAGCATTCTCTGCACTTCTATAGCTGTGCGATTCAGTGGTTAAATACTGTGGTTGTGTTGTGCTCTTCCAAAAAATGCCATTTAGGGCCACAGAAAATATTTTGCAGTGTGAAATACACATGTGGAGGTGTGTAAAATAAACAATTTCTATATATTGTACAGTGCTATACTAAAAAAAAAAACATTTTTTTTGAATAGCATTCTCTGCACTTCTATAGCTGTGCGATTCAGTGGTTAAATACTGTGGTTGTGTTGTGCTCTTCCAAAAAACGCCATTTAGGGCCACAGAAAATATTTTGCAGTGTGAAATACACATCTTGGAGGTGTGTAAAATATACAATTTCTATATATTCTTCTTGTACAGTGCTATACTAAAAAAAACAACCTTTTTTTTGAATAGCATTTTCTGTAGCTGTGCGATTCAGCGGTTACGTGCTGTGGGTGTGTTGTGGTCTGGCAAAAAACGCCATTTAGGGCCACAGAAAATATTTTGCAGTGTGAAATACACATGTGGAGGTGTGTGAAATAAACAATTTCTATATATTGTACAGTGCTATACTAAAAAAAACAACATTTTTTTTGAATAGCATTCTCTGCACTTCTATAGCTGTGCGATTCAGTGGTTAAATACTGTGGTTGTGTTGTGCTCTTCCAAAAAACGCCATTTAGGGCCACAGAAAATATTTTGCAGTGTGAAATACACATCTTGGAGGTGTGTAAAATATACAATTTCTATATATTCTTCTTGTACAGTGCTATACTAAAAAAAACAACCTTTTTTTTTGAATAGCATTTTCTGTAGCTGTGCGATTCAGCGGTTACGTGCTGTGGGTGTGTTGTGGTCTGGCAAAAAACGCCATTTAGGGCCACAGAAAATATTTTGCAGTGTGAAATACACATGTGGAGGTGTGGGAAATAAACAATTTCTATATATTTTCCTTGTACTGTGCTATACTAAAAAAAACAACCTTTTTTTTTTTGAATAGCATTTTCTGCAGTTCTGTAGCTGTGCGTTTCAGCGGTTAAATACTGTGGGTGTGTTGTGGTCTTCCAAAAAACGCCATTTAGGGCAAGATCCTAAATTTGGAAAATATGAGGGGAAGGTCAAAGGGACGTGGTGGCCCCGGTCGTGGTGCTGCTGGTGGAGCTCCTGTTGCAGGGAGAGGACGTGGTGGATCTGTGCCAGCTACACGCACAAGTGAAACACCTTCCTCAGGTGCGAGTAGGCGACCGAGCCTGCGGCGGTATTTTGTCGCGCCTAATGAGGCTGTACCAATGTTTAGGCCAGGACAAGTACAGGCGATAGTAGATTGGGTTGCTGACAGTGCCACGGGTTCCTTCACATTGTCTCCCACCCACTCTTCTGATGAAAGATCAGAGTTGGCACCTGAAGCCCATGTCCATCAGTCTTTCACCTCACCCCCTTGCAAATCAGCCAAGCAGTCTGAGCCCCAAATCATGCAGCAGTCTCTTCTGCTTTTCGATGACTCTGTTAGCAGGGTTTCCCAGGGCCATCCACCTAGCCCTGCCCCAGAAGTGGAAGAGATTGAGTGCACCGATGCCCAACCACTTATGTTTCATGATGGGTACATGGGAGGACCATCGCAGCACGTCTCGGATGATGACGAAACACAGGTGCCAACTGCTGCTGCTTTCGCAATTGTGCAGACCGACAAGGAGGGCAGGGGTGAAGACTGGGTGGAAGATGATGTGGAGGACGATGAGGTCCTCGACCCCACATGGAATCAACGTTATGCAGGTGACCAGTGTAGTTCGGAGGAAGAGGCGGTGGTCGCACAGAGCCACCAGCACAGCAGAAGAGGGAGCAGGGTGCAAAAACGGAGCATTCGTCCCCTAGACAGTACATCTGCTACTGCCCAATGCAGCAAGGGACCGAGCACACCAAAGCCAGGTCCAAGGACTTCCCTAGCGTGGCAGTTCTTCACACAGTGTGTTGATGACAAGACACGAGTGGTTTGCACGCTGTGCAATCAGAGCCTGAAGCGAGGCATAAACGTTCTCAACCTGAGCACAAGCTGCATGACCAGGCATCTAAGTGCAAAGCACGAGCTGCAGTGGAGTAGACACCTCAAAAACCAAGAAAGGTCTCTGGCTCCTCCTGCTTCCTCTTCTGCTGCAGTCTCGGCCTCTTCATCCACCTCTGTAGTGACAGTGGCACCTGCCACCCCGCAAACAGAGGATCTGCCAGCAACACTACCACCTGGGTCACCAACCATCTCCACAATGTCCCATGGAAGTGTTCAGCTCTCTATCTCCCAAACATTGGAGCGGAAGAGGAAGTACCCCCCTAGCCACCCGCGATCCCTGGCCCTGAATGCCAGCATTTCAAAATTCCTGGCCTTTGAAATGCTGTCATTCCGTCTGGTGGAGACGCAGAGTTTTAAAAGCCTGATGGCATTGGCTGTCCCGCAGTACGTCGTGCCCAGCCGCCACTACTTTTCCAGGCGAGCCATCCCTTCCCTGCACAACCAGGTGGGGGACAAAATCAGGTGTGCACTGCGCAACGCCATCTGTGGCAAGGTCCACCTAACTACGGATGCGTGGACCAGTAAGCACGGTCAGGGATGTTATATCTCTCTAACAGCACACTGGGTAAATGCAGTGGCGGCTATGCCTGAGGCAGATAGCGGTTTGGCGCATGTCCTTCCACCACCGAGGATTGCAGGGCGCTTCAGTTTGCCTCCTGTTGCTAACTCCTCCTTCTCCGCTTCCTCATCCTCTACCGCCTCCTCATCCATTCAGCGTAACACCTTCACCACCAACTTCAGCACAGCCAGGGGTAAACGACAGCAGGCAGTTTTAAAACTTTCCTGTTTGGGGGAAAATCCCCACACCGCGCAGGAGTTGTGGAGGGACATGGAACAACAGACCGATGAGTGGTTGCTGTCAGTGAGCCTCAAGCCCGGCCTGGTGGTGTGCGATAATGGGCGAAATCTCGTAGCAGCTCTGGGTCTAGCCGGTTTGACGCACATCCCTTGCCTGGCGCATGTGCTGAACTTGGTGGTCCAGAGGTTCCTTAAAAATTACCCCAATATGCCAGAGCTGCTGCAGAAAGTGCGGGCTGTCTGTGCACACTTTCGGCGTTCTCACCCTGCTGCTGCTCGCCTGTCAGCGCTGCAGCGTAACTTCGGCCTTCCCGCTCACCGCCTCATATGTGACGTGCCCACAAGGTGGAACTCCACCTTGCACATGCTGGCCAGACTGTGCGAGCAGCAGCAGGCAATAGTGGAGTCTCAGCTGCAGCAATCACGCGTGAGTCGCTCTGCGGAACAGCACCACTTCACCACCAATAACTGGGCCTCCATGCGAGACCTGTGTGCCTTGTTGCGCTGTTTCGAGTACTCCACCAACATGGCCAGTGCCAATGACGCCGTTCTCAGCGTTACTATCCCAGTTCTATGCCTCCTTGAAAAAACGCTTCGTGCGATGATGGAAGAGGATGTGGCACAGGAGGATGAGGAGGAGGAGGAGGAAGCGGGATCATTTCAAAGGCTTTCAGGGCAGTCTTTCACAAGTGGCTACGAGGGTGGGTTCCTGCACCAACAAACGCCAGGTACACAATTGTCCGGCAGAAAGGGCACAGTTCTGGAGGATGACGAGGTGGAGGAGGAGATGGAGGAGGAGGAGGAGGAGGAGCCATGTTCACAGCAGGGTGGCACTCAGACCAGCTCGTGGCCATTACTGGTGCGTGGCTGGGGGGATACAGAGGTCACAGACGATACACCTCTCACAGAGGACAGCTTTTCTTTGCCTCTGGGCAGCCTGGCACACATGAGCGATTACATGCTGCAGTGTTTCCGCAACGACAGCCGAGTTGCCCACATTTTAACTGGTGCTGATTACTGGGTGGCCACCCTGCTGGATCCCCGTTACAAGGACAACGTACCGTCCTTAATTCCCTCACTGGAGCGGGATCGTAAGATGCGCGAGTACAAGCGCACGCTGGTAGACGCGCTGCTGGTGGCATTCCCACCTGACAGCGGGCGTACGGTGGAAGCACAAGGCAAAGGCAGAGGAGGAGGAAGAGGTCGCCAACGCAGCCGGGGCACCGGCAGCACCTCAGAAGGCAGGGTTAGCATGGCCGAAATGTGGAAAAGCTTTGTCAGCACGCCACAACAACCAGCACCACCAGCTGAGATGGAACGTCTTAGCAGGAGGCAGCATTTCACCAACATGGTTGAGCAGTATGTGTCCACAGGCCTACACGTACTGGATGACGGGTCTGCCCCCTTTAACTTCTGGGTCTCCAAATTGGGCACATGGCCTGAGCTTGCCGTTTATGCCTTGGAGGTGCTGGCCTGCCCTGCAGCCAGTGTATTATCTGAACGTGTATTTAGCACGGCAGGGGGCGTTATCACAGACAAGCGCAGCCGCCTGTCCAGAGCCAATGTGGACAAGCTCACGTTCATTAAAATGAACCAGGCATGGATCCCACAGGACTTGTCCGTACCTTGTGCAGAATAGACATGTATACCGGTGTTGTGACAAACTGTCCGGCCATCGGATTGTGCCCGGCCCGTACTGCGCAGGCGCAGCGCTTGCGCAGTACAGAGGACAAGGAGATTCACAAAATCTCCGAAGATGAACGGTGCCTGCGCTGTGAGTGCAGGTTCAAGCCCCACCATCCAAGAGGACATACGGTAGCACATAGTAACAGGGCCCCTCACGGGCTCGCTTCGATCGCAGCCTTGCTTGGCTCGGCTTGAACCACGGATGGTGTGGCCTTCACCTGAACTCAACACGCAGGCGCCGTTAGTCTTGGGAGATTTTTGAAATCCCCTTGTCCTACATACTCAGCAAGCGCAGTACAGGGCGGACACTATTCGACAGGGGACAGAATTCGACACATCACCGGCCTTACCCAGCCATTGTTGTATTTTTGAACCAGTGTTGGCTACCTCGTCCTCCTCCACCGCCGCTTCCACCTACACAGCCACATCCACCGCCACCTCAACCTCTTACTCCATATGGACCTCGTCCTGCTAGGCCAAGATTAAAATTTTTATTGTATTTTTTTGTAGCGCACAGATCCTTTCCCCCTTACCTGCCTTTATGTTGTTGGCTCTTCGCAGGAGGGAGAAAGGCACACCGCACTACCAGCCCGTATCCTGCTATATAAAGAGGTTGAGCGGTGTACTTGACGGGCCGTGTCCACAGCCGGAGTCAAAACTCCTCCAGAGGATGATTCTCACCTCTACTGTAGGTAGAGGCAAGTCCTTTAATTGCCAGTAAAGTCAATGTCCACACCAGCTGAAACTCCAACTCTTATTCTCTCATGGCAAAATAAACTGTACTCAGATAGAAAAGGTTAGAGCAAAGAAACAGGACAGCTTAAGGTGGGGAGGAGGTCCAGGCACAAACGTAGCACATTCACTTCACTGCTTAGGTTTCTCAAACAGTTTTTGGCGCACGGTCTCTGCCACAGACATTGAGGTTGGTCTCTGCCACAGACCGGGTGTACAAGGCCCCTGCCACAGACCTGGAGAACTTTGGTCTCTGCCACAGACTAGGGTGTATAAGGCCCCTGCCACGGGCCTGGAGAACTTTGGTCTCAGCCACAGACCAGGGTGTATAAGGCCCCTGCCACGGGCCGGTTGAATAAGGCCTCTGATACAGTCAAGGTGACCTTGAGCTTCTCCTTCTACGAACCTAGCCCATATCAAGGGGAAGACATCTCTCCAGGGAGTCAACAGACCATTCCTTCACCGTGACTCCCGCATCGGTCCATCAGAATGATCCTCCCTTCCCTGGAACAGGGTCCCCTACACGAGGCGGCTCTGGACTCCAGGCTTTACTCCCGCCCCTAGGCCTCCATACCCAGGGCAGCAAGAACTCCAGGATAGTACCTCACCCCGGGCTAAAGGTGCCCGAGATGGAACAGGAACACATGCACCCAGGCCGAAGGCACCTGGGCGCGGACCCCACTGGACATCAGCCCCCAGGCCAAAGGTCTGCCCCTTTTATATGCTCTCCTGGCATGCACAGCAGGTTCCCCGCCCCGCTGTACTACTGCCAAGAGGGGACACAAAAGGCGCCACCTGTAGGCCGCAGGGAACTGCACACCAATACTGTCCCCCGAGGACAAAATGGTCCATGAATCCTACAGAATTAGGGTATTTGAGCCTATTTACCACTCAAACACTTTCCTTAAATTTAGCACCCCGCTACATTTTTATTTCAAAGTATTTTATTTTCCCACTAGCTTATCCATTAAATTAAATAATTTATTCCAGAAAGGGCGTATTCTGGGGCATTCCCACCATATGTGTCGCATCGTGCCGTTGAGTTTCTGAGGTTCTTAATGACTTCCTGTACCTCTTCTGCTGAAAATCGGGCCTCCAGCATATTTTTTAATTTTTTAATTTTTTTTATGTTCTTTTAAGTTATTTCCTATCCACATTTGTTTGCAGAGCACTTGCCATGTTCTTAACAACATTTTGCTGCCATTTGCAGCCCTCTAGCCCTTTCCATTACTTTTTTAGAGCCTTTTTAGTCGTCAGAAGTCCGGGTCCCCATTGACTTCAATGGGGTCCGGGTCCGGGTTCGGGCTAAAGTTCGGTCCCGAATCCGAACTTTTTTCCGAAGTTCGGCCGAACCCGCCGGACCCGAATATCCAGCTACCCGCTCAACTCTAGTTAGAATATAATAATCTGCAATGTATATAGCTAGTTTCAATTTCTAATTACAGTGGATACAAATTTTCAGACTAATCATAAAAACCTAGCCTGACAGATCTCTAAATTCAATAAACTTAAAATGTAAATAATGTAAAGCATACCTAGGTGAAATTTAAAGCTGTGAATCTACCACCAAGACCTTGTACACACGACCGAGAATCTCGTCGTAAAAAAACTCGTCTTTTTTCTTGACGAGATTCTTGTCAAGCTTGACGAGATTCTTGTCAAGCTTTCCTTGCATACACACTGTCAATTCCAAATCTTGTTGTAAAGCGCGGTCACGTACAACGCGTACGACAGCAGTATAAAGGGGAAGTTCGATTCCAATGGCGCCACCCCTTGGGCTGCTTTTGCTGATCTTGTGTTACCGCGTGTTAGTAAAAGTTTGGAGAGAGACGATTCGGGCTTTTCAGTCTTCGTGCTTTCAGTTAGTTTTAGCGTGACAAATGTGCTATCTCCATTACGAAAGGTAGTTTTACCAGAAGGAGCGCTCCCGTCTTATACTTGATTCTTAAGACTCGGAAAAGCATGTACACGACCTCCTCTTTGCAGTGATTTTGCACAAAGTGGCCTGATCCTCCTCTTCTGGGGTCCCCCCCGCAGAGCTCCTGGCCCCTCCTCTTCTCAAGTGCCCCCATGGAGAGCCGCTCTCCCTGGGGGCACCCATGCAGGCAAAGCATAGGTTCACTTTAAAGCCCAACTCTGGGAAACCTGAAGGTTTGGGTTCAGGTAAATAAATCAAATTTTCTTTGCCCCCCCCCCCCCCCCATGTAATGGAGATGAAGAGATACAGATATGTTTGTAGTTCACATCAGGAGAGCAGCCTATGGTGATAACCATAGCTCCCTCCATATAAACAGGAGTTATGTAGCCACCCAGGGAAAGGAAGTGTGTTATCTGCAGGCTTACCACGTGAAAAAATATTAAAACATTTAAATTAATACAGTCACCACTCTAAGGACTAGTAAGCTGTTGTATATTACATTTTTTTGGGGGCTGGTTTAGATACACTTTAAATTTGTATTTGCAAATATGTGTTTATTGCAAATAATAAAAATAATGAAATATAATAGTATTTTTTATAGATTAAATAAAGAAAATAAATGTAATCAAAACCCCTTCTTATTCTTTAACATTCTAGTCTCTCACTCCCTTCCATCTCTAAAGCTTACAGCGGAGCTCCCCTGAAAAAAAATATTAAAAGCCAGCAGCTACAAATACTGCAGCTGCTGACTTTTAATATTAGGACACTGGAGTCCAGCGACGTCGGCAGCAGAAGACGAGCAATCGCTCGTCACTCTGCTGCCCCCACCGCCATCCTCGGTGAGGGAACCAGGAAGTGAAGCCTTGCGGCTTCACTACCCGATTCCCTACGGCGCATGCGCGAGTCGCACTGCACCGTTCTCACTGGTCCCTGTTGTGTTCTGGGAGCCGAGTGTCTCCCAGAACACAACGGGTATTCTTGCGGGAAGTGACGTACTACCCGCAGAGAGGACTCCTGGAAGTGGGTGCAAATACCTGTCTTAGACAGGTATCTGCACCCCCTCCCCCTGAAAGGTGCCAAATATGACACCGGAGGGGGGGAGGGTTCCGATGAGCAGAAGTTCTACTTTAGGGTGGAGCTCCGCTTTAAATCTAACCCTGAAACCAAACCCTTAGCACTTAGCATAGCCTTATAATTATAAATGCATTTCTTGTGCATTTACCTTATCAGCATCAAAGGTGTCCTGTGCTGAGCCCTTTTTTGCTCCCCTTCAAAGTATGTGCTGAATGATCTACCCAACATAAGATGTAAGTTTCTCTCAGTTGCTCATTTGAGGGAGACTATAGACGAGCAGGTATGAAATGAATGGCCCAGTTATCATAGTAACACTAGAACCTACCAAGCTCTTCTTTCTAACTTGGGTAATAAACAGAAAAGATACATTGCAAAATATTGATCAGTCATTAAGCAAAAAAGGGAACCACTGGCACTAAGAAGTAAATAGTTTTAACATCCTTTCAGAATATCGACCAGGTTCTGCAGTATACTGGACATTTTAATACCACTGCTACCCCCAGAAATGTGGTGTGGGAATGCAGACTGCAATTAATATAGGAAAATGTGACCAACTATCTTAACACTCTATTATTTTTAGCTGTAATAATCTTGTTCCCTGTTCCCTCCCCTTATTACAATAGACAAAGTTATAATAGTTGGGCACACTTTCTGAAGTGTAAGAATGTTTTTTATTTACATAAAGACATTAACAATAAAAGCTCATTAAGGAAGGCTATCGTGGACTTAAAAACAATATTCTTTATCATTAGTATATTTACTATTAGGCATATTTTACCATAATCAGTGGTAATTTAAGCCTACACAATATTCCAAAGCAGGCTAGGAACAAAAAACAGTTATATGTGTAAAATAGGTAATCTTAGCAGAAGGTGTTGCTTTTGGGTGCCAACGTTTGCCATAGGCTCCAGTGATGGAAATTTGGTCGTGCTTATGACCCGCTTGCTATACAGGCAGTCCTCGGGTTACAAACAAGATCTGTAGGTTTGTTCTTAAGTTGAATTTGTTTGTAAGTCAGAACAGGTAAATTGTTTAAGTGTAGCTTCAGCCAAAACATTTTTTTAAAGTTATTTAGCATAGGGAAGGGTTAACACCCCTGTAACATTTGTTTTGCTGTCTGTGCCCCTGTTCAGAAGATTTCATCTCACTTTCTGTTGCTGTGACAATTGGATTTTGACATTTTTGGGTTGTTGTGGAAACAAGGATTGGTGATAAAGCTTCAATGGAGACACCTTTTCCCCATAATAACTCTTACAGGAGTGAATTTCCCTTCCTAGGGGTAGATTTCCTCTCACTTCCTGTTGTCGCCCTCCGTTTGTAAGTAGGAGTCATTTGTAAGTCGGATGTTTGTAATCTGGGGACCGCCTGTATATGTATTTGCCTGAGTATTTGACTGTATGTTAGGGGTGCTGAGATATTAATAAGGAAAAAAGGCCACATTTTTATGATTACCTTTTTTAGAATTCACTACAACCAGCTAGTTTAAAATATTGATTAGTACGAGGGGCCTTCATAAAGTTTCCACACTTTTTTTAACTCTATTTATTAAGAATTTCAATAACAGATAACATTACTTTTCAAAATAGTCACCTTCCTTTGTGATGCATTTTTACTAAACTCATACTAACTACAGTATTTAATGCCATCAGCAAAAAAATGTTTTAGGCTGAGTGCGTAGCCACTGATGCACCTCTGCTTTCACATCATTATCACATGAAAATCTTCTTCCCCATAAAGTGATAGTAAAGGCTTTTAGCAGCCTGGGTTTTCCTCTTCTTGGGTCCCCCAGCGGTGCTCCAGGCCCCTCTCTTACCCCCATAACGAGCAGCTTGCTGTAAGGCCAGGCGCACTACTTGGGTACTGACATTTATAGGTAAAGTTGATCCAGGGAATATCCGATTGCCTCTCGGGGGATCAGGAAGGAATTTTTTCCCCTGCTGTAGCAAATTGGATCATTCTCTTCTGGGTTTTTTTTGCCTTCCTCTGGATCAACTGTGGGTATAGAATTGGGTATATGGGATTATACGATATATGTTTATTTTTATTTTTTTTATTTTTTTTTACGGTTGAACTGGATGGACTTGTGTCTTTTTTCAACGTGACTAACTATGTAACTATGTAACTACTAAGTTGCTGCTCTGTGTCCATTCACACACAGAGCCGTGGCTCGGCTTTGCCCCCTCTCTCTCCTTATTGGCTCACTGGCTGTGAATGGCTTCTGCCTCAGCCAATGAGGAGTGAGAGTCCCCGGAGGGCCGAGGCTGTCGTGCTCATCGATGGATCGTGACGGGGCTTAGATATATATTAGGGGGCTGGGGGGCCGCTGCACACAGAAGGTTTTTTACCTTCATGCATAGAAAAAAACTTGAGCCTTTACAACCATATTAAATCCTCTTTGAGCGGTCCAAAAAGGTGGAAATCAGATGTCACTAAATCCAGACTATAAACTGGGTGTTTCATAACCTCCCACTTATAAACGACTCTACGAGAGAGAACTATACTATACCAAGCACACAGGCAGAGATGAATTTGTGCACACAGCCCACCTTCTACCCATAAAAAGCGTATGCAGGAAATGCAGCAATCTGTGTGCCCTTCCTGCACCGCATTCAAATAGCACTGCCCTTGTGATCCACTGGGGTTGTCAGTACAAACTTAACCTCCCTGGCGGTATGATTATGTCAGATTTTTGATGCTGAAAGCGGTACATTTGTTTTGCATGGAAATTTGGCGTTTTATATTGTAGGCCGGTATATTTTCAGAAATAACTCACTTAAATCTGTCCAAACAAGAGTCTAGTAGACATCCCGAGTATGATAAAGTTTGAAACACAAAATCGTAAATTATAATATAATATAATAAATAACTATAAATAATTATAACAAATAATAATGTAGCGCACCCACCTCTCCCCAACCTGCATTTAATTAGGCTCTTCGCAGGCAGAGAGAGGCACACCGCACCACAAGCCCGTACCCTCCTGAGTAAAGAGGTTGAGCGGTGTTAGTTTTGGGCCTTGTCTGCGGCCAGAGTCAAAGTCCTCCCAAGAATGATCTCACCTCTACCTTAGATAGATGCAAGTCCTCATTTTCCCCAGGAATGTGAATGTCCACACTAGCTGAAAGTCCAACTCAACATTTATTTCACACAGGATAATAAACAGCCTCTTTGAGAGCACACAGGTTGGAGGGAAGATACAGGACAGCTTAGGTGTGGAGGAGGTCCAGGCACAAACGTAGCTTAACTCTTTAGACTGTTTAGGTTTCTCAAACAGCTTTGGCGCACGATCTCTGCCACAGACCGTGAGGTTGGTCTCTGCCACAGACCGGGTGAATAAAGTCACTGCCACTGACTTGGAGTGTAGGGTCACTGCCACTGACCTGGTGAATAGGGCCTTGCCCTATGAAGTCACTGCCACTGACTTGAACGGGTAGGGTCACTGCCACTGACCTGAAGAGTAGGGTCACTGCCACTGACCTGGTGAACTTCCTTCTTAAAGCATTTGGCCCATGTCAAGGAGAAAACATCCCTCCGGAGAGTTACCAGAGGCCCTCACCGTCACCACGACTCTGCGCTGGGTCTTCAGAAAGGGTTACCTCCCTGGCCTCCTCATTCCAAATATGGGTCCCCTCGCAAGGCGGCAACCTGGGAGTCCTCGATCCCTAGCGGACCCCAGCCGAAGGTTGCTGGGCCCCGGGCCTTCAAAATAGTACCTCACCTCAGACTGAAGGTGTCTGGGATGGAACAGGAACTCCACCTCCGGGCCTAAGGCACCTGGAGACGACCCTCCTCATGCCCAGGCCAAAGGTGCCTGGGCGCGGATGAACCACACACACCCAGGCTGAAGGTGCCTGGGCGTGGACCTTGAATGGAAAATGTCTGCCCCTTTTATACTCCCCCCCCCCCCGACAGGCACAGCAGGTTCCCCATCCCGCCGTACTACTGCCGAGAGGGGACACAAAAGGCGCAGCCCTGCATTGGTGGTTCAACCCTGGCCCATTGCGACAGCGCCACCTGTAGGCCACAGGGAACTGTGCACCAACACTATCTCCCTTCAACAGAAATGGTCCATAAACCCTGACAATCAGTGTGTCTGAGCCTAATTACCACTCAGACACTCCCCTTAAATGGAACACCCCGCTACAATAATATAATTATAATAAAAAATATTCAATAATGTAATCAAATCAAAAACACTGAAATTTGCTCAGTTACAGAATTGTCGCTGTCATTACTTTCAGTGTTTGATGACGAATTTCTCCACAAATCACTATCGCTCAATTCTGCAAGTGATTCTAATTTATTATCGCTGTTTTCTAGCTGGTCTAAAAGCACTTTTGACCTAAACTGACCCTTTTTGGTTGCTATGGACAATCTCCAGTTTCCAGGCAGAAAGAACATTATTTATAATAAAAAAGTACATGCAGGACACTGAACAGACCACTAGGGACAAAGGGGATGTGTAATTATTTGATACAGTACTGTAATCTGTAAGATTACAGTGTACATAGTTACATAGTTAGTCAGGTTGAAAAAAAGACACAAGTCCATCAAGTTCAACCGTGTAAAAAAATATATATATATATTATCGTACAATCCCATATACCCAATTCTATACCCACAGTTGATCCAGAGGAAGGCAAAAAACCCCAGCAGAACATGATCCAATTTGCTACAGCAGGGGAAAAAATGTCTTCCTGATCCCCCGAGAGGCAATCGGATATTCCCCGGATCAACTTTACCTATAAATGTCAGTACCCAGTTATATTATGTACATTTAAGAAAGAATCCAGGCCCTTCTTAAAGCAATCTACTGAGCTGGCCAATACCACCTCTGCAGGGAGTCTATTCCCCATTTTCACAGCTCTTACTGTGAAGAAACCTTTCCGTATTTGGAGGTGAAATCTCTTTTCCTCTAGACGCAAAGAGTGTCCCCTTGTCCTTTGTGTTGACCGTAAAGTGAATAACTCAACACCAAGTTCACTATATGGACTCCTTATATATTTGTACATGTTGATCATATCCCCCCTTAATCTCCTCTTCTCAAGAGTGAATAAATTCAGTTCCTCTAATCTTTCCTCATAGCTGAGCTCCTCCATGCCTCTTATCAGTTTGGTTGCCCTTCTCTGCACTTTCTCCAGTTCCCCAATATCCTTTTTAAGAACTGGGGCCCAAAACTGAACTGCATATTCCAGATGAGGTCTTACTAATGATTTGAACAGGGGCAAAATGATATCTCTCTCTCTGGAGACCATACCTCTCTTAATACAAGAAAGGACTTTGCTCGCTTTGGAAACCGCAGCTTGGCATTGCATGCCATTATTGAGCTTATGATCTACCTTCTCCACTACGGATCCCCCCAGTTGTACTCCCCCTAGTATGTATGATGCATTCATATTATTAGCCCCCAAGTGCATAACTTTACATTTATCAACATTAAACCTCATCTGCCACATAGTCGCCCAATTAGACAGAGCATTGAGGTCGGCTTGTAAATTGGCGACATCCTGTAAGGACGTTATTCCACTGCATAGCTTGGAGTCATCTGCAAAGACAGAAATGTTACTTTTGATCTCAGACCCAATATCATTTATAAACATATTAAAAAGTAAGGGTCCCAGCACTGAACCTTGGGGTACACCACTGATAACCTTGGACCATTCAGAGTAAGAATCATTAACCACTACTCTCTGAATTCTGTCTTTTAGCCAGTTTTCTATCCATTTACAAATTGATATTTCCAATCCTGTAGACTTTTACCTTACACATGAGCCGTGTGTGGGGAACTGTATCAAACGCTTTTGCCAAATCCAAGTATACCACATCCACAGCCACCCCTCTGTCCAAGGTCTTACTTACCTCTTCATAAAAAGAAATCAGGTTTGTCTGACAACTTCTGTCTTTCATGAGTCCATGCTGTCTGTTGCTTAAATAGTTTTTTTCCAGCAAGAACTCATCTATGTGGTCTTTTATTAATCTCTCCAGTATCTTCCCAACTATAGAAGTTAAACTAACAGGTCTATAGTTACTTGGTAAAGACTTTGTTCCCTTTTTAAATATAGGCACCACGTTGGCCCTGCGCCAATCCAGTGGTACTATTCCTGTCATTAATGAGTCCCTAAAAATTAAATACAATGGCTTTGAAATTACAGAGCTCAATTATTTTAGGATCCGTGGGTGTATGCCATCTGGTCCAGGTGCTTTATCCACCTTCATTCCATCTAAATATTTCTGGACCATATCACTTTTGAGCCATTGTGGATTTGGGGCTGTGTCACTACCACCCCCATTTTGGACATGATCTCCCCCATGCTCCTTTGTATACACAGAACTGAAGAAAGTATTTAATAAATTAGCCTTCTCTTTGTCCCCAGTCACCCACTCTAGATTATTTTGTAAAGGGCCTACATGCTCAGACCTGATTTTTTTACTATTAATATATTTGAAGATTTTTTTGGGGGTTTGTCCTACTATCTTTTGCAATCTGTCGTTCATTTTGAATTTTTGCATCCTTGATTTCCTTTTTACATATCCTGTTATATTCTTTGTAACATTTAAATGACACTAGTGTTCCCTCATTGTTATATTTTTTAAAAGCTCTTTTCTTATAGTTTATAGCTTTTTTAACTTTGGCAGTGAGCCACATAGGTTTTATTTTTAGCCTTTTTATTGCCCATAGGAATATACTTTGCAGTGAGTTCACAAACAGTCTTTTTGAAGAATTCCCATTTCTGTTCTGTGCCCATTGATGCCAATATTCCCTCCCAGTCTAAGTCCTGGAGAGCAGCGTTCATCCTTGGAAAATTTGCTCTCTTGAAATTAAGTGTTTTTATCTTTCCCGTATGTGATTTTTGCTTACAACTAACATCAAATGAAATCATGTTATGGTCACTGCTACCCAGGTGTTCCTTTATCTGAACATTAGTAATACGCTCTGCTCGCAACGCAACGCTCGCAGGGAACGGAGCTCGGCACTGTAAATTGAGCGGTGACGCGACTCGCAGACACAGCGGGGAGACATCGCAGGATCCAGGGGACAAGGTAAGTAAGAGCTTTACATGGATCCTGCGATGCGATCCCGAGTGTGCCTCGGGGTTACCGCTTTAGGTACTGAAAATTCACCCCGAGACACACTCGGGAATACCGCTAAGGAGGTTAAAGTGATTGTAAACCTTTGTTTTTTTTAAAAATATATAAAAAAAAATAACATATCATACTTGCCTCCACTGTGTAGTTCGTTTTGCACAGTGTGGCCCGAACCTCGTCTTCTGGGGTCCCCCGGCAGCGCTCGGTAAACCCCCTGGGAGAAGCGATATCCCTGGGGGTTACCTTGCGGGCACGCTCCCAAGTCCAGCATTTTGTGTCCATAGACACAAAATGCCTGACTCGGCCCCGCCCCCAGGGCCCGCGTTATTGCAGCAGCGGGAGGCAAAAATTTAACGCACTTGCACATTTTCAGCGGTTAATACGACATGACTTCAATTTCTTTGGAAAATAAAGCAAGAAAGCAGTGATAATTTTGTTTATTAAATAGTGTTATTTAGAATCCAGTATTTGTAAAGCTGGCAGCTGCTGTTTTGTAAATTGTTTTCTGATTGATTTGTAATTTTCTGTGTGTTTTTATTGACTTGTGGACAGAACATATTGGATCAAATCTATTTAAGAAAGTTACAATGAATTTGGCAACACACATACAAAATAGAGACAGATGTAAATGAGTACTTGTCTGATGCATAATTTGATAATCATGGGCAAGAGGCTTTCTTTCCACTCTCTAATTAAAGAGACTGTTTTTGGAAAAATGTAAACTGGTGCTGCTTATAGATATGTAGTCATTGTTCTTAAAGTGGTTGTAACCCTAAAAAAAAAAAGAAGAAGATCCTGTTCCTTTAACCACTTGCCCACTGGGCACTTAAACCCTCTTCCTAACCAGACCAATTTTCAGCTTTCAGTGCTCTCACACTTTAATGACAATTACTCATTAATCTTGCAACACTGTACCCATATGAAATTTTTCACACAGAGCATTTTTTTGGTGCTATTTATTCAACACAGGGTTTTTAATTTTTTATGCTATAAGTGAAAGAAATTTTGTAAAAACAATGCATTTTTCTTTGTTTCTGTTATAAAATTTAGCAAATTAGTAATTTTTCTTCATAAATTTGGGCCAAAATGTATGCTGCTACATTTCTTTGGTAAAAAAAATAACCCAAATCAGTGCATAATATTTGGTCTATGTGAAGGATATAGAGTCTACAAGCTATGATAGCAATCATTGAAAATTGATCACACCTGATGTACTGTCTCATTTCTTGAGACCCTAACAAGCCAGGACAGTACGAATACCCCCCAAATGGCTACTTTTTGGAAAGTACACATTGCAAAGTATTTAGCCACTTACTGCCCGCCCGCCATCATATGACGACATTAACTTTGAGTGGTGATATCTAAATGCCTGCAGTTACAGGCATCATTCAGTTATCATTTTTTTCCCTGCACCGTAAGAACAATCATAGAGGCTGAACCGCTTGAGCGCTCTTACAGGTGGCGGGAGGGGACACCCCCCTTCTGCCGCCCTCTGTTGCTTCTACCGGCTCACCCGTGCGTTCGGCGAGCCAGAGAAGGAACCGACCAGTGCAGGAAGTTGACCATAGAGAATCCGGCGGGCCAGATGGCCCCTAGAAGTCTCTATGACCTTTCAGAGGCCGGGCGCGATGCTATGACTGTCAGGGTCACCTGTGGCCAGGTGACAGATGCACACCGTAGGGGGACAGGAGTGCACCGCGAGGTAGTGAACCCTATGGCTGGCTTCTGTGGGTAGGAAACTGGGTGGTTGTGGAAAGCGGGACCAGAGGAGCACAACCGGGATCCCAACGGAAGCGAGAGCCAAGATTCCCCAGGGCGCGGAGTCTAAGACCCAGCTGGTCTTCTCCAGGGCCTCTAGTGGTGAGGATGTTACGCTGCAGGCTGGGACCAGGTCGCGGCCCCTGGAGTTTCCTAGCTCACGCCCCGTAGGATAAGGGGAAGCAGCGGCACACGATAGAGAGAACCGAATAACAAGCCGAAGGTCAGGGGCCACAAGCAGACAGGGATGGTCGGGGACAAGCCAATAACGTAACAGAGAGACAGACGTAGCACACGGCAGGCAGGAACCCAAACACACAATGCCTAACAAACACGTTGATCAGCAAAGCAGGCTTGCAGTGCACAGGTTAATATAGTGTTCAGTGATAGGGCCTGGGGTGGAGTCAGGCTGGGAGGAGATTATAAAGGAAGCCAGGTGAAGGAGGTCTGGTCTCTAGATGAACACATGAGGAGGAAGGTAAGATGGCAGACAAACACTACTGCATATCCATGACAGTACCCTCCCTCTTATGGGCCCTCCCCCGCCTGGACCCAGGCTTAAAGGGAAATCTCTGATGAAACCTTCTCAACAGATGAGGTGCAGCGACATCAGATGCAGCGATCCAAGACGCCTCCTCAGGACCAAAACCTCTCCAATGCACAAGGTACTGAAGAATGCCTCTGCAGAGCCGAGAATCCAGAACTTGTCTAACCTCGTACTTAAGATTATCCTCAGAGACTGAAAACGAGGTAGGGAGATGACAAGAAGATCTATTGAGGACCAAAGGCTCTCTAGGAATAAGCAAGGGCATGAGACGATCAACAGGAATCTGAGGAGGGTCCCCTAGACCCTTAAAGGGGAACTGGTCATCTTGCACAGGACCATCAGACTGGGCAGATGTCAGTGGAACCCTGAAGTCAGGTTGGTTAGAAGGTGACATGTCGCCGGAGTCAAGCTGAATAGCTGAAGGACAAGCAGAATGTCCCGAACAAGAAAAAGTGAGAGGCTCACTGGGCATGGGCTGGACTGGCATAACTAGTACAGAGGCAGAGTGAATAGCTGAGTCAGGTGTAGCGACTACCTGAATCGCATCGCAAGACGTAGCGACTGCAGGACTTGTAGACAAGCTAGCCTGGCTGTGCGTCCAAGGGTGGTTAGGGACAGAGAAATGTAAATGGTTATGCAACCTGGAATGAATGACCGGCTCAGATTCACAGGGGGCAACCTTGGGTAGGCAGGACGAGGAACAGGAGGGACCCCAAGCCAGGATCTGTCCAGTAGTCCAGTCCACATGAGGAGAATGGAGCTGTAACCATGGGAGACCCAAAATTATAGGCGTTGAGGCCTTGGGTAAGATAAGGAAGGATATCCACTCCTGGTGGAGTGTACCCACCGACATCTTAACAGGGAGGGTCTGGAAGCGGATAGGTCCCCCTGGGAGAACAGTACCATCAATCGCCAAGACCACCAATGGCGTGGTGAGGGGCAAAAGAGTAAGTCTCATGGACGATGCGATTTCCCAGTCCATGAAATTACCAGCGGCTCCGGAATCCAGATATGCTGAGACCGAATGAGAAGAAGCACCAACATGAAGGAACACAGAAAGCAGAAGACGAGAAGGGGAAGGTGATATTTCTGGGTCCAATACTCCACTTTCCAGATGAAGTGGACCCAAACGTTTTTCTGGACAAAGAGAGC
Source organism: Rana muscosa (assembly GCA_029206835.1). Lineage (NCBI taxonomy): Eukaryota > Metazoa > Chordata > Amphibia > Anura > Ranidae > Rana > Rana muscosa. The sequence continues at coordinate 795,705,446 of CM055118.1, forward strand.
AAGTGTCACGAAAATGACCTTTGCCCCCACAGTAGAGACACAGGCCTAGATTTCTGCGCCTAGCACGTTCCTCTGGGGATAGCCTGGTCCTGCCCAGCTGCATGGGTTCCTCAGCTGGCAGGAGATGCTCCACGGGTCGAGGAGAGGGGAGCTCAGGCTGACTAAGGACCAAGGAGTGCTGGCGCCGCTTTTCTAGGGTCCTTTCCTGAAAGCGAATATCGATCTGGTTACACAAGGAGATAACTCCGTCCAGATCAGTGGGGATGGTTCTTCCTGCTAATTCATCCTTCACTCTATCAGAAAGGCCATGCAAAAAGGTTGCGACTAAGGCCTCATTGTTCCAGCTCAACTCAGCCGACAGTATGCGGAAATTAAGGGCGTACTGTCCCACTGAAGCAGACTCTTGGCGGAGACGTAGAAGGGCGCTGGCCGCTGAAGAGACACGAGCCGGTTCTTCAAAGATATTCCGAAAAAGTTTCAAGAAGCCAGACAGGCTAGAAACCACTGGATCATTCAGTTCCCACAGAGGGGCTGCCCAGGCTAAAGCTTCACCGGAGAGGAGGGAAATGATATAGGCTACCTTTGCCCTATCAGACAGAAAGTTTTGAGGCTGAAGCTCAAAATGAATCGTGCATTGGCTAAGAAACCCTCTGCAGGCCTTGGAGTCCCCAGAGAAACGGAACGGAGCTGGCAGTATTAGTGAGTGTGTGGCTGCGACTGGTGCGATAGGTACCACCGCTGGTTGTACTTGAGGTTGCGGATTCGGGGTTCCCAAGGAGGCCTGAAGCTGCTCGAATCGAGAAGCCAGATCCTGGAGGAATCGCATCACCTGAGTCTGATTCGATTCCTGGGTTTCAAGTCTGTGGACTATGCCCTGCAATGGATCATCCGCGGGGATCGGGATGTCAGCCGGGTCCATGGCTGATCAAACTGTCAGGGTCACCTGTGGCCAGGTGACAGATGCACACCGTAGGGGGACAGGAGTGCACCGCGAGGTAGTGAACCCTATGGCTGGCTTCTGTGGGTAGGAAACTGGGTGGTTGTGGAAAGCGGGACCAGAGGAGCACAACCGGGATCCCAACGGAAGCGAGAGCCAAGATTCCCCAGGGCGCGGAGTCTAAGACCCAGCTGGTCTTCTCCAGGGCCTCTAGTGGTGAGGATGTTACGCTGCAGGCTGGGACCAGGTCGCGGCCCCTGGAGTTTCCTAGCTCACGCCCCGTAGGATAAGGGGAAGCAGCGGCACACGATAGAGAGAACCGTATAACAAGCCGAAGGTCAGGGGCCACAAGCAGACAGGGATGGTCGGGGACAAGCCAATAACGTAACAGAGAGACAGACGTAGCACACGGCAGGCAGGAACCCAAACACACAATGCCTAACAAACACGTTGATCAGCAAAGCAGGCTTGCAGTGCACAGGTTAATATAGTGTTCAGTGATAGGGCCTGGGGTGGAGTCAGGCTGGGAGGAGATTATAAAGGAAGCCAGGTGAAGGAGGTCTGGTCTCTAGATGAACACATGAGGAGGAAGGTAAGATGGCAGACAAACACTACTGCATATCCATGACAATGACATTACGCCCAGCCTCTGCATTTGAAAAAATGCCACCGCCTAGGCTGGGAAGCCGAGATCCTTTTTTTTGGGGGGATTTCAGACTTCCTAGTCTAGAGGCAAGCTCTGGGGACTTATTGACCCCAGATCTCACTGTAAGGAGGACCTGTCATGCCATATTCCTAGAACGAGGGATGTTTACATTCCTTGTAATAGGAATAAAAGTGAACAACATTTTTTTTTTTAAAAGAAAGCATCAAAATAGAAAAATAAAAGTAAAATAAACAATGAATTTTTTTTTTTTTTTAAATAATTTTTATTAGTTTATAAAAATATAACAAATACAGAGCTTTAGAGTACACATTCAGACAAATAACTTTTGCATCAATATAATTCACATAGCAATAAGTATTTCCATGTCAATCCTCCATACAAGTATATAAAACAACCATCTGATCATGTACCCAAAATCAACCCTTAACAATTTATCACAAAAGGTAGAACAAGAGAATGTACAGAACATTTAATAACTATTGACCACTTCTTGCTCCTTACTCCTTTACATAAACAGAAATACCTGTGTAGTACTGATTTGCAAATAGTACAGTTATTGTGCAAAACTCATTATCTAGTAGGCCTGTAACTTCCCCATAACTGCCAGTTACTTGTGAATTCCTTTAATTTCCCCTCTTTTAACAGCAATGGATTTTTCGCAGGAATAAGAGTCATCAACAAATTTTAGTACTTCCCCAACCCGAGAGGGTTCTGTTGATTTCCATTTACGGGTTAGTACTAGTCTGGCTGCATATAGAATGTGCATTACAAGTGAACGGTATGGCTTGAGGTAGATATCCATGTCAACACTTAATAAAGCTTGTTCCACTCTTAATTTATTAAGTATCCCTGACAGTTTAGCTATTAACCGAGCTATTGCTGCCCAAAAGCTACGTAGAGATACACAGAACCAAAGCACATGAGCCAAGGTGCCCACATGTCCGCACTCCCTCCAGCATAGGTTGGATGAGTGAGTGGCTATGAAATTTAGCCAATATGTATGGGGTTCTGTACCACCTCAATTGTATCTTCTGTGCTATTTCTCTGTAGTTAGAACATTTGGTGTGAGAATAGTTCGCATTTATTGCTCGTATCCACTGTACCTTAGATATGGTTATATTCAGGTGTGACTCCCATTTCATGAATTGCTTCGGGGTTTCAAAGTGGAGTTTACTTTGCAGTAGCTTATAGAATATCATTATTCCTTTTTTGGGTGTGGGAAAAGAGTGCCATAGGTCATAAATGGTTTCTGGGATGTCTAAATGTTGTGTCTTAATAGCATTTATGATGCTAGTGATCCTTGCATACTCCATAAATTCTTTCTCAGGGATAGACTTAGTAGTTTGTAGCTCTGAGAAAGTTTTGAGACGTTCCTGGACGAACATATCCCCCAGTGTCTTATATCTAGATTCTGAGATAGGAATGAAAGTGCTGTCACTGGGATTGGTATTTTTCTATGAGCAGTATGGGGATTCTTATTTGCCAAGAAATATTCCCATGCTAATAGTGTGGCTGCTACTGTTGGGAGTAATTTTTTATCCGAGAGTGTGATCAACAAGAAGTTTTGAATTTCCCCGTGTCCTATCTGTGCTTGTTCTGCTCTACACCAATGGATGGGGTCTGAGGAATGAAACCACGCTTTAGCCTGGTCCAAGATTGCTGCCATATGATAGTCCTTAATATTGGGCACCCCCATTCCACCTGCTGTTCTGTGTTTCATAAGTAAATTATGAGAACATCTGGCTCTCTTCCCTTCCCATACGAATTGAGACAAGGCTCGTTGCATAGCTACATAGAATGAGCTAGGTATTTGAAGTGGAAGAGCTCTAAAATAGTACAATAATTTGGGAAGCAGAATAATTTTATATGCTGCTAGTCTACCAGACCAGGTGAGATAAAACTTCTTAAATCTAAGCATTTCCTGTGTAAATTTGTTTATCAGGGGTTCAAAGTTGTAGCTGTAGAGTTGGGAGATCGAATGAGTCAGTGTAATGCCTAAGTATTGAATTGTATTCTTTGCCCAGGGATATGGTAGCCTCTCTTGAATGAGAGATTTTGTTTTGTTGTCAACCCCTAAGTTAAGTATGCTGGATTTGGTAGCATTCACTTTATAGTATGACACCTGTTGGGAAGCTGAAATCTCTACACATCGGTTACAACCAAGAGCAGATGGCACTTGCCATCCCCAAAAGGTTGCATAATAAATAAAGACTTGTCTCGAGGCCCCCTGGTGGGGTGGAAGCCTCAAAGGGTTGATAACAATGGACCAGGTACTAATGTATTTAGCACCTTCCGGAGACAAATGGAAGGGCAGCTGTTACCAAGAGTGTAAAGGCACCAGCAAGATATTGGAGATTATATGGACAACATCGCCCCCAGAGGCTAGATATGGCACGACAATACGAGAATCATGAAAGGACCATGATTGGTCGAGACGCAGAGGGGAGTGTTTGAATGAGGTATGCATGGGACCCTATTACATCCAGGAGCTCAGCCAACAGGAACCTTGGCCTCGAGGAGACATAAGTATCATTTTTCATTAGTACTGTTGATATAGGCTGTATAGAATATTGCTTGTTAGTATGTAACATTCCTACTTAAAGGAAATAAATGTAATCTCTTCTACTGAGCAATTGTGTTTGTCTTTATACTATATAGTGCATCTTCAGGCCTAGAGTTCTCAAGGGTAAGACTAGCAAACAAGGGACTAATACAATTAATACATGGTTGCGATAAATATATGTATGATAGATCACAATAGTATATATATATATTGTTGTATCGCACTCGTTCTTATATTTGGCACCCCAGATAACTGAGGACACAGTTTTATTTCTGACCAGGATTCACAAACCCTATTGTATTTTTTATTTTTTTTCCCTGAGTCCATGTAAGCTAGGGAATAAAATAACCGAGGACTGGAAGTCGTCTCAAGTGTGGACAAAGATTGGCGCTGGATCGCGAATTCTGAAGCCTACTTTGACGATCCGGAAGGTCCTGTGAAGTATCTCATCAGCAACCGGACGCGCAAACCTGGTGAGTATTTTTGGCTGATTTATGTTTATATGTTCAACGTTTATTGTATTGTTAATGCATGTTAGGCCTGTAGCCAGTTAATTACTGGTGAGTGAGGGAGTGATCATCCCTGGATATCGCTGGATATCGGATATAGCCTGCTGATTGTCAGGATAAACCGCACACCTTTGAGGATAAAGTGGGAAAGATATAGGATTGTTTTTTTTGTTTTTTTTGGAAACCTTTGGAAAAAATTTTACTTTAAGTTTTTTTTTGGATAATCTTTGGAGGAAATATTTTTTCTTTTTATTTTTCTTTTATTTTTTTGAGAAGGAGTTTTAGACTTATTTTTTATTTATTTATTTATTTAATTTTTTTTTAATTATTTTATTTTTGATTTTTTTTAAAAGTTTTTTTTTATTATTAGTTTATTTTTACCCATGTGGGAGTGAAAGAGCTCTCTGTTCCAATAGAAGTTCAATGTGGCCTGCGATTTGACAGGAGAGCATTCTGTAGAACTACAAGTGGTAGCAAGTTTTAAATAGCTTTAGTGGTAGCGTGTTTTAAATAGCTTTATACCTGTTTTTTTTTTTTTTTGTTGTTTGTTGTTTCCTGTAGGTCTGTGTCTGTTTGTTTGTCACTGTATATTATCTAATCAACTGCTCAGTGTAACTACTGGCAGATTGGCATAACAATGGATATTCTTGAACAGTTCATTGGGAAAAATGCGTGTATCCAATTTAATGATATACTAAAGAATGCGTTGGTACACCAATTTAATGATCTATTAAAGCAATGCAATACTCATAATGAGGCCATCAAGTCTAAAAAGTCTTCCAAAAGAGGCAAGAAGAAGAGAATGGCCAATGTGGTATGCATGTTACTAAAGATGAAAGAAATCTCAGAACAGACAGAATTGGAGTGGTGTAAAGATAGGACAGAATTATTAGGGAAAATAGAAAATGTGAGTAAAGATATTTCAGCTATAGCTGCGAATGCTGACACGAATGTTTATGAGTGTGATGAAATGAGGGATGAGATTGAATTATTGGTGACGGAAAATGGTTTGTTGGAGCAAGGAGTGGATGAATGGAAGGAAACATGTATGTTGAGAGAACAGTGTATTGCATCTTTAGAAAAGAAAGAGGCGGGCAATGAATCTGCAATAGAAATACTTAAGAGAGAGTTACAAGAATGTAAAACTTAGCTAGCTCAAAAAGATCATGCCATTCTATCTTTGAAAGCACAGGCAATGGAGAAAGTGCACAGCCATTGTTGTGCTAGCAAGGATACACATTCCAGTGTGACACAGGAGCAGGGAGAAAGGATGCTGATCGAACAGCAACCAATATGGTCAGCTGACAGTCCTGAAGAGCCCCCAGATCAGAGTTCTTCTCTCTTTACTCCTGCGTCAGAAAGGACTTGGCCAGGATCTGTAATTATAAAAAGGGAGGGTAGCACCCAATCCACGACACTCTCCATACAAGATCGCACAAATCTGTGCCAGATTTTGGGAAAATTTGACACGAGTGCTTCACCCATTAGTCTCTCGAACAGGCTGGAAGCTGTAGTGACACAGTACATTTTAAACAATAGGGATGCATGCGCACTCCTCCGCGCATGGCTCCCATTGCAACTGTGTGAAAAACTGCAGCCACCAGTCGGGAATCATAGAGGTCTAACTCCCGAGTTAAACTCAAATTGGGGAAACTCGGCAGATAGAATGAGGGAAATGCAGCGCATAATGGGAGGAAGAGATACTAGGGGTTCAGACGCCCTAGAGAATACAAAATTTAGGAGGGGAATTGATCCAATACTCTTTTGCAGTGAATACTTCACCATTTATAAAGCCACATACAATTGTCCTGATATGTCTTCTGATGACAGTAGTTTTCTATGCTCTATGGCTAATAAGTGCACGTGTATTGATTACCATACCAGAATTGCACTGAGGAATGCCACCTCATACCAGACCTTTATAAACATATTAAGGGACTGGGTTCGGGAGACAGATCAAGACAATAGGCCCCACAAAAGAATGGCAGAGATAGTTAAAAACGAAGGGAGAGTGAGATTTGCAGGCAGGTGTTACAGATGTGGGAATACAGGCCATGTAATGAAAGACTGTCAATTGCCTAGGAGGAGCACGGGGGAGAAGAGGCCTTGGCATAAGAAGGAACAGCAAAAACCTGGATCAGATAAGGTGGCAACGGAGCCGAACAAGGCACCTGATGCTACAGTATATGGTCCTCTTTTGAGGGAGTTAGAGAAGATAAGGCAAGGGGTTAAAGAAAACCAGGAGGAGTATAAAACCCCACCCCCAACCAATCCTTATTTTAAACCATAGGGATGTCAGGCCCCGGTATTGTCCCTAGTATGTCATCTGGAGAGGGACAAAAGCGGCAGACCACATATCCAAGGGGCGATAGGGGGCCATCGCACAAATGTACTATTAGATACGGGAGCTGCTGTAAGTGTAACGAATATCAAACTGCAAAAGGATCCTAATGGGAAACAAATCTTCCTTAGAGGATTCGGAGGACAACTAGTACCTTCTGAGCAATCAATACCTGTACCCATAGAAATACAAAGGTTATGTGTGGAGCACAGTTTGTTTCTTTCCCCAACGCATGAGGGCACTATATTGGGCTCTGATGTCATGGGGGCACATGGACTGATTCTAGATTTATGTAATTGGGTACTGTGGAAAGGGTCTAGATACAAAGGCAAGGTACACATGGTCATGGACAGCTGGGAGATTGCATCAGTTAAAACAAATGAAATCCTTGACCCACAGGCACTACTGAAAACAGAGGACCAAATATTGGCTAAAATCTTGTGGCAACATAACGAAGTGTGGGCAACGTCTAAAGCGCAATGTGGTAGAGTTTCAAACATGATTGTTAAAATTGAAGGCCCTGATCCGCCACCACAGCGTCAGTACAAAATTCCGCCCGAATCTATCCCATACATAGAGAACACAGTGAGGAATTTATTAGCACAAAATGTAATTAAAGAGTGCCAATCTAAAACAAATGCAGCCCTCTGGCCAGTGAAGAAGGAGGGAGGGTGGAGGCCCACTGTAGATTTCCGTGCGCTAAACAGATGCACCCCATCTATTACAAATGTAGTTGCTAAGATGCCAGACATGATGACGGCACTGAAACCTTCAGCAAAGGTGTACTCATCAATTGACATATCAAATGGCTGTTTTTCCATTCCCGTACATGAGGATAGCCGCCAATACAAGCTAGCCTTTACGTTTCAGGGGAAACAGTATGCATTCTGTAGATTAGCTCAGGGGTTCAAATCCAGCTCTATGTACTTCCATATCTGTATGGTGGACATTCTGAAGACATTTTCTGAGCCAGAATGCATCATGCAGTATGTGGACGACATCCTGCTTCAAACAGAGACAAAAGAGCAGCATTATGCTCTGCTGGAGGAGCTCCTCACACTGATTGAGAATGCAGGTCTGAAATTAAACCCCAAAAAGGCACAATTGATGAAGGATTCAGTATGTTTCTTGGGTGTGATAGTTTCACAGGGGGGAAGGACTCCAGACCCAAACAAATGTGAAACTATCAGGAAATTACCAAGACCAATCACTAAAACTGCGCTGAGACAATTCCTGGGGATGGTCGGTTTCTGCAGGGACTTCATTGAAGGCTTTGCAGAAAAGGCAAGACCCCTGTATGATTTTCTCAAAGGAGACAAGAAGGAAACAGACCCTTTAGACTGGTTGGGAGAGCATGAGCAAGCTTTCACCAAGCTAAAGGTGAGTCTGATGCAGGCCCCGGCCTTGAGCAATCCGAATGCCGATTTGCCCTTTGCACTACAAGTGTATGCCTCTGCAATAGCAATAACAGCGGTGTTGCTGCAGGAGAGGCAGGGCAAATGGGTACCTGTGGGATACTGGTCCAGGGTACTAAGCCCGGTAGAGAGGGGATTCGATGAATGTGTCAGAAACCTTTTGGCAGCGCACTGGGCGGTTCTCGCCACAGAGCATGTTGTGGGATTTGGCAAAATCATTCAGCAGACACCCCATTCTCCAATTAAAATGCTTTTGGAACGTACCCTCAGTGGAGTATCCTCCCAAAGGGTAGCCAGATGGCTAGTGGATTTGACACCCAGAAATCTGGCTGTGACCCACAATGCCACCTACACTCTCCCACAATTGATGCAATATGAGGGGGAGCAGCACGACTGTGGGGAGATACATCGGACCAGAACACAGGAGGTATTCAGGTTAGCAACAGGTGATGGAGACCTTAAAATCTGGGTGGATGGATCAAGGTACTGGGATGAAGGAAGTTTTCACACAGGGTATGCCCTGTGGTGCCCCCAGACCAATGAAAAAATCATGACCAAATGCCCTCGAAGCTTTTCTGCCCAAAGAGCTGAACTGGAGGCAGTGAGAGAGGCCATCACGCATTTCAGTTCAGGTCCCATAACCATATTCTCTGACAGCGCCTATGTAACAAGGTCTCTGACCGAATACATGCCGTTGTGGCAGTCAAGGGGCTTCAGTGATGCCTCTGGAAAAGACTTGGTACATAGTGCGGTGCTAAGAGATATATGGGAAAGAGCAAGTGTGGAACCTCAGAGAGTGGCTATCATTAAGGTGAGAGCTCACCAAAGAGGTGGAGAGGAGGTTACTGTGGGCAACAACAAGGCAGATGAGCTGGCAAAGGAGGCAGCCCTGATAGGAGTCAAGTGGACCCCCTATGATGCTGAAGGGAGACAGGCCTGGGAGGAACATAATTTTGAGGAGCAGGAGGTGAAAGCAGGGTCACATGAACTCCTGCCGGTGCTAAGGATGCCTACCCCATGTTTAGCAGTTGAACAAAATAAGGATGAGGCCTTGAGCTCAATCAAAAAGCAGCTTAAAATAAAAGCAGCGGATGCTCCCCAAAATTATGTATTGCAAGACGATCTACTGTTAAGAGAGACTTCAGAAGGAAGACGGTTTGTGGTACCCTCCCAGCATCAGAAGGATTTAGTTCGGGAAAATCATAGGTTAACAGGCCATATGGGTGTTCAGGGTACCTTAAAATTTGTGCAAGCTAGATACTGGTGGGAGGCAATGGGTAACACAGTGTCACAGGTAGTGCAGGAATGTTTGATCTGTGCACAAATGAACCCTAGGCCAAAGGGACAGAAACCAGTCTTAGCAAGGGTACCAGTAGCTGATGGACCCTGGGAAAACCTGCAGATTGACTTTGTTGGTCCATTACCAAGTGCCACTGGAGGATACAGATATCTGCTGGTAGTTGTGGATGTTTTTTCAAAGTGGGTAGAGGCTCTACCCCTGAGAAAGGACTCTGCTACTGCCACAGCTAGAGCTTTGTGGACCAATGTATTTTCAAGATGGGGGTTCCCCAAAGTCCTGGAATCTGATAGGGGGACTCACTTTACCGGCAGGGTCATGAAAAATATTTGTGAGCTGCTGGAAGTAGAGCAGAGATTCCATGTACCATACCATCCACAATCAGCGGGGATGGTTGAGAGGATGAATCGAACGCTGAAAGAGAGACTTAAAAAGATGGTACTGCAATCAGGAAAGAACTGGCTGATTCATCTGCCTTCAATCCTGATGGCTGTACGAGGGTCTGCAGCGAGAGGTACATCATTAACCCCATATCAGTTGATGACGGGAAGAATGATGAACCTGAGCCATCCAGCAGACCCAATACTTAGCACCCTCATGAGAGAGAGTGCTGAAAGGGACAAATTTCTGGTCCAGCTGCAAGAACAGGTACAGGGGTATTTGCAATTTGCTGCAAATAACATGGCACCTAATAAGAAGGAGCAGCCTGAAAGGCCTGCTGTTAGCTTGAAGATTGGAGACAGGGTTATGGTAAAGAACTTTGTTTCCAAATCTTCATGGGACGCAAACTGGACCGGACCATTCACAGTCACTATGGCCCTTAGTGATCAGGTAGTCAAGGTAAAGCGGCTCATGGACAATAAGGGTGCAAAAGGCATGAAAAAGAGGGAGATAGAGAAATGGGTTCATGCTGATCAATGTAAAAGGTACTGATGATAAGAATTGATTCCGCTCTTGTTCTTGTTTTTCCAGAGTCCTGGTGGAGCAAAGATTGGCAAAGTCTCTGGAGAATGGATAGAAGGATCATAATTATCGCATTGGCGATCCATCTGAGCCATGTAACATCTCAATTTGATTCAGACGAACACTCAGGGGATGGTGCAGAAAGTGAAAATCCTGAGGAAGATCATGCATCCACTTCTGCTGTGTCATCAATGTTGGACTTGTTAGGGCAGAAGTGGGGGCAGGGGGGAGTTGAGAGAAGGAGAAAGGTCCGGATAATATCAGAGAGACCTAAGTTACCAGAGACATATCAATGGGGTCGCCATGGCGTTTTGCAATGCAAAGTTTCTTTTGCTTTTGGACGATTTAATCCTAACATAACATCTCAAGGACTGGCGTATAAACAAGACTTGCGAAATATCATACCAGAATCCCTCCAGCTGTTTGTGGATGCAACTATATATATGAATGAAACGGGTTATTGGTTAGGAAGAAATTCCAAGCTACCCAAACCTTGGGAAACAAGGGACGTAGGATATGGGGTTTTTGGTGAAGAATTGAAAGAAGGGAAGTATGTTTTCATGTGTGGCATATATTGGCAGGACCAAAGGAATAGGGTGCAGAGGCCCAGGAGGCTGACACTTAGGCATAGTAAGGTGTCGGTTGGCCAAACTAGGGAGCTCCAGATGACACATCAACGGGGTGAGAATTTCCTTGTGGGCGCGGTATCCCAGTCTTATCAGTCCTACAGAGAAGCTCTCGGTTACTGGACATGTGGGACACCAGAATTGGACATAGGGGAGATACGCCTGGTTGATGTCTCACCTGAGAGGTTGAAACCCTGCACAGGTAATGCCAGTGACCACACACAGGGGCATGCCCCGTTAGAGAAAGGGGAACCACTACAAATAGATCTAAGCTCGTCCCAAACGCTGGCTACCAGGGTACAGTATGCCTTCACCACATGGCACTTCAACGTCTCGCAGTGTTTGATAAAATCCTATTACCCTATATGTGCTGAGTATACTCTGAATCAAGTGCGGTCAGTAGATCAGTGGCTTGCTCCCAGGGATGGGCAGACACAGAATGAGGTTCAGACAGGACATTTATTTCTGAGGAGTAACTGGAAGAGGAGGGATGTACTCAGCACTATATTGGGGGGAATAGGAACCGGAATGGGAGTTGTTAATGGAGTCGACATCGATCTCCTGAGGAACAAACTCTCAGCCATAGCTTCAGACAGCAAGCAGGGCTTTGTTGCTCAGAGAGAGATCAATGACATTCTCGATAACATTCAACAACGCCACCTAAATACCCAGGTAAAAGTGGCTCAAGATTTTATCCGCCATTTTAAGAGGTTGGTAGATAGTGTGGTGATACAGGGCAAAAATATGTCATGGGCTCTGGCGTGCACGCAGGGGCAGGCGGAACTATCAACCAACATCAAGCTGATTGTACAATCTCTGTATGAGGGGCAGTGGCCTTATGAGTTAGCATCACAGATCAGTAAGATTTTACCAAAGCACATCTCTTACACTAATCCAAAGTGGTGGTCAAATGCCTGGATGGGCTGTACTAATTTGGATTATGAGAGCTGCTATGCTTCCTCACTGATCCCATATACAGAAGTACAGACTCAGTCTGTGTATTCGGTGGTATCAATGGGCTTGCTGACTGGGGAGTCTACTTTGTTACATCTGAGGCTAAATTACCCACATATGATCAGAGAGGATGGGAGCTGGAGGCAGGTTGCTTTTTCCCTCTGTCGGAAGCATGACCATGACATCCTATGTATGCCAGGTCAATACACAGTGGTGAATGAGAAATGTTGGGAAGATGCCTCGCTCTGTGTTCTGGATGGGGAAAACATTGTCGGGAAGGGAACACCGGTGTATTATTTGGGACATGGGAGAGTTTGTTTCTTTGTCCTAAAGGATACTAATGTAACGTTGGTCATGGAAATAGGATGTTCTGTAAACCTGACACTAGCTAGAGGAGCATGGTGTACCCTTGGCGGTGTCTCTGAAATCCAGACACAGGAATGGAATTATGTGGTACCGCATATTGCCAATCTGTCTGTGGATATCAACCATAACCGCCCTGTTAATCTGAGAGCCCTGAACCTGGGTATGGGAAGGCAGATACAGGAATGGTTAACAGATTGGGATAGAGATGAGAGCCTTATGAGGACGCTGCAGCAAGAGAGAGCTAATGCCACTATAGTCATCCACCACGATCAGAACGAAATTAAGGAGGTAGTGCATCAACTAGAGAATGATGCGGGAGGGTCTTGGTGGGAGGTAATATTTGGACATTCCAGTAAGGCCAACAGTATTTTGAATTATTTGATACATCCCGTTGTGGTATTGCTCATTATTGCTGCAGTTTCGTCATTGGTTCAAGCTGGTATGTGTTGTTGGACGCAACGTTTTATATAGGAAAGTCTTGCGTTTGTCTATGCATGTTGAGGGACGAATTGGTGGTGAGGTCTCTTCATATAGGTTAGAGGCTTTGCTGCCAATTCAGAACACTGAAATGCCGCCGACATGCCAGAATTGCGGTAGGGAAGGCCATGGTGAACGAACCTGCATAATCCCGACCCGTATTTACGGTGAGGAGTTATAGGAGGTTGGGAGCGGGATACGTGATTTGATGGGTCATATGTATATGTGTAGATATTATGGTAGTGGGTTGATTTATGTTATGGTGTAGTGTGACAAAGGTGTATTTTAGGCTAATAATATGGGCAAATAAGGTCCTCCTCGAGGCTCTGCAGCTGAAAGATGGTTGAGTCGTTGCTCTGAGTGTGTATTGGTGAATGGTGAGCGAATGGACACCCCTTGCCGATACTATATCCCTTCAGGAAGATGTCAAGAAGGAGAAGATACAGAACGGTGACAGGGAAGCTGTCACGGAAGATTGATGAAGGTATGTCACCCAGTAGCAAAGCGGCACGTGTGGGGAAACACAGCACAATAAGACCGTTATGGACTGTTCTACCTGAAGCCTATGTTAAGTGGCAACACAGTAACACCATTATGGACTGTTCCAAAGGTACTGGTTCGAGAGCACATGGTGGGTGTTAAGACCATATGGACTGTTCAATGAGAGCCATGTCTGGAGAACGATTTGTGCGCCCGTTAGGCGCAAAGCGGCATATGTTGGGAAGCTGAAATCTCTACACATCGGTTACAACCAAGAGCAGATGGCACTTGCCATCCCCAAAAGGTTGCATAATAAATAAAGACTTGTCTCGAGGCCCCCTGGTGGGGTGGAAGCCTCAAAGGGTTGATAACAATGGACCAGGTACTAATGTATTTAGCACCTTCCGGAGACAAATGGAAGGGCAGCTGTTACCAAGAGTGTAAAGGCACCAGCAAGATATTGGAGATTATATGGACAACATCGCCCCCGGAGGCTAGATATGGCACAACAATACGAGAATCATGAAGGGACCATGATTGGTCGAGAGGCAGAGGGGAGTGTTTGAATGAGGTATGCATGGGACCCTTTAAAACAGGATGTTTGGGTATGAGAGAGCCCTCTATTACATCCAGGAGCTCAGCCAACAGGAACCTTGGCCTCGAGGAGACATAAGTATCATTTTTCATTAGTACTGTTGATATAGGCTGTATAGAATATTGCTTGTTAGTATGTAACATTCCTACTTAAAGGAAATAAATGTAATCTCTTCTACTGAGCAATTGTGTTTGTCTTTATACTATATAGTGCATCTTCAGGCCTAGAGTTCTCAAGGGTAAGACTAGCAAACAAGGGACTAATACAATTAATACATGGTTGCGATAAATATATGTATGATAGATCACAATAGTATATATATATATATTGTTGTATCGCACTCGTTCTTATAACACCGCATTGAACATCTCTAGTATTTCATGTACCACTTTCAGGGATTGAGCCGGATTGGAGAGCAACAGAATCACATCGTCTGCGAATAGTGTAATTGTATGCTCCTCTTTACCTAACCGGATTCCCTGAATTTGGGGGTTTGTTCTAATTTTCTCAGCCAAAGGCTCCATCACGAGAGCAAAGATCAAGGGTGACAAAGGGCACCCCTGTCTTGTGCCGTTTGTGATAAAGAATTGCTCCGAGAATATGCCTTCTGTAAAAACCATAGCTGAGGGATTTGAATATAAAGCAGAAATGGCAGAGCATATGTGCCCTGAGAATCCGAACTTCCCTAGAACTTTTGACAGATAACCCCAGTGGATCCTGTCAAAGGCCTTCTCTGCGTCCAATGACAGGAGGACTGAGGGTCTCTTAGAGGTAGAAGATGAGTGTATTAGATTTATAATTCGTCTTGTGGCATCCGTAGCTTGCCTTCCCGCCACAAACCCAACCTGGTCAGGTTTAATCAACGTGGGGAGCAAGCCCGCAATTCTCTTGGCCAAAATTTTTGCATATACCTTTAAGTCAACGTTTAAGAGTGAAATAGGCCTGAAATTCTGTGCTCTGTCCGGCTCCTTCCCTGGTTTAGGCAATGTAACCACTGTAGCTTGTAACATTTCTGTAGGAAATGAGGCAGAGGAGGCAGCAGCATGGAACACTCGTAGCAGTATGGGAGATAATGTATCAGCAAATTGTTTGTAGTATTCCGAAGAATACCCATCAGGGCCAGGTGATTTATTGTTTGGGAGGTTTGAAATAGTACTTGTAATTTCCGAAATAGAAATCGGAGAGTTTAGGAAATTCAAATCCTCTTTGGATAACTGAGGAAGAGATATATCTTTTAGAAAGCTTTCTATTAATTCTGGGTTAGGTTGGGATGTTTCTGAGTCTTCCTGTAGGTTATACAAACTGCCATAATAGCTACATACTAAATGCATCTGCTATATCTTTAGGATTGGTCAATTTCGAACCGCTCTTGGGGTGGATTAAATGTGGGATTTTTTGTTTCAGCACTTTCTCTTTAATTTGACTTGCTAGTAACTTGCCATCTTTATTACCATGAGTGTAAAAATTTGACCTAAATCTACGGGTGGCACGAACATGCTGTGTAAGAAGTAAGGTTCTAAGGTCATCTCTAGCTACCGCTAATTTAGTGCTAGTGTCCATGGTAGGGGAAGATTTGTTTTGAATTTCCAACTTTGTGGTAGTCTCTAGAATGGAGTCCATGTGCTGCCCCCTCTTTTTCCTTAGCGAAGCGCTATGTTTCATTAGTAAACCTCTTATAAATGCTTTATGGGTATTCCACAAAGTGAACAGGTCTACCCCAGTGATATCGTTATTGGCAAAGAATTCTAATAGTGATTTCTCAATATCCTTAGCTATTATTGGGTCTGAAAATAAATTGACATAATTTTTCCATCTATTTGCCCGGGCAGTAAACCCCCGGCTCCCCACTGTGATAGATACAGGAGCATGGTCCGACCATGTGATATGACCAATATCCGTATGTGAGATTTTTTGTAGCAAAAATTTGTCCGTTAGAAACATATCAATCCTCGAGTAGGACAGGTGGACTGGGGAAAAGTAAGTAAAATCCTTTTCAGTGGAGTGTTGGCACCTCCAAATATCATAGAGGTTATTTGAACTGATAAAGTTTGATAATGTGTGTCTGATACTCTTCCTGGCGGTGGCGCTAGAAACATCTAGGTGAAGATCAGATATGGAGTTCATATCACCACATAATATAACATGTCCTGAACTATGTTTCTTAATTTTCTTCCACAGTCTATTCAGGAAATGTAGTTGCCTATTATTCGGGCATGAACATTTACTATGGTATATGTAACGCCATTAATCTCGCAAGAAAGTATAATATATCTCCCTCCCTCATCACATTGATTGGAAATCAGCTTAAACGCCACTGTGCTCCTCACCAAGATAGCCACCCCCCTTTTTTTGGAAGGGGCACATGCTACAAAAGTATGAGGGTACAAGTTGTGTGATAAGGTAGGATGATTTTGCGCTTTAAAGTGGGTTTCCTGGATACAAAACACATCACAGTTCTGGGCACAGGCTTCTTTCCATAGCATGTGTCTCTTCTGTGGGCTATTCAAACCTTTCACATTCAGTGAGGTGATTTTAAATGCCATTGTTTGGTGAATTGGTTTGGTGGAGAAGGGAAGGCTGTGTCAAAGTCTATGGAGCTGCGAGAGAAACGGTTTCTGAAAAGGTGTGTTGTTACACGTGTGAGAGGTGTAATCGTGTACCTGAAGTAGGAGAAGTTGTTGAGGCAGTCCTTGGCCGTAGATTTGTGGGCCCTTGCTTCAGTTATCGTCGAATTCTAGAGATCCGGAGCTGTAGTACAGTTTGTTTTGCCGGGTGTTGCATATTAATAATCTGGCTGGAGATGCAAGTCAGCAGCTTGATAGGAAAAAAAAACTGATCAAAAGAACAAAAGCTGGTCAAACATATGTATAAAGAAACAGTCTGCGTAAAGCGCGGTGCACTTTAAAAACGTACGATTTCTATCTAAATCTGGGCATGGATAAACCTGCTAAATTGGGGGTGTAAAGTAACTAAGAGTTTATGCCGGTAGAACATCCGGAGCATGTTGAGGTAAACTATTATGATAGGGCAACATATGTTGTTTTGCCTTACAGTCATTTAGTGTGGGTATGATAGGAGGCAGGCGTTTGTTGATCATCCACTGTCTCATCAGGGAGAATCTTCCATCTCTCCAGCAACGTGATACTTTCCTCTAAGGTTCTCACCAGAAATTCCTTTTCTCCCTTAGTGATCAGTAGGTTAGCGGGGTAATTCCAGCGATATGGAATCTGGTGATTCCTGAGAGGTTTGGTTATGGTCATGAGGTTTCGTCTCCTTTGCATCGTGTGCGCAGATAGATCTGCAAAAAAGGATAGTCCTTGCATGCAATCAGGTAGGTTGTCAGCCCGTCTTGTCACATACATCAGTTTTTCCTTAACTGTGTAATAGTGAATCCTTATGATGGTGTCCCTGGGCAGCTTCTCAGGGATGTGTTTAGGTTTAGGCAGCCTGTGTATTCTATCAATGACAATTTCCTCCAGGGGGAGGTCAGGGAGGGCTTCTCTTAGTATGTTAATGAGGAAAGCATCCAATTCTGAGTTTTTTACTGACTCGGGGATACCTCTGATTTTAATATTGTTCCTTCTGGAACGGTCCTCGAGGTCAGCGACCTTTGATTTGAGCCAGACAATGTCCTCCTCGTGGTCATTGTGTGCATCCACCATTGCATTAAAAGTCTCAGAGAAATGCCCCATCTTATCCTCTATATGAGCCACCCTGTCCCTGACTTCAGTCACTTCTGCTTTGCATTGGTTCACAAGCTGCAGTATGTCAGTGTGTATAGCACCTCTAAGGGACACTAGCATGTCTTTTAGTGTGGAATCCATTACAGGCTGGTTGTTTGTAGGGAAATCTGCTATGGCATCCTGAAATTCTAATGTATCATCAATCCGCACTCCTCTCTCCCCTTCAGCCATTGTCCCAGATGCAGGCATAGATAACCTTTGCTTGGCTTTAACAGGGCTGTTAGCTGTGGAGGATGACTGTGAGCCCGGTAGAGTCTGATCAGAGAGAGGTTGGGGAGAAGCGCCCGCCATCTGATTTCTGGGATGCTTCAGGCCGTGTGTGTGTGCAGAGCCCTGCACGCTGCCGGCGCCATTTTGGCTGCTGCGGCGGTCTGACAATGAGAAGAAATCCATCATCTTACCCGGCGCAATTCTGTCTCTTCTCCTTCTCCCCATGCTCTGCTAGTGTCCCCGCTCTGGTGTGGCCCGAAACCGCCGTTCCTGAGTGCCCTATGTAGCTGTAAAAAGCTCTGGTGTGTTTAGGTGGCTGGGAGCTGTGATCTCATGCGGCCATACTCCTCGCTTGCCGGCTCCGCCCCCATGAAAAAATGCTTTAAGCGTCCCCGTGTACTCGCTCGCAGAAGCGAGCGCATACGTAGGTCGCGCCCACATATGTAAACGGCGTTAAAACCACACATGTGAGGTATCCCCGCGAACGTTAGAGCGAAAGCAATAATTCTAGCACCAAATTCCCTCTGTAAATTTTTTTTTCAAGCGTCGCCTATGGGGATTTTTAAGTACCGAAGTTTGGCACCATTCCATGAGTGTGCGCAATTTTAAAGCATGACACGTTAGCTATCTATTTACTCGGCATAACATCATCTTTCACATTATGCAAAAACAATTGGCTAACTTTACTGCTTTGCTTTTTTTTTAATGCATGAAACTGTTTTTTTTCCCCCTAAAACAAAGCATTTGAAAAATTGCTGCGCTAATACCGTGCAAGATAAAAAGTTGCAATGACCACCTTTTTATTCCCTAGGGTCTCTGCTAAAAAAACATATATATTGTTTGGGGGTTCTGAGTAATTTGCTAGCAAACAAATTATGATTTTTACATTTAGGAGCCATGTGTCAGAATTGGCCTGGTAAGAGGCTTGGTGAGTTTTTTGAAGTTGTAATTTTTTCCCACAATTCTTTGCAAGATTTTTTTCCCCACAAAATTGACATAACAAGTTATTTCTCTCACACAGCATTGGCATAATTCCAATGACACCCCAAAACACATTCTGCTACTTCTCCTGAGTATGGCGATACCACATGTGTGAACACTTAACCCTTTGTTCGCCCCCTAGTGTTAACCCCTTTCCTGCCAGTGATATTTATACAGTAATTAGTGGCTATTTTTAGCTCTGATCACTGCATAAATGTCAATGGTCCCAAAAAAGTGTCAAAAGTGTCAAAAGTGTCCGCCACAATGTTGCAGTCCCACTAAAAATTGCAGATCACCGCCATTACTAGTAATAAATAAATAAATAATGAAAATGCCATAAATCTATTCCCTATTTTGTAGATGCTATAACTTTTGCTCAAACCAATCAATATACGCTTATTGTGATTTTTTTTACCAAAAATATGTAGAAGAATACATATTGGCCTGAACTGATGAAGAATTTATTTTTGGGGATATTTATTATAGCAGTAAGAGGTGATCAAAGACCACCAAAAGAAAGCTCTATTTGTGGGGAAAAAAGGACATACATTTTGTTTGGGAACAACGTCGCACGACCGCGCAATTGTCAGTTAAAGCGACACAGTGCAGTACCGCAAAAAATGGGGGCAAATCCTTTCGGTCCTTAACCACTTCCCACCCAAGGTATGTAATAGGACATCCTTGACTTTGTGCGGGTATATCTGAATGATGCTTGCAGCTACAGGCATCATGCAGATATCGTCTTATTCAGCCGGCGATTCTCTGCACCATAAGAATGATCAAGCGGCGGAACATAGATCGTTTTATTTTTATTTTTTATTTCAGGCTACACATCCTAGAGGTGAGATGTGGGGTCTTATTAACCCCATATCTCACTGTAAAGAGGACCGATCATGACATTTTCCTATTACAAGTGATGTTTACATTGCTTGTAATAGGAATAAAAGTGATCAAAATTATATATTTTTTTAAAACGTGTCAAACTAAAAATAGAAAAGTAAAATCAACAATAAAAAAAAAAGAAAAGACTATTTAAAGCGCCCCGTGTGCTCGCACGCAGAAGCGAACTCATACGTAATTCCTGCCCGCATATGAAAACAGTGTTCAAACTACACATGTGAGGCATCGCCACAAACAGTTAGAGCGAGAGCCCTAGACCTCATCCGTAACTCAAAACATGTAACCAGTAAAAAAAATTAAAGTGTCGCCTATGAGAATTTTTAAGTACCGAAATTTGCCGCCATTCCACGAGCATGTGCAATTTTGAAGCGTGACATGTTAGGTATCTATTTACTCAACGTATCATTCATCATCTTTCACATTATGCAAAAAAATTGGGATAACTTTAATGTTTTTTTTTTTAAAGCATGAAACGTGTTCGGAAAATTGCTGCGCAAATACCGTGCGAGTTAAAAAGTTGCAACGACCGCCACTGTATTCTCTAGGGGTCTCTGCTAAAAAACATACATAATGTTTGGGGGTTCTATGTAATTTTCTAGCAAAAAAAATATGATTTTTACATGTAGGACCAAAGTGCCAGAATTTGCCCGGATGGGAAGTGGTTAAAGCCTTATTTTTTTTTTTTTCAAATGCAATTCAAATATGGTTTACCCATTTAAGTTAGGTTGACTTTTTTAACAGAGAAAGAGAATGCAACAATGTTCCCAATGGTCTAATATAATGAAATCCTATTTTTAAAGATCAGTGGTCTTATATTAAATTTTATATTAGCCAGAAAACGAAAATTGCTCAGTATTGTTATAGACCTATAGACCTCTTCTGTCTATGCTAACAGGATTGTGTTAGTGACTCAATAAACTGACTAATGAAGTGTGGTCACTGCTGTTCATGAACATTAAGTTCATGGTGGAATGCTCAGCAGTGTATACAAGGGAGAACTCAGTTACATTGAACATTGGAAATTTTCTTTGCAGGCATGTCGAAGGGCATTATTTTTTTCCACCGTGTATGTGTTTGATTTTCTTATTAGTGATCTGGTAAAAAGGGGTTCAAAGAACGATATACCAGTTTGGAAAATAAAAGAAAGTGCCCCAATAGTGACATTATATTACCTAATAAGGATATCACTTTAATTAATGAATTAATTATTTAGGATAGAAGAATAATAGTTTAGAAGACTGCTGATGTCATAGGGCTCTAGGATTCTCACCCCATTACCCCCTGCGGCCTTTGGGGATGCCTATTGGATACTACTGTGTGACTGAGGGTCCCAGGAAATGCAGGCTTGCTTTTGGGGGCAGTGCTAATGAAGGCCCCTTGACCCTCCACATCCTAAGGAAAGGGAGCCTTGACTGCTGGATGCTTGGCATCTAAGCGGGGCATCAACCTAATCAGGGAGTCGGAGTGGCTCCGTTGGGATTAGCTACGATAGCAAGAGGTGACTGGGTAGAGCCTGAACTCTAGAAAAGGCTACGCAGAGGCACACCCCACTACTCTCTAGAGAAGCTCACCCACCCGCCCGTTGTGAGCTTCATCACAGCTTTCTTGGCGGTTTTATCTTGCCAGCAATTGGTATTACTTTATGGGCTATGCCCTCAAGTTTAATTCCGAGGTCAGTTTAATGCTGGTCTCGCACTGATGGCGGAGACAGGTCTCTTATGCCACGTACACACGGTCAGACTTTCCAACTGGCAAACCTCCATCAGAATTTCAGACGGAAAAATTGAGAATCTGCTCTCTATCTAAGTCCGTCGGAAATTCAGACAGAAAAAGTCAGATGGAGCATACACATGGTTGGAATATCAGACAAAAAGCTCCCACGTGTGTACGTGGCATTAGACTATGTGGGTTTCGTTATAGATGCTCAAGGTATAACCGTGACTGGCATGGTTATTGGTATTTTGAAGGTTGTTATACTTAAAGGGGAGTTCCAGCCTTTTTTATATTTATTAAAAGTCAGCAGCTACAAAAAGTGTAGCTGCTGGTATTTAATAAACAGACACTTACCTGTTCCAATGTCCAGCGACGCGGCCGAACGGAGCTTCGCTCCTCTCCCCCCTCTCTCCGCCGGCGCCTCCATTCTAACTGTGGGCACCCAGCCGTGACAGCTTTCGGCTTCACGACCGGGCACTCATTGCGCATACGCAAGCGGCGCTGCGCAACCTGAGTGGACAGGTGATCGCCTGGGACCTGTCACGTGTCCCAGGTAATCGCTTACAGGGAGGGGCCGCCTTAGGCGATATGACGAGTCGCCTAAGCGGTCCCTGGGCGAAAGGAGGAAGTGGGACAGGAGCCACCACTCCCCCCAAAAAAAATGACATGCCAAATGTGGCATGTAAGGGGGCGAGGAGTGGTTTAAGTGGAAGTTCCACTTTTGGGTGGAACTCCGCTTTAATATGTTCAATAAAGCTGTGGCCTTGCCCTACTTCCAACTTAAAGTAGTCTTTTTGGGGGGGCAAGGTTTTGTGGTTTCAATAAATTGGGTTAAGGTAAGCCTAAGCTTCTCAACAGTCCTGCCAGACTCTAGCTTAAAGCGAGCTCCACCCTAAAGTGGAACTTCCACTCATCGGAACCCTCCCCCCTCCAGTGTCACAATTGACATCTTTCAGGGGGGAGGGGGGTGAAGATACCTGTCTAAGACAGGTATTTTCACCCACTTCCGGGAGTCCTCTCTGTGGGAAATCTGCCGCAGAATACCCGTAGCGTTCTGGGAGACACTCGGCTCCCAGAACACAGGAGGACCAGTCAGAACGGCGCAGCGCGACTCGCGCATGCGCCATAGAGAACCGGTCAGTGAAGCCGCAAGGCTTCACTTCCTGGTTCCCACACCGAGGATGGCGGTGGGGGCAGCAGAGTGACGAGCGATTGCTCGTCCTCTGCTACGGACGTCGCTGGACTCCAGGACAGGTAAGTGTCCTAATATTAAAAGTCAGTAGCTGCAGTATTTGTAGCTGCTGGCTTTTAATATTTTTTTTTTTCGGCGGAGCTCCGCTTTAACCACTTCCATACTGGGCACTTAAACACCTTCCTGCCCAGACCAATTTTCAGCTTTCTGCGCTGTTGCACTTTGAATGATAATTGCGCGGTCATGCTACACTGTACCCAAGCTAAATTTTTATCATTTTGATCCCACAAATAGAGCTTTCTTTTGGTGGTATTTGATCACCTCTGCGATTTTTATTTTCTGCAATTTTTTTTAAAAATGACCGAAAATTTTGAAAAAAAAAACGTTATTTTTTTATTTCAGTTACAAAATTTTGTAAATAAGTACGTTTTCTCCTTCACTGATGGGCACCGATGAGGCGGCACGGATGGGCACCGATGAGGCGGCACGGATGGGCACCGATAGGCGGCACGGATGGGCACCGATAGGCGGCACGGATGGGCACCTATAGGCGGCACGGATGGGCACCTATAGGCGGCACAGATGGGCACCTATAGGCGGCACGGATGGGCACCAATAGGCGGCACGGATGGGCACCGATGGGCACAGATAGGCGGCACGGATGGGCACCGATGGGCACAGATAGGCGGCACGGATGGGCACAGATAGGCGGCATGAAGCGGCACGGATAGGCACTGATAGGCGGCATGGATGGGCACTGATAGGTGGCACGAATGGGCACCTATAGGCGGCACGGATGGGCACCTATAGGCGGCACAGATGGGCACCTATAGGCGGCACGGATGGGCACCAATAGGCGGCACGGATGGGCACCGATGGGCACAGATAGGCGGCACGGATGGGCACCGATGGGCACAGATAGGCGGCACGGATGGGCACAGATAGGCGGCATGAAGCGGCACGGATAGGCACTGATAGGTGGCATGGATGGGCACTGATAGGTGGCACTGTACTGCAATGTGTTTTACTAATGGATGCCAATCAGTGCCAAACAATAATGCCTGCCAATCAGTGGTGCCCATTGTGGGCACTGATTGGCATCCATTGTGGGCACTGATTGGCATCCATTAGCCATTTCTAATTTGCATCCCTGGTGGTCTAGGGTGGCATACCTTTAAGGTGGGCATCCCTGGCGGTCTAGTGGCATCCCTGGTGGTCCAGTGTGGGCATATTTGGGGGGGGGGCTGATAATGGATCAGCACAAACCCCCCCTGTCAGAGGAGCAGCCGATCGGCTCTCCTCTACTCGCGTCTGACAGACGCGAGTGAGGAAAAGCCGATGACCGGCTTTTCCTGTTTACATCGTGATCAGCCGTGATTGGACACGGCTGATCACGTGGTAAAGAGTCTCCGTCGGAGACTCTTTACCTAGATTGGTGTTGCGGGGTGTCAGACTGACATCCCGCAGCAACGATCGCCGCGATGTGCGCCCCTGGGGGCGCGCAGCGGCTCAAAATCCTGAGGACGTCATATGACGTCCAGTCAGGATTTTAAAACCACTTTGCCGCCGTCAATCCTCTATAGGGCGGGCGGCAAGTGGTTAAGTATTAGCGATGAGCAAATTTACTTTCTGCAGCTAGAGATTTTTAATCTGCCTTTGCCTAGTTACTCTCTCCACCTGTTAAATTAAATACTTCTGGACATACATATATCACCTAAAAGCCCATACACCACATTATATTAAAGCGGACCTGAATTTAAAAGATGAAGATTTGCTATCTAATAAATGACATGAAAGAGGATCTATGGTCACATGATACACTTTTATTAAAAAATATCAGCATTGTAATATCAATACAAACAATAGTTATTTTTGACAATCCAAAATAAGCTTACTTGAAAAATGTCCTTTCATGTTGTGAGTGCTGTCTGTCTGCCTGCTGGTAATCTCTTTCCACACCTTCCTGGATCCCCTGCATGCTTTACAGTGTCTCCTCTGCAGTTTACTTTCAGTTTCTAAGGACTACATATTCCATGGTACCTTGCTGCCTGCAGGTAGTGATTCCTGTACTGACTTCACCTCCTGAAAACCCTCCTCCCAGCACCTCTGTAGTTCAAAAGGCAGGCTCTGTGAATTCTGTGACACAGTTGTCTGCAGTCTCTGGTCATTTCCTGTAATATGAGCATGTGTAGTATGTCTGCAGTCTCTGGTCATTTCCTGTAGCCTCTGGTCATCTTCTGTAATATGTCCGCAGTCTCTGCTAATCTCCTGTAATATGTCCACAGTCTCTGGTCATCTCCTGTAATATGTTTGCAGTCTCTGGTCATCACCTGTAGCATGTCCGCAGTCCCTGGTCATCTCCTGTAGCATGTCTGCAGTCTCTGATTATCTCCTGTAGCATGTCCGCAGTCTCTGGTCATCTTCTATAATATGTCTGCAGTCTCTGGTCATCTCCTGTAATATGACTGCTTCAGGAAAGAAAAAGATCCTGGACGGCCGCACACCATAGAAGGCATCTTTATTGATATGAAGAAATAAAATCCAAATGCAGTCACATCATGTATAAGGAGGAACAGGAAAAGCATTTAACGCCTTGTTATGGCGCTTATTCATGAGGTATGTACCCTATTTATCGGCATATAACACGCACAGACGTATAACACGCACCCTAACTTTAAGAGGGTAGTTTAAGGAAAAAAACGTTACACAGACCCCTGCACAGTACACAGACCACCTGCACAGTACACAGACCACCTGCACAGTACACAGACCACCTGCACAGTACACAGACTCCCTGCACAGTACACAGACCCCCTGCACAGTACACTGACCCCTTTCCTTGCAAAGTACACAGCCCCCATTCCCTGCACAGCACACAGCCCCCTTTCCCTGCACAGCACACAGCCCCCTTTCCCTGCACATCACATGGCCCCCTTTCATTATAAAGCCCCCCTGCTCTCCCAGGAGACCCCCAGTCTCCTGGGTCAGCATTGCCAGTATAATCTAAAGTTGAGAAAACATCACTGTCAGCCTCTTCTCATACACCGCTCCTCCTGTGTCACTGTCATAAATCAAAGCTTCTAAACACCTCAACTAATGCCGCTCTTTAATGGACTCAGTCATGTGACTGCTCTCCTCTGCTGTTTCATTGACAGTCACATGCCTGCTCTCCTCAAATCAAAAGCTACACTCGAGGAGGAGGCAGAGCGGGAGGAGGAGAGCGGCCAGAAAGAGTGGCGTTAATTTAGGTATTTAGAGGCTTTCATTTACATTGAGGGTGACACAGGAGGAGCAGTGTATGAGAAAGGACTGGCAGTAATGTTTTCTTAACTTTAAAGTATGCTGGCAGGGCTGTCCCAGGGCCAGGAGAGGCGGGGCAGCCGGCCTGACACCCCCAAAGGGTGGCAGCCGGGGAGGACCGCCCGATTCCCGATCCCCATTGGTGAAAAAAAAATATTGGCGTATAACACGCAGGCACAGTTTACCCTCTATTTTTTAGGGTAAAAAAAAAAATACAGTATATCCTTATACATGATGTGACTGCATTTGGATTTTATTTCTTCATATCAATAAAGATGCCTTCTATGGTGTGCGGCCGTCCAGGATCTTTTTCTTTCCTCAAGCTTGTGCAGAGCCAGCACCTGTGAGTTCCATTAGGGCGGGGATTTTGCAACAGATTTGAAAGGCTGGAGTGGCAATCCTTATTTCAATATGACGGCTTCACTGCTCAGTGAGTGGTAATGATGTGCAGAAACCCGTAGCAACCAATCAGTTAACATTAGTGATCTGTTGTAATCTCTTGCAACCAATCAGTGAGTGGTAATGATGTGATGTAACCTCTAGCAACCAATTAGTGAGCAGTAATAATGTGCAGTAACCTCTAGCAAACCAACCGGCAAGCATAAATTATGTGTTGTAACTTCTAGCAACCAGTCAGTGAGTGGTAATGATAGGCTGTAACTTCTGGCAACCAATTGCAATTGCTGCGTGATCTGCTGCCGTAAACTGATTTCGAGTCTACCTGCTATTTTTTTGTATGTCTCAGAATGGAGGGGGCCCATGAAAATGTTTGCCCAGGGTCCAATTAGTATTAAAGATGGCCCTGGCGCACTCATGCGGGCTCGCTCCTTAACCTCCCTGTCTACCTCTATTGAAACAGACAGCACAGATCTGCCCTGCCCCTGCTATGGAATTTGATTGACAGCTGTGTGAACCAATAGACTTGCTCTGTGAGGAGGGAGAGAGCGAAGAAAGCTACTGCTTTCATACGCAGCTCTGATCGAGAATGGGCTGAGGCAAGTATAAGCAGGGCAAGGGGGGGATTGTGTGACATACTTTAGAACCACTTTCATTTGCCACAAGTATGATCACTGCTTTGCTTCTTGGAGCTGCTTTCCCATAAGGCTTATGAAACCAGGCAGCTCTAGCCACACTTCAGAGAAGACAAGGAACCTGAAGAGGTGTTTGGAAAATCCAGATAACATGCCCATGTTCTTCCAGCATGCTTGGGTATCAGGATCCCACACGTTACCTTACCTGACCCATGTAAAGATCATAGGAATATAGTGACGATATTTGGATGTGGTTGAGACAGCAGCTATGGATATAATAATCAGTGTCTTACAATAATACATGTTTGGGACACATTTATACATTTTTGTTTATGTCAAAGCCTTCAACAAGTTTTTCAAAATTTAAACACATAAAAGGAAATATGTATGGGGTGAACTACGAAGGCTATAATTACTGTCCTCCTTCGGAAAATATTAGTTGCCTGGTTGTTACCAGTTTCAGAGAAAATGAAAGCCATTGTACACTTTTACATTTTTAAGTTGTTTTAACTAGGTATTAGTATCGTTACATTCAGGGCCGATCCTAGGGTCACAGACGCCTGGGTGCAGAAATATTTCTGGCGCCCCCACGTGGGCGTGGTCATCCTACAAACTCCTCCCCTTTACACATGTTTCTATGGCAATGATTCAAACACAGATATGCTCCCCTAAGGAGTCGTCATTACCCTAGGATCCTCCTATGATCCTTTAACAATAAAGAAAATACAGGAAGAGCATACACTAATGAGACCTGGAGGGGAGTCTCTCTGATGCACACAGAGAGGGCTTCTGTTAGAGAGTCTGTTAGGAAGAGCCCCCAGACATAGTACAAGAGATGGTCAGAGAGTGCAGACATATTACAGGTGACCGTCAGAGAGTGCAGACATGATACAAGAGACTGTCAGAGACTGCAGACATATTACAGGAGATGGTCAGAGAGTGCAGACATAGTACAGGAGACAGAGAGTGCAGACATAGTACAGGAGATGGTCAGAGACTGCAGATATAATACAGGAAATGATCAGAGACTGCAGACATAATATAGGAGATAATGGCTGATCGGCCCTCTCACCTGACCCAGCGATACAGCAACAACGGTTCCTCTGATCAGGACTCAGCTCACTCTGAATTGCCTGTAGTGACTCCACTGAGTCCAGATCTGTATTAAATATTGACTCCCTAAGTATAAACCCCTACCTCAATACAGCCCCCCCTCCATTAGTACAGACCCTCAGGACAAACCACCCCCTCCATTAGTACAGACCCCCCCACAAACCACCACCTCATTAGTACAGACCACCCCCCCTCCATTAGTAGAGACCCCCACAAACCACCCCCCCATTAGTACAGACCCACCACAAACCACCCCCCTCCATTAGTAAAGACCACCCCACAAACCATTAGTACAGACCCCCTCAGGACAAACCACCCCCCTCCATTAGTAGAGACCCCCCACAAACCACCCCCCTCCATTAGTACATACCCCCTCAGGAAAAACCCCCCCTCCATTAGTACAGACCCCCCCACAAACCACCCCCCCATTAGTACAGACCCCCCCACAAACCACCCCCCATTGGTACAGACCCCCCCACAAACCACCCCCCTATTAGGACAGACCACCCCCTCCATTAGTAGAGACCCTCCATTAGTAGAGACCCCCCCACAACCCCCCCATTAGTACAGACCACCCCCCATTAGTACAGAACACCCCCCATTAGTACAGACCACCCCCCATTAGTACAGAACACCCCCCCCTCTATTAGTAGAGACCCTCCACAAACCACCCCCCCTCAAGTAGTACAGACCCCCCTCAGGACAAACCACCCCCATTAGTACAGACCCCCCCACAAACCACCCCCCCATTAGTACACACCACCCCCCCTCCATTAGTAGAGACCCCCCACAAAACACCCGTCCATTAGTACAGACCCCCCACAAACCATCCCCCGTCCATTAGTACAGACCCCCCACAAACCAGCCCCCCTCCATTAGTAAAGACCCCCCTGGCCCCCACAAACCATCCCCCCTCCATTAGTACAGACCCCCTGGCCCCCACAAACCACCCCCTTCCATTAGTACAGACCCCCGCAAACCATCCCCCCTCCATTAGTACAGACCCCCCCTGGCCCCCACAAACCATCCCCCCTCCATTAGTACAGACCCCTCTGGCCCCCACAAACAACCCCCTTCCATTAGTACAGATCCCCCACAAACCATCCCCCTTCCATTAGTACAGACCCCCCACAAACCATCCCCCTTCTATTAGTACAGACCCCCCCTGGCCCCCACACACCAGACCCCCTCCATTAGTACAGACTCCCCCTGGCCCCCACACACCAGACCTCCTCCATTAGTACATACCCCCCTGGCACCCACAAACCATCCCCCCTCCATCAGTACAGACCCCTCACAAATTATCACCCCTCCATTAGTACAGACCCCCCCTCTGGACAAATGCAAACCCCACCCGGGCGGCAGCTGCAGAGGACAGTCTGCAGCCGTGCCGCCCAGGTGGAGAAGATCGTGACAGTGAGAACAAATGTCACGCTGATGCGATGCACTGCACTGCACCACGCGGACCGGACCGCCCCGCCCCCCCCCCACTACGTCACCGGGGGTCTCTGTCAGTCTCCGAGAAGCCGCTCCAATCTCTGATCTCCTCTGACAGGAGGATGGAGGGGGGAGCAGGGAACAGCAGCGGCGATGATCGGTGGCGGTGAGCGGCGGAGAGAGCAGCCTCTGGATACCAATGAGGAGGAGGAGGAGGGAGGGGAGCACCTCTGTGGCGCCTGGGTGAACTGTGGCGCCTGGCCTGTGGCGCCTGGGTGAACTGCACCCCTCGCACCCCTTCTAGGATCGGCCCTGGTTACATTCTTTGTGTTGTTAGTTTGCCTTACCTTATAATGATGGTCTCACACGTGATAAGGCTGCAGTTTGCAGTGTCATGGCTGATCGGTTCCCCTTATCCATGTGTTGCTGCAGGTCCTGTTCACCAGAAAGTCATTTAACTTCTTGTTCTAGGTCACAGTGTCGAGTGGATGCCTTGCCATTTCCGCTGTGTTTCATCACAAATATAAGCCAGGATTTTTTTCTCAGAGAATAGGTGCAGGAACTCCCCCATTTCAAGTCACCCCTTGACATCAGCCCCCTATCCACCTCCGAGCACCATTTCTTGATTCCACCCCTTACCCACCTCCCAGTACCACTCCTTTTAGAGAATACAGACCCAAGTATCATTTTGTGGTGCTAAGTATTTTGTATGGAATTTGTTAATGATTACAAAAAGGCAGTACAATAGATCTAGCAACAATGGACACCCCAGTGACAATAGATCCACCCCAGTAACAATGGACTCCCAACAGCAAGCATCAATAGACCCTCCAGAAGCTAGCAGCATTAGACCCTTTCCTCAACAGTAGATCCCTCCCAGCACCAATTTACCCCCTGCAACATAGGACCCACCCCCAGGATCAATAGATCCCACAGCAGCAAGAATAGATCTCCCCAGCAACCAGATCCCCCTGGAAAAATAGATCCCCTCCAGCAACAATAAATTCCCCAGCAGCCAGCATCGATAGACCCTCTAGTATCCAGGAACAAAGACCCCTCCCTCAACAGTAGATCCCCCTCAGCAACCATTGACCCCCCAGCAACATAAGACCCACCCCCAGCAACAATAGATCCCCTAGGAGCAACAGAAGACCTCCCCAGCAACAATAGACCAATTTCCTCTGCAAAAATAGACCCCCTGAGCAACAAGAGATCCCCCAGCAGCCAGTATCAATAGATCCTCCAGCACACCCCAGCTCCCCCTTGCCATTACATACATTCAGTCCTGGATGTGCTGAAACTGCGCTCCCCTGTGTTCCTGCAGGAAAAATGCCCTGAATATAGGCGTGATAATGTAATGAAAACTCATCTCTTCCAGGATGATGAGCTCTGTTAATTGCTCTGCCTGTTTGTGCTTGCTTCATATCTAATTACTGTTTAGCTCACACCTGCAGAGCTATAGACTGACAGACCCAGGGATTGTGGAATATATAGTTTCTTCATAGGAAGTGTTGGGTCTTACACTACAGACAGAGGTCATGCATTAACCTGTGCAGTGCTATACAGCATGCCTCATGTTTGAACACAAACTTCTGACAAATGAATGTGCAGATTTACTGTACTATAGGTTGTGCATACAAGGCAACATATGACACCATTAAACTACATGATCAATTTAGGTGAAAAACACAAGGTGCAGGTCGGAAAGTTTCTTATGTCTTTAAAGCAGAACTCCTGATCTGCATGCTTGTTTCTTGTCAGTCACTCAAGAAGTACTGACAACATTGGATCATGTCAGCCAAGGAACTTTCTGAAAGGAAAATGGTTACCATGATTCAAAAGCCATTAAAAAATAAACTCTGACTGCAAAAAGCTAAGCAGAATGATAGTAATATTATAATACATGAATCGTATTGTTTTTCTGTATACACGTCCAGTAGATCTTGTATTACATATGCCCTTTGTCCAATGTAATAATCAACGTTTCACACCCTTCTCTTTAGTTTAATACACATGCTAATCCTCTGTCAGTTTGAGAGCTATAAATGCAGTAACCTGAAATAATTATATTCAATGTCAAGAGAATGAGTCACAGTCACGACGCTTCCTGCTGAAATACACTGACAATGTGGAACATAACAGCCTTATATTCCCAGGCAAAACTAGCAAGAACACATTCTCACTGCCTGGATTTTTTCCTTTGAAATGTCAATAAGCTAACTTCAATGAAAAACACAGTGATATGTTCATATGTAATATTGTATCTCTCTCTAATGTAAAAAAAATAAAAAAATAAAAAAACATTATCCTAATAATTTTGTCATTTTGCCTTTTACTGAATTTCCTACAACCTTTATTATTTCCCTCTGTATTAAGTTATGAACATAATTTTAGTTCATAAATTGTTATGTCGTGGCATCTTTATTGCTATAGAAATATTTATTTTAGTATTCTCGGATACACCCACACATCAAAGACACAAGTTAAAAATAGCAGCAGATGCATTTGTGAAAAAGGAAGAATTTGCAGCAATGGTAAATGTGTAATGAGCACTTATTGTGGTGCTTAGGGCATATTTTTTATAAGTCATTTAGTAGATTTATAAAGATAACTCGTGAATAATAGCAATTGAATCAAAAGAATATGTGATTTGCAAATTTTTTATTTTCCCCTTCATATACATGCTGAACTATCAGGACTGTAGAGAATCATTCAATTTAGGATTTCGCACAAATGTTATT
Source organism: Rana muscosa (assembly GCA_029206835.1). Lineage (NCBI taxonomy): Eukaryota > Metazoa > Chordata > Amphibia > Anura > Ranidae > Rana > Rana muscosa. The sequence continues at coordinate 795,737,997 of CM055118.1, forward strand.
CATCATTTAAATGGTTCTATGTGGACTTGGACACATTTTCATGCATAAATTATGATGAATCAGTGAACTTACAGTTGGTGGACTACCCTGATTTGCCAATCCATTTGTTTATTTCTTCCAGAGGATGTTGCATAATGTTGTTTACAGCGAATGCCAGATAATGCAAATGAAGGAAATAAATACATCTGCAGAGAATTGGGGCAGTGGGGGCTGGTGGTTCTTTCTTTTGGGGGGGGGGGGGGCGGCAAACAGCCCCCCCGGTCGGTCGGCGGCGGCCCCCAGGGAGGACAGTCGGGACATCAAAGCCCCACACTTACCCCATCTAGGAAGCGGCCGGGCGGGCAGCATATCCGGCAGCTTTCTTCCTCCTCCTGTGGTGTGGATCACAGCGACTTCTGCCATGCATCCCCCTCCTCCTCCTCCTTGACATCCAATAGGATCACCTGACCTTTCAGCCAATCGTGAAACGGGTATCAGACCCATGCTTCCTAAATGGTGGAGAAGCGATTCAGTGTTAGAAAAGCAAATATTTTTGGGGCCAGCGTGTCCGGACGTGAAGCAGGGAGGACATGTTACTGCAGAGCTCCAGGCACCCAAAGCTAATCCATTGCCATCCTCTGCTTGTTTTGCTTTACTGGGGCCCCGGTCCACCTGTACTATTCCCTGAACATCCTTTGCTGCTGCTCTGGAAAATTTTGAGAACTTTGTGCAGCTGGATCCGCTCTGGGCCTGTGACTGGCTCCACGCTACTGAAGCCCTCTGCCATCTTGGGGCCTGTGGATCCACTGCCTCTCCAGCACCTGGCGTCCGTGCTCTAAGCCATCCAGCCTCGCCTGACAGCCGTGCCACAACCGGAGGACACTGAGCGGACGCTACACTGCTGAGAACCGTGTGGGGGCTCCTGGCGAAGTGTTCCGGTGTCCCGCAGCCTGCGGTCTCAGAAGCGGCCTCACCTCAGGTGCACAGTGAGTACCACGCCACCCGCTCCTGGCTACTTCCCTAGACCGCTCACCTCCAGGCTTGCTTACCGCCAGATCGGCCCCTGACTGCCCGCCTCACCACCCGAAGCCGTCGGCGTCATATACCTCCTCGCCTCGCACTCGAGGCCGCAGCTTCGGCCTACTCACGGAGGACGGTGGCCATCTTGCTACACCTGGCAGCTCCCTTGTGCTCTCCTCCAAGCAGATCCCCCTGTCAGCAACTCCGCCTGAGAGGTGGCTAGGCCTTGTCTCCTATCCTGGGTGGGGAGGAAGCAACCTGAGCGGAGTGAGGCGCTTGGGAAAGTCCGCGGCTTCGGCCTACCCCCAGAAGACGGCGGCCATCTTGCCACACCCAAAAGCTTTAACACCCCATGTTCCCAGCCCTCCTGGTGCCCGGCTTCCTTTCTATAAGAATCGGACAACTGCACTATAAACCTCTCCCCACAGCCATCACAGAGGTCCCCTCCCCTAGGGGCTGGTGAATACAGCCAGTGAACAGCAAAAAAATGTTTTTTATCACATCCTAAAGCTCTGTCACAGCCTCCTTTTCTCCTCTCTATTGGACCTATACGTCTCCCCCCCTTTGCTGCCGGGGCGCCACAGCTCACACAGCTATCCCCCCTACTGAACCGGCACAGTATACAAGATCCCTCCGTGCACACATCTCGCCGGCTCCCCCAATGTGACTATTTTCAATCACGATAGACCGGCGTTCTATCACCCTTACTTAGAAATTGGGATCATTGAACTGGTGCGTAACGTAGATGGCAAATGTGTGATTAAACCCTGAGCTGAGGGGGCGCAAGCTCGACGCGATGCGAGTAGGATGTAAGTGATCAAAGCTTCGCTATACCCATACAAAGCAGGCCAGATACCCACGGCTATATCACTTGATTACCAGCACAAACACTCGGAACCCCTGTGGGAACAGTCCGTGCATGCCAGCGGGAAAGAACAGGCGTTCCCGCTGATCCATCCACAACCTAACAAACTTTCTTCTAGAAGCTGAAACCAAACACCACAAGATGTCTCAGAGTGGCACTGGCGCCAGCACACAAGCGGCCTCGGGGAAGAAATCACTGGATCACCCCCCCTCTGAACCAAACTGTGAGTACACTATACCCCTCTCTAAAGCCGATTTAGATGCAAGTCTAACATCCATGTTTGACAAATTGGTGGATAAAATAGAAAGGGAAGTGCATAAATCCACTACCGCCCTATCTCAGGAGATTGCATGCATAGGAAACAGAACTGATCTATTAGAAGCGAAGCATGACGAACTTTCACTAGCCCTTAATGATTTAAGAAAGGACTATGAGACTTTGGCAGATAGCTTTGCGTTCATGCAGGCACAAGTAGAAGACCTTGATAATAGAAATCGCAGACAGAACATCAGAGTGCGCGGTGTACCGGAATCGGTCACCGATCTTATGCCTACAATATCAAAAATCTTCCATAATCTCCTTCCTGACAAACCACTGTCAGCTTTCACTTGTGACAGAATTCATAGGGCCCTCCGCCCTAAACCCACACCTGATAAACCGCCTAGGGATATCATCATGTGCATGAAGGATTTCCTTGTTAAAGAAGACATCATGCGAGCGGCTAGGAACTCTCCTAACATAGATTTAGATGGTAAGAGGCTTCAAATATTCCCTGACATCTCACCAGCCACATTAGACAGGAGACGCAGGATGAAGGAAGTCACTAATGTTTTACAAGCAGCAAGGATAAGATACAGATGGGGCTTTCCTTTCAAACTCACCGTCCCACATAATGGTTCTACATATACGGTTTATAATGTAATCGAAGGAAAAGAACTATTGGTGAAATTGGGCTTGCTGGACCCGGAACCTCCTGGCCGACCGTCAGTAACCCCCAGTTCTTCCCCGATATGGTCTACACCATCTTCACGCCGCAACCAGAGAGACCAAAGAGATCAAAGACGCTGGAGGCAATCATCCCATGACTAGAACTTCTGATCTGCGCTTCCACTCCAGAAAGCCCGGAGGTATTACTTTAAATCAACAGCTCCCTTCACCACATACTGCCAGAGGTTCTACTGATTGAAGAGACAGCAGGATACTTGAACAATACTGTATCATACTCCTCAGAAATTACCTTGGGGAGTTTTTTTCTTTTCTTTCTCTTCTGTTATCATCCTGTCTGACTCCAATAGCAGAATGAACTTTCTTGACATGAAAGGTTGACTCTAGATTACTACCTCCTTTTTCATAGGCTACCTGAAGTTCTATCTCATAGACTGATGTGGAAATTCTGCTGAACGCCTGAGTATTATCATTTACTTTCACTTCAACATCTTCAGAAATGTTGATTATTTTAATTGTCTCCCTTACATAACGAGCTTTCTAATAGACACAATACCTCTCTACCCCCCTATTGGTAGATGCACACATCTCAAGTTTTTCTAGGATGCCTGCTACATCCGTCGTTGTTAGTTTGTCCCCCAGTCCTGCTCTCTAGGATGGACCCACAGCTCTCACCTTTAGAGACGCAGTGCCCTTCCAGGATTGCAGGAATTGGACTTATCTGTCCTCTTGATGCTTATCCAAGTTTTTTGGACAGGTTTTATCTTGTCCCCTTTTCATTCTTGTTTATGTTTCTCATTTTTTAAATTTTAGCCCATAAGGCTTATAGTGTGTTCACTTTACAAAAAGGAAGTCCTGTTAACTATTGTGACAGCAGGAAGGTAAAGTCACCTGGTTGCATCCAGGGGGGTAGATATATTTCGCCCAGATTCAGGCTTTACGCTGACTTATACAACTAGGTGGAGAGTTGTATAAGCCCAGCTAAGGCTAGTGGGCTCATGGATGACTCATATGTCTAGGGAGAGTGTGGGGCGTCGTGCAGACAGGGAGTTGATGAGACCAGCTGAAGCTTGTCAGCTCATTTAGGCCTCTATAAGAACTCCCAGCTTCATTAGATGTTAGCTCATGCCTGGAACCAGACCTGTGTGGACTGTCTAGGGAGAGTGAACCCCTGTGCGGTGAGACAAAGCCTGTGTGGCTATTTGCTTGGACATTTAAAACCAGGGACTTAGGGACTAGGACAGCACTAGGCTGATCCCAGTTGTTAGTTAGGAAACCTGTATGTTTAGTCAGAGGTCAAATTGACCAGGATTTATTTTGTTTATGTTTCTTTTGCTTTGCTGTGTTTTGTCACTGTAAATAGAAAATAAACCGCACCTTTTTGATTTTGAAAACCACAACCTCCGTCTGCTGGGCCTGTTTTTGTGTGGGGAGCCCATCCCGGGGGTCACACACACCCGCTGCCGAGCCAACCCCCTCACAGTTGGTGGAGAACCAGTGGCAGTTTTTTTTAAGCCAGCATGGAGGAGATACTGAAGCAGCTGGCTCTAGCAAATGCCAATCAACAGCAGACAAATGCAGGTTTGCAAAAGAGCCTTGCAGCTCAACAACAGAACTTCGCAGCCCAGCAGCAAGCCCAGCAGCAAGCTCACCAACAGAGTCTGGAAGCTCAGCAACAAGCCCAGCAGCAATCTGAGGCCCGCTTCATAGACCTGTTACAGAAGCAAGAGCAGAGACTACAACAAATGGAAGCAGTAATGCAGCAACGTCTGCAGACCAGTGAGGAAAGCCGTCCCACTAATACCGCGTCCTTTGGGGTGAGTCGTTTATTGACAAAAATGACTGGAGAGGATGATCCAGAGGTATTTTTGACCACATTTGAAAGGACTGCTGAAAGAGAAAAGTGGCCTGAGGAGCAGTGGGCTGGACTGGTGGCTCCTCTGTTAACTGGTGAATCGCAGAAGGCTTACTATGACCTAGAGCCTGACCAAGCAAAAGACTATGTGATGCTAAAAGCTGAGATATTGGCAAGGCTGGGTGTCACCCAGGCTGTCCGGGCTCAGCGTGTGCATAACTGGACTTTCCAGCTTGGAAAACCCCCCAGGTCTCAAATGTATGATCTCATTCACCTGAGCAGAAAGTGGCTACAGCCAGAGACTTTGTCCGCACCAAAGATTGTGGAACGTGTTGTAATGGATCGGTTTTTGAGAGCTCTTCCTACTGCCATCCAAAAGTGGGTAAGCCATGGAGACCCAGAGACGGCCGATGGTCTTGTGGATCGTGTGGAGAAATACTTGGCTACAGAGAACCTGACGGCCTCTTCCAGAGACACTCGGACTTTCCACCCTAAGACCAGACCATCCCCAGGGGCGGATAAGAGGATTCCAAGGGGTAAGGGTGGAGAGAGTGAGAGGGTGGGAGCTCTACCCCAAGTTTGGCGAGAACAGCCTGGGAAATCAGCGGCTCAAGAGGCGGCAAGAAGGATCGTTTGCTACCGCTGCCGGCAAGCGGGACATATTGCAGCCAATTGCCCGGTTGTGGAGGAACCCATGCAGTGTGACTTTCTGACGGGCAGACGTCAGTCGCTGTGTGCGACAGTCGCATGCACTGCCATTCGAGGAACTGAGAAACATTTATGCAAAATGTGTGTTAATGGTAGAAATGTTGTGGTATTGCTGGATTCAGGTAGCCTTGTGACCCTGATAAAGGCTGAGTTAGTTAAAACAGAGGTCTCTGGGAATAGCAAGGTAGCTGTTATTTGTGTGCATGGGGACACCCGAGAGTATCCAGTGACTACAGTGTGTTTCGAGACCCCCAAAGGTACCCTCTCTCATCCAGTGGGCTTAGTATCTCAGTTACCGTATGACGCCATTGTGGGAAGGGATTTTCCGAAGTTCTGGGAACTGTGGGATGATCCTGAGCCCCCCACTGGTGCCCCTATGTACCAGGAATGTGATAGCCAGAACTCCCCTGAGAGTGGTGAGGACTCTCCGGAATTTCCCTTATCAGTATTGGCAGGGGAGACTCAAGAAACTGGAGAGGAGCCCACCTCCTCAGACGAAAACCTACCGTCTGTGGAGTTTTCTGATCTTGAGGTTCACAGGGAAAACTTTGCCACAGAACAGTTGAAAGACCCCGCCCTAATAAAGGCACGGGAAAACGTAGTGAAAATAGATGGCGAGTTAGTGAACCCAGATAATACCTGCACTTACCCATACTTCAGCGTAGAGAAGGACCTACTGTATCGGGTGGCAAAAAGGGCAGAAGAAACCGTTGAGCAGCTTGTGGTGCCCAAACCTTACAGGAAGTTGGTGTTGGAGTTGGCCCATGGGCACATTCTTGGAGGTCATCTGGGGACAGAGAAAACCCGAGAGAGGGTATTACAGAGATTCTATTGGCCGGGGGTGATGAAGGACATAGAAAATTATTGTTCCTCCTGCCCTGTGTGTCAGAGGTCGGCCCTGATGCCACATTTCCGTAGCCCGCTGGTCCCTCTACCCATCATTGAGGTCCCGTTTGAGAGGATCGCCATGGATTTGGTAGGTCCTATAATCAAGTCCGCTAGGGGGCACCAGTACATATTAGTTATAATGGACTATGCCACCCGTTATCCAGAAGCGATCCCTCTCCGAAATACCTCGGCCAAAACCATAGCCAAAGAGCTATCTCTTGTGTTTAGCCGGGTGGGTATTTGTAAAGAACTGCTTACGGACCAAGGTACACCCTTTATGTCCCGGGTTATGAAGGAGCTGTGTAAATTGTTCAAAGTGACGCAATTACGTACATCTGTGTATCACCCCCAGACCGATGGGCTGGTTGAAAGATTCAACAAAACCCTAAAACAAATGTTGAAGAAAGTGGTGGATAGAGATGGAAAGGATTGGGACTGTCTACTTCCTTATCTGATGTTTGCTATTAGGGAGGTGCCCCAATCCTCTACGGGATTCTCCCCCTTTGAGTTACTGTATGGGAGACACCCAAGAGGGCTGTTGGATATTGCCAAGGAAACTTGGGAAAGTGAGAGTTCTCCCCACAGGAGTGTGATTGAGCATGTCGCCCTGATGCAAGACCGAATTGCACAGGTAATGCCCATCGTGAAGGAACATTTGGCCCAAGCGCAGTTAGCACAGCAGAGAGTGTACAACCGTGGAGCCAAGACCCGTACCTTTTCCCCGGGGGATAGGATACTGGTACTTGTCCCTACGGTTGAAAGTAAATTCCTTGCCAAATGGCAAGGCCCCTACGAGATAATGGAAAAAGTGAGCGAAGTGAATTACAAGGTCAGACAACCAGGAAGGCGAAAGCCCGAACAGATCTATCATGTTAATCTGTTGAAAGCCTGGAGGGATAGAGAGTCCCTAGTCGCAGACACTTGGTCACCAGCTCAAACTGGTTGCGTCATTCCTGAGGTTGGAATAGCAGCCACCTTGTCACAACCCCAACAACAGGAGGTTAAGGAGTTTGTGCTTCGCAACAAGGAGGTATTCTCTGAGCTGCCGGGACAAACATTTGGGGTAGAGCATGACATCATTACCCCGCCCGGTGAAAGGGTGAAGTTAAAACCCTATCGGATCCCAGAGGCCCGACGGGAGGCAATACGGGAGGAAGTACAGAAAATGCTGAACTTAGGGGTGATAGAGGAGTCCCAAAGTGATTGGTCTAGTCCCATTGTGTTGGTGCCTAAACCGGATGGGAGCTGGCGATTTTGTAACGATTTTCGTCAGTTGAACAAAGTTACAAAATTTGACACCTACCCCATGCCACGTATAGATGAGTTGATCGACCGGCTGGGAACAGCCCGATACATGACGACTCTTGACCTCACAAAAGGGTATTGGCAAATCCCCCTGGCCAAATTGGCCAAAGAGAAAACCGCATTTGTAACCCCAGACGGGGCGTTCCAATATAAAAGAATGCCGTTCGGGTTACAGAATGCGCCGGCCACATTCCAGCGGAAAATGGACCAGATGCTGAGGCCCCATCGGAAGTATGCTGCGGCTTACCTGGATGACGTAATTGTCCATAGCACAGATTGGGCCTCACATCTGCCAAAAGTGCAAGCAGTCCTGGACTCTGTTCGGGAAGCGGGGTTTACGGCTAACCCCAAGAAGTGTACCATTGGGCAGGAGGAGGCCAAATATCTTGGGTACACCATTGGGAGGGGAGTAATAAAACCCCAACTCAACAAAGTCGAGGCCATCCAGAGTTGGCCACGTCCCAACAGCAAGAAGCAGGTACGAGCCTTTCTGGGAATCGCTGGGTATTATCGGCGATTCATTCCCCACTTTGCTTCTAAGGCTGTGCCCCTAACCAACCTAACGAAGGGGAAAGGGTCGGTCATGATTAAATGGACCCCCGAGGCTGAGGCAGCATTCCAATTCTTGAAACAAGCCTTATGTAGCCAGCCAGTGTTGTACTCACCCGACTTCTCTAAAGACTTTGTCGTACAAAGTGATGCGTCAGATGTGGGGTTAGGAGCAGTATTGTCCCAGGTCTGGAACGGGGAAGAGCACCCAGTCATTTACCTCAGCAGGAAATTGAAGTCCCATGAGGTAAATTATGCCACCGTTGAAAAGGAGTGTTTAGCGGTGAAGTGGGCTCTAGATTCCCTTCGGTACTACCTGCTAGGTAGGCACTTTGACATGGTTACGGATCACGCTCCGTTAAAGTGGATGGCTCAAAACAAGGAAACAAATAGAAGAGTGAATAGGTGGTTCCTGGCCCTCCAGGAATTCAACTTCACAGTAAAGCATCGCCCTGGCGTTCAAATGGGGAATGTGGATGCTTTGTCTCGAGTACATGAATGCCTGATTGCTGGTGTTCCAACCCCGAGGTTAAAACAAGAGGGGGGGGTATGTGACAGCAGGAAGGTAAAGTCACCTGGTTGCATCCAGGGGGGTAGATATATTTCGCCCAGATTCAGGCTTTACGCTGACTTATACAACTAGGTGGAGAGTTGTATAAGCCCAGCTAAGGCTAGTGGGCTCATGGATGACTCATATGTCTAGGGAGAGTGTGGGGCGTCGTGCAGACAGGGAGTTGATGAGACCAGCTGAAGCTTGTCAGCTCATTTAGGCCTCTATAAGAACTCCCAGCTTCATTAGATGTTAGCTCATGCCTGGAACCAGACCTGTGTGGACTGTCTAGGGAGAGTGAACCCCTGTGCGGTGAGACAAAGCCTGTGTGGCTATTTGCTTGGACATTTAAAACCAGGGACTTAGGGACTAGGACAGCACTAGGCTGATCCCAGTTGTTAGTTAGGAAACCTGTATGTTTAGTCAGAGGTCAAATTGACCAGGATTTATTTTGTTTATGTTTCTTTTGCTTTGCTGTGTTTTGTCACTGTAAATAGAAAATAAACCGCACCTTTTTGATTTTGAAAACCACAACCTCCGTCTGCTGGGCCTGTTTTTGTGTGGGGAGCCCATCCCGGGGGTCACACACACCCGCTGCCGAGCCAACCCCCTCACACTATGTACAAATAACGATTTTTGAAATAGGTTTCACAGCTCTAGACTACTTCGGTAATTGCATAAGGTACAATGCTCATTACTCTGCTTGTATATCACTCCCCTTTCCTACAATACCTCTGATCACAATCACAATCTTAGTAATAGACTTAATCACTAACACTATGCAGAACTTATTCTATAGTTCTGATTCTAGCCTGTTAATTCTACATCACGATACCATAAAGCTTTACACTCTAGACCCCTTCAATGGGTATTAAAATAATATCGCACAATGTGCAGGGTTTCAATTCCCCCCACAAACGTAAAAAAGCTTTCCAGCACTATAAAAGAATAGAGGCTGACATCATACTCATCCAGGAATCCCACTTTTGCTCATCCAACCACCCTAAATAATAAGACCAGAGGAGTCGCAATCTTTATACGCAACTCAATTCTATTCGATATCCATAGCATATTCAGGGACACTGATAGTCGATACATTATCTTAAAAGGCACTATTGACAATAGGGCCATAACAATAGCAACAGTATACGCTCCCAATGAATCTCAGTCCTCTTTTTTCATTAACTTTTTTGAGACTCTAGGCCGCTATACCTCCCCCCACATCATTTTGGGTGGGGATTTCAATCTAACCTCACATCCAGCCCTGGACAGGAGCAGAGTCGCACCCTCATCTAAGGCATTCCCAAAGTCCCCGATCCGCTCTCTCAATCATTTTCAACTTATAGACTCTTGGAGGGCCCACAATGTCGGCGTCAAGGCATACACTCACTATTCACATCCCCATAATGTATATGCCAGATTAGACTATGTATTCTGCACCCCTATCTTGTTGGTGAACTCCTCTAAAGCGATCATTCACCCCTGTCCATGGTCAGATCATGATATTACATCTCTTGAAATACAAACAAGAAATGGCGCGCAATAACCACGTAGACATATATAACCCCAATTGAATGCAATGAAAAATAGAAAATAATAAATGAAATAAGTTAAACATGAAAATAAATAAAAATAATAAAAATAAATATAATTATAAATGTAAAATTAATAAAAATAAATAAATGTGAAAATATGAAGAGATATATATATAACAGAAAATAACATCAATAGGTTATGATACACAGTAAATGCTATGTGATATATAGGAATGGTCTAAGAAGAAGTCCATAAAATCTATCAACATACTATGGTGTATGTAGGAGAAGACAGGGATGCAGGGGATCCACTTTGCACAGGGCAGCCATCATAGATGAACAGAAACCATGTTCTGAGTAAGACTGAAAAGCAAGGAGAGAGGCGCCTCTAAGTGCAGCAGTACAAAACAAATTTTAATAGTAGATATAAAACACTCACATGGAGATGAGTTAGTACAGGCGTGTACAGAATGTCAGGATGACGGCCAGCAGCTGCAGATCACAGTACACAGTGATCCAGCTCAGCTATGTGCAACAGGAGTGTCTCTAATAGATGGATAAGCCGGCTCCAGGGACAGCAGTCCTGTTGGATGTTTCAAAAGCGAGACTTGGAGTACACCAGTGGCTGGATAGCAGGGAGTGACGTCATCAGAGATGGACGCGTTTCATGAGCATGCAGGCTAGCGATGTCCTGGCAAGCCGCGCTCCTTGAGGGTAGGGACCGATGTGAATGTATAATGTAAAGCGCTGTGTAAATTGACGGTGCTATAGAAGTACTGCACAGGGGTTCACTCTCCCTAGACAGTCCACACAGGTCTGGTTCCAGGCATGAGCTCATATACATTCACATCGGTCCCTACCCTCAAGGAGCGCGGCTTGCCAGGACATCGCTAGCCTGCACGCTCATGAAACGCGTCCATCTCTGATGACGTCACTCCCTGCTATCCAGCCACTGGTGTACTCCAAGTCTCGCTTTTGAAACATCCAACAGGACTGCTGTCCCTGGAGCCGGCATATCCATCTATTAGAGACACTCCTGTTGCACATAGCTGAGCTGGATCACTGTGTACTGTGATCTGCAGCTGCTGGCCGTCATCCTGACATTCTGTACACGCCTGTACTAACTCATCTCCATGTGAGTGTTTTATATCTACTATTAAAATTTGTTTTGTACTGCTGCACTTAGAGGCGCCTCTCTCCTTGCTTTTCATCTCTTGAAATAGCCTATATTGGTCTTAAACCATCCCCCTTCAACTGGCGTCTAAACGACTCCTTACTTTCTGATCCCACAATAGCACAATCTGTCTCCACACATATAGAGAACTACTTCACTGAGAACATTAATGACGAAACCCCTCCCTCCTCTTTCTGGGTAGCTCATAAAGCAGTCTTACGTGGTCAATTAATCAGTCTCGCTGCCAAAAGAAACAAAGAAAGGCTCTCAGACATTAGATGTCTCACTAAAGACCTCGATAACTTATATAATAAACTTCAACAAGCCCCCTCCCAGGCTCTTACTGATCAGATCAAATCCAAACGCCTGGCCTTAGACCAAATTTTATCAGCCAACACTGAGAAATCCCTCAGATTCTCTAAGGCTAAATTCTTTCTCCATAGCAACTCCTCCTCCACTATGTTCGCCAGAAAACTAAACCAAGCCAATAACCCACCCCATGTCTATAAACTCAGAGACAACGCAGGGAACATTGTTACTCATCCACAAGAGGTATTGAATATCTTCTCCTCCTTTTACAAAGACCTCCTCTCAGGTCCTCAATCCCATCCTAATCAGTTCTCCAAAATTTGGCTAGATGATATCCCACTACCCTCCCTCAACACCCAACAGATAGAATCTCTCAGCGCACCATGTACAGATTTAGAAATAATTAATATAATTAAATCCCTTAAGACCTCTACAGCCCCAGGCCCGGATGGTTTCTCCTCCGCATATTATAAAAAATTTGCATCTCTTTTAGCCCCCAACTTATCTAAACTCTTCAACTATGTGCTAGATGGACATCAATTCCCAGAAGAAATGCTCTTGGCGAACTTATCGTTAATCCCTAAGCCGCTCAAAGACCATTCTCTCCCACAAAATTTCTGCCCCATTTCAGTCCTCAACAATGACTTAAAGATCTTTGGGAGACTCCTTGCGGATAGGTTGGCAGCAGTTATCACTAGTTTAGTGCACATAGATCAAACAGGATTCATTCCTGGACGCCAAATAACGGACAATATTAGGTTGGTAACCAACATCATACAAGATGCCAACATACACTCCAAAGAGCTTTGCCTTCTCAGCCTGGATATTCACAAAGCTTTTGACAGCGTATCCTGGTCTTACCTTAATCACATCTTACCCAAATTTGGCATCCCTGATAAGTTCCTATATGGCTTTAATGCACTATATCATTCCCCCCAGACCCGTATAAAGATTCCAGGTCATAACTCGGAATTCTTTCCTCTTAGCAGGGGTACTAGGCAGGGTTGCCCTCTATCCCCACTAATGTTCGCACTAGCAATGGAACCTCTGGCCCACAAAATTAGGAAGAGCCCGGATATAAAGGGAGTTGTCAAAGGTGAGGATGAGTTTAAAATTAGCCTTTACGCAGATGATGCGTTAATTTTCCTCACCGAACCTCACATTTCCATTCCCTCCCTTCTTAAGGAACTGAAATTATTTCACGATATATCAGGTTTAAAAATTAACATGAACAAATGCTCAGCTCTACCCATTAATCTTTCCGAACACTCAAAGACCATGTTGAAGAATAATTTCCCATTCATATGGTGCTCTCAATCATTCAAATATCTTGGTGTCTCTATCACCCCATCACACAACCTGCTATTCAAAACCAATTATATTCCTCTATTCAATGATACTCTCACTCCTTAAGACCTGGTCAACCTTCCATATATCATTCCTTGGCAGAATCTGCACCATTAAAATGACAATTCTCCCCAAATTGCTATATTACTTCCGTTCCCTACCCATTAACATCCCTAAATCTAAACTTGCTTCTCTCCAAAGGGAAATCAACAAATTTATATGGTTTAACAGGAAACCTAGATGCAGCTATACACACATGCATAGACCTCAATCTATGGGTGGGATGGAACTCCCTAACCTGTGGCATTATTTTCTTGCTGCCAGACTTTCTCAATTAGCACAATGGTTCACGCCCATTCAAGATATCCCATGGAAAAAGTTTGAAGCGGCCTCAATTTCCCCTTGGTATTTACAGGGGATCCTTTGGTCCAAAACAACCTCATACAGCAAACTCTCTAAATACAACATAATTGTTGCACACTTCTACCAATTATGGCTCAAAGCCCAACATACTTTTGAACTATCTTCACTCACTCCTCCCCTTGCTTCCTTCCTAGGTGACCCGAGATTTACTCGGGCCCACGGAGATTACCACTCCTTTACCTATTGGATCAATAACAATCTTACTACACTTAAATCTCTACAAATTAAATGGGAGTTCTCCTCATTCACTACTCTGCAAGATAAATATGGTATCCCCCCCATCCGAATTTCAACACTATAACCAAATTAAAGCCTTCTATGCAGAATATTACTCTCTCTCCACCCATCCCCCTGGAACAGTCTTTGAACGGATTTGCATATCTTCTTCTAGAGATAAGGGCATCATATCCCGCCTTTATAGCTATCTCAATACTTTTCATTCACCTGACAAGTCTGGTAAAATGCTCCATTGGGAATCGGACATAAATAACACCTTCACAGTGGATGAGTGGCATGGCATGTCGGATAATCTCCGTAAAAGTAACAAAGCTATCTCTTCCAGAGAGACTCCCATAAAAATATTCTCTAGATGGTATCTCACCCCATTCAAGCTCCACACCCTTTATCCCTCTATTTCCCCACACTGTTTTAGGGGTTGTTCAGAACCAGGCACTATCCTACACACATTCTGGAGCTGCAAACACCTACTTCATACATGGCACAACGCAGTAGAAATGTTTGAAAACTCCTTAAAACAGAAGATCCCCATCTCCCCACAGATTTGCCTTTTATATGCTGATATACCTAATGTTCCCATTCCTTGCATGAGACTTTTTCATACTTTATGTAACTCCATCCAATGGATGATTGCCTCCAACTGGAGATCCAATGATCTCCCTTGGGCGCAGGTACTGGCTCGGATGGAGACGATAAAACTCTCGGAGAGAATCTATCACACTCTTCATGATACCTTCCACATATAAAAAATGAAATGGTCTTATTGGCGTACAACATAACTTAATAAATTAGACCCTGAGGTTTCACTTACACCCTCTCACAAATTCCTGTAATCTTGACCTATATTGCCTGTTTTTTATATTAGTGACATACACCCGTGTACTATATTTTTGTACCATATAACTTTGTATATAACCAATATCTTCATAAGAACTCTGTTTTCTTTTTTATTGATTACCTTTATAAACACCCTTTGTAACTGTACATTTGAACTTCCTAATAAAACTTTGTAAACAAAAAAAGAAAAGCAAATATTTATTTGCTTTCCCAACACACCTTGGTGGGCTCTGAGCGCAATGCTCTGCGCTCCAAGTCCACCCTATTTTGAAGCCTATTAGAGCCTATGGCTCTAATCGGGTGCTTAAAAAAAACACCCCTACTGCTGTAATTCACACACACGGTATCCTGACAGGGGCCGGACGCATTAATAGGGAGAGGCCGTGGTGGCCGTGGATAGATTAATGATATGCATGAATTTCTCTATTAATCATATAGGGGGTGGCAGGGATAGAGGGGGTGGCGCCCGTGCGCCCTAATGGACAGGCCGCCCCTGATTGGGGGTTAAATGTATATTGAATGTACAGAAAATTTAGACATGGATAGGCAAGCGGTGCAAGTATCTATAGGAAGTAATTATGAAATGTTTTGGATTTGTCTGGTTCAAGGTGGCAAATTTGAACATTTGTGGAACATTCACTTCTTTATAAATATGGTGAATGTTCGCAAATAGCAGTAGTTCCCACTAAAATCTAAATGCTAGTTGCAGAGCTGATCTGTCTTCTGTGGTTCTTTATTACCTGTGGTTGCACAGGCTTGTGGTTTGTCCTTACCTCTTGACTGCTGTGGTTCCACTGGTACCTGTGCTTTGTTCTGGTTTCCTTGCTGTACAAAGCTGGTAGTTATGAGTGTAGCCCACATCACCTGCTGATTAATATGCATTGCCCTGTGACCACTTCCTGCCCAGCCACTTAGTCTTCCTCATTATTTAGGTCAGGGATATGCAATTAGCGGACCTCCAGCTGTTGCCAAACTACAAGTCCCATGAGGCATAGCGAGACTCTGACAGAAGCAAGCATGACACCCAGAGGCAGAGGCATGATGGGACTTGTAGTTTTGCAACAGCTGGAGGTCCGCTAATTGCATATCCATGATTTAGGTCATGCTCAAATCTGCTCCCATTGCCTGAACAATAGCTTATACTTAGCCTAGGCCCCTGTTCCAATTAGTGTTTGTTGTTTCAGTTTGAGTTCCCTGTTCTCGTTTGAGTTCTGTTTTCTGGATTGAGTTCCTTGTTCCAGTTCATGATCCCTGAACCACTTAATTTCCCTTGTTCTGGTTTGGGTTCCTCAGTCTGGTTAGTTTTCGTTGTTCCAGGTTGAGTTCTTTGCTTTTGTTTATGGTCCTTGATCTGATTCATGATTCTAGTTCCAGATTGCATTCCTTGTTCTGGTTCTAGTTCCTTGTGCCGGTTAGAGTTCTATGTTTTAGATAGAGTTGCTTGTTCAAGTTCAAGTTCCTTGTTTGACAATTGGTTCCATTTCCTAATTTCTTCCCTCCTGTGAGCCTGCTCTCCACTGTGATCCTTGTGACCTTGGTGTATCTGGTTCGTGGCATCCTCTTGAACTCTTGTGCACCAAGGGAGCATTGGGACCAATGAAGATAGGTAATATTTTATAGGGGATATCAAAAGGCTTTAACCTGACCAGTTTTACCAGTCCAATCTGCCTGCATCAGAGGAATGCATAATATACAACCACATGTGGTATCCACTTATATACACCCACAGCAAAATTGAAATCCAAGATGGCACTGGTTTGGCCAAAAAAGCCACAGGAAGTGATGTCTGGAAGTGACATCACAGGAAATGACTTCAAAGGAGATGTCTTCACAGGAATTGATGTAACTAAAATGACTACAGACTTTAAGTAAATAGAACATCAACGCACCATATTTCAAGCTGGTACCTAAAGGGTTGACATTTAAAATGTACCAGGATCAGTGACATGGAAGTTATATATATTTGAGTTATATTTGATTCCTGCTAGTAGACATAATATGATATTCTTTTCCGTTTCACTGATTCTGACGTATGAGGTATGTTCCCTTATATACAGTATCTATTGCAATTTATGAAATACCCGTGCATGTAAGGCTTTAATTACACAACAGTCACCATCTTTGAAATAATGTACTTTGATGGTCTATTTAAATTTTTGGCATGGATGTGCCAAGGAGCTCTGCCCAACCTTCAAGTCCTGGCAGAACCCTGTGTCGCGCATGCACAGACATGCCAAGCTATGGGGCTTGCATACTAGCCCAGTCTTTGTGCAGGTTGCAATACAAAGAACACCGGTAAATTAAAAAAATAAAATGAAACCCTATTCAAATGTGAGAGAGGGAAGGAAGAGAAGATAGGAGAAAATTAATGTTAATTTGGGGTGAAGGTCCACTCTAATTGATAATTGCCCCCAAAAGCTTTTGGGCGGCACAAGAAGGATTGTGAAGATTACCATAAACAGATGTGCAACTGCATGTACATTTCAACAGCAGTATTTAAGAGACAGGGCTTAAACTGAAACTCCAGACAAAACTGTTTTCTTCTAGTCTTGGATAAGTGAATCAGGCAGGGTTACAGCCTCTGTCAAATTATTATCAATGTCCATGTTCCTAGTTGGGAAATTGACTTTGACTTTCTGTTGTGGTGACCATTTTTACTGGGACAGAAGTTAAACGCACACATTATCCCTTCTCTTTATGTGTATGGATAATGGCACTGTATTTATTTTAATAATAATAATACTTCTAGTTAAAAACAAATCTAACTTTTCATAATCGATATACAGCTATGCTATTCTGTGATACTCAAGTCACACCAAAAATCACACTAGTGTTACCCATCCTTACCATGTTTTCCTTTAAGGCATTTATATAGTAGCAGTTTGGGTCCCTGTGAGGATATAACCCAAAACTTCTACTTGGGAAAGTTGCGCTGCTAGATTATAAACAAATACTTGAGAAACTACACAAAAATGTTATGTTTCCCAATAGATCAAATCACCAATCATTAAAAAACAATTTACTTTTATTCCATAATCTTTAAAAACATTATAAATGCTTTTCACCATGCATAAATATTGCTGTTTCTCCAGGTTTAAGACCAATTTTATAAACATTGCTGTTAACCTCTACTTCTACCCATCAAACATACTGTCCATCTAGTGTATTATATCAAAATCACAGATGTCATAATATTCGTATATCAAGAATTGATGGGAAGATTCATTATGTGTTTCACAGTCTGTCATCATTGCATCACAACGGTGGGGGAATGGCCCAATGGCGTGTTGGGCTTTGGAGCATGTAGTAGGGGGGTATTTAATCATGATGGTCTACTTCAGACTCCAGAGTTGGAGTCTGTTGGCTGGTCTTGCAATGTATCACAGTACTTCAGTAAATTAATATTTTAACTGAATATTAAGGGGATTTATTTTGAGATAATTTCCTCAAGCTTAATCAATAGACTTTATATTTTTTGTAGAAATCGTGCTGTATTGATCTCTCTAGGAGAACAGTTAATCTCTTAATCTCTTGTTCCTAGAACTCTACATGCTTATGTAAGATCCTCATCAGTTAGTCATATTTGATATAGTCTGTGTTGATGGAATTTTTTTGGATAACTAGCTATAATTTGACAGCCCTTTCTTCTTTAACCCTTCATGGGTTTATGCTTTGGGGGACTGTTTTGGCTGCACGTGCAAACATGGATCGTGATTTGTATTGATTTGTTTGATTTTCGGCAAGCTATTCCTATTTTTGTAAAGTATTTTTTCTTTTTGGATAGTTTAATATATCCTATATAAATTTTTGTTCAGTGGCAATGCTATAACTTTCATAAGTATTACAGACGTGCACCGTGTACATTTCTGAAAAAGTGCTGATATTCTAAAGTATATGAACAGTATGTTTGATGGGTAGAAATCAAGGTTAACAAAGTAATGTAAATGATGGCTCTTTCCCCCTTGGAGATGAGCAGTGGCGGCTGGTGCTCAATATTTTGGGGGAGGCGGCAAACCAACGCCAACCCCCCTCCCACGGGAGATGGACGGGATATGCAGCTGTCATGAACCTTGGAATACTGAAGTATTTCTCCTTTGAATCTATTACACAGTGGGGGGGTCTTCTGCCCTGTCTTAAGGCTAACCCCCCCTCCAGACGGCTCCATGGTCTGGAAGGAATGCATTGTTCTGTGTTTGACTGTTTGTTTATGTACTTTAATTACCCCCTGAGGCTTCTGTGTCAATACACATTCTGTGTCAATACACATCTCAGTTCTCCTATTCAAGCTATCGGACCAATCCCTGCTGACCCTGTTTCAAGTCCTCATTTGCATGGCCAAGAGAACCTAATTGAGAACTACAATGTACTTTACAATTGACCAATAGGAAAGTGGTTGTTGGGGGCAGGGTGTTCA
The DNA here is from genome assembly GCA_029206835.1 of Rana muscosa. Taxonomy (NCBI): domain Eukaryota; kingdom Metazoa; phylum Chordata; class Amphibia; order Anura; family Ranidae; genus Rana; species Rana muscosa. The sequence continues at coordinate 795,756,937 of CM055118.1, forward strand.
AACTGCTGTATAAATGTGAGTGTGTGCATCCAATAAAAGGAGATTCCTGTTTGAACTTACATACAGCCTGCCTGGTGTTTGTTCTGAGCTATAGCAGATGGATTAGAATGGCACATGGTTGTAGTTCGAATCCCGGAGCATCGGATGACCGAACCATCAGACGTTGCGATCTGCAATATGATCCAATAGTAGCAGAGGAGTGTCGGGAGAGTGGAACCGAGCGAGCAAGGGGCTCGTTACAGCAGCGATCCCCCCCCCATGGGAGACAGATTGGAATGCAGAGATTCCCCCCCTCCCCTGGGAGATAGACAAGAATGCGGCAATCCCCCCAACCCCCCAAGGGAGACAGACAGGAATGTGGCGGCAATCAGAGGCCTCTTTACCGTACGAAGGAGGCAGATCAGGCAGACATGGTTCCGGGCTGCAGCTCCCCGCTCCAGGGCCATCGCTTCTCCCCCAGGCCAAACAGGAAGTGGGTCCTGACTCCCTGGACAATCGGGTCTCAGGAACTGCTTCCTGATTGGCTGGGAGGAGAATCAGCAAGACAATAGCGAATATTATTTTGCTATTGTCACACAAGTGGGTACACTTTTTTGAAGCCAATTAGAGCCTCAGGCTCTAATCATGTGCTTCAAAAAAGAAAAAAAAACATTGAAATCCATGTGTCTGGTGCTCCACATGTAGACGCAGGGATAGGGGGGCAGCGCCTGTGCGCCCCGATAAATGGGCCGCCACTGGAGATAAGCAGTGCTTTTTGCTTGGCCTATGCAAGATTCTGCCACACAGTTACAAAGGGTTAGGAAGTCCTGCCATAGCAAAGAAATATCTAAATGTCCTGTGCTGCCCCTTATATTCCAGTTGATAGGCTAGCCCTTGTATCATACTAGCAAAATCAGACATTAAAGCCACACTAGGCATGCATGCTGGGTCATAGAGGGTGGAGAGACACTGTTATTCCTTACACTTAGACCCCTTTCACATTAAGGCCGTTTTCAGGCATTTTATTGCTAAAAATAGCACCTGTAAAGCGCATGAAAACAGCTTCTCAAGCCAACCCAGTGTGAAAGCCCGAGTGTTTTCATACTGGGGCGGTGCGCTTGCAGGATGGGAAAAAGCGCCTCACTACTGACCGGAAAACGGTGCCAAAGCGCCGCTATAACAGCGGTAAAGCACCACTAAAATGAGCGACGCTTTACTGCTAATACCGGCACCACCCCACTGTGAAAGTAGCCTTACAACTGACTTTCGGGAAATTCAGAAAAGTTGTCACCCTACCCTTATAGAAATTCAGTTCTTGATGAAAGCATCCTGAGTCAGTGAACTTTACGTACACTAAACATTATTCCACCAACAAAAATTTACAAATTGTTAACAGAGACCGAGTCTAATTAAAGTTCCACACCTTCTTATCTCTTTAAGTCTTGTGTTTGGAGTAGTCTTAGTCATGTGTTTGGAAATGCCAAAAAATACATTTTTCTCTTAGTGAAAATGTTGCTTCCCTGCAGTGCTCGTGCTGGCATAGGTGAGTAATAGCCACCCCTCTCATCACAAGGGTCACGCAGACTTATGTTGCAGAGGAAAATAGGGAGTGTCTGACAAGGTCTGTTACTGAGGGCTGATTACTGAGTGTAGTGTGTATAGTTCCAATGAACTGTGCAGTCATATTTAGACACCCTGCATAACTGTTGTAACAGGGAAGTAGAGATAAGACTTTTAATATAGGGGTTGTTCGTGTAATATCTGACTAGATATTTATATGACATTAAATGGGAATAATGGGTGAGAGACTGCTTCATTATGGGAAATTCTTCTTGGTCCAAACCTTCTTGGTTCAATCATGGAAAGGAAGGGTGCAACAAGCCGATTCTTCCACGTGTTCCTTACAGTTGCAACATGGAGATCCCATAAAGCTTCATAATTAAAAGCAGAGCTTTGTGTTTTTGAATTTACATTGACCCATAGTGGTATGTGACCAAATTATTTGTAATTGCTCAGCTAAGTTTTTCTTTAAAGAGCAGAGGGCACAATAATGTTGGCTAACTCATGCAGTTTAGCTTTGGTGGATCCCTCACAAATGTAAGTTTTAATCAGTTAACTAATTCTTACTTCAGTAGAATCTCCCATAGGATCATGGGATCAACCCACAATTTTTCTTAGTCAGATTTGCTCATCTAAGATGCTAAGAAGGCAAAGTGGAAACACAAACCTCCCAATTTGGATTATTTATTGTTCTTATAAAGCTGAATTTGAATTATTTTAGATGACTACTTGAAATAAAGATTGTGAAGATCACTTTTAAAAAGTCCATATAAAAGTCTGAATACGCTGTTTTCTTGCATCAAGCTTTGTGTCACCTAACCAATATTATTCTGAAAAAATATCTTGCCTATTTATCTAGCTTTTGATTACTATGTTAGAGTACAATACATTGCTGCTGAACGAGTCCAAACGTTAGTAGCTAATGCTGTTTAGAGCAATGGTGCCATCGCTGTTTAGAGCAATGGTGCCATCTGCAGCCCAACATTGCAGATTCAGCCTGGATTTTTGAAAAAGGTTTTACTGCTCAGTATTACATATCATCTAAAGTATAACTTCACCATTGGGACAAGTGTGAAGCTAGTCAGGACAGTGAAATACTATTTTGTATTTTTTTCTAAATTGAAATCAGATTTGTACATAACTTTTCATGACATCTTTGGTTTCCGTGAAAGTTCATCCCCTCCATCGATACCAAACTTCCCTGTGCCCCTTCCAACACTCCTGTAAGTCCCAAGAGAAAACCCTGTGCAAATGGCACAGATTGGCTTCTCAGGTGCAAATCACTACATTTTAGGAGGAGATGAGAGAGTCACATGCTCCCCAATACAAAGAAGTACTGGGTATTTCACTTGGATTTTATTTTTTGGACAGAGTCAGGAGGGATTAGAAGCTCCTGAAAGGTTTATTTTTTGGTGTCTGTGCCCCTTTTAGGGAGATCCACCCTCTCTATTTTTCATTTTTAACCACTTAAGGACTGCAAGGATTTGCCCCCTTAATGGCCAGGCCATTTTTTGCAATACGGACTGCGTCGCTTTAACTGACAATGGCACGGTCGTGCGATGTTGTACACAAACAAAATTGATGTACCTTTTTTCACACAAATAGAGCTTTCTTTTGGTGGTAGTTAATCACCTCTGCGGTTTAAATTTTTTTGCACTATAAACAAAAAAAGAGTGACAATTTAGAAAAAAAAATAATTTTTTTACTTTTTGCTATAATAAATATCCCCCCAAAAAATGTCTTCATCAGTTTAGGCCAATATGTATTCTTCTACATAGCTTTGGTAAAATAAAATTGCAAAAAGCAATATATTGATTGGTCTGCGCAAAAGTTATAGCTTTTGGATATATTTATGGCATTTTTATTATTATTTTTTTTTTAATAGTAATGGCGGCGATTAGCGATTTTTAGCAGGACTGCGACATTGCGGCGGACATATTGGATACTTTTGACACTTTTTTGGGACCATTAACATTTATACAGCGATCAGAGCTAAAAATAGCCACTGATTACTGTATAAATGTCACTGGCAGGGGAGGGGTTAACACTAGGGGGCAATCAAGAGGTTAAGTGTTCCCTGGGAAGTGTTTCTAACTATGGGGGGAGTGTACTGACAGAGAGTAGAGAGATCACTGTTCCTGATCAATAGGAACAGCAGATCTCTCTCTACTTCCCTGACAAAACGAGAATCTGTCTGTTTACATTGACAGATCCCCGTTCTGGCTCTCTGAGGAGCAATCGCAGGTAGCCAGCAGACATCGCGGCCGCCGGCCACACGCGAATACTAAGTTGGACTAAGAATACAAATATAATGTCAAAAACTAAGAAAATGCATTTGTTTAAATCTTTTGCTGCCAGAGCCATTTTTGTGTTTTTTAGACACGTTATGTTAACACACGTGTTATGGTATAATTATCATTTTAGGCCTGAAAATTAGATCATTTCCCAAACATCATATATTTTCTAAAAGCAGAGAAATCTGGAAAATATAATGGTGGTAGTTCCAATTTTTTATGTCAAAGGATTTAGTGCAATTGTTTATCATGCGCAAATTTCCCAAAAAAAACAAAAAAACTAAATCTAATTTTAGTGCCCAAAAATGTAATACAGTGGTACCTCACAAACTTAATTTGTGAAACGACTCTGGTCGCAAACCGAATTGGTTGTGAACCGAGGCAAATTTTCCCATAGGGTTCAATGTAAATCAGGTTAATCCGTTCTGAACTTTTTTTTGTTTATATGTAGCACCCTGTTACTTTTAAATAGGTGCTATGTGTAAATTTTGGGGTATCTGAGCTGTAAATAGCTCAGAGTGATTATGTAAATTGTTGGTTTCTGTTCCAGCTTTGGCTGTGTTGTGCGCATTTCCCACTGTTGCCAGTAGGTGTCACTGTTGTCACAGGCCAGTGTGAGAAATACAGCCAGCTGAAGTGCATTGGATATTCTTTCCCCAGAAACAGTCCAATCAGGAGCTTCTTTGTAGCTGGGCATGCTGGGAAAGGATATTTAAGGGGCAGTGCCATGTGCTTTGGGGCCCTTTTTGTCTCATGGCCCTCCAGGCCTGAGGCTATGCTGCTGTGTTTGCTGCAAGTAGGCCTAGCAGCCTGTCTTGGGCCTACTAATCTGGAGGTGGTCCTGAGCTGTCTTGCCTGCAGGAAGAAGCCAAGCCAAGCGGAGGAGACTCGGGGGAGGACCCTTGCTGGAGGGAGCTAGTCTGAAGGCTGGTCTCTCAGAAGGGCCCTGGTAACTCGTTTGGGGGACGCACCTAAGTTATTCTACCTCACAGTACTGCCGAATGGCTTAAAGGCTCAGGTACTGTGCAGCTGACCTAACTGACTACTGGCTAAACAATCCTGTGGCAGAGGATTATCCAGGAGTTTCCATTTATCGCTAAAGTCTGTGGCAGAGACTTTGTCCGTGCTTCATACCGGCTGCTAGGTCGGTGTGAGAGGCCTATCTGGTTGTCGCAAGAATCCAGTGACAGAAGCTGTTGTCCTCTGGATTCAAGAACCGCATTAGTGGGGGGCGTGGCCGACCGGAGCTGAAGATGGCTGCTTAAACTAAGAGCTCATCATCCCAGAGACAACAGCGGAGTGACTACGGCCCACACAGCTACACCATCCACCGCCATCCTAGCTGCAGAAGCTCTCTAGACCCCAGGCATCATGTCCAGGAAGCGGTTGACGGACTACAAACCCCAAAAACTGACAGAGCTTGCCTTCAAGCCAGCGGAGAAGGTCAGTGATTTCAAAGATGGTGCCGGCTCGTCCGCGCCAAGGGAACAACGGGACTCTTATACTGATCTTCCGGATGCTGCTCCGGACAATTCATCCTTCCCTGTGCCCCCAAAACTCTCCGATCACCCCCCAGAGTGTGACCCCCTCACCAGCAGCCCCGCGAAAGCTAAAATGCGTCTAGACACGCCGCTGCAGCGAGCTCCACAGGCACTAATTGAGGCCCGGGCTTTCAATCCCCTCAGATCAAACCAGGCCCTGCATTCCTCTATGGCATCCTTCCCAACCTCAGGGCAGCCTGTGCTCGATTCGACCCTGAAAGATGTGCTCTTATCACTACAATCCTCTCTAATGATGGATCTCTCCTCGCTCTTTACCAAAGTTACATCTGACATACACTCTCTGGATGAAAGGGTGTCAAACATAGAAAGAGGTATGAATGAGTGTGCCTTCACAGTAAACGGGGTCATTGATGTATATGAGGACATTAGAGAAGAACAAACATGGCTGCGCACCAAGCTGTCCGATTTGGAAGACAGATCTCGCAGGAACAATGTGAAGCTGCGAGGGGTCCCTGAAACAATATCACCTGCTGACCTGCCCAAATATGCGAAAGAGCTCATGCATGTCATACTTCCTGAAGCATCACCCAGAGACTTAATAGTAGACAGAATACACAGGATTGCTAAACCTTCCCACCTCGCTGCCACTGTCCCCAGAGATGTGCTAATGAGGGTGCACTTTTTTCACATCAAGGGGAAGTTCATGTTTGGGGTCAAAGCAAAAACCCCTCTCCCTGCTCCCTTTACAGATGTTCAACTATTTCCAGATCTCTCCAAGTTCACACTTCAACTGAGAAGGCAGTTAAACCCGATCACCAAGGGGCTTCAAAATCATAAAATCCAATACAAATGGAGACACCCTGCTACACTCCTTATCACTAAAAATGGCAAATCGCATGCTGTCAGTGACCTTACTGCGGGGCTGAACCTACTCCACACCTGGGGCATACTACCGGAACCACCCGCTCCTCTTCCGCCACGCAACAGCAACACCCAAACACGCCGTAACCTGGACCAAACTTACACCTAGGAGGCTACTAGCTCCACCATCATGGTGGGCCATGCAATCATCTTGATATGTCTCTGGGCTGACAGAGTATATTATTGATTACTTCAGTTCTCTTTGTTCAGACTGTCCTTACCCCCTACCAGAGGTCGCAGCGGAGTTTCGCTCCACCTCTACTTACCAACAACGCTGAGTGCCGCAGTTCTAACGGCCTCTTGTTAAAGCTACACCTTCGAACTATCATAGTGTGTACTAGTCAGATTTTCGCCTCTATCTTATAACACGCTGACTATGTCCATTCTTTCCTTTAAATTTAATTTTTAATTTTTTTCCCTTTTAACATGTTGCTCTATTCACAGCTCTAGCATCCATATCACAAGAAGATCCTTTGCTCTTCCTCCACATCACCTTGTATTCAACTAACGACGAACCGGACACCAACCGACTAACTGTAAGTGCTGACCCCACATCACAACTTTGTCCACAACTCCACGATGCCTCTCAATCTCTTGTCACTAAACGTTAATGGGCTTAACCACCCTGCTAAACGCCACTCCCTGTGGAAAACCGTCCAGGCTCTTCAAAGCGACATTATTTGCATACAAGAGACTCATCTCCTGCAGGCCGACCTACGGCTGTGTACCAACCGGCTGTTCCCCCACGTCTTCCATGCCCCCTACGTCTCTAAAGCTAGAGGAGTCCTGATAGCGATTAGAGACAAAGTGGACTTCCACCTATCCTCTGTATCCCTTGACCCCGAGGGGCGTTACATAATCCTGGTCTGCACCATCAACAAAACAGCATATACTATCATCAATCTTTATGCCCCAAATGCTCATCAGATTAAATTCATACGCAAGGTTCTCAGACTTGCCAAAACTGTACAGAAGGGTCACCTCATAATTTGTGGAGACTTCAATCTAGTCCCGGAGATTCACCTGGACTCTATCTCTGCTGCAAAAAGGAGGCCCTCCCCACTGAAGGGGCTACTAGCTGCAAATGACTTATTTGATGTTTGGAGGTGCCACCACGGCACGGAAAAAGACTATACCTACTTTTCCCCTAGCCATAACTCCTACTCCAGAATTGACTTATTTCTGTCCGATAAATGGGTATTACAAAAAATTGCTGCCTCCGCAATCCACACCACCACATGGTCAGACCATGCCCCATTCTCGCTCTCCATTGAAGATTCCAAACATACACACAACTCATATCTCTGAAGAGTGAATAACTACATTTTACAACATAAAGACTATGCTCCAAAGATAGCGACCCACATTAATGAATTCTTTATGCTAAACGAAGGCTCAGTGTCTGGCCCTAACGTGGTGTGGAATGCACACAAGGCTTATATGAGGGGAATCCTAATGAAAATTAGTGCGATCCATAAGAAGAAGAGGACGCAGCGTATAGATGAAATTTCCTCTTAGATAGCTGACCTAGAAACACGACACAAAACAAACCCCCACACCCCACTGCCAGACCAACTAGCATCCCTACGGCAGGAGCTCCGCACTTAACTCCTACACTCCTTCGATCGTCTCCAACGGAGACTAATGCCGCGTACACACGACCGCTTTTCTCGACGAGAATAACGGCATTTTTTTTTCCGCCGAGAAAACCGATCGTCTGTGGGCTTTATGTCGTTATTTTCAACGAGAAAAACGGCATTAAAAACGACGAGAAAAATTAGAACATGTTCTAAATTTTCTCGCCGTTTTTCACGTCGTCGTTTTTTTCATCATGAAAAATGATCGTGTGTAGGCTTTAACGACGTGAAAAAAGCGCGCATGATCAGAAGCAAGTGAGGAGAAGGGAGCGCTCGTTCTGGTAAAACTACTGTTCGGAATGGAGATGGCACATTCGTCATGCATGAAATTATTACATCGTTTAATGCAGCGCATTCTTTTCTTCGTTCTAATGCTGCAATATTCCAATTCTCTTGCTGCTGATATTCTCCCAGAGTTAGGACAATCTTTGTTCTTTAGTATTTATTGTTTTATCATGATTAATAGATCTATTTTGGTGAGCCAGATCTCCCTAAATACCCAAACATTTTTACATTATTTTATTTTTATTTTTTTTAGATTTTAATTTGTGGTATTAGATTTTAGACTGTTTTTACATATTATTTGCTATTTTGGAGTGTGTCAAGTTACCACAACATTATTATTTATTCTAATTTGGCCTCAATGAGGTTAGTGTCCCTTGTTAATTTCACAATTTTGTATCCACTGTCCCTGCCTACTCACTTACAAACTGGCTATTTAGAAGAAAAACACATGTTCATTTTGTATCTTCCAAAAAAAATTCCATTTATTATGGCCTAATAACAAATTAAAAGGTAAGCCAAAACAAAACCATATGTAAAGTACAAATCAAGAAGCCAGGAAGACAGCACTGGAGACCCTGCTGAAATTAGTGCAGACCCAGATCACCACAGCAAACACCAAAGCATGTGAAGACAAAAATTGGGCCCATGTGAGGCACATATCCTGGGCTCATTTTCGGGTTTTTTGTTTGACCTTCCCTGCAGCCTTCCTTGGAGGCTGTGTCCGTGGAGGAGGGACTGGAGCAGGAGCAGGGTCTGGAACAGGAGCAGGGACTGTTACAGGAGCAGGGACTGTTACAGGAGCATGGAGTGGGGCAGGAGCATGGAGTGGGGCAGGAACTTGAGCATAAAATATGAAAGGTCCACAACGTCTGTGAAATCCTTCAGTTTGTTCAACAGGCCCATATTGACCACCTTCAATATTAGGGTTTCACATTTCAGCCTCTGGTCCAGTTCCATTTGGGGCAGTTTCTCCCCAATAAGGGCAGCAAATCCCTCTGCAGCGGTGGGGGGCTCTTGGAGTGCAGCAGTAGCCTCCCTAATTAGGGCCTGGGTCTCCTCCTCCATTTGAAGCAGCCTTCTTGATCTTTTTGCTGGAATCCGCAGCAGAGGGATCTGGGGCCTGGTGTTGTGCTGGGTCCCACTGGGGCCTGCCTCTTCCTGGGTCCCACTGGGGCCTGCCTCTTCCTGGGTCCCACTGGGGCCTGCCTCCTCCAGGCTTCCAGTGGCACCTGCCTCCTCGTGTGTCCCACTGGGGCCTGTCTCCTCCTGGCTTCCAGTGGCACCTGCCTCCTCGTGTGTCCCACTGGGGCCTGTCTCCTCATCCTGTTTAAAAAAGGTACATCGAGTTAGTTTTGCCTTCATCTTTCACACACATTTGTCACCTCATGACATTTGGTAATTGAATGCTACTAAATATTAAAATGAATCATTCTGACACCAGTATATTTCTTTTTGGTGCCCTTAATTTTTGGCCACTGCTGTCTATTGATATGTCAGACACTTTTTTATAACTCTTAACATTTTTCACACTTTTTTACAAACTTTTACAACATTCAACTTTTATTACTCTAAATATTTTGTGAAATATTATACCTGGCTCCAAATATTTAAATCAGGCTCCTCCAGGACTTGAGGTTGTTCCTCCAAAGAGACCTCAACTTGGCTGGAGGCTTGGCTGCAGGGAATGCTGGAGGGAAGGCTGGAGGGAAGGCTGGAGGGAAGGCTGGAGGGTTGGCTGCAGGGAAGGCTGGAGGGTTGGCTGCAGGGAAGGCTGGAGGGTTGGCTGGAGGGTTGGCTGCAAGGAAGGCTGGAGGTCCTTCTGGGTGGAAGGCTGGAAAGGGATTCCCTGGATTCCAGGTGTTCATCCAGGAAACTCAGGTGCTGATAGTACCACAGATTTGGGATGTATCGGTCCTCTGCACCTGCTCCTGACCGCAGGGATTTTAGCACTTTATTCCGTTGAGCCCGGTATGTGCCCCTAATGGTCCCAATTTTTGTGTTCAGATCCTGTAGTGTTGCTGTGGGGATCTGAGTTTTCACAAATTCCAGCAAGGTCTCCAGTGCTCTCTTCCTGGCTTCTTTATTTTTATTATGTTTATTTTTAGTCTGCCATAAAATTGGAAGATTCTTCCATCTTTGCAGGAATTCCAACATAAAATCTGGGTCCTTAAATACCTTCATTTTCTCTGCAATTCAAAACCCAAATCAAAAAAAGGAATGTCAGTCATCACCATATATAGGCCACTAACGTAGCAATTGATCAGTCATCATAGAGTTGAGTGGACACCTGGATGTTTGTGTTGAACTCTTTTTAGCTAACTTTGTAAAAAGCTAGAGTTCGTGACCTGACTTTCCCCGAACCCAAACCCCATTGAAGTAAATGTTGCCCTGTAAATCGTGGGAATAAAAGGACTCCCCAAAAATAAAGGAGTACCTCGAACTGTCCCTGCACCAAGTGTCATTTAAAAAAAAAAAAAATTAAAACTAAATTCACTCCTGGGTATAATTAATTGTTGTCTCCTGTCAATTGCAATACATAGGAAAGTCATTGACACAAACATTGGGAAAGCATTGTGGTTCCCCCAAATATCCATACCAGGCCCTTCAGGTCTGTCAAGGATTTTAAGGGGAACTCCCCCCCAAATTCTGGGAAAAAATGGCGTGGAGTCCCCCCCCAAATCCATAACAGACCCTTATCCGAGCACGCAACCTGGCCGGCCACAGGGGAAGAGGGGGGATGAGAGAGCGCCCCCCCCTCCCTCCTGAACCGTACCAGGCCACATGCCCTCAACATGGGGAGGATGTCCCCATGTTGATGGGGACAAGGGCCTCATCCCCACAACCCTTGCCCGGTGGTTGTGGGGGTCTGCGGGCGGGGGGCTTATCGGAATCTGGAAGACCCCTTTAACAAAGGGGACCCCCAGATCCCGCCCCCCCCTATGTGAAATGGTAATGGGGGACATTGTACCCCTACCATTTCACCTTAAAAAATGGCATTATTTAAAAAATGACACTACACGGTTTTTGACAATTCCTTTATTATTGGTATTGTTTTTCAACCATCTTCTTCCTTCTTCTTTTCTGCATTCAAGTTTCTTCCTCCATCTTCCTCTTCATCTTCATCTTCCTTCTTGCTTCGGGCTTCTCGTCCGCATCTTGCTTCGGCTTCTTCTTTGTTCTCCCGCCGCTCCGTTTGAATTGGAGTTTCCCGCTGTGTGACGCAAAGTTAGGCAGTTCTCCTCTAGGTCCGCTGCGAGCCGGGGGACCCGACCCCCTCTGACTGCACGGGGAAAGTACCTGTGAAATCTCTGTGCGTCAGAGGGGGGCGGGGTCGCCGGACCAAGAGGAGAACTGATGAACTGAGCGTCCCACAGCGGGAACCTCCAATTCAAACGGAGCGGCCGGAGAAAGAAGAACCCGGAGCAAGATGCGGACGAGAACACCGAAGGAAGAAGGAAGATGAAGAGGAAGAGGAAGATGGAGGAAGAAACACGAAGCGAGAAAAGAAGAAGAAGGAAGAAGATGGAAGAAAGCCAAACAAAAAATTAAAGGAATTGTCAAAAACTGACTACTGTCATTTTTTACATTTTGTACACTTTCTTCGTGAAATGGTAGGGGTACAATGTACCCCTTACCAATTCACATAGGGGGGGGGGCGGGATCTGGGGGTCCCCTTTGTTAAAGGGGTCTTCCAGATTCCGATAAGCCCCCCGCCCGCAGACCCCCACAACCACTGGGCAAGGGTTGTGGGGATGAGGCCCTTGTCCCCATCAACATGGGGACATCCTCCCCATGTTGAGGGCATGTGGCCTGGTACGGTTCAGGAGGGAGGGGGGGCCGCTCTCTCGTCCCCCCCTCTTCCCCTGCGGCCGGCCAGGTTGCGTGCTCGGATAAAGGGTCTGTTGTGGATTTTGGGGGGGACTCCACGCCCTTTTTTTTCCTGATTTGGGGGTGGAGTTCCCCTTAAAATCCTTGACAGACCTGAAGGGCCTGCAACTCGAATTTGGGGGAGCCCCCACGTTTTAATTTTGCAGGTACAACTCACTTTTCAATGTCTTGCCATTTGCCGGGAGGCAAGAATTCATTTAGAGCCGCGATTGACTTTACAAAGTTTATTCACAATTAAAAAATGACACTTTGTGCACGGCCAGTACTAACAGCACGGGAAGCAAGCGCCAAGTTACATGCATATTGCCCAACCCCGGCCCCGAACATACAGTGAATGAATGTTTATAGGTTTAATGCTCCTGGACACAGCCAAATTTAAATGTCTGTACGGTCACTACATTTGCTGTTCAGGGCCGCTCAACCCTCGACATATCAAGTATGAAAAATGTTACGTACCCGCGATCTACACGTTCGTCTCCTCCGACCTTCTTCCACTCACTGAACGTCGCTTTCAACGATGTTTTTTGGAGTTATATACAGTGCGCATGCGTGACGCTCTGCACGCTTTCCCGCCCCTGACGTTCGTTACACTACTTTCCCCGCCCCTTCTCGCTACTCCTTAATGACGGAGAGTGTAAACATGTCGGCGAATCACCAACATGATGTGGAAAGTGGGGAAGAAAGCAGGCCCCGACCCAGAAGGTATAAAGCCACTAACATGAGCTTTGAGGAGATGGTGGAGATGGTCACCATATTGCTCCGGGATGATTATGACGCCAAACATGGGCCCTACAAAAAACCAAATCAAGTGAAGTCGAAGATCATGGATAAAGTGGTCAAATCGCTATTTCAGAAATTTGGTGTTCGCAGGTCGCGGGAACAGATCCGGAAACGATGGTCGGACATTAAGTTGCGTGAGCCGGATCAATATAAAAAGATTAAAAAAGTCATCAAAAAAAGTAAGTAGATCTACATTAAATGTGATTTTTGGTAATAACGTGGTGTTGCATGTGCTTTTAAAATAATGTATGTAGTACAGTTAAAAATGTAATGTTTCATGTTTTTGGGCACACGAATCGATCGTATAAATGGTCGTTCAAACGTTCACTCAATCACAAGCTTTTCGCCCGATTCACTGTTCGAACGACATTTTATCAATCCTAAAATAATAGGCATGTTCAAATGTTTTTAGCAATGTATTCCACCAAAACATCGTTTGGGTGGTATTGAACGAGGATTTCAACGTTGGATTCTTGTGCCCAAGAACATGAAACAGAACATCATGAAATGTTTATGTGAGAAGTAATTATAAACATGTTTGTGTAGTTGTTGGTAATTAGATTTGGCTAATGTAACTAGATTCAGTGTACGGTTACAAGAGTATGCTCAGCAGCTGCTTACACATCTGGACTCATTAGCACAAGTGTGGGCCACAAGAACAACCTTTTGATGGTGTCACACACAGGTGATCCAGTGGATACCTGGTGTGTTTCCTTGTGTGAAACATGACCAAAAGAGATTAATCTACCATCTTGGGAAATGGATACAATCATGTGTTCATCTCCTAAAAAATTATCACTAATACAATTGTAACACACTTCCCAAGAATGATTAATATTCCTCTTTCACACCAAAATATATTTAGTTACACAAGTCTACCTTTTGGTTATATCTCCTAGGGCTTCAAAGAGCTAAGAGACACAAGGCTGCAAACCCCGCACCACCAACTCAAGACCCACAACCGCAGGATGTGGCAGAAGAGGGAAATGGCAACTCACCAGGTCAGTGTCATACACCACAGCCTCAGGTAATAGATGTTGGCCTGTATATTTAGTAAGACGTTTTCTTTTCACTACTTCAAGGGACTTTAATGCCTGCGGCACCAGCAACCTTCACCAGAGCCACTGCCCAGATGTTGCTGAAACAAGTGAGGGTCTGCTCTCGGGAGGTTGAAAAGATAAAAGACAACCTGTTCCAGATGTGCCAAACCAACAAAATCATGGAGAAAAGACTGAAAAAACTAGAGCATATTCTTGGGAGGGTGTAAAACTTGTATATATTCTTAAAAATATTGTGTTTTATTTGGGGGGGAAATCTTTTATTTCTATAAAGGTATATTGTTTGTGTTGTACTGAGTTGTACTGAGTTGTAAAAAGAGAAAAAAAAAAAAATTGCCCAAAAAATTTGGGGTATATTTTGATACAAACGTGAAAATTTTTAAACTCCTTTAAAAAATGTTAATCACTAAACAATGTGTGGCTTCTTATATCAATGTTGCCCCCCCCCCCCCCTAAAAAAAATTGTGTGTTTAGACTCTATAAATGATTGTAATTTACTTGTTAGGAAAAAACATGGGACTACAACTGCACTAGTATAACCGAGGACAGTGATGCTGAACATTGGCAACCCAGATGGTTTGGAACTACATTTCTAATGTCACTCAGGCACTCTGCAGTGTAGTTGAGCATCATGGGAAATGGAGTTGCAAAACATCTGGAGTGGCAAGGTTCACCATCACTGACCTAGGAGAAAGAACAAATACAACAAAAGAAAAGCAAACAAGATGTTTCCAGTATATTATTTTTTATTATGACCAAAATTGGTTTAAAAATGATCAGGAATTGCAATGGCCCCCCTACCCATAAAATATTCTAGATAGCGTTGCTGCACATCATGGCCGCTTTGGGGGGCCAAGCCTGTAGGGCCAGCTAACTGGGCTGCCAATGGTCCATCCAAGCACTGTGTGCCCTGAAGGTCAACTGTAGCTAGATAATTGTTTGAGTTTTTGAGTAAAAATTGTGCAGTATGCAACAGCACATGACCAAATGGTTCCATTTATACTCCGCCATGTTTATCGCAGTCAGAAAAAGGCGGAAGCGACTGGCCATGATGCCAAAGGCATTTTCGACCACCCTTCGCGCTCTGGCCAGACGATAATTAAATACCCTCCTCTCAGGGGTGAGGGACCTTTGGGGAAAAGGCCTCATCAAATGTGGTCCAAGCGCAAAAGCCTCATCTGCCAGGAACACAAACGGGAGGCCATGTTCATTATCTTCAGCAGGAGGCAATGCCAGGTCCTCTGAAAGAAGCCGGTCTGCAAACTCGGTCTGGGCGAAAACACCACCATCAGACATCCGCCCATTTTTCCCAACATCAACAAATAGAAACTCATAGTTGGCAGACACCACCGCCATGAGCACAATACTGTGGAAGCCTTTATAATTAAAAAAAAATGAGCCAGAATGGGTTGGTGGCACGATGCGGACGTGCTTGCCATCAATGGCTCCTCCACAGTTGGGAAAGTTCCACCGCTGAGAAAAATCAGATGCCACATTCTGCCATTCCTGTGGCGTCGATGGTAACTGTGGAGTCAAAGGAACAAAAAAATTAATATACTTTACTACCTATACATTGCAAGCATGTTAGCCCAAAACACTCGGGGCAAAACATCAGTATAGCATTAATTTGGAAGGAGGATTTTAGAGCGGAGCTACGCAGCCAAAATACTATAAAATAACACAGCAGCTCCAGCTACAGCAGCTGCAGAGGTTTGCTAATTGTACACTTACCTGTCCTGGAGTCCAGCAACGTCCGCAGCAGAGGACGAACAATTGCTCGTCACTCTGCTGCCCCCTCTGCCATCCTCGGTGAGGGAACCAGGAAGAGAAGCCTTGCGGCTTCACTGCCCGGTTCCCAAACGCACATGCACGAGAAGCGCTGTGCAGTTCAGACTGGTCCTCCTGTGTTCTGTGAGACAAGTGTTTCCAAGAACACTACGGGTCTTCTGCGGGAAGTGACTTGGCTCAGGCAGATTTGCCGCAGAGATGACTCCCGGATGTGGGTGAAAATACCTGGCTTAAACAGGTATCTTCACCCCCTCCCCCCTGAAAGGTGTCAATTTTGACACCGGGGGAGGGTTACGATGAGCGGACCCCCAAAATTTTGGATGGAGGTCCGCTTGAATAAGATAGAAAAATAAGCAACAAAAACATCACCCACTCTGATGGACCTGTGAAATTCTTTAGAGGGTGGAGGGGTTGAGATGAGTTGGGGACATCATAATTCAAATGTATAGTACTATGTCATTTATTTATGTAGATTAGACAAAAATCAAAGAATTAGGGGGGGGGGGGGGATCAGGCAATCTAAGCACTACAATGGAGCGTCAAAAACAAAAATGGGGATTGACTAGGCTAGGTGTGTTTGGGCCCAGGATCTAATGCTGGAGATTGGTTTAAAAACAAATATGCATGTAGCCAAAAAACATAGAATATTCAAAGCTTACAACATGCAGGGGGACAAAGGGGACATTCACAGCATATTCAAATCATGGTAATTAGAGACAGTTCAAAATATACTATACATTATCAAGCATAAAAAAACATAGATTGTGATGTTTATAAAGGAGAAAACTTACCTTAAGATAGTCCTCATGAAGGATCTGGATAATGGCAGAGCAGGTCTCTGGGATAATGACGCCCAGAGCCTGGGGGGAGATGCCTGTCGAGAACTTGAGGTCCTGCAAGCTTCTCCCAGTCGCAAGGTATCGCAACGTGGCGATGAGCCTCTGCTCAGCAGTAATGGCTTCCCGCATAACGGTGTCCTGCCTGGTGATATAGGGGGACACCAAAGCCAAGAGCTGCTGAAAAACGGGGTCAGACATCCTAAGAAAATTCCTGAAATCATCAGGGTTATTCTCCCGGTTCTCCCGCAGCAGAGGCATATGACATAATTGGTCCCTCTGGAGCAACCAATTCTTGGTCCATGAACTCCTCCTCACCCTCCTCATGGACCGGATCTGGGACATAGCAACAAGCCCAGCAGCAAGCACAGCACGATCTCGGCGACAAGAACGTACCCGCAACATGGCTTCAAAATGGTCGTCTAATCAGAACGAACTAAAAGAACGCACTGAAGAACAGCAAGGCCTATGAAGAACGAGCTGAAAAACAGTAACGAGCGGACAAGAACGCACTGCAAAAACAGATACGAACTCACTACACGCACTGAAAGCCAGATACAAACCCACAAGCACAAACTGAACTCCCGAAAACGATCTTTAAAGCACGAAGACTGAAAAGCGCAAATCGTCTCTTCCCAAACTTTTACTAACACGCGGTAACACGAAATCAGCAAAAGCAGCCAAATGGGTGGCGCGAACAGAATGAAACTTCCCCTTTATAGTGCCGTCGTACGTGTTGGACGTCACCGCGCTTTGCTAGATCAGTTTTTTTCACGATCGTCTGTAGGCAAGGCAGGCTTGAGAGGAAACAAGAAAAATAACGTCGAGAAAATCGACGTTTTTTTTCTTGACATGAAAAGCGGTCGTGTGTACGCGGCATAAGAGCCACCACTTATTCCACATCCAACAAGGCTGGGAAACGTATGGCACAGCGCCTCAAAGGCAGATGTGCCAGGACCAAAATACAACATCTATATCATCCCCACGATAACACCCCCTTGACAAACCCCCAGGACATCGCCAACGCATTTAGCGACTATTATAAGGACCTGTATAATCTAAACACAGACCCGCACACTCCCCAACCCTCTCAAGATGACATTAACCGCTTTTTGCACGATTTTCACATACCTGCTTTGACTCCTGACCAACTCACACAAGTGAATGCTTCGTTCTCAGAACAAGAACTTCGAACGACAATACGCTCACTTACCACGGGCAAAACCCCGGGACCTGATGGCCTATCGGGGAATATTATAGACAATTCTCTGACCATTTAATCCCGCACCTGGTTGATGTATTTAATAACGCTGCCTCCTCTTCTCATTTCCCGACTGAAATGTTAAATGCTCTTATAATAACGATTCAAAAAAGATAAGCTGCGCTAATAAAAATATATATAAAAATATAACTTCTACGATTTGTGCTTTACAATTGAAAATACACACTCTCACAGGTGTAGTGCTACATGAAGAAAAAACAAGACAACAACAAACTTTAAAAGTTGCAATTGTCATGGATATGCATTAATGTCTGTCTGCCATCTTACCTTTCCTCCTCATGTGTTCATCTTAGAGACCAGACCTCCTTCACCTGGCTTCCTTTATAATCTCCTCCCAGCCTGACTCCACCCCAGGCCCTATCACAGAACACTATATTAACCTGTGCACTGCAAGCCTGCTTTGCTGATCAACGTGTTTGTTAGGCATTGTGTGTTTGGGTTCCTGCCTGCCGTGTGCTACGTCTGTCTCTCTGTTACGTTATTGGCTTGTCCCCGACCATCCCTGTCTGCTCGTGACCCTTGACCTTCGGCTCGTTCTTTCGTTATCCTTGTCTGCTTGTGGCCCCTGACCTTCAGCTTGTTATTCGGTTCTCTCATATCTTGTGCTGCTGCTTCCCCTCTTTTCCCCTTATCCTACGGGGCGTGAGCTAGGAAACTCCAGGGGCCGCGACCTGGTCCCAGCCTGCAGCATAACATCCTCACCACTAGAGGCCCTGGAGAAGACCTGCTGGGTCTTAGACTCCGCGCCCTGGGGAATCTTGGCTCTAGCTTCCGTTAGGATCCCGGTTGTGCTCCTCTGGTCCCGCTTTCCACAACCACCCAGTTTCCTATCCGCAGAAGCCAGCCATAGGGTTCACTACCTCGCGGTGCACTACTGTCCCCCTACGGTGTGCATCTGTCACCTGGCCACAGGTGACCTTGACAGTTTGATCAGCCATGAACCCGGCTGACATCCCGCTCCCCGCGGATGATCCATTGCAGGGCATAGTTCGCAGACTTGAAACCCAGGAATCAAATCAGACTCAGGTGATGCGATTCCTCCAGGATCTGGCTTCTCGATTCGAGCAGCTTCAGGCCTCCTTGGGAACCCCGAATCCGCAACCCCAAGTACAACCAGCGGCTGTACCTATCGCACCAGTCGCAGCCTCACACTCACTAAGATTGCCAGCTCTGTTCCGTTTCTCTGGGGACTCCAAGGCCTGCAGGGGGTTTCTCAGCCAATGCACAATTCATTTTGAGCTTCAGCCTCAAAGCTTCCTGTCTGACCGGGCTAAGGTAGCCTATATCATTTCCCTCCTCTCCGGTGAAGCTTTGGCCTGGGCTGCCCCCCTGTGGGAGAGGAACGATCCGGTGGTTTCCAGCCTGTCCGATTTCTTAAAGCTCTTTCGTAATATCTTCGAAGAGCCGGCTCGGGCTTCTTCAGCGGCTAGTGCTGTCTTACGTCTTCGCCAAGAATCTAGTTCAGTGGGGCAATATGCTCTTCAGTTCCGTATCCACACAGCTGAATTGAGCTGGAATAATGAGGCCCTGGTCGCTACCTTTTTACATGGCCTCTCTGACCGAGTGAAAGACGAATTAGCGGGAAGAGCCATTCCCGTCGGTCTGGACGATGTAATTTCTTTATGCAACCAGATCGACATTCGTTTTCAAGAGAGGTCCTTAGAAAAAAGACGCCAGCACTCTCTGGGTCCTAGCCAGTCTGAGCTCCCCTCCCTTCATTCCGTGGAGCATCCTCTACCTGCTGAAGAACCTATGCAGCTGGGCCGGACCAGACTAACCCCCGAAGAACGTGCTAGGCGCAGAACTCTGGGCTTGTGCCTCTATTGTGGGGGCAAGGGTCATTTTCGTGACTCCTGCTCGCTTCGTCCGGGAAACGCTCGGGTCTAATACATTTGGAAGGTGGAGTATTGGACCCAGAAACATCACCTTCTCGCCTGCTCTTGCCGGTGTTCCTTCATGTAGGCACTTCTCCTCAGTCAACCCTTGCATACCTGGATTCCGGGGCTGCTGGCAATTTTATGGATTGGAGAACTGCTTCTTCTATGAAGCTTACCCTTTCACCTCTCACTACCCCATTGGTAGTCTCGGCAATTGATGGCACTGTTCTCCCAGGGGGCCCTATTCGCTTCCAGACGCTACCCATTAGGATGTCGGTAGGGATTCTCCACCAGGAGTGGATATCCTTTCTTATTCTACCCAAGGCCTCTACCCCAGTTGTATTGGGCCTCCCTTGGCTACAGCTCCACTCTCCACATGTGGACTGGGTCTCTGGGCAGATCCTGGCCTGGGGTTCCTCATGTTTCTCCTCGTGTCTTCTCAAGGTGACCCCCAAGGAGAGTCTTCCGGTTGCTGCCACTTCTGTTTCTTCTGATCTTCCTGCTGCATACAGCGATTACCGGGATGTGTTCTGTAAGAAATCAGCTGAGGTGCTTCCTCCCCACAGGTCTTTTGACTGTGCTATTGATCTTGTCCCCGGAGCAACTCTACCCAGGGGTCGTACCTACCCTCTGTCCATCCCAGAGACCCAGGCCATGTCGGAGTATGTCGCAGAGAATCTGGAGAGAGGTTTCATCCGGAAATCCTCATCGCCTGCAGGGGCAGGGTTCTTTTTTGTTGCCAAAAAGGATGGTACCTTAAGACCCTGCATCGATTATCGGGGTTTAAATGCGGTTACTATTAAAAATCGATACCCCTTACCCTTAATATCTGAGCTATTCGATAGGTTGAAGGGTGCCTCCATTTTCACCAAGTTGGATCTCAGAGGCGCGTACAATCTCATTCGAATACGGGAGGGTGACGAATGGAAGACTGCATTCAACACTAGAGACGGGCATTACGAATATCTGGTGATGCCTTTTGGTCTGTGTAATGTTCCAGCCGTGTTTCAAAACTTTGTCAATGAAATCTTCAGAGATCTGCTGTACCAGTTTGTTGTCATCTATCTGGATGACATTCTGATCTTTTCTGAAAATCTGCTCGTCCACAGAAACCATGTCCGCACTGTACTTCAACGTCTTAGAGAGAACAATCTCTATGCCAAGCTGGAGAAATGTTCCTTTGAATGTTCTGAGGTCCTGTTTTTGGGGTGCTTCCTCTCATGTTCGGGTCTTCGTATGGACCCTGGGAAGGTCTTGGCTATCACCAACTGGCCTCTTCCTGCTAGCCTCAAGGCCACACAGCGCTTTCTTGGCTTCACTAATTATTATAGGCAGTTCATAAGGAATTACTCTTCCATTGCCGCGCCTATTATCGCTTTGACCAAGAAGGCTGTGAATGCCAGAGACTGGCCTCCCGAAGCTGTCTCTGCATTTCACAACCTGAAACAGGCCTTTGTTTCTGGCCCCCTCTTGAGGAGACCAAATCCTGGGAATGCATTTTTTATTGAAGTGGACACTTCCTCAATGGGGGTGGGAGCTGTGCTTCTTCAAATCTTTGAGAAGAGACGCCAACCATGTGCGTTCTTCTCCAAAAAAAATTCTCAGGCAGAGAGGAATTATGCCATCGGTGATCGGGAACTTCTCGCAATTAAATTGGCGTTAGAGGAGTGGCGTCATCTCTTGGAGGGTTCCCCTCACTCCATAACGATCTTTACCGATCACAAGAATTTACAGTATCTACAGAATGCTAAACGTCTGAATCCTAGACAGGCCAGGTGGAGTCTCTTCTTTGCCCGTTTTAATTTCACGATTACCTATAAACCTGGTTCCTGCAACGGTCGGGCTGATGCGCTCTCTAGGTCATTTGACACTTTGGACGAGGAGTCCGCCCCTGAACCTGAGCCGATCATTCCAACCTCATGCATTGTTGCCCACTCTACCACCCTGAAGTAAAAAATTCCGCCTGGTAAGATCTTTGTCCCCACTGAGCTAAGAGCTAAGATCCTTCGTTGGGGACATGATTCTAAGGTGGCAGGTCATTCTGGATTCCTCCGATCCTTCCTACTCATCAGTCGTCACTACTGGTGGCCTAATCTCCGCTCAGACGTCAAAGACTACGTTAAAGCTTGTCATGTCTGTGCTCAGTCCAAATCCTCCACACAAGCTCCTGCTGGTCTCCTCATGCCCTTGCCCATTCCTAAGGAACCCTGGGCCCATATTGCCATGGATTTTATCACCGATCTCCCACTGTCTGAGAATAATACAGTCATTTGGGTGGTAATCGATCGATTCTCCAAGATGGCTCATTTTGTTCCTCTTCCTGGTCTTCCTTCTGCCCCTGCCTTGGTTCCCATTTTCATTCGAGAAATTCTCCGCCTACATGGGGTCCCTTCTCATATTGTTTCCGACAGGGGAGTCCAATTCACGTCTCGTTTTTGGAGAGCCTTTTGCAAATCCCTCAATATTGTCTTGGATTTTTCTTCTTCTTACCATCCCCAATCCAATGGACAGACTGAGAGGGTTAATCAGGAGTTAGAGGTCTTTCTTCGCATCTTTGTGTCTTCTCACCATGACGATTGGTCCTCTCTACTCCCGTGGGCAGAATTCTCCCATAACAATCATGTGAATACCAGTTCGCAGAAGACACCCTTTTTCACAGTTTATGGAAAACACCCTCAACTTCCTCTTCCCATGATCTGTTCTCCAGACATTCCAGCTTTGGCTTCGGTTCAGGAGTCTCTCAATTCCGTTTGGGGTCACGTTTATGATTCCCTCCGGGCAGCTGCTGAAAAATTCAAAGGCTTTGCCAACCGCCGCAGGCGTAAACCGCCTTCTCTTCAGCCAGGGGACAAAGTCTGGCTCTCTACCAGGAACATCAAGCTCCGAGTTCCTTCTCTGAAGTTTGCTCCACGATTCATCGGTCCATACACGGTAACTGCTAAACTGAATCCGGTTTTTTCAAACTCCAGATTCCTAAGAGCCTTAAAATCACTAACTCCTTTCATGTTGCTCTTCTAAAGCCTTTAGTCCTCAATAAATTCTCTCGTCCTCTCCCTACCGTGGCGCCTGTCTCTGAGGATAATCAGGAGTACGAGATCAGTCAAATTCTGGACTCCCGACTCTGTAAAGGCGTTCTTCAGTACCTCGTTCATTGGAAAGGGTTTGGTCCTGAGGAGAGGTCTTGGATCACTGCATCTGAGGTCTTTGCACCTCGTCTGTTAAAGGAGTTTCATCTGAAGTTTCCCTCTAAACCTGGGCCCAGGCGGGGAAGGGGGAGGCCTCGTAAGAGGGAGGGTACTGTCATGGATATGCATTAATGTCTGTCTGCCATCTTACCTTTCCTCCTCATGTGTTCATCTTAGAGACCAGACCTCCTTCACCTGGCTTCCTTTATAATCTCCTCCCAGCCTGACTCCACCCCAGGCCCTATCACAGAACACTATATTAACCTGTGCACTGCAAGCCTGCTTTGCTGATCAACGTGTTTGTTGGGCATTGTGTGTTTGGGTTCCTGCCTGCCGTGTGCTACGTCTGTCTCTCTGTTACGTTATTGGCTTGTCCCCGACCATCCCTGTCTGCTCGTGACCCTTGACCTTCGGCTCGTTCTTTCGTTATCCTTGTCTGCTTGTGGCCCCTGACCTTCAGCTTGTTATTCGGTTCTCTCATATCTTGTGCTGCTGCTTCCCCTCTTTTCCCCTTATCCTACGGGGCGTGAGCTAGGAAACTCCAGGGGCCGCGACCTGGTCCCAGCCTGCAGCATAACATCCTCACCACTAGAGGCCCTGGAGAAGACCTGCTGGGTCTTAGACTCCGCGCCCTGGGGAATCTTGGCTCTAGCTTCCGTTAGGATCCCGGTTGTGCTCCTCTGGTCCCGCTTTCCACAACCACCCAGTTTCCTATCCGCAGAAGCCAGCCATAGGGTTCACTACCTCGCGGTGCACTACTGTCCCCCTACGGTGTGCATCTGTCACCTGGCCACAGGTGACCTTGACAGCAATCCAAATAATAATAACAGAATCTGATAAGTACTAATATTCCAAAGTCTCTTTCAGATACAGTAAGTGAATATTGTGTATAAGAAACTATTGCAGTTGTTCTCCCATCTGATGTTATCACCATGTAATTGATGGAAAAAATGAAAAATAAATGGTAAAGAGTCCTCTCCACCCAGATGCCATACGTGGTGGTTGACAAACACCCAAGAAAAAGTGATGACAGAAGAATCCTCCACCTATAATATGCTTCCGCTTACCAGAAGCTGAGATCTCTTTTTAGGGAGATCGTGCACGCTTTGGGCTATTTCCCCTGCCCCGGGTCTCTGCACCCTGGAGTTTGAAATGCCGTCACTTGTTCTCAGTCTAAAACTATGCAATAGCATTCGTTTTCCATGTAAACAAAAGAAGGGGATGCCACCATAGCGTAATTCTAACTCTCTTCTAATGGATGTTCAGACACTGCTTGAGCAGTTATAGGTGGAGGATTCTTCTGTCATCACTTTTTCTTTGGTGTTTGTCAACCACCACGTATGGCATCTGGGTGGAGAGGACTCTTTACCATTTATTTTTCATTTTTTCTATCAATTACATGGTGATAACATCAGATGGGAGAACAACTTCAATAGTTTCTTATACACAATATTCACTTACTGTATCTGAAAGAGACTTTGGAATATTAGTACTTATCAGATTCTGTTATTATTATTTGGATTGCAACTTTTAAAGTTTGTTGTTGTCTTGTTTTTTCTTCAGGTAGGACTACACCTGTGAGAGGGTGTATTTTCAATTGTAAAGCACATATCGTAGAAGTTATATTTTTATATATTTTTTTATTAGAGCAGCTTATCTTTTTTGAATCTTATTATATAGTGTGTGTCTCACATATTAAGTTGCAGCAATATATATTTTTTGAACAGAGGGACGAGCGCTGTAATTCACCAATTACACTTATAATAACGATACCTCAACCAGGGAAGGAGCCGACCAATCCCCAAAACTTCCACCTGATATCCCTATTAAACCTAGATGTCAAGCTTTACGCCAAAACAATAGCAGCGAGACTGATAAACATAATCCCCACATTGGTTCACAGTGACCAGTCTGGCTTCACGAAAGGCAGACAGGCATCAGATGCCACAAGAAGAGTGATACACCAAGCAGAAACTACTGGAACGCCTTCTCTGCTCCTCTCTTTGGATGCAGAGAAGGCGTTCGACAGAGTACACTGGGCCTACCTTAGATCAGTGCTACAGAAATTTGGATTTGAAGGCTATATTCTTAATGCTATCATGGCACTATATTCCTCCCCCTCGGCCACAGTCTTCACGGAATATATGACCTCCCACTCATTCCCCATAACCAATGGCACCCGACAGGGTTGTCCCTTGTCTCCCCTTATTTTCAACCTCCTTATGGAACCATTGGCAGCAAGCATCCGAGATCACGCTTGCATTTCAGGTATACAAATAGGCCAGATCTCACATAAAATAAGCCTGTTCGCGGATGACGTGATCTTAATCCTTACAAATCCAGGTTCTTCCCTGGCAGAAGTACAAAAAATACTTACCTGGTTCAGCGAGACCTCTTATTATAAGGTCAACATGACAAAGTCATTTATACTCGACATTAATCTAGATGCTACCACGAAAAACTTACTACAAATGCAACACGAGTTTAAATGGGCAGAGACAGAAATCTCCTACCTAGGGATTAAACTGACCAGGTCAACCAAATCCCTATTCTCCACCAATTTCTTACCCCTGCTTCTTAAGATCCAGAGGGAATCCCAGCAAATAGCGAAACATGAATTATCCTGGTCAGGTAGGCTAGCAGCCTTCAAAATGATTTTTCTTCCGCAAATATTGTACTACTTTAGAAACCTTCCCATTCCCATCCCTCCTTCTTTCTTTAGGTCCCTCCAATATATCCTGAATGCTCATCTTTGGAAAGGTAAAAAGACCAGATGTTCCCACTCTAAACTAATCAAAAACAAACTAGCGGGAGGGGTGGGTTCCATAGATTTTGAGGACTATTATCTCGCTGCCATCCTTGCTCAACTGCAAGAATGGTTTCGCACCCACCCTACTACTCTATGGGGACAAATAGAAAACTCCTTCCTCCCCCGCTCAGATCTGAAAAGTTGGCTAATGAGTACCCCACTAGGGACAATTATCCCATCAGCCTTCCCTCCAACCATGAAGGCTTCAGCGCAGGCATGGAAAAAAATTATCACCCAATTAGATTATACACCCCCAATTGCTACATCAAATACCCCTGGAATCTCTCCAATTTCTATCTCCAGACCTGTCACTGACACATTGGTCCAGTAAAGGAATATGCTCCCTACAAACTCCTCTCCTAGGGTCCCAAATCAAACCCTTCGCTGCCATACAAAAGGAATTTGGCCTTTCCCCCAAGGAATATTATACCCACCTAAGGATTTACCACTGTCTAAAAACCATACCTACTCCCCTGTACGCCATCCCTCCCAAAACTTGGGATTACCTCACAAACACTCTCTCCAAAACAAAAGGCATCTCTCATTTCTATAACCACCTTCACTGTAAACAACACTTTTCTAAATCGTCCTCACACCTACGTTGGGAAGCAGATCTAGCATGCTGCTTTACCGAACAGTGGACCTCGGCACTACAGTCCATATATGCCTCCACTAAATGCTCTGCTCTATGGGAACTTACCCAAAAAATCACCCTGCGTTGGTATTTAACGCCAGCCAAAATAGCATACTTTTCTCCCGAAGCCTCTGACACTTGCTGGCGCTGTAAAACCCTAAAAGGCGACTTGATCCACACGTTCTGGTCTTGCCTCCTTATTCAACCGTTCTGGGAAGATATTTTCAAACTCCTATCTCGAGTTACTCACAGTAAAATGATCCCTTCTCCAGAGCTGGCGATTCTGAATATAAAGATTGATGAGATATCCCACCCCTTTAGGTATGTCACGTCCCACATTCACCTGGTGTCCAGATTATGTATAACAAGGCTGTGGAGATCAGAAAAGGTCCCGTCAACTTCCCAAACTATTGACCTAGTAAATCTACACTATAGCTACGAATCCGTTATGGCAGCCAGCAATGGCCAAGCCGAAGAGACCCGGAATGCCTGGGTACCCTGGACCACCTGGTCCGGAGCTGTGCCACTCCTGTGACATAACCAGATCAGCTATGGAAATTTCTTGGCCGAGCAATATGTATGCAACACCTTGTTCTAATGTTAGTATATCACTACCTAATGTATTTTCTGGAACTACACCCCGTTTGGACTTAACCTTTCACCAATATGGGCGACTGCGGTACGCTCTTCTTCTGGGTCACAAAAGTGCTCCCGTCTGGGGTGACCCTGGAGGAGAGAGGACTTTGGAGCGTTACTATTTCATGTATTCTTAGCATCACTATGTTAGAATTTATTACTCGTGTTATACTCTATTTTATACTATTATAGACGTCGTTGCACGACGAACATTGTTTAAGTGTTCTTATATTTTCCTGATAAAAATCAATAAAAACTGATTGAAAATAAAGAACCGCATTAGTGATCTGCAAAACCAAGGTATCTGAACTTCCCCATTTGAGAAGAAGACTTAAGTGACTGGCAATCACATCTTTCAAAACCATTTAACATAGACTCTTAAGTTCTGGGACGGTGAAATGTGGGGTAACGGCAGAACCCAAAATTAATCCAGAAGCTCCTACGGGGGTAGTGCTACATATACACAGTAAAATTATGAAATGTATGTACAAAAAAAAAAGGATTTTAAACATATATTACATACGGTCTTTTACATTAGGTGACCTATTTTGATGTGCACATCTAAAAATAAAAACATATATATAGCTCCTCTTTAATACTAGTTTGAAACAATCCCAAGCCCCAATTTAAATGACTAATCTATGGGCCACTGTGCATTCAGGAAAAGCTCATCTGAGGGCATGATAAAGTTTTAGAATTCATATGAACTGTTTTTCCATGATTCCCAATCAAGTGAGCCCACCCTCATGGTAGTCAGGGGGCAGAAACCCCTATCTGAGTGAACAGGTTCTCCTAAGACTCTCATCTTGCACTGCTCTTCTCTAGGGATGAGCTTCGAGTTCGAGTCGAACTCATGTTCGACTCGAACATTGCCTGTTCGCCCGTTCGCCGAACAGCGAACAAATTGGGGTGTTCGCGGCAAATTCGAAAAATCTATGGGAGAAATCTAAAGTGTTAATTATAAAGGCTAATATGCAAGTTATTGTCCTAAAAAGTGTTTGGGGACCGGGGTCCTGCCCCAGGGGACATGTATCAATGCAAAAAGAAGTTTTAAAAACGGCCGTTTTTTCGGGAGCAGTGATTTTAATAATGCTTAAAATGAAAAAATAAAAGTGAAATATTCCTTTAAATTTCGTACCTGGGGGGTGTGTATGATATGCATGTGAAGTGGCGCATGTTTCCCGTGCTTCGAACTGTCCCTGCAAAAAATGTCATTTTTGAAAGAAAAAAAGTCTTTTAAAACTGACTCGCGGCTATTAATGAATTGTCGGCTCCCGGCAATACATACAAAAGTCATTGATAAAAAAAAAAAAAAAGCGTGGGGGTTCCCCAGAATTCAATTACCAGGCCCTTCAGGTCTGGAATGGATATTAAGGGGAACCCCGCCGCAAATTTAAAAAAAAATTGACGTGGGGTTCCCCCAAATATCCATTCCAGGCCCTTCAGATCTGGCATGGATTTTAAGGGGAACTCCACCCCAAATTTAAAAAAAAAATGGCGTGGAGTCCCCCTAAAAATCCATACCAGACCCCTTATCCGAGCACGCAACCTGGCCGGCCGCAGGGGAAAAGGGGGGGACGAGAGAGCGGCCCCCCCTCCCTCCTGAACCGTACCAAACCACATGCCCTCAACATGGGGAGGATGTCCCCATGTTGATGGGGACAAGGGCCTCATCCCCACAACCCTTGCCCGGTGGTTGTGGGGGTCTGCGGGCGGGGGGCTTATCGGAATCTGGAAGACCCCTTTAACAAAGGGGACCCCCAGATCCCGGCCCCCCCTATGTGAATTGGTAAGGGGTACATTGTACCCCTACCATTTCACGAAGAAAGCGTAAAAAAATGTTTAAAAAAACACACAAACACCTTGAAAAAGTCCTTTATTAAAAAAAAAAAACATTCCAGCGGTGAAATCCAGTGTCCCTCGGCGATCCCGATGTCCAGCGCTGTCCTTCATTGGTTGTGCCTGAGCGGACCTGATGGGGAACTCCCTCTCAGTATTTTAAATGTATAGACCCGCCCCTTCTAAAGTTCCCCATCAGGTCCGCTCCCTCGGTATGTCGGACCCGCCTACGTCATTGGCTTGAGCGGGGAACTTCCTTCACTGTGTAATTTAAATTTACATAGTGAAGGAAGTTCCCCGCTCAAGCCAATGACATAGGCGGGTCTGACATACCGAGGGGGCGGACCTGATGGGGGACTGCTCTCACTTTGGTAATACATGTATAGACCCGCCCCTTCTCATGTTCCGCATCTGGTCCGCTGAGCGGACCTGATGGGGAACTTTAGAAGGGGCGGGTCTATACATTTAAAATACTGAGAGGGAGTTCCCCATCAGGTCCGCTCAGGCACAACCAATGAAGGACAGCGCTGGACATCGGGATCGCCGCGGGACACTGGATTTCACCGCTGGAATGTTTTTTTTTTTTTTTAAATAAAGGACTTTTTCAAGGTGTTTGTGTGTTTTTTTAAACATTTTTTTACGCTTTCTTCGTGAAATGGTAGGGGTACAATGTACCCCTTACCAATTCATATAGGGGGGGGCCGGGATCTGGGGGTCCCCTTTGTTAAAGGGGTCTTCCAGATTCCGATAAGCCCCCCGCCCGCAGACCCCCACAACCACCGGGCAAGGGTTGTGGGGATGAGGCCCTTGTCCCCATCAACATGGGGACATCCTCCCCATGTTGAGGGCATGTGGCCTGGTACGGTTCAGGAGGGAGGGGGGGCCGCTCTCTCGTCCCCCCCTTTTCCCCTGCGGCCGGCCAGGTTGTGTGCTCGGATAAGGGGTCTGGTATGGATTTTTAGGGGGACTCCACGCCATTTTTTTTTAAAATTTGGGGTGGAGTTCCCCTTAAAATCCATGCCAGATCTGAAGGGCCTGGAATGGATATTTGGGGGAACCCCACGTCAATTATTTTTTTTAATTTGCGGCAGGGTTCCCCTTAATATCCATTCCAGACCTGAAGTGCCTGGTAATTGAATTCTGGGGAACACCCACGCTTTTTTTTTTTTTTTTATCAATGACTTTTGTATGTATTGCCGGGAGCCGACAATTCATTAATAGCCGCGAGTCAGTTTTAAATGCATTTTTTTCTTTCAAAAATGACATTTTTTGCAGGGACAGTTCTAAGCACGGGAAACATGCGCCACTTTACATGCATATCATACACACCCCCCAGGTACGAAATTTAAAGGAATATTTCACTTTTATTTTTTCATTTTAAGCATTATTAAAATCACTGCTCCCAAAAAAACGGCCGTTTTTAAAACTTCTTTTTGCATTGATACATGTCCCCTGGGGCAGGACCCGGGTCCCCAAACACTTTTTAGGACAATAACTTGCATATTAGCCTTTATAATTAACACTTTAGATTTCGAACGTTCGAGTCCATTGTATTTAATAGGGTTCTAAAGTTTACACGAACATTTTGTCTGTTCGCAGGTTCTGGTGCGAACCGAACAGGGGGGTGTTCGGCTCATCCCTGCTCTTCTCACTATATACGTTCTGAAAGTCTTCTGCTGATGTGTGATATATAAGGTTTGCAGTGAAAAGTTTAGCAATGGCATCAGCGATATCGTCATGGGTGTCCTTCTTAACATAGTATTGTTCTGATTTAGCTCTATCAATAATTATTTTCAGATTATTGATCAAGTTAATAAGAAATGTCTGAAGATCCCTGACAGGTAGTAGTCTCTTGAGAATTAGATTTACATGTAAAAGAGTTATGAACGGAGGCCTATGTATTGGAGTTACCAGGACAGAAAGAGAGGGGACATTTTATAGTTTGAGATGAAAGAGAAGATGAGGGGAAATCTCACAATGGGGACACCTGTTTTCAGTTACAGCTATTAAAATTATTTAATTAGCTATCAGTTGTGAAAATACTATGTTATAGACACTTTCTAAGGCCTGATTCACCTATGCATTTTTAGTGCTTTTTGGATTTTTGCATTTTTCAGATTTGCACTACAGAACGTGTTCCATAGGGAACCATGTTAAATGAACTGTAGTGCAAATCTGTAAAATGCAAAAAGCACTAAAAATGCATAGTTGTTTAATCAGGCCTAAGGGTCTGCTTTGTATTTTGGGTGCCATTTGAACAGGTTTGTGTGCCTTTATTCTGTCAAAGAATGTAATTTGACTGCAAATTAAACTGCATCCTATTTTTTTCTTTGTAAATGTAATTTAGCTGTACCACATCCTACAACAGGAATGAAAAAAGAGCCCCCCCCAAAATACATAATAGAACTTTGGAGGTATAGATTTTAAGGGGGTACCTCATGCAAAAAAGAAAGCATTAGGTCTCCCAGGAAATCCTCACCAGACCCAATTTTACTCCAAGCAAAAAAATGTATGGGGTCCCCCTTAATCTCTTCCCGCCCATGCTATAGCCAAAAGACGGCTACAGCACGGCGGGCTCACATAGCCAAGAGGGCGTCCATGGACCTCCTCATGTGATTGAACTTCCCATGCGCCCCCTGTGGTGCGCATCGGCAGGGATCTGTGATCGCTGTGTCCTTGGGACACAGCTGATCACAGATCCGAGTAAGAGTCAATCACAGAGGCTCTTTACCATGTGACCAGCTGTGTCCAATCACAGTTGATCACAGTGTAAACAGGATTTGGCGGTTATTGGCATTCCTCTCCTCACGCTGACAGTGCACGAGGAGAGGAGAGCTGATAACTGGGAAATCCACACAGGGGACATCTACACTGATAACCAGGGCACTGATCATCAGAGTCCTGATTATGAGTGCAGCCCCAACAGTGCCCACAAACGCTGCAAATCTGTACCCATCAGTGCTGCCAATCAGTGCCCATCAGTAATGCATTTCAGTGCTCATCAGTGCTGCATGTCAGTGCCCACCAGTGATGATTGTCAGTGCCTACCAGTGATGCCTATCAGTGCCAATCAGTGCCACCTATCAGTGCCTCCCATCAGTGCTGCCTATCAGTGCCCATCAGTGTCGCCTATCATTGTCAATCAGTACCACATATTAGTGCAGCCTCATCACTGGCCATCAGTGCTGCCTCATCAGTGTCACCTCATCAGTGCCGCCTCAATGCCCGTCAGTGCAGCCTATTAGTGCCCATCAGTGCAGCCTAACAGTGCCCATCAGTGAAGGAGAAACATTACTTATTTATAACATTTTAAAACAGAAACTAAGAAAAATATATATATATTTTTAATTTGTTCAGCAAAAAATAAAAAAACCCAGTGGTGATTAAATGGTAACAAAAAAAAGCTCTATCTGCCACAAACGCTGCCAATCTGTACCCATCAGCACTGCCAATCAGTGCCCCCCAGGCTGTCAATCAGTGCCCATCAGTGATGCATTTCAGTGCTCATCAGTGCTGCCTGTCAGCGCCCACCAGTGATGCCAATCAGTGCCACCTATCAGTGCCAATCAGTGCCACCTATCAGTGCCTCCCATCAGTGCTGCCTATCAGTGCCCATCAGTGTCGCCTATCATTGTCAATCAGTGCCACATATTAGTGCAGCCTCATCAGTGCCTCCTCATCAGTGCCCATCAGTGCTGCCTCATCAGTGCCACCTCATCAGTGCCGCCTCAATGTCCGTCAGTGCAGCCTATAAGTGCCCATCAGTGCAGCCCAACAGTGCACATCAGTGAAGGAGAAACATTGCTTCTTTAGAAAATTTTATAACAGAAACTAAGAAAAAAAAAAAAATTCAAAACCCAGTGGTGATTAAATGGCAGAAAAAAAAATATCTGTCTCCAAAAAATGATAAAAATTTAGTTTGGGTACAGTGTTGCATGGCAACGCAATTGTCATTTAAAGTGTGACAGTTGAAAGCTGAAACTTGGCCTGGAAGGGGGTGAAAGTGCCTAGTAGGCAAGTGGTTAAAATCCATACTATAAGTTCAATCTGAGCATTGCGCCAACGCTTGCCCCCCTCCTGAACCATACCAGGCCTCATTCCCTCAGCATGGGGGATGCCTTGTCCCCATTTTAATGATGACAAGGGCCCCAACCTGACAACCCAGGCTGGTGGTTGTGGGGGCCTGAGGGTGGGGGGCTTATCGCATTCCCCTCCACAACCTAGCACATGCAACCAATCCGATGGTACAGAGAACCAAATGATAACTCCCCAGGCTGTCATC
This sequence comes from Rana muscosa, assembly GCA_029206835.1. Lineage (NCBI taxonomy): Eukaryota > Metazoa > Chordata > Amphibia > Anura > Ranidae > Rana > Rana muscosa. Next base: position 795,790,009 of record CM055118.1, read on the forward strand.
AGCTATATAAGGGAAAGGCAGGGATATCATTGCCCAAATATGGCCAGTAGCCCTTTTTGGGCAATGATGACACTGTTATCTCTGCCCCTTTGCCTAAAAAGGGCCGGAATTCCCCTTGACTAAAGTTTGGGCATTTGTACAAATGCCCAAACAGCCAAAGTCGGTTCAGACTGAAGTATCAGCTCATCCCTAGTCACCCTAACACTGGTGCATAGAAGTCAACAAATTAGCTTGTCACAGGTGTAAGGCAAGTGCAGTGGATATTTATTTGCAACAAAAAAGTCACAGCAGTAGCCAATATGTTATTGGGCTTAAATAATACATCAAGTAATTATTTGTCAGTGGACATAATAAAAAGATAATGTACTAAAATGTGCAGCATGTAAAGCATTAAATATAAACAAAGTACGGTTAAAAACAATGGGGTTGATTTACTTTAAGGCTGGGTTCACACTGATACTACACGACATTCATCCGACTTTCATCCTACTTTGCTCTGCGACATCTGTCCTACATCGGTCCTACATTGGTCCGACATCCATCCGACATTCATGAACAGGATACTACTTTGATCCGACTTTGTGATAGTCTGACTTGTCCTTTGACCAATCAAAACAATCCCAGGGTGAGATAAATTCCTTTTACTGCTGCTGTAATCACCATGTCGGATGTCAAATGTCGGATGGTTAGGACAAGGATCCTACTTTGATCCGACTTCAATGATATTCAATGGGCTGAAGTAGGATCAAAGTCGGACCAAAGTAGTACAGGGAGCATTTTCAAAGTCGGACCGACTTGTGTCGGACCAGTTAAGACGGCTCTCATAGGGAAACATTGATTTTCACACGTCATGCGACATGAGCTCCTAATGTCGGAGCGTTTGTCGGACCAGTGTGAACCAGGCCTAACTGGCGAGTGCAAAACCTGGAGCAGCTGTACAAGGTAGCCAATCAGCTTTTAACGTCAGCTTGTTCAATTAAGCTTTGACAAAAAAAACAGGAAGCGGATTGGTCTCTATGTGGAGCTGCACCAGACTTTGCACTCTCAGGTTTTAGTAAACCAGCCCCAACGCCTTATGGTTGAGCTTCTAGATCAGCTGTGGGTATAGAATTGTGTATATGGTGGTTTCGATTTGTGTATGTGTTTTTTTTTTTTTTTTTTCTGTGGGTTGAACTGGATGCACTTGTGTCTTTTTTTTTTTTTATTCTTTCTTTTCTTAAAACAGGGTGTACAGATACAACGTTGCCATTTAAAGAAAACATATAAAGCAATACTTGATCATACTTGATTTTACTATAATCTCATAGTCTATTCTTCCTATTGCCCCTGTTCTTTCCTTTCCCTCTACCTCTCCTACTTCTTTTGACCCTGCTATCCTTTCCTATTTCCCCTATTCTCCCCCATCCCCTTCCCTTACCCCCATCTCCTCCCTTCTTTACCCCTGCTTTACGCAGGAGAACATTAAACCCCCCCAAAAAAAAAGAAAGAGAAAAAAAAAGAAAAAAAAATATTTTCCCTTTTTCTTAACCACTTCTCTACTGTGCACGAAAACCCCCTTCCTGCCCAAGCCATTTTTCAGCTTTCAGCGCTGTCACACTTTGAATGACAATTGCGCGGTCGTGCGACGTGGCTCCCAAACGAAATTTGTGTCCTTTTTTTCCCACAAATAGAGCTTTCTTTTGGTGGTATTTGATCACCTCTGCGTTTTTTATTTTTTGCGCTATAAACAAAAGAAGAGCGTCCAGTTTGGAAAAAAAACACTATTTTTTACTTTTTGCTATAATAAATACCCATTTTTTTTTTTAAATAAAATTTTCCTCAGTTTAGGCCGATACGTATTCTTCTACATATTTTTGGTAAAAAAAAAAAAATTGCAATAAGCGCGTATTGATTGGTTTGCGCAAAAGTTATAGCGTGTACAAAATAGGGGATAGATTTATAGCATTTTTTATTTTTTTATTTTTTTATTAGTAATGGCGGCGATCTGCGATTTTTTATTGTGACTGCGATATTGCGGCGGACACATCGGACACTTTTGACACATTTTTGGGACCATTCACATTTATACAGCGATCCCTGCTATAAAAATGCATTGATTACTGTATAAATGTGATTGGCAGGGAAGGGGTTAACCACTAGGGGGCGGGAAGGGGTTAAATATGTTCCCTCAATGTGTTCTTACTGTGGGGGGAGGTGACTGACTGGGGGAGGTGACAGATGGTTGTCCCTATGTACAAGGGACACACCATCGGTCCCCTCTCCCTCACAGGACGTGGATCTCTGTGTTTACACACAGAGATCCACTTTCCTGCTCGTTTCCCGGGCAATCGCGGGTGCCCGGCGGCAATCGCGGCCGCCGGGCACGCGCACCGGGGCCTTGTGAACGCGGCGGGCGCGCGCCGCTGGCGGCGAGCGCGCGCCTCCTAGCTCGTTTTAAAGGGAGGACGTCATATGACGTCCTCCCAGAACGAGAGTATCCTCCGCCCGCCGTCAATTGACAGTGGGCGGGGGACAAGTGGTTAATCTTTAACTGGGTGTGGAACTTCTCAGAAAGCCCTTGCTTACTCTTTTTACCAGTCAGCCTAATTTTTATTTTTATGGTGCCCATATTTCTTGAATTTGTTTTTTTCCCTCCAATGTTATCGGTAAAGCCCTGTACACACGATCGGATTTCCTATGGATTCTATTCCGATGGATTTTTCCATCGGAAATCCGATGAAGCTGACTTCCATCAGTCTTGCCTACACACCATCAGTCTAAAATCAGACCGTCCCAAACGCTGTGACGTAAAACACTCCGACAAGTCGAGAAAAATGAAGTTCAATGCTTCTGAGCATGCGTCGACTTGAATCTGAGCATGCGTGGGTTTTTTGTCTGATGGAGTTCCACACAGACGATCGGAATTTGCTATTGTTTTTTTTCCCCATCGGATAAATTTAAAACATGTTCTATTTTTTCTCACCAATGGAAAAAACTGTTTGCATCGATATAACCGATTGTGTGTACACGGCATAAGACTTTCTTCATTATTCCCACCCTTCTGACTTAACCACATTGAAATCGTAGGGGCGCTAGGACCTTTCCATTTCATCGCAATACAACTTTTTGCCACATTTACTAAATGACACAAGACTGAGTTTATATATTTTTTGGTGGGATTTGTGTATGGTGTAGCAAGAAAAAAGCTTGTTCTTCTGCAATCTGATGTTCTGTAAATGTTTGAGTAATTTTCTGTCCAGTTTGCCAAAATTGTCTAATTACTGGGCATGCCCAAAAAATGTTTAACATTGTCCCTTTTTCATCACATCCTCTCCAGCACCTGTCAGATATTTCTGGAAAAAATTTGTTCAAGGCCGATGGCGTATAATACCAACGTGTTCAAATTTTATAGTTTGATTCCTGTATTTTCGTACACCTTGAAGATTTTAACGACAGATCTATGATATTCTGGCATTGTGCTGGAGAGAAAGTTTGGCCTAGATCTCGTTCCCATTTGGCAAGGCAATCCATTTTAGAGTCCTCTGAGGGTGCAGTCAGGATTATATATATTTTGGAGATCACGTGAGATAGGGGTTCCTCTCCCTCACAGTACTCCTCGAATTTAGTTTGTGTTCGCCTGTATCTTTTTGCGGGTCCCAGGGTCTCCAAATAATGTCTAACCTGTCGAGCTTGCCATATGGGAATTTCATATTGCCCCCCTTGTTGTATTAATGCACCCATTGATACCCATCCTCTGTCTCCTAAAAAATGTGAGGCTTGAAATCTTCCCTTTTCTCTTAGTTTCCTAAGTATTTGTGAGTCCATGCCTGGTGGGAACTCTAAAATCGGAAACAGAGGAGAGTTTTTGGTGGAGAATTTAGAGTTCTGGTTTACTTTATTTCCTATTCTAAAGGTTTCACCTATCGTAGGGTGATTTTTTACTAGAGGTAATAAAGATTTATAGCACAATAGAGCCCTTTTTAGGGGAGTTGAACACATTTTCTGCTCCATAGTGACCCACAGTTTGTAATCCCCATGTCTACTCCAATCTACTATCCTACCGAGTTGGACCGCCTGATAGTATTTATACATATCTGGTACAGATATTCCTCCAGTCCTTTTAGGTGAGGTCAGCAATGTTCTACGTATTCTGGGCCGTTTACTGGCCCAAAAAAATGTAGTAAACACTCCACGGACTTGGTTAAAGTAGGACATGGGGATTCTCACCGGCAATGCTTGAAAGAGATAAAGGAATTTTGGCACCACACTCATTTTTAGAATATTACATCTCCCAAACCATGAGTGTATTCCTTTACTCCAGCCTTCCAATAAAGTTCTAACTGCGCTAAGTAATGGTACAAAGTTTAACTCAAAAGTATTTACTAAATTTGAGGGTATTCGTGTTCCTAAATAATTCAGTGCTTTAGTTGTCCATCTGAACTTAAATCTATATTCTAACCCATTTTTGATGGAATCCGGAAGTGCCACCCCCATCGCCTCTGATTTACCATAATCTATTTTTAAGTTTGACATAATCCCATATAATTCTACTTCTTTCATTAGATTTGGTATCGAAATTTGTGGTCTTGCTAGTGAGAAGAGCATATCATCCGCATATGCCGATACTTTATATTCCTTTCCCCCATCTCAATACCCACTATATCCGGGTTCTGTCGTATTTTATTTAAAAGCGGTTCTAATGTTAGGGCGAATAAAAAAGGCGACAGAGGGCAGCCCTGCCGGGTTCCATTTGTAATAGCAAAAGGCCTAGACTAAATCCCATTTACTTTTACCAGTGCACAAGGACCCGTGTACACTCCTGCTATCCATTGAACCATTCTCTCACCTAATCCCATCTGTTTTAGGACCTCAAACATGAATTTCCAGCTTACTCTGTCAAATGCTTTTTCTGCATCTGTATTTAAAAAAACACTCGGTATCTTCTTGTGATTTACCCTATGAATCAAATTTAACACTTTTATAGTGCTGTCTCTTGCCTCTCTTGTCTGGATAAATCCTACCTGGTCAAGATGTACTATTTCAGGAAGATAAGACTGTATACGGAATGTTAAGATCTTTGTCAAAATGTTTAAATCCACATTTAACAGGGATATTGGTCTATAGCTACTACAGCTCGCTGGGTCCTTCCCCTCTTTTGGAATAACTTTAATATGTGCTGTTACGGTCTCCAACGGTAACACCACTGTTTGTCCAACTTTATTAAACACCTTAGTCATATATGGCCCCAGATGTGTAATAAAACTTTGGTAATATTGTATGGTTAACCCGTCCGGGCCTGGTGCTTTACCATGTTTTATTGTTTTCATTATTGTTTGCACTTCCTCTATTGTAATTGGTCTCTCTACTTCCCTTCGAGCTGGCGATGATAATCTAGACAGTCGTGAGAAGGACATGTATTTCTCAAGAGACCGTGGGGAAACCGATATCTCTGATAAATTATATAATGAAGTGTAATATTCCCCAAATTCTTGCGCTATTTCTTTTAGAAGAAAGCGTTTTTGGTCTGCTTTTATTTTAATCATTGGTGTATATGACCGTGTCTGTTGTTTCTTTATTTTTTTTGCTAGTAGTTTACCATATTTGTCTCCTGAATAATACTCTATCCTCCTCCCGTACTGAAGAATTGCTTCGGCCTTATATCGTAGAAGGTCGGCTATTTGTCTTCTAAGATGTGCTAATTCTATCCCTACACTTATTTCTGTTCTTTTTTTGTGTTGTATCTCGAGTTCCTGTATCTTTTCTAATAAATCTTTTATTTGTTCTTCTCTAGCCTTTTTCACTCAAGATCCATGTTTAATTAAAATACCTCGCATTACTGCTTTATGGGCCTCCCATACTATACCCGAGTAACTCTCTTCGGTATCATTTATCTGGAAATACCACTTAATTTCGTTGGTCAAGTCTTCTATAATTTGGGGGCTCTGTAGTAAACTTTCATTTAATCGCCATTTCCAATCTGTTGATTGGGTCCCCCCTTTTAAAATTAACTCCATTGTAAGTGGTGCGTGATCTGTCCATATTATACTGTATTTCCTATGGATATGTCCTTTACCGACTGAAGTAACTGATGGGGTACCAGAAAAAGATCTATTCGGGAGTATTTTTGGTGTGGATTCGAGAAGCAAGTATAGTCCCTCTCCTCTGGATGTATAATACACCACCCATCTACCAGTTGAAGGTCGTGTAATTTCCGAAAGATGCGTCTTCTAATTCCACTAGATACCGATGAGGTCCCCCCGGATGTATCTACTTTGGGGTCTTGGGGCATATTTATATCTCCTCCACATATCAACTTTCCCTCCTTGAAATTTGTCAATTTTGAGAGTACTTTAATCAAAAAATTATCTTGGTGTTCATTTGGTAGGTACATGGTGGCTAGAGTTACCTTCTACCCGCCTATAGCACCTTTAAGGAAAATATATCTTCCCCCAGGATCCAAACATTTATCCGTGAGTGTCCATGGTATTCTGTTTGAGATTAGAATCGCCACACCTTTAGTTTTGGCTTCTTGATTTGAAGCTTGATATACATGTAGCGGGGGTCTAAATTTAGGGGGTACATCTGGGTGGTAGTATGATCCAGGATGTGCTAATTATGAAAGGATTTACACCATTCAAATTGTGGAGGACTTGGTGGTGTGCTATTCTCCTTGACCTGTGGGTGGCGATGTTCCCACGGGTCGAGGTAGAATCATTGCCACAGTGCTGTCTCCTTTTTGTCCCATTCCAGCGGTGGTACAGCGGGGCGGGGAACCTGCTGTGGCGTCACGGGAGGATATAAAGGGGAGAGACGCCCTCGCCACGAGGTCTTCTTCTTCTGCATCCCGCACCCAGGCACCTTAGGCCTGGGTGCTGGCGGTTCGGAGTTCCGGCCTAGGTGCCCATGGCCTGGCCGGAGCGGTGTTGGAGTCCATCCCAGGCACCTTAAGCCTGGGGTGAGGTACTACATCAGAGGCCTGGGGCTCAGTGACTTCGACTGGGTCCCGCAAGGGCGGATTTGTCCGAGGGTCCCTGAGGTGGATGGGGCTCGTATCTGAGGCGAGGAGGCCGGAGAGGTCACCCTTCTGAAGAAACGGAGCAGCATCAACCCGGTGACAGAGGGGCCTCTGGTAACTCTCTTGGAGGGACATCTTCCCCCTGATAGGGGCCACAACGCAGCGAAGGTACTCCTGTTTCTGTTCTCTGGGGTCGCTGGTAGAGACCCTGAAGTTTCTCTGGGGTTCTTTCACAAGCTATGGGCTTTAGCAACCGCTGGTGAATCCACAGTGGTTTAGTTTACTTATCAGGACAGTGCCTCGACCTGCTCACCCCACCGTATTGAACTGTTTATTGGGTCTCAACCAGTCGGCTGGAAAAGGACTGTTTATTGGAGTGTGTCAATAAACAAGAGTTGGACCCTCTATCGGTGTGTGGAACTCTGGTTAATGGGAGCAAAGGGGAGTGTCAGTACAGCAGGACTTGGTTCTTAAAGAGACACACAGGCCCGAGGAGAATAACAGGTACTGGCCTTCACCTCACCATCAGCAATGGGGAGGACATGGGCCGTAGCGCATCTCACCCTCATGTACAATATACCCCTAGACCAAAAAGAGGGGGTGAGGCCGCTACACGTGGGGGCTCGTAAGTCCGGGATAATGTGCGTTTTGAATATGGAACTGAGAACGTCTGTGTTTGAACTTTGCTGCCCGGAGGAGTTCCGTGTGGGTCGGCCATATTACTGGCCAAAGTGCATCCCTGCTCGAAGTCGTGGACATGACCCTAAGACGGGAAAGGCCCATGCAGAAGAGCAAGAAGAGGGAGAAGTCCAGCCGTGTGACGTATTACATGTGGGGGCTTTTACTGCACTGCGCCATGAGGCACCCCATAGCTGCGCAGTTCATTGGCGGAGACTGGTGGAAGCCCGCGAAAACGTGCAAGTTGTGGGAGGAGTCTGGCCATGTGAGGAGATACACGTGGAGACTCCGGCGCGTGGTCAGTGCGTGATGGAGCAGCAGATAGTCGGGATGACCTCAAGTTCCCCGTGGATTCCGGTTCCCTACCCCACGAAGATGACTGCTTTTGCTGCTCCCCTTACAGACACAGGGATAAGACTTAGGCCCCGAGGGCAGTTGGCTCTGTACACCTGCAGAGACACGGAGGCCCTCGGCGTGATCTGTCCCGGATGCTCGGGACTGGTGGTCAACCTGAAGCCATTTGGGCGATGTGAGGCGTGCAAGGAGTTTCTATTCGAGGTGGAGCCATCCACAGCAAGGCCCCGGGCCCTTCGCCTCAACTGCCTCACAGGTACCGCTACTCCGGAAGGGGAGATCCAGGCCTTTGCGGAGGTTCCTGTACGCACTGACCAGGGCAATGTGACTGCCCAACCAGAGACTGAGAGAGAAAAATCAGAGGATGCTGCTTCGGTCGCCACAAGCTTCCTGCTCCCACCTCCGAAGAGGAAAGTCGGCCTGGTACAGGCCTCCTGTGGTCGTGGTCGAGCTTCACCCCGCCGCTTGCCTGGCCTGGATGGCGCCGGTAGAGAGAAAAGTCCTGGACATCCTGCTTCTTCAAAAGATCCAGGTGAGCCAGGGGCTGGGACTGTGGTGGTGGTTGGAGGTGTCGGGAGTCCACAGTCGGTGGAGCCCGTAAGGGAGGGTGATTCCGTGTTAACCGGGAATTACCTACCCGCAGAGATGTATGACACTTCCGACCTGGAATCGCTGTCGGACTGTGGAGATGATGGTGAAATTGACGAACTCTTTCACCGCAAGGGCTGGGACAAAAAGCCATTGCCCGTGCTACGTGCACCATGGGATCTGCCTATGTCCACAGGAGACAGTACGCCTCGGGCGGAAGCCCCAGAGCTCACGAGGAAGCCTAGTCCTCTGCTTGTTCTTCCACCACCCGCAGCATCACCCGTTCTGGTAGCAGGAACACAGCGTGCATCACTGCGGGCACCGAGATTCAACCCATCAGAGGTAGTTAAAGTACCTCGGCATCCAGAAGCCATCGTGCCGCCCGGAGAAGGAGAGCGGGCCACGATGCCACCTTTGGCCCGACTGCAGAGGCTCTTCAGTCAGAGGGTTGCCCCGTGAGTATGGATGGGAGTATCCTTACTTGCTCGGGACTTGCTTTTTGAGGTCGAAGTCCTGCGGCAGCGATGGTATGACAAGTTTGTCTGGGAGAAGCTTAAAGTGCCTCATGCCCGCCGGTACTTGTCCTGTTCACCATCAGTGTCTAAACAATTCAAGGACTGCAGAGCGGAATGGATGTTGGGACGTCATATCCATGCAGACAAGGTGCTTATCTACCGGAAGGATGGAGAGGCCATTGACTATACTGTTGAAACCTTTGATAAGCATCTTAAGCTCCTGTTCTTACCGCATCCTAAGTTCTATTTGTAGGAGAAAAGACTCCTGTATGTTCTCTCGTTGCTGGAATTTCTGGAAGTGTTTTCCCAGAATACAAGAACTGTGCCCTGTTTTTTTTTTATTTGGGCTTTTCCACTCTCTGAAGAAATGGGAGCTGTTTGTTTTGTTCTCCCTTTTTCTTCATGCATTAAAGGCAAAGACATTGGGGTAGAATCAGAGTAGGGACACAGTCAGAAGAAGGAGGGTTGTCTGGAAGATTCAACCAAGTGTCATCACCGTGACACTGTCACCAGGTGGCAGTGTTGTGCAACGACTGTTTTTTTTTTTTCACTTGCACCACCTTACTCATTGGAGCGAATGGGTCTCTCGGCTGATAGACCCATTCATTCCAAGTTACACCAATGTGTTAGGATGTTGTGTTTTCTTTTTTTCCCCCCTCTGCAGGAGATACATCTGTCAAGGCTACTGAGTATGGGGTGGTTCTTAGACAGTAATGGGAGGGATTGTAATTTTGTACATGTTCAAATGGTTTTATTGCAAAGTTCTATTATTGTATGTTCCCCTTCCCTTGAGCAGGTCTTGGCACAAATTGGGATTTCAAATTTGAGGGATGGCCTCTGGGTCAGGCCTATGTTACCACTCCTTGGGAGACATGGGTTTGCACCGGACGCTGGGGACCAGCGTCAAATCACTAGGGGGAGAGTGTAGGGGGGTCTAAATTTAGGGGGTACATCTGGGTGGTAGTATGATCCAGGATGTGCTAATTATGAAAGGATTTACACCATTCAAATTGTGGAGGACTTGGTGGTGTGCTATTCTCCTTGACCTGTGGGTGGCGATGTTCCCACGGGTCGAGGTAGAATCATTGCCACAGTGCTGTCTCCTTTTTGTCTCATTCCGGCGGTGGTACAGCGGGGCGGGGAACCTGCTGTGGCGTCACGGGAGGATATAAAGGGGAGAGACGCCCTCGCCACAAGGTCTTCTTCTTCTGCATCCCGCGCCCAGGCACCTTAGGCCTGGGTGCTGGCGGTTCGGAGTTCCGGCCTAGGTGCCCATGGCCTGGCCGGAGCGGTGTTGGAGTCCATCCCAGGCACCTTAAGCCTGGTACTACATCGGAGGCCTGGGGCTCAGTGACTTCGACTGGGTCCCGCAAGGGCGGATTTGTCCGAGGGTCCCTGAGGTGGATGGGGCTCGTATCTGAGGCGAGGAGGCCGAAGAGGTCACCCTTCTGAAGAAACAGAGCAGCATCAACCCGGTGACAGAGGGGCCTCTGGTAACTCTCTTGGAGGGACATCTTCCCCCTGATAGGGGCCACAACGCAGCGAAGGTACTCCTGTTTCTGTTCTCTGGGGTCGCTGGTAGAGACCCTGAAGGTTTAAGTTCTTTCACAAGCTATGGGCTTTAGCAACCGCTGGTGAATCCACAGTGGTTTAGTTTACTTATCAGGACAGTGCCTCGACCTGCTCACCCCACCGTATTGAACTGTTTATTGGGTCTCAACCAGTCGGCTGGAAAAGGACTGTTTATTGGAGTGTGTTAATAAACAAGAGTTGGACCCTCTATCGGTGTGTGGAACTCTGGTTAATGGGAGCAAAGGGGAGTGTCAGTACAGCAGGACTTGGTTCTTAAAGAGACACACAGGCCCGAGGAGAATAACAGGTACTGGCCTTCACCTCACCCACAGCAATGGGGAGGACATGGGCCGTAGCGCATCTCACCCTCATGTACAATATACCCCTAGACCAGAAAGAGGGGGTGAGGCCGCTACATACATTTGGAAAATGTCTATTTTGGAGGTAGGGGAAGGCACCCTCCTTAAATTGGGTTTCCTGTATAAATCCTACATCAGTCTTTAGGTATTTTAACTCATTCAATAGCATCTTACATTTTTCGGGGATATTAAGCCTTCTAGCATTTAGTGACGTAATCCGTATTTTATCCATCTTCCAACCCAGCAGCTAACTGACACAGTAGTCCACACCAAACAAAAAAAAATATTTTCCCGTAGGTGCCGAAATTGGGGTATTGGTCTACAATGGAATTAGTGGCCGAGCTCCCCCCCCCTCCCCCAGTGCATTCTTACCTTATTTAACCCTCTAGTGCAGCCCCCTCCTTGTCCTCTATCTCATCACCAATCTCCTAACCCTTCCTTCTCCCGTCCCTTTTCATGATATAAATCTAGTCCTGTGTCTTTGTTTGGGTAAATCAACCCACCCTCACAGTCTCTGTAATATTTTTCTCCCCTCTCTCCCCCCTCTTCTCCTCCCCATATAAAACACTTACTACTTCATTCGGCATTATCTCACCTCCTAGGTAGTATCCTCTTTCCCCTAAACTTCCGTGTTTTACTCATCTCTCTTTCTCTTTTCTCTCCCTTCTCCCTCCCTCCCCTTCTTCTTCTCTTAGGTATATTATCTTTCCTTATTATCTATACCCATTCTGTCCGTCCCGGCTCAAAACATTCATATTAATATCATATGACACATTATTACTTTATTTTATTTCTTCAAATAATATCCCCCTGCCTTATTCCACGTCAAAAGGGGGATACCTTTAATAATATCTCTTCTTTTCATTCCCCTCCCCACCCCCTCTCCGTAAAATAAAGACCCATACCCATTCTCCTCCCCACTTCCCTCCTCCCTGCCCTCCTCCCTCCTTACATACCGGGTCTCCTCCGGAGGTTTTTCTTAATCATCCTACTATATTATTCTTTAGCTTAAATTTCTGAATACATGACAATTCCTGTAACCCTTCACACCTGATATGTCTCCCTCCTCCCTTTGTGTGTTATTGTTTTATTCTAATCCTTATATTCCCTTTCCCCACTTCCTCCTTATCCCCCCCCCCCGCCCTCTTTTATTCTCCACAAATATATCTTTATTAATGTGCTATACTAATATATTATTTAGTGTTTTATTTTATGTGTCTGTGGACAATTGTTGTCATGTAATAGTGCTGTCTCGCCCCCCCCCACCATTCACCCCCTTCTATAGCCTCTTCCCGATTACTCCTACCTAAACCCCCTCCCTCCCCGCCCCCCCTTCCCCATCCACCTATGAGAAAAATTGATTGGTCTGATTGTGTAAAAACAAAAAGTGACTTTCCCTCTTGTGCTAGAAACCCAATAGTCCCAGTTCTTTTCCGTGTATTCAATTCAAAATCACATTTCAATAGTATATATATAGTCTTTCATTATTATAAGGATGTTTTTATATTTCATATTCTTCCTCCTGCCCGGGGCCTTCCCCCTCTGGCTTCACAGCTAAGGGGCCTGTAAAGTCCTGGGGGGGATGGAGGGATATCCAAAGAAAAACTGTCAAAGGCCGGTGGAATGGAGAGGTGGATATAGGGGCCTGTCCGAAATAATTCCATGTAGGGGTGGAAACAGGAAAGCATGGAGAGGAGAAAAAAAAAAAAGGGAGACAAAAAATATAAAAAAAAAAGAGAAAAAAAATATATCCCTTGGAAACTGATCCTCAGATAACAGCTACCAATGACAATGCTCTTTTCCTCCTTCTTTCCGGAGGTGGTAGAGAAAAAATATCACAGAGAAATTTTTTACCATAATCACCCGAACAAAAAAATAATTAAATAATAATGATGGGGAACTAAAAATTCCTAGTTCCCCTACTCCCATTAGGTAGCTTGTTTAAGTGATCCGATTATAATATGGGGGTCTATAGTCCTTAAAAAAAAAAAAAAAAAAGGAAGAGAGAAGTAATTCATTGCTATTTCAATTTAGTCTTGTTCTTATAACTCATGCTTCTCCTGTCCCAGCCACATTTTCTGTAATTGGCTCCTGTCACCCACCACTAGTCTGCGTTGGGGCTCCCCTATTTCTCGTTTGTAGGCCCCCTTTACGTGTTCTTCTCTCTATTGGTTGCAACCAATCTGGTACCTCAAGTCCTTCTATCCGCAGGAAATTAAATAGCTCTGGTAGTTCCGAAGGAAGGGAGAGTAAGAATGACAGGGCTCCTTTCTTCACAAACAAAGACATTGGGTACCTCCAGCTATATGAGCCCCCTACTGATTTGATCTTTTCTAAGAGCGGGCGCAATTGTGCCCTCCGCTGCAATGTGGCCCATGAGAGATCTGGTAGAATTTTGATTGTCATACCCTCGAAAGATATTGTTTCAGCCTCCCAGGCTTTGCGACTAACCACTTCTTTATGTGTATAGCGATGGAAACGGCCGATAACATCTCTAGGCCTATCAGGATCTGAGGACCGGGGTCCCAAGGCTCTGTGCAACCTATCAAATTCAATTCAAATTCAATTTCCTTTCCTTGTTGACAGATTGATATTACCACTTTGTGTAGCGATACCTCCTCAACCTCTTCCGGGATACCTCTAAATCTGAGAGGGTACGATCTTCAATCTCTTCAAATTTTAGCTGTATGGAGGAGTTCTGTGTTTCCCATGGGGGCTGTTCTCTTCCCTTTTCCTCGACCGGTGCGATCCGTTCTTCCATCCTAGCCGTGCATGTCTCTTCGGCCGTAATTTTATCTGACATGGCTTGCACTTCAGTTCTAATGAGCTGTAATTCCTTCCTATGGCCCTCTTCCAGTCTTGACACCAATGTTTCCATCTCATCCCGCGTCGGAAGCGTTTTTAAAATAGCCATTTTCTCACGCGTTGGTAATAGACATGTGCACACTGAAATATTTCGTTTCGGAATTTCGTTTTTGTCCGAAAAATAAATTTATTTAGTTACTCCCGAAATTCATTTTTATTTATTTTGTTTTTCGTTAGAAATTGCATTCGTCCGAAAATCTGAATTAATTAAGGTCGAATCTGTCATTGAAGGCTTATGGTGTCTGTCGAATGTTCAAAGAAGATTTGACGGAGCAGTGAAACTGTACGACGCTGCAATCATACATTTCCGGTCGAATGTTCCGCCCACAAGCTATAGAAGAATTCTAATGTTGTATGACTAGTAATAATTATATTTATTCATTACTATTACTAGTCAACCAACATTAGAATTCTTCTATAGCCTATGGGCGGATGCATTTGACCGGAAATGTACGATTGCAGCGTCGTACAGTTTTGCTGCACCGTCGAATCTTCTAACTTTCAATGCTTTGTCGAATCTTCGTCATTCTAGCTATTTTACTGCTCCTCCTCTTTGGTTACAATCAGCCAATAACATTCATCATCAACTTTATTTTTATTTTACTTCCCCCACCCAATTCCAGCAGTGATCTTTTCTCTCTATGTCGAATCTTTTCTCTCTATAATAACAAATCTTTTCTCTCCTATGTCGAATCTTTTCTCTCCTATGTCGAATCTTTTCTCTCCTATGTCGAATCTTTTCTCTCCTATGTCGAATCTTTTCTCTCCTATGTCGAATCTTTTCTCTCCTATGTCGAATCTTTTCTCTCTATAATGTCGAATCTTTTCTCTCTATAATGTCGAATCTTTTCTCTCCTATGTCGAATCTTTTCTCTCCTATGTCGAATCTTTTCTCTCCTATGTCGAATCTTTTCTCTCCTATGTCGAATCTTTCTCTCCTATGTCGAATCTTTTCTCTCTATAATGTTGAATCTTTTCTCTCTATGTAGAATAATCTTGAACTAATAGAGTTAAGGTTAGGCACATTCGACCACAGGTTCGATAGACACAGATTGTTATTGTCAGCGTCACGTCGAATCTCCTATCTATATCGAACTGTTGTAGCAACGAAAACTAAAATAAAGCATTTGTTTATGTCGGATCTTTCGGTTTTCGGATTCTGTGCTTTCGTTTTCGTTTGCTAAAACGATAACGAAAATAGCTGAAATTCGGACGAAAATGCATTCGGACGAAAACGAATGCACATGTCTAGTTGGTAATGCTTGTAAAACCGGCATCAAATCTACACCTCCCGATGTTATGTCCATCTTTCTTCTCTGGGCCTCTGCTTGTGTCTCAGAATATGTTTCAGAATATGTCTCAGCGCATGTCCCGTCCTGCTCTCGCCCCCTCTTTATCTCAAAAGACGAGGAGAGACTCATACGAGGTGCTGCTCTCGGAATCTCAATATAGGAAGCCCCCCTTGTTTCAACCACAGAAGCCCGTGCTATTGCTGCCCGCGTCCACGGGAAGCATTCTTTAATCTCGGGCTGTATTGTCTGCGGCTGCTTAATAGAGGTTTTCTTCACCTGTTTTTCTTCTCCCTTTTTCCTTGCACTTCTCATCCCTTGGGACACTCCAAGTTGCACACTGTCCTGTATCCTGTGTTCAGTGCTACCATTCACTATTTGTCTGCTATCTATACAGCCCACACAGAGTATTTTATACTTTTGATGTTGGTAGAGGGCTTTACCTAATTCTTTGTCAAAATTTCAAAGCAACTTTAAAAAAATAAATAAAAAATTCAAAGCAGGAAAAAAAATTCCAGTCCCAAATGAGAGCATGGGAGAAGAAAAAATAAAAAAAAAGTCCCCTATCCACAATATTCTTACTATTCACAGCCCACAATGGTATTGTGCTCAGTCCATAATACATGAAGAGGTTAAGATTTTATAGCTCGGCTTAATGCTCCTATTGCCAATAACTGGGTATAATAAAGTCACAGTACCTTGAGGTGGTTCTTTATATTCTTTATGTCTGGAGCATATCAGCCGACCAGCCAGTACTAGGGGACCCCCAAACACAGGGAACAAAAGACCTGAGAAAGTCCTGATCTGTATCTTGGCTGTATCTCAGCCAGGGCGGGAGAACTGCTGGCTGATGGCTGCGGGATAGCTGCGGGATGGATGGCGGGGTGAATGGCGTCTTGTCTCTGCTACATTCCTGGGATTCGAGTGGTACCGTGGCACTGCTATTACCTTTCCTGACGCTCTTCGATGGAGATCCACGGTCCGCAGGACTGTCTTCCCGTCTTCCCATCTTCCAGTGTTTAATCTTCGGCGCACTGACCAGCTCTCAAGCAGCTCACAAGCAGGAGACTCAGACAGACAGCTGCACTAAACCGCAGCGTAAAACGCTTCCTGCCTTCCCCGCCTTTCACATACCCACAGTCACCAGGTTACCGGGCTACAGGGTCTCGCTCCTCTCGCTATGCACTGGAGGGTTTAGACGGAGCTCAGCAAACAACCTCCCTACTCCTCCATTGCTAGGCCCCCCCTTTTTTCAACCAGATTAACTAAGCAACTATGTAACTTTTTTATTCTTTTGCCACCATGAGGGGTTGTTTTTACCCCCACACTTTACATTTTATACTCTACATATATTGTTTTTTAACAAAAAGCTGGTACAAAGTTATGTTCACGTGTTTTGTACCTCATGCAGCCTGTGCAAAGAACTGATGAATCTGAAAATGTAGGATGAGCTGCGGGCTTGGTTCAAATCCATGCTCAGATCAAATTTTGCTTGTTTAGAGGTTGGGCTACAGTGGAAAGTCACAGCCTCCTGCTCTGGCTGGTTGTTAAGTAGCTGGCGGCTTCTAACATCCCCAAAAAATTTAATTGTTCCCTCAAAAAATCATACCTGAAAAAAAAGGAAGGGGGGCAGCATGCCCCCCCCACCCTCCTAAATTTTACCAAGCAGCATGCCCTCAGCATGGGGAGTGTAGCATCTTGCCCAAATACTTGCGAGGAAACGTGCCTCTTCTCCACAACCCTCGCCCAGTGGTTGTGGGGTCTGCAGGTGAAGCGGTAGGGGGTGGATAGTACTACCTACTCATTTACAAATTTATACTTAGTAAATCAAGACACCACATACTTTGACAAGTCTTTTATTAAAAAGCTGTTGTTCATCATGATTGATTAGGATCTGGATCATTGAAGGTTGACAGGGTTAATGATGGATTTACATCATGGTACCATTTAAAAAATAAATAAAGGACTTGTCAAAAAATGTGGTGTCTTTATTTACTGCTTACTTTTTTGTGAACAAGCAAGGGTTTCTTGTATCCATTATTCAATCACATAGTCAGTAGCTGAGGACCCACCTTTTTTTAAAGGAGGTTTTAAGTTTCTGATAACCTGCAGACCCTTACATCCACTGGTCTAGGGTTGTGGGGAAGAGGCCTTTGTCCTCATCAACAACCAGATAAGGTGCTTTTCCAGGGGGGTATCCCCTTGCAAGGTACCCTCCCCATGTTGAGGGCATGTGACCGGGTATTATTAAGAAGGGGGGGTGTATGCTCATCTACCCCCCTTTCCTGGCTGCATTCCAGAATACCGATCACTTTTTTTCTTGGTTTCACACTTGTCCGACAAACGCTCCGACGTTGGGAGCTCATGTCTCATGACGTGTGAAAATCAATGTTTCCCTATGGGAGCCGTCTTAACTGGTCCGACACATGTCAGTCTGACTTTGAAAATGCTCCCTGTACTACTTTGGTCCGACTTTGATCCTACTTCAGCCCATTGACTATCATTGAAGTCGGATCAAAGTCGGACTGCAGTCTTGCATGATCCGACTTTGGCATGCGACTTGTGCTCTGCTGAACTTGAGGGGGAACTCCACGCCAAATTTCAAATAAAAAAACCGGCATGGGTTCCCCTCCAGGAGCATACCAGGCCCTTCGGTCTGGTATGGATTGTAAGGGGAACCCCCTAAGCCACAAAAACAGCGTGGGGTCCCTTCAAAATCCAAACCAGACCCTTATCCGAGCACGCAACTTGGCAGGCCGCAGGAAAAGAGGGGGGGGACGAGAGCGCCCTCCCCCTCCCTTCTGAACTGTACCAGGCCACATGCCCTCAATATGGGGGGTTTGGTGCTTTGGGGCAGGGGGGCGACCTGCGGTCCCCCACCCCAAAGCACCCTGCCCCCATGTTAATGAGGACAGGGCCTCTTCCCGACAACCCTGGCCGTTGGTTGTCGCGGTCGGCGGGCGGGGGCTTATCGGAATCCGGGAGCTCCCTTTAATAAGGGGGCCCCCATATCCCGGCCCCCCACCCTATGTGAATGAGTATGGGGTACATCGTACCCCTACCCATTCACCTGGTGGAAAAAATTAAAGGGGGCTCCCGGATTCCGATAAGCCCCCCCCCGCAGACCCCAACAACCAACGGCCAGGGTTGTCGGGAAGAGGCCCTGTCCTCATCAACATGGGGGCAGGGTGCTTTGGGGTGGGGGGGCCACAGGTCGCCCCCTGCCCCAAAGCACCAAACCCCCCATGTTGAGGGCATGTGGCCTGGTACGGTTCAGGTGGGAGGGGGACGCTCTCTTGTCCCCCCCTCATTTCCTGCCAGGTTGCGTGCTCGGATAAGGGTCTGGTTTGGATTTTGGGGGGACCCCCACGCCGTTTTTTCAGAGTAGGGGTTCCCCTTAAAATCCATACCAGACCGAAGGGCCTGGTATTCTCCTGGAGGGGAACCCATGCCGGTTTTTTATTTAAAATTTGTCGTGGAGTTCCCCCTCAAGATTCATACCAAACACAGTGCCTGGTATTGGCGGGGATCCAAGTCAGATCCCCGTTCATTGAAAGTCGGACATATGTCGGCTTCATGTCGCAGGGCAAAGTAGGACAGCTGTCGTGTCGCACAAGTGTGAACCCAGCCTTAAAATATCTTTTAATCAATTAAGAGTGGGTGAGCTGACCTTTCAGTTTATGCTTGCCTTTTACATACTCTAAAGATTTCCATACTAATTATATACTTATTAAGTTTTATAGGTACTTCATCTTCTCCTTAAATAAAAATAAAAACATGAGCAATAGTATTTGCCTTTACAGAGCCCTTTCTTTTAAAGAATGTTTATTAATACAAGAGTTGCCAGTACAAGTAAGCCATTAGTACATTCACATTAATGTTACTTGACCATGACTCCTGGGCAGTAATACATTACCTAGAAACAGTGCTGATGTGAGCACTGCAGAAATATAATGAATAATCCCATTCACATCACTCCATTAACACTCAGTTCTGCTATGAACTCATTACACAGCTCTTCAGAAGGATCTATACTATAAGTACATTACTATAGCCTGTGCTGGATATATGAGGTCAAGAGAAGCAGCTGCTACAAGCAGCAAGCTTGTTGGGTAGGAGGAAAAATATTGCTTTATGTTTATGTAGGAGACAATGGTGCCTTGGCTGTAAAAAATAACATATTACTAATATTAATGTAGCGCCCCTTTACTTTTAGGGGTGCTATGTACTTAAATTTAGGGGGTTGGTCTGAGCTAGTAGCCAGGCTCAGACCACTTTGATTGTTAGTATTCGCTTCTGCCTATGTGATGTAACCTAATGTACAGTTCCCTATGGCCTGTATGTGGCACTGCCATATCAGGTCAGGGTTGAACCGTGGGTGACATTGCTATGCCTTAGGGTGTCCTCTCTCGGCAGTGGTGCGGTGGGCATGGTTGGCAGGCTGTGCATGTTGGGAGAGGATGCATAAGGGGCAGACGCCATCTGTAAAAGGGGAGTGGAGCACTGGAGAAGGAGCGGTTCGCGCCACCTGGCCCTCCAGTCCAGGGGTGCGCGCGAGTATCAGTCTCAGGCACCTTTAGCCTGGGGCTTCAACTTCACTAGTAGGCCCAGCACCTTTAGCTGAGGCTTATCTCCAAAAGAGAAATCCCAGGGTGCCCGGGAGAGGGTGGACCTGCTCTAAGAAGAGGAGACCGGGGGAGGACCTTTCTGATGGACCGGAGAGAGTTCACGGTGAAAGAGAGGCCTGGTTACCTTCTGGAGGGATTCAGAGATCCGTCACAGGTTTTGCAACGTGCTATCGCTGGCACCTGAGAAGTTTGGGACTGAAAGATTCTGTGGCAGAGGATCTCCCGATCGTATCTCTAGGAAACCTAAAGTGAACGTTCGAGCATCACTCCGGCTGCTAGGATCCACTCTTACAGGGGACTATCCGGGTGAGCTAAACCTACTCGGGATCGAGTGGTGACTATTGTACCAGTTTGTGCCTGGACCTGTCTCCCAAACTTTACTGTCCTTTCTCTCATCCACCTTTCCTGTCTGCTCAACTTGAACTTTGCTTATAAAATAAACTCAGCGTTGGAGTTAAAGTGGTGTGGACATTGGCCTTCCTGGGGAGAAATAGAGACTTGTTCCTACACTCTAGGAGACAAGAACCAGTTAAAGGGGATAACTTGCTGCAGGACTCAAAATTGTTAACACCGCTCAACCTCTTAAAACAGGAGGGTACAGGTATATAGCACGGTGTGCCTTGACCTGCAAGTGAGCCAAAGGCAGGAAAAAGGTCTGTGTGCTACATTAATAATAATAATCATCATCATTAAAGAGTACAAAACCCCTTTTTATAATTTTTTTTGCAATTGTCCTTGCCCTCCCGCTGGGAAAGATCTCAGTGGCGACTGGTGGTATATTTTGGGGGAGGGGGGCTGCAAACAATCAACCTGCCGCCACCCCACCCCCCCTCAGTCGGTCAGTTACAGCAGAGGTCATCAACCCCCGGTCCCCGGCCCAAAGCCGGGCCGTACCGCCTCTCTAGCTGGGCCGCAACGTGAATGACACTG
This sequence comes from Rana muscosa, assembly GCA_029206835.1. Classification (NCBI taxonomy): domain Eukaryota; kingdom Metazoa; phylum Chordata; class Amphibia; order Anura; family Ranidae; genus Rana; species Rana muscosa. The sequence continues at coordinate 795,810,781 of CM055118.1, forward strand.
TCCGGGCCGTACCGCCGCTACAGCCAGGCCACGGAGGAGACCGTCAGTGATGCAGCTGCCCGAGCAGAGAGATGACATCATCTCCCTGCGCTACGCCCGCCCGAACATACAGCGCTGCAAGGCTACGCTACACAGAGGCGCGGCCAGCCAATGAGAGAGAGAGAATGACGTCATATCTCCGCCCACCCTCGCTATGTACCTGTACTGGCTTTCCCGCAATCTCTAACGGCTCCCCCTCACTTTCCCGTGAGACTGTAAGTACAGTGGGCACTGCAGAGGGACTTGGACATTTAATATTTTTTTTCTACTGGAACATTTAATAATTTCTTTATACTGGGACATTTAATCATTTTTTTATACTGGGACATGTAATGTCCCAGTATAAAAAAAATGATTAAATGTCCCAGTATGAAAAAAAAAGATTAAATGTCCCAGTATAAAAAGATTATTAAATAATTTTTTTATAGTGGGACATTTAATAATATTTTTATACTGGGACATTTAATATTTTTTTTATACTGGGACATTTAATCATTTCTTTATACTGGGACATTTAATAATGTCTTTATACTGGGACATTTAATCATTTTTTTAAACTGAGACATGTAATCATTTTTTTATACTGGGACATTTAATAATATTTTTACACTGGGACATTTAGGGCCGGTTCACACTGCAGCGATGTCAGAGTTTGGATGTGAATCGCACCGCACTGCAGTGCACATCACATGCGATCTCTGTGCGATGCGATTTCAGCCATACAAATCGTATGGCTGAGTTCGCATCAAACTCGCACAGGACCCTTTTTTTTTGTCCGCAGCAGAATCGGATCGCATGGGTTCACACCCATGCGATCAGATTCCTGTCCAAGTTTGCAGATCGCACTGCGATATACGAACTGATTTGGGGGTGTCGTTAACTTTTAACTGACAATCCCAGCAGTTCGCATAGGGCAATGTGAACTGCCGCCGGAAAACCTGCGATGCGGGAACCCGCAGTCGATTCGCAGGGTTCCCGCACCGCAGCAGTGTGAACCGCCCCTTAATATTATTTTTATACTGGGACTTTAAATAAGGGCCGGTTCACACTGCTGCGATGCGGGAACCCTGCGAATCCTCTGCGGGTTCCCACATCGCAGGTTTCCCGGTGGCAGTTCACACTGCCCTATGCAAACTGCTAGGAGTGTCAGTTAAAAGTTAATGACACCCCCAAATCAATTCTCATATTGCAGTGCGATCTGCAAACTCGGACAGGAATCGGATCGCATGGGTGTGAACACGATTTGTATGGCTGAAATTGCATCGCATGTGATTTGCAGTGCGGTGCGAATCACATCCGAACTCTGACATCGCAGCAGTGTGAACCGGCCCTAATACTTTTAATAATACTTTTATACTGGGACTTTTAGAATACTTTTAATAATACTTTTATATTAGGACTATTAATAATAATTTTATAATAAAATCAATTAGTGACACTCTGTTACGGTTTGGTGGCAGGTGACAGTGACAATCCACATCTGGTGACAGGCCGCAGCAGTGGCAATCCTCATCTGGTGACAGGCCGCAGCAGTGGCAATCCACATCTGGTGACAGGCCTCTGGTGACAGGCCACAGCAGTGGCAATCCACATCTGGTGACAGGCCGCAGCAGTGACAATCCACATCTGGTGACAGGCCGCAGCAGTGGCAATCCACATCTGGTGACAGGCCGCAGCAGTGGCAATCCACATCTGGTGACAGGCCTCTGGTGACAGGCCACAGCAGTGGCAATCCACATCTGGTGACAGGCCGCAGCAGTGACAATCCACATCTGGTGACAGGCCACAGCAGTGGCAATCCACATCTGGTGACAGGCCGCAGCAGTGGCAATCCACATCTGGTGACAGGCCGCAGCAGTGGCAATCCACATCTGGTGACAGGCCGCAGCAGTGGCAATCCACATCTGGTGACAGGCCTCTGGTGACAGGCCACAGCAGTGGCAATCCACATCTGGTGACAGGCGGCAGCAGTGACAATCCACATCTGGTGACAGGCCGCAGCAGTGGCAATCCACATCTGGTGACAGGCCGCAGCAGTGGCAATCCACATCTGGTGACAGGCCTCTGGTGACATGCCACAGCAGTGGCAATCCACATCTGGTGACAGACCGCAGCAGTGGCAATCCACATCTGGTGACAGGCCACAGCAGTGGCAATCCACATCTGGTGACAGGCCGCAGCAGTGGCAATCCACATCTGGTGACAGGCCGCAGCAGTGGCAATCCACATCTGGTGACAGGCTTTGCTAACTAGCCAAAATGAGTAAAAAACAAACGTCATTGGAGAGCTTTTTTGAAAAGGGGGAAAGACCCAATGATGAGACAACAGAAGACTCTTCTAATGCCTCGTACACACGGCCGAGTTTCTTGTCCAAAACCGGCAAGAAAAGTGCCGCGAGAGCTTTATTGTCGAGAAAAACGTTCGTGTGTATGGTTTTACGACGAGAAAACTGCCGTGAATCTCAACGAGAAATTAGAGAACCTACTCTCTTTTTTCTCGTCAGGATTCAAGATTTCCTCGTCGTGTTTCTCATCGGCCTGTTTTGTGACGAGAAAATGGTTCGTGTGTATGCTTTTACGACTCTTCCAAAAGCGCGCATGCTGAGATGCAAGTATGAGACATCTTCTGCTAAATCAAGCCTTCGTAATGGAGATAGCACATTCGTCACGCTGTAAATTATTGCATCGTTTAAATGTTGTGCATTGAAATCTTCTTTAGAATGTTACATTAATCTAAACGAATGAACTTGTTTTGCTGCTGATATTCACACAGAGTTATAACTATCTTTTTTAAAGCTTTTTCATGCTGCTCTTAATTAGATTTAGGTGTATTATATCGTGCAAGATCTTCTGAATATTTTAATGTTTTATATTTTTAAAACAGATGTTAATTGTAATTTGTCAATGTTTTGATAGTGATCTCCCATTGTATATTTGAATTTTTTTTGTGTCAAGTTTACACCCTATATTTTTTAAATAATTTTTTTTTTTTGATTTGGGGTTGTTATCTGTCTCTTTTTTTTTGGTGTCAAATGTATCTGCTTACTCCAAAGCTAAATTAAAAATTTGAAAAAATAAACATAGTCAAGTATGAACTTAAACCAAAAAAAACATTTATTCATGTTTTTACAAAAATAAAGAGAAGGCAGCGCTGGAGAACCTGCTGCCATTTGTGCATCCCAGGGACCCCAGAGCACACATCAACCCTGTGTGGACACTAAAATTGGGAGCTTGAGAAGGCCAACAGTTCTGAGCACAATCTGATGCTGGCCTCCCAGAGGTCAGGAACAGCAGCAGGTGATATATATGTGCCAAGTGTGTGGTACTACAACAGGCTGCCTTCTGTCTGACCACAATGAAGCAAGGCCATCACTTCCTCGTCTTCTTGGCAGCCTTCCCTGCAGCCTTCCCTGAAGCCTTCCCTGCAGCTTTCCTTCTTCGTGTGGCTGGAGGCTGGGCCACTGGAGGGGTACTCCTGTCAGGAGGAGGAGGAGGTGGAGGAGAAGGGGGTGGCGCAGAAGAAGAAGGTGGAGGAGGAGGTGGAGGAGAAGGGGGTGGGGCAGAAGAAGAAGGTGGAGGTGGAGGAGGAGGTTGAGGTTGTGATAGCTGTGCCACCTCACATATGGCCGTATTGGGGGTAATTCTCTCCATCACCCCCTTGTTCAGCAAGGTGATGAGCAGGGGCTCGCATAGGAGGCATTGCTCCATGCTCATCACCTTGAACTTTGCCTCAACTAGGCCGGCAATGGCCTCTTCAGGGGATGTGGGCTCCTGGAGGGTGGCATGTGCCTCTCTAATAAGGGCCATTGCTGCCTCACTAGTGGTCCTGTCCCTCCTGCTTCTTTTTGGAAGGCGGATGGGAGGCACCTGAGATCTAGTGCTTCTCCTGGGCCCTGCCACCTCCTGGCTGCCACTGGGCCCTGCCACCTCCTGGCTGCCACTGGGCCCTGCCACCTCCTGGCTGACAGTGGGCCCTGCCACCTCCTGCCTCACAGTGGGCCCTGCCTCCTCCTGCCTGACAGTTTCCAGACCCTCCTCCTGGCTGATTTCATCCTGTGTATGAAAAAGGGACATAGTTTAATATTTTGTTTTATTATTTTCATACAACTTTCAGATCATGAATGTAGCAATTTGAATGTAAATCAAGAAAAAAACTATTTTTTTTTAGGACTACATCAGATTGACTATTTAGCACCCAATTTAGGGCAGACTAATGTCTCGAGATCTTGATTTCACTTTTGGAACCCCAAATAGTTTATGATTTTCATCTTGACTTTTTTTTCCATCATTAAGTTTATCCCAATACATTTGCATTAAATACTATACCTGGCTCCAGATGGCCAAATCAGGTTCATCCAGGATGGCTGCCTCCTCTTGCTCCAGAGAAGGCTCAGGTTGGCTGCAGGGAAGTCTGGGGGGAAGAGTGGACAGTGATGGCCTTGCCTCAATGTGGTCATCCAGAAAGGACATCCTGCTGTAGTACCACAAATTGGGGACATACACATCATCTGCTGCTGCTCCTGACCTCTGAGAAGCCAGGACCTTAGAGCGTTCAGTCCTGTATGTGCCTCTCAAGCTCCCAATTTTAGTGTCCACCTGTTTTGCTGTGGCTGTGGGCACCTTGGTCTGCACAAATGGGAGCAGGCTCTCCAGCGCTGCTTTTCGTACCCCTTTTTTTTATGGATGGGGTTTTTTGTTTCCCACAGAGCGGGCAGCTCCCTTACCCGGTCTATAAATTCCGCAAGGAATTCCTTGTCACTTATAAAGACATTCATTTTGAGTCTGCAAGTCAAAAAAAAATGTAAATAAATAATGTGAGGCACACAGTCTAACCTCCTTAAAATCTTATTCACCATATATATCCTCCAACATTCTCAAGACAGTATAGGCCACCAATTTATCAAAGTCACAAAATCACATACCTTCATTCGCACGTCCGTCACTTGAACTCCTCTCTCCGCACACCGAACGTAGTATAGTCACATGTGTGTTTGCTATATATACACCACGCATGCGTAAAACTACGCACACGGCGCTCCGCACCCGTCACCTGCCCATGACGTTCTAACTAACATCTTTTCCCCGCCCCTTCTCTTTCGGCGCGCAGACAGATATGGTGGATTCACAGCAGGTGTCTGATAATTCCTCAAATAACGAGGAGGAGACAAGCCCGGAGACTGAGGAAACGTCACGATCAAGGAGGAGATTCAAGGCATCTAATATGTCTTATGCGGAGATGGCGGAGATGGTGGACATATTGCTAAAGTCGGATTATGACGCAAAGCATGGGCCGTATAGCAAACCTAATAGAAGGAAGGCCAAAATCATGAAGAAAGTCGTGAAGAGTCTGAAGAAGAATTTCGGGGTGAAACGCTCAAATGAGCAGCTCAGAAAGAGGTGGTCAGACCTCAAACTGAGGGAGCCGGAGCAGTTAAGGAGCATTAAGAGAATGCTAGGAAAAAGTAAGTTATTTTTCCACATTTTTCCTATTATTGTATTTCACAACTTACATGTTGCTCCATGTTATTGCATTTTTCTATTGTACTACCTTACAAAATGTCATTGTTTGAACTTGGTTGGGCACAGTAATCGTTCGTTACAGACACATCGTTTGCCCACTATCCTCGTTTTTTGGAGATTTTACAGGGTTAAATTAAATTAGACATCTGCCTGTTTTGATTCAATTGTTGTTCTTACATTGTTGGCTAGATGATGTGTTTGTAAAGAGAATGAAATGCAAACTTTAATCAGTGTAAAGGAGAGGACACTCAGCAGCTGGTTCCACATCTGTACTTTTGAGCACTATAGTGTGGGCCAACAGAACCGCCTTTTTTGGGTGTCCCACACAGGTGCATCAGTGAATTTTTGTGGTGCCTCCATGTCTCAAAATTGACAGCCAAAGGTGAATACTAAACATATTTTTGGGAAGAAATAATGTCTTCATGTGAAAATTCCACACAAACACACACTTGTACCCCACTTCCAAGCAATTTAGCCTGTTTTTAGTTTTCATAGAGAATTTCAGTGTGATAACTAGACCTTTTGTTTGATTCTCATAGGGGAGAGAAGACTGGCAGGAGAACACTCCGGGGAGCACAGGAACCCCACAGCTTCGAAACAACCCCAACCTCACAAAGACCCACAACCTGAGGGTGTTGAGGAAGTTGAAGAGGTGGAGGAAGGAGAAGTGCAGGAAGGAGAAGTGGATGACGTGGTGGAACTGGTCACCACAACAGGTCAGTATCTGTCACCACAGCTTCAGGTAAGAGATGTAGGCCTGCAGAGTTATAATACCTTTTTATTTTGTTTTTAGGGGATGCAAATGTTGTGGAGAAAGAAAGTACACGTTTCTCTGCTGACAGTGCCCCACAAATAATACAGCAAGTGATGGAATGTAGCACAGAACTGGACAGAATTAAACAAAGAATTCATGTGATGGATCAAACCTTTAAAGACATCCTAGATGTTTTGGGGAGAATTGAATAAGGCATCAAAACCCCCATTTTTGTTTACAGATTGTTCTTCCCCCTTTTTTTCTCTTTTAGACAATCAATCCAGCCAAAATTTGAATATGCACACAGTGTGTCAACATGTGCCATCTGCCATCAGGGGATATCCATGTACGGCTTTTGGGGGTGCAACCCCTTCCTCGTATCTCAAGTAGGTGAACTGAAGAACACGTCCATTGATCACCCCCGATGGCAGATGGCACATGTTGACAATAGGGATCAGGAGTCTCAAATCCCTATTGGAAATGACTTCAAATTGTGTGCATATTCAATTTTTGGCTTGGCCAGGGGTGCCAAGACCCCATATTAGGATGGCCAGATAGAGACATATTTTGTGTAAGTAAATGTCTCATATTGGCCAGAGGTATCCAATGTTGTACTTTTTGGAATGCAACTGATGGTTTTGTATTTTCATTAAAAAAAAATTGCCGGTTTGTGGCCAGCCAAAAAAAAAAGTATTTACCATGTGTGTGAATGTGCACAGAGTAAAATTTTTGAACACAAACAAAGTGTAGCTTCTTTTTCAAATACGCTCTAACCTTATTTGTGTATATTTTTGAGGTTCATAGTGAAATGGTTGTTATTTACTAAAGGAAAAAAAAACTTGTCACTACAAATGCACTAAGACAAACTAGGAGACAGGAAACTGTCAGGAAAGGCGTTTTTACAATCTGCCTGGCAACAGTGCCGCCAGGAGATTGTCTACACTCCATAGGTCCACTCCGCGCATGCGCGTGCACAATAGCGCGATCGGCGTGCGTGCGCGTTCACGGGAGCGCGCGCGCGTGCGTTCGCAGGAGCGCGCGCGGTGACAGCATTTGGCGCCAAACAAGGTATTTAAACTATCTGCCTACCTTGCTTCTTGCTGTCTGGTCTACAGCGTTCCCGAGACCCCTGCTATTGACTTCTGATTCCTGTACTCCTGTTATCTGATCCGGCTTGTCTCTGTTAACCCCGATTGCTGCCCGCCCCGACTTCGGCTTGCTCTGACAACTCTCTTGGTCATCCCTGTACCTAGTCGCCTGCTGGTCCGACCCATCGGTCTGCTCGAACTATAAGGCACCTCCACCTGAACTACAGTGCACCCTGCCTGAAGCCACCGTGCATCTCTGCCTGAATCATAGCGCACCTCTGCCTGAACTACCCTGCACCTGTGCCTGAGCTACAGCACACCTCAGCCTGTACTACAATACACCACCTTGTTTCCGCAGTCTGATCTGGGACTTTTATACATCTGCCTGCCGTCTGCATTCTGATTAGTCCTACTGTGCACCTTCCAGCTATCTTCGGACTGTTCCAGTTTGCCGTGCACCATCTGCTGCCGCAACTACCCAATATCCTGCTTACCTGCCAGGCACTTGTGCCCCCTGTCCTCCTGAGCCTCTGTCTGCTCTATCAGGGGCTCTCGAGCCAGGGGTTTACGAGAGGCCGCTCCCTGCACGTTGGGCTCCCATCACAAGGTACGTGACAGTACCAGACAGCCATGTCGGAGCCTACGCAGGGGGCCTCTCCCATGGAGGAACTATGCCGCCACCTGGACGGACTTACTGCTGCAGTCAGGAGTTTGCAAGAGGGATATACCCGGCTAGAGGAGCGTGTCCAGACCCTGGCTACCTCAGCACCTGTCGCATCAGGTACCTCACCTGCACCGTCGGTTGTCATGTTGCCACCTGAACCCAGGGTCCCTACTCCGGAGAGGTTCTCTGGGGACCGCGGCAAGTACAGGGCCTTTCGTAACGCCTGCAAACTTTTCTTCGCGCTACAGCCCAGGACCTTCTCCCTGGAATCTACCAAGGTGGGCTTTGTCATAGCCCTATTGTCCGGTGAACCTCAGGCCTGGGCACACCGCCTCCTGGAACAGAAAAACACCTGCCTTGACCAACTAAGTACTTTCCTCCAGGCCATGGACCTCCTCTATGAGGACCCTCAACTGGCCGCTACCGCCGAAGCAGCATTATGCTCTCTCCAGCAGGGTCGCAGAGCCGCTGAAGACTATGTATCGGACTTTAGGCGCTGGAGCGCCGATACCAGCTGGAACGACGCCGCCCTGCGACACCAATTCAGGCTGGGACTATCTGAGCCCTTAAAGGACGAGTTGGCCCGGGTCGGTATACCGAACACGCTCGATGCCTTGATCCTTCAAGCTATTCAGATCGACAGGCGACTAAGGGAGCGTAGAGCTGAACGGTCAGCGGGACCATCCCGTCCAGTATGGATGTTGCCACGGGTACCCTATCCTCCTCATTCCGCTTCTTCGACCTCCCCACGCTCCACTACCGATGCCTCTGAACCCATGCAACTGGGGTTGATCCGACCTTCACTTACTCCGGAGGAGCGCCAGCGACGCCGGGTTCACAACCTCTGCCTCTACTGCGGGGACTCAGGACATTACGTGAGGATGTGCCCCGCTAAACTGCGTAAGTGCCACCTCTCCTCTACTGTCTCGCCTGTTCTGCCTAACCATTCCGCTCACCTGATCGTTTCCATCTCTCTACAGCTCCCAGGAAGGAACATCCGGACTCCCGCCATTATTGACTCCGGTGCCTGCAGCGGCTTCATGGACCTTTCCTTCGCCTTGAAACATCAAGTCCCTTTGAGGCCCAGACCTAAAGAACTCACGGTCCACCTTGCCGACGGATCGGCCATCAGATCAGGACCAGTGACACAGCAGACTATTCCCCTGCGCACAACCACTGCGGACAAGCATCAAGAACTATTGTGCTTGGACATTATAGAATCCCCTCTCTTCCCAATTATCTTGGGGATACCATGGCTAAAAGCTCATAATCCTCAGATCGACTGGAACACTGGAGAGGTTCGCTTTCCATCTCTCTATTGCCGTGAACACTGTTTTCCAGCACCATCCGACACCTCGTCCCCATTACTTTGTCTGGGGAGTGATATGGAGAACCGGCGGCTGGTCCCGGAGGCCTATCACAACTTTCTAGATGTCTTTAGCAAGAAGGGCGCGGAGACTCTACCTCCGCACAGGCCCTACGATTGCCCTATTGACCTTCTTCCGGGGGCAGAGGTCCCTTTTGGAAGAATTTTCCCCTTATCTGAACTAGAGCTTGGAACTCTCAAGACGTATCTGGATGACAACTTAGAGAAGGGATTCATACGTCCCTCCACCTCTCCTGCCGGAGCCGGTATATTCTTTGTAGAAAAGAAGGACCACTCCCTACGCCCCTGTGTGGATTACAGAGCCCTGAATAAAATAACTATTAAAAATAGGTATCCCCTGCCATTAGTACCCGAACTTTTTCAAAGACTTGGGACAGCAGCCATTTTCACTAAACTGGACCTCCGCGGCGCCTACAACTTAGTCCGCATTCGGAGCGGTGATGAATGGAAAACAGCGTTTCGCACCAGATTCGGGCACTTTGAATACCTGGTCATGCCCTTCGGGCTATGCAATGCCCCTGCCACGTTCCAACATTTCATAAACGATATTTTTAGAGACTACCTAGATCTGTTCGTTATCGTCTACCTAGACGATATCCTGGTCTTCTCTTCCTCCTTAACCGACCATCGTGAACACGTCCGGAAGGTATTGGCCCGACTTCGCCAACATGGTTTGTACGCCAAGCCCGAGAAATGTGCATTCGAACAACAAGATATTCAGTTCCTAGGGCTAATCATTTCGGTAGAGGGTATTAAGATGGACCCTCAGAAGGTCACGGCCATTCTGGATTGGCCAGCCCCCAGCGATAAGAAGGGGATCCAACGCTTCGTGGGCTTTGCGAACTTCTACCGGAAATTCATTAAAGGATTCTCCTCTATCATTGCCCCCATTACCAACTTAACTAAACAAGGTAACCGGTTTCACTGGTCCCCCGAAGCTCAGGCCGCCTTCGCTAACCTTAAGAATCTGTTCATCTCGGCCTCTGTCCTAAAGCACCCTAACCCGGCCTTACCTTACATCTTGGAGGTGGATGCCTCTGAAGTGGCAGTTGGAGCAATACTTTCCCAGAGACAAGGCCCAAAGGCCGCATTGCATCCAGTAGCCTTCTTCTCCCGTAAACTAACAGAGGCCGAGAAAAACTACGACGTCGGGGACAGGGAACTTCTGGCAATAAAGTCCGCACTTGAGGAATGGCGCTACCTCCTGGAAGGAGCAGCACATCCTATTCTGATCTATACCGACCATAAGAACTTGGAATACTTAAAGATTGCCAAGAGACTGAGACCACGCCAGGCCAGGTGGGCACTCTTTTTTACCCGATTTTCGTTTCACATCACGTACCGACCCGGATCAAAGAACACCAAACCGGACGCCCTTTCCCGGATGTTTGCCGAACCTAAGGTCCTTTCCCCTCCGGATACCATTCTACCTCCCGGTAACTTCCTCCTGTTACAAGAGGACCTCCTGTCCCAAATCAGACAGGCCTCCTCAGGACCATGCCCAGTTCCTGGCCTTGCCCTACAGTCTAAAGACGGTCTGCTGTGGAACAAGGACAAGATTTTTGTACCTCAACAACTTCGGGTGGCCGTCTTGAAATCCTGTCATGACCACCAGTTAGCCGGCCACTTCGGTGTGTACAAAACTTCCGAACTTCTCCAGCGGACATTCTGGTGGCCACGATTATCCCAAGATTGCAAGCGCTATGTGGAATCTTGTACCACCTGCATCCAGAACAAAAACAGCAAAACCAGAGCCTGGGGGTTACTAAAACCACTACCCGTCCCGGAGAGGCCATGGAGGATGATCTCAATGGACTTCATAGTTGAACTACCTCCATCAGAAGACTTTACGACCATCTTTGTAGTGGTGGATAGACTCTCCAAGATGGCCCATTTCCTACCCATGAGGGGCGTCCCCTCGGCCTCTGAGACTGCAAAGATCTTCATCAGGGAAATAGTAAGGCTGCACGGTGTACCTGCTAACATTACATCTGACCGGGGGGTACAGTTTACATCAAGATTTTGGAGAGCACTATGTAAATCACTGAAGATCGATCTGTTCTTTTCCTCAGCATACCATCCCCAAACCAACGGCCAAACAGAACGCACCAATCAAACGCTCGAGCAGTACCTGCGCTGCTTTTCAAGCTTCTCCCAGAACGATTGGGCCCCTCTTTTGCCTCTTGCTGAGTTTGCCTACAACAACTCTGTTCATTCTGCCATCAAGCAATCCCCATTTTTCGCAAACTACGGGTTTCACCCATTATTTCTATCTAACAACATGCCCGAATGTCCGGTACCAGCCGCCCAGGAAACTCTAAATTTCTTCTCCACCAACAATAAACTTCTCCAGGAGACCATGACTAAGGCACAAAGCTACAACAAGGAAATTTTCGACAGGAAGAGGAGAGGGGAGCTCAACCTGGCACCTGGGGACCAAGTTTGGCTCTCTACCCTGAATCTAAAATTGGCATGCCCATCCAAGAAGTTGGGCCCTAAATTCGTGGGTCCCTTCCCTATAACAAGGAAGATTAACGAGGTAGCTTACGAATTGAAACTGCCTGAGTCCTTCCGGATCCACCCAGTTTTTCATGTAGCCCTGCTTAGGCCCACGGTCCCCGATCCCTTTACAGATCGGGACATCAATCCTCCCGAACCCGTGCTTATCGATGGAGAAGAGGAATTTGAGGTTGAGTCCATTCTGGGTTGTAGACGAAGACGAAACCAGATCCAATACCTGGTGAAATGGAAGGGTTACGGCCCAGAAGAAAACTCATGGGAGCCAGAGATGAATGTCCACGCGGAAAGGCTAATCAAGGACTTTGAGAGATCTCACCCAGACAAAGTGGCCCAGTTGGGCATCCGGAGGCTGCCCCTTGGGGGGGGGCAATGTCAGGAAAGGCGTTTTTACAATCTGCCTGGCAACAGTGCCGCCAGGAGATTGTCTACACTCCATAGGTCCACTCCGCGCATGCGCGTGCACAATAGCGCGATCGGCATGCGCGGGCGTGCGCGTTCACGGGAGCGCGCGTGCGTTCGCGGGAGCGCGCGCGGTGACAGCATTTGGCGCCAAACAAGGTATTTAAACTATCTGCCTACCTTGCTTCTTGCTGTCTGGTCTACAGCGTTCCCGAGACCCCTGCTATTGACTTCTGATTCCTGTACTCCTGTTATCTGATCCGGCTTGTCTCTGTTAACCCCGATTGCTGCCCGCCCCGACTTCGGCTTGCTCTGACAACTCTCTTGGTCATCCCTGTACCTAGTCGCCTGCTGGTCCGACCCATCGGTCTGCTCGAACTATAAGGCACCTCCACCTGAACTACAGTGCACCCTGCCTGAAACCACCGTGCATCTCTGCCTGAATCATAGCGCACCTCTGCCTGAACTACCCTGCACCTGTGCCTGAGCTACAGCACACCTCAGCCTGTACTACAATACACCACCTTGTTTCCGCAGTCTGATCTGGGACTTTTATACATCTGCCTGCCGTCTGCATTCTGATTAGTCCTACTGTGCACCTTCCAGCTATCTTCGGACTGTTCCAGTTTGCCGTGCACCATCTGCTGCCGCAACTACCCAATATCCTGCTTACCTGCCAGGCACTTGTGCCCCCTGTCCTCCTGAGCCTCTGTCTGCTCTATCAGGGGCTCTCGAGCCAGGGGTTTACGAGAGGCCGCTCCCTGCACGTTGGGCTCCCATCACAAGGTACGTGACAGAAACAAACAAAGTTCCAAGATAAAAAATGATTTTTAATGATTTCTTTATGCACCAATCTTTACTCATGGCCTGGCATAGGAATTGCCCCCCTACCCGTGAAAAATTCCAAGCCAGGACGGGCAGATTTGAGGCCCGGCAGGGGATTGGCATATGAAAGTCCTGCCTCAGACAATACTGAGGCCATATAATTACTTGATTTTCGGCACAGAAAATTATGGAGCACACAGCAGCATAAAACGACATAGTTTATCTTGTTCTCCGCCAAGTGGATTGGAGTCATAAAAAGGCGGAACCGGCTTGCCATTATCCCGAAGGCATTTTCAACGACTCTTCGGCCCCTGGCCAGCCGGTAATTGAACACCCTCTTCTCTGGGGTCAGGGTCCTCTGTGGAAATGGCCTCATGAGGTGCGGTCAGAGTCTGAAGGCTTCATCAGCCAAAAAAACAAAGGGGAGTCCTTCAACATTCCCTGCATCCGGTGGCAATGCAAGGTCGTCACTCTGGAGACGGAGGGCAAACTCCGTCTGGATGAAGGATCCCCCATCGGACATCCGGCCATTCTTCCCTACATCCACATAGAGGAATTCATACCGTGCTGACACCACCGCCATCATCACAATGCTATGAAACCCCTTGTAATTGTAGTAGTAGGACCCAGAACGGGGTGGCGGCACGATGCGGACGTGCTTCCCGTCAATGGCACAACAAGCAGTTGGGGAAGTCCCACCGCGTGGCAAACTCCGATGCCACAGTCTGCCATTCCTGTGGCGTGGAAGGAAGCTGTGGAGTCAAACAAGATGAAAATAAATTAGAAATTTAAAACATAACATTGCAAGCAGATTATAAGAAAATACATTTGAGGCCAACATCAATCAAAATCTCAGTTTAAAGGTGTTTTGACTAAGTATAATAGAAGGCTCAAGTTTCATATTCATCACCCCCTCTGATGTTCCATTCTAAACAAATTGGGGGGGGGGAGATGTGTTTGGCCACAGGATAGCATTGCAGTGGCGGTGCGTCCAGAGTGGGCGCTGGAGCGCTGCCCTCTCTCTCCTGCGCCCGTCACTCAGAACAATGCAAAGGTTCATGCCTTGCATTAACCTATGTATTGTCAATGCCGCCCATTATTCATTTGGATGGCCCCCTGTTGAGCGACGGCCATATGAATAACTGCGGCATTTATGGGGTGAAAATTGCATATCAGAAACAGGGGGGCCAATAGGCTTGGCGATTACAGCCTGAGGGATGTAATTGGCTTGCTAAAAGTTAAATAGGGGACGCAGGGGGGGGGGCATTCCTTGGGTAAACACTGACAGGCTGCTCTGGCAATCATGTTCACCAAGTCTGTTTAACGGTAACATGATTGGCTGATGCAACATCGAGGGCAGGAAAAGACATCAAGGACAGAAGAAGGATGGCGCTGACCAGAAGAAGGTAAGTGCAGGGCTGGGGGGGGAACTGGCTGCACTTACCTGGGGGCAAAATAGCTGCATTGGAGGGGACAAAATGGCTGAATTGGAGGGGACAAAATGGCTGCATTGGAAGGGGCAAAATGGCTGCATTGGAGGGGACAAAATGGCTGCATTGGAGGGGACAAAATGGCTGCATTGGAAGGGGCAAAATGGCTGCATTGGAGGGGACAAAATGGCTGCATTGGAGGGGACAAAATGGCTGCATTATAAGGGGCAAAATGGCTGCATTGGAGGGGACAAAATGGCTGCATTGGAAGGGGCAAAATGGCTGGATTGGAGGGGACAAAATGGCTGCATTGGAGGGGACAAAATGGCTGCATTGGAAGGGGCAAAATGGCTGCATTGGAGGGGACAAAATGGCTGCATTGGAAGGGGCAAAATGGCTGCATTGGACTGGACAAAATGGCTGCATTGGAGGCGGCAACTGGTGGCGTTTAATAGGCACAGTCGCAAAAATGGAGGAAGTTTATATATAAAATTTTGGGGTGGCCCCCCAAACATTTTGAGCAACAGCCGCCACTGATGGAGAGGTTAGTGAAGGGAAATATGCATGGAGGAGAAAAAAGGGGCATTTAAAAGCTTCCAGCATGCATGAGGACAAAGGGGACATTCTCAGCATATTACAATCATGGTAATTAGGGAAGGATGAAAGAAATACAATACAATACATTAGCATACATGAAATACATAAAATGTGATGTTAATGGAGAAAACTTACCCTAATATAGTCCTCCTGCAGGACTTGTATAATGGCAGAACAGGTGTCTGGGATTATGAGGCCCAGAGCCTGGGGGGAGATGCCTGTCGTGAACTTCAGGTCCTGCAGACTTCTCCCTGTTGCCAGGTAACATAACGTGGCGATGAGCCTCTGCTCAGCACTGATGGCTTCCCACATAACGGTGTCCTGCCTGGTAATATAGGGGGACACCAAAGCCAACAGATGCTGAAAAATGGGGTCAGACATCCACAGAAAATTCCTGTAGTCCTCAGGATTATTCTCGACGATCTCCCGCAGCAGAGGCATATGGCAGAATTGGTCCCGCTGGAGCAACCAATTCTTGGTCCATGAACTCCTCCTCACCCCGTTCATGGACTGGTCTTGGTCCAAAACAAGCAGACCAACACCAAGTGCCCGCACAGCACGAACTCGATGACAAGAACGTACCCGCGGCATGGCTAGGAAACGGTCGTCTGATCAGAACGTACAGAACAGAACGCACTTTAGAACAGCAAGGCCTATGAAGAACGAACTGAAAATCAGAAACGAACGGGCAAGAACGCACTGTAAAACAGATACGACCTGCCTACACGCCCCGAAAGACAAGATACGAACCCACAAGCACAAACTGAACCGCAGAAAACGAACTGAAAAGCACAAAGACTGAAAAGCGCGAATCGTCTCTTCCCAAACTTTTACTTCACACGCGGTAACACAAGATCAGCAAAAGCAGCCCAAGGGGTGACGCCAGGGAAATCGATCTTCCCCTTTATACTGCCGTTGTACGTGCTGGACGTGACTGCGCTGAACAACGAGGAAATTTGGAATTGTCAGTGTGTACGCATGGAAAGCTTGACGAGAAACTCGTCAAGGTTAACAAGAATCTCGTCGAAAAAAACGACGTGTTTTTAACGACGAGAAACTCGGCCGTGTGTACGAGGCTTAAGACTGCAAAAAAAAAGAAAGCTGCATTTAAACGAAAATACCAGGAGTCCTATTTAAATTACGGGTTCATTGCATCAGGCGATTCACATTCTCCAAACCCGCTTTGTATAATATGTGGTGAGCGGCTATCCAATGAAGCCATGAAACCTTCAAAACTGCTTCGCCACATGGAGACCAAGCACCCTTCATTAAAAGACAAGCCTGTTGAGTTTTTCAAAAGAAAAAAACGTGAACACGAAGGACAGAAGCAATTATTGAAGGCCACCTCTTCGATAAATGCATCCGCATTGAGAGCCTCATTCTTAGTTAGCTAACCGTATTGCTAAATCTAAGAAGCCCTTTACAATTGGAGAACAGTTGATCCTGCCTGCTGCAAAGGACATTTGCCGTGAAATTTTAGTAGAGGCTGCGGTTGAAAAGGTGGCACATGTTCCTCTTTCGGCTAGCACTGTAGCTAGACGAATTAATGAAATCGCAGAAGATATTGAAGAACAATTGATAGAGAGAATTAAGGAGTCACCATGGTATGCCATACAGGTTGACGAGTCTACTGATGTTGACAACAAGGCAACAATGCTTGTTTTTGTGCAATATGTTTTCCAGGAGGATGTCCATGAGGATATGCTATGTGCACTCTTCTTGCCAACCAACACCACAGCTGCAGAATTGTTCAAGTCTTTAAATGATTATATGTCAGGAAAACTGAACTGGTCATTTTGTGTTGGTATATGCACGGACGAAGCTGCTGCCATGACTAGTCGGCTTTCTGGTTTTACTACTCGGGTCAAGGAGTATGCTTCCGAATGTGAGTCTACGCACTGTGTCCTCCATAGAGAAA
The DNA here is from genome assembly GCA_029206835.1 of Rana muscosa. Classification (NCBI taxonomy): domain Eukaryota; kingdom Metazoa; phylum Chordata; class Amphibia; order Anura; family Ranidae; genus Rana; species Rana muscosa. The sequence continues at coordinate 795,827,921 of CM055118.1, forward strand.
TGCTGGCTAGCCGAAAAATGTCACCTGAACTGAACAATGTTTTGCAGGCTGTGATTAAAATTATCAACCACATTAAAGTACATGCCCTTAACTCACGTCTGTTTGAACAGCTCTGTGAGGAGATGGATGAAGAGCACACACGTCTTCTCTTATACACAGAAGTGAGATGGCTTTCTAAAGGTAGATCACTGAGCAGAGTGTTTGAGTTACGAGAGCTGCTCCAGAGATTTCTTTCTGAAAAACAGTCACCACTTGCAGCACATTTCAGTGTCACAGAATGGGTCACAAATCTTGCTTACTTGTGTGACATATTTAACCTGCTGAACGAACTCATTCTGTCACTTCAGGGGAGAATGAGAACTGTTTTCAAGTCGGCAGATAAAGTGGCTGCATTCAAAGCCAAACTGTAATTATGGGGGCGACGAGTGAACAATGGGATTTTTGACATGTTTCCAACATTATCAGAGCTTTTGAAAGAGACTGAGCCAGAACCTTCTTTCACCCAGCTGGTGCATGATCACCTCTCTCAGCTTTCTTTTTTTTTAATACAAACGTTTTTTTATTGGGTATAGACAGAAAAAAAAGCACACATCTTTTCGGGATGCAACCCACATATATAGCATAAAATATTTCATCGCAACAAATAATATCGAGAGGAGAAAGGCATAGGGGGATAAATCAAAGGGGCAGAGACTCAATGTGTTACTCGAGGTCAGGCCCAGTGACGGCCCTTCCGGGTGCATCCCAGAATCCAAACAGAGAGAAAATTCTATTTCTGCTTAAAAGAAATCAAGAAAGAAACAGTAATAGAGGGGAAAGAGAGAGAATCTCTTTGGAGAGATAAAAGCGAAGGGAAAGAAAGATTAGGGAAAAGAAAAGCTTAGACAGGTACAAGGGTAGAAAGGGGAAAACAACCTGTTGAAAAATCAACTTTAATCTGCTACTCCTGGTATGAATAACTCGACCGACCCAGTATCCAGCAAAAAGAAAAAGTAAAAGATGTACTCCTAGTTTAGTTGGGAACACCTGTCATTACCATCACCTAGTATCCCCAGGCCCAGGGCCCAAAGGAAGCAGGAGAATATGGGGTACCTATCCGACCACATAGAGTCGTTATCTCAAGAAGCAGAGCGCTGGTCACAGTATAGCAGCTCCTGTCGACCATGCCGCCCATTTATTGTGGAAGGTCTGCATGGTGTCCATGATGGTGTGGTAAATCCTCTCCATAAGACGGATAGACTCCATCCGCTGGAGTACCTGTGTCCATGGAACCGACTGGGACCGCCAATTCAAAGCTATGGCCCAATGGGCCGCACAGAATAGGGTATGCACTAATCTCTGGGTATGGGGAGGCAGACCCGGTATAGTGGCAAAGAGCAAACACTCTGGGGCCGTCAGGTCCAGGATGGTGCCCGCGATCTGTGCCACCCTGGAAGCCACCTGGCCCCATAGGTGCCGCAGATGGGGGCAACCCCAAAACGTGTGCAGAAGGGTGCCAGGGCTCCGGCAGCCCCTAAAGCACGTCTCCTGAATTGTAGGATAGAATTTATGAACTCTATCCGGAGTGAGTTACCACCTCGTATGAAGTTTAAGTACTGTCTCCTTAGTGGCTATGGAGCGGGTACATCCGTGCATATTCTGTAGCATGTCGCTCCAGTCTTCTGGGGGGAATGTCACACCCAGGTCTGATTCCCAACGGGCCATAGCCGAGGACTTAACTGGAAGCTGAGAATCATTCAGTGACATATATATTGCAGAGATCATTCCCTTGCCTCTAGCTCCATTCTGGCAGATTGCCTCATACTGGGATAGGTTGGATCTGTTGTTTAATGTGAATAGGGATTCGAAAAAGTGCCTAATTTGTAGGAATCTAAAGAATTCCGTTCTCGGAGCATTGAACAGCTCTTGGAGTTGTGTAAATGAACAGAAATGTGTGCCTTGCGACAGTGCTTTTAATGTCAAGAGGGAGTTTTGTATCCACCAGTGGAAGCTCTCAGGGGATCGGAAAGCAGGGGGAAAACTGGGTGATCCCAGGAAGGTGGACAGGGGGGGTCTACAGGACCTAAGTTTAAATTTATGGTGATATAGGGACCAAAGGTGTATTGTCTGACCCACTACCATGTTTAGCGTGCCCAGTTCCCTGGGCTTAAGGCCCGTCTGCCAAAGAAGTCCCGGAATGTAGTATGGGCTGACAGAGGACATTTCAAACTGTAGCCAGGGGATGCTATCTGGTGCGGCATGCCACTGTGCCGTCTGAGCCAACCTGGCTGACAAGTAGTACAGCCAGATGTTAGGAAGCCCCAACCCCCCTGTGAAAAGGGTCTGTGTGTGATAAGGCCACCATACCTAGGGTGTTTATTGTTCCATATAAACCCATTAATCTCACGTTGGATTTGCACCAGTGTATGACGTGATACATAAAGGGGGAGAGCCCTAAAGAAGTAAAGCAATTTCGGTAAAATGGACATTTTTACGGCTGTGATTCTGCCTAGGAGGGTAATGTGGAATGTAGACCATAGGCTTAACCATTGTCTAACTTTGGCAAAGATTTGGGGTTAGTTAGCGTTATATAATTCTCTTAGGGTGGGGGCTAGACGGATCCCAAGGTATTGGAGGGTTTTAGTTGATACTGAAAAGCCAAAAGAAGATTGAAGGGCAGAGGAGACTCTGGGAGGGATATTGACAGGGAGGGCCGAACACTTGGAGAGATTGACGCCAAGGCCCGAAAATGAGTGAAAGGATTGAAGTGTAGAGATTAAATTAGGGAGGGAAGTAACTGGGTCCTGAAGGAACATAAGGATGTCATCCGCGTATAGGCTCACCTTATACTCCCCATCCCCTTTCTGATACCCCCTAATGTTTGGGTCTGTGATGATCGCCCTCGCCAAAGGTTCTATGGCCAGGGCAAACATCAGAGGTGACAGAGGGCAGCCCTGGCGTGTCCCTCTGCCCAGGGGGAAGTAATCCGAGGTGCAACCTGGGAGCTTAATGCGTGTGTGAGGATTGTGGTACAGTGCCTTAAATCCATGAACAAACTCCCCTGAAAAACCAAACCTAGTAATGACCGCGTCCATATATGGCCACAGGACACTATCAAAGGCCTTGTGTATATCCAGGCCCAACACAAGAACCTTGCGGGAAAATAGCTCCGCATCCTGGATAATGTCAGTCGCCAAGCGGATGTTGTCTGTGATTTGCCTAGAGGGGATGAATCCGGTTTGGTCGGGGCCAATCAGGGTGGAAATAATGGGGGCTAGTCTATCTGCAAGAACACGACCTAGAATCTTGATGTCATTGTTAAGAACCGAAATTGGTCTGTAATTCTGGGGGAGGGAGTGATCTTTGTTAGGTTTAGGGATTAGGGTCATATTGGCAGCAAGCATTTCGTCGGGAAGTGAGTGGCCTTGCAATACGTGGTTGATTAATTTAGTCAATTTAGGGGCCAGCGTACCAGCAAATTTTTTATAGTATGTCGCCGTATACCCGTCTGGGCCCGGGGCTGTTGATGCTTTAAGCGACTTAATGACCGTCATGACCTCCAGTTCTGTGCACGGGGCATTCAAGTTGGTCAGTTGTTCGTGTGTCAGAGTCGGAAGCTGGATGGAGTTCAACCAGTCCTCAACTCCAGCAGGGGGGGGAGAGTCTGGGGCAGATAGTAGAGAGCTGTAAAACGCGGTGAAAGTGTCAAGCACCTCCTTGGGGTGGGAGACCAGCTGGCCAGAGGTGTTTCGCAATTTGTAGATATGGGTGGGCTGAAGGGAGTGATGTAGTTTACGTGAGAACATGGCCGAGGCAGCGTTTGAGTGTAATAGGAATTTCGCTTTGGCCCATCTAATAGATTTTTCTGTGTGGTCTGAGAGGATAGTATCCAATTCCACCCTCTTCTGGTCAATTTGTCTAAGGGTGTCCGGGGCGTGGGATTGTGCGTGTATATGGTATAGTTTTGCTAGGTCTGCAGCTAGGGATTTAATTTTGGCTAACTTCTGTCTCTTCTTGATGGTGGCCAACTCTATCAAACGGCCTCGAAGTACTGCCTTATGGGCCGCCCAGAGAATTGGGGGGGTGGTGTCTTCTACATCGTTCAATCGGAAGTACTCTTCCAACTGATCCTCTACCTGCGTGACTATGTCAGGGTTCGTCAATAGGGCGTCATTAAGCCTCCAGGAGGCTGTCAGGGGGGAAAGGCCTACATGCAAAGTTTTAAAGGAAACCACCAGGTGGTCTGACCATGGGCATGGGTGAATAGTGGCCGCTGTGGAGTTGGCAAGTAAAATTGGGGAGCTGAAAATGTAATCTAGCCTTGCATAGCTCTCGTGAGGGGCTGAGTAATGTGTGTATTCCCTAGCTCCGGTGTTGAGGGCCCTCCATGTGTCAATAAGTTGGAAAGACTCCAGGGACCTCACCAAGGATTTGGGGAAGGCCTTAGATGAGTGGGTAACCTTGCTTCTGTCCAGTGTAGAGTGGGCGACTAGATTGAAGTCACCTCCCACTATCATGTGTGGAGAAGTATATCTGTCCAAAATTTGGATGAATGACCTGAAAAAGGAACCCTGGGCAGTATTGGGGGCATACACATTAGCGACTGTAAAGGCTTTGAACTGGACATCACCTTGGAGTATCAAAAACCTGCTATCCGGGTCCTTGTAAACATGTTTGACCTCAAAATGTATATTATTTCTGACAAATATGGCCACCCCTCTGGCTTTAGAGCTATACGTGGTGTGGTAATGCAACTTAAATGATTTGTCGAAATAATTGGGGTGAGACATTGCTGAAAAATGAGTCTCTTGCAAGAGCACAATGTCCGCCCCCAATTGCTTGTAATCTCAAAAGGCCTTCCTCCTCTTTTGCGCGGAATTAAAGCCTCTGACATTATGAGAGATAACCTTCAGACCCATAATATGATTGGAACAAATGTAGCTTGGTTTGAGGCTGGTGAGTTAGGCGCAAATGTCAGCTGCATAACCCATAGGCCCAGCACCAAAGCGGAATGCCAAATTCCTGAATCAGAGATTGAGGGCATGGTCAGGAGGTTAGGAGTAGCAGTAAAACCAATAATATAACATTGATAACAGGAACATTGTAGGAAGAAAAAAAAAGGTAAACAAACTAACAGGGGCCTGGATAGATAGGCCATCCAGGCCAGCATCAACTATTTCAAATGACTGAAAACAGCAGTCTTCCACGTGCACTCAATCTCCCCCAACACTAAAGGGGGGAGAGAGAGAGAGTGGCAAGAGTTCAGTTCAAGATCTCTCCCGATACACAAAAGGGAATGGTGGGAGAGAAGTGTTTCTTGGGATGAACACTAACGTGGTTGGGGGGTAAAAGTTCCGGGTGGAAAACGGCAGGATCACGAGGGCTGGAGACATAAAGGCTCGTTCAGAACCAAAAGGCTTGGGGGTCCGGTAATTTACAAGTCCAGCGAGACCGGCCAGGGGGATAAAAGGACATGGGGCTCATGAAGAAAAATAAATAAATAAATAAATAAAAAAAAATTAAGAAAAAAAAATTAAGGGGGGGACAGGTGGGGCAGAAATCATATTAAGTACCTTGACCGCAAGCCTGCGGGGAGATCCTGGTGGAGCTGCGGAGAACTTCCACAGCTGTCTGCAGCTAGAGGTTACGGTGTGCCCTCCGTCCCCTCTGAGGAGGTGGGGTGGCCCAGATTGGCGACAGGCGGGGGGTGGACGGGTGCCTTGGTGCTTGTTGAGGTTCGAGGAGGCCCAATTTGACCAGGATGGATTTACCTTCCAGGACCGTGGTGGCGGTGTATGTGGATCCGTTGTGCGGGACCGTCAGTTTGAATGGGAAACCCCATCTATAGCGGATCCGCGCGGCTTGAAGAACAGAGGTGATTTCTTTCATCTGTCGGCGTCTCTCCAGTGTAGTCGGGGAGATGTCCGGATATATCTGGACGGTGACCCCATCCAGCTGAATACGGGGGGTGTTGCGGGAAGCTCGCAGGATCTCCTCCTTCACCAGGTAGTCCTTCAGGCACATCACCACATCCCTCGGTGGCTTCTCCGGGGGCGGTTATGGTCTTAGGGACCTGTGGAGACGGTCACATATGAAGGCATTCTCCGGTTGTTCTGGGAGGAGGGAGCGAAACAATCTCTCAGTGGCTTCAGGCAGATCCAAGACTGTTTCAGGCAGGCCACGCACTCTAATATTGTTCCTCCTGTTCCGGTTGTCTAAATCTTCCATACTATTCTGTAGCTGGACAACCGTATCTGTGAGCAGTTCATGGTCTTTGCGGAGGTCTTCGTATGCAAGCTGGAGCTCATCATGCTTCACCTCTAGTACGTCTGTCCTCCCGCCCAGGGAAGCGATCTCCTAGGAGAGGGTGTGGGTGGACTTGTGAAGCTCAGCCTGGAACTTGCGGGCAAGTTTCTCATACATGGTCGTCAGACTGTGGTCCAGGTCCGCCTTCGGGAGGTGTGGAGTGTACTCACTCAGCTCTGAAGTCGCAGAAGGGGAAGCCGTGGGCTCCGAGGCCTCCAGCATGGACGGCTCCTGGTCAGCGCCATCTTGGGACATCCTAGTTTGATCCCGGACCCGCAGTAAATAGTTCGTTAACCACTTAAGCCCCGGACCATTTCGGGCCATTAGGACCAAGCCTGTTTTTGGGATTCGGCACTGCGCTGCTTTAACTGTAAATTGTGCGGACATGCAATGTTGTACCCAAATGAAATTTGCGTCCTTTTCTTCCCACAAATAGAGCTTTCTTTTAATGGTATTTGATTGCCTCTGCGATTTTTATTTTTTGCGATATAAACAGAAAAAGACCGAAAATTTTGAAAAAAAATGATATTTTCTACTTTTTGTTATAAGAAAAATCGAATAAACTCAATTTTAGTCATACATTTAGGCCAAAATGTATTCAGCCACATGTCTTTAGTAAAAAAAATGTCAATAAGCGTATATTTATTGGTTTGCGCAAAAGTTATAGCGTTTACAAACTAGGGTACATTTTCTGAAATTTACACAGCTTTAAATTTATGACTGCCTATCTCATTTCTTGAGGTGCTAAAATGGCAGGGCAGTACAACCCCCCCCCCCCAAATGACCCCATTTTGGAAAGTAGACACCCCAAGGAAATTGCTGAGAGGCATGTTGAGCCCATTGAATATTTTTTTTTTTGTCCCAAGTGATTGAATAATGACAAAAAAAAAAAAAAAAATTACAAAAAGTTGTCACTAAATGATATATTGCTCACACATGCCATGGTTATATGTGGAATTGCACCCCAAAATACATTCTGCTGCTTCTCCTGAGTACGGGGATACCACATGTGTGGGACTTTTTAGGAGCCTAGCCACGTACGGGACCCCGGAAACCAAGCACCGCCTTCAGGATTTCTAAGGGCGCAAATTTTTGATTTCACTCCTCACTACCTATCACAGTTTCGAAGGCCATAAAATGCCAAAATAGCACAAAACCCCCCCAAATGACCCCATTTTAGAAAGTAGACACCCCAAGCTATTTACTGAGAGGCATGTTCAGTCCATGGAATATTTTATATTTTGCCACAAGTTGCGGGAATATGACAAACTTTTTTTTTTTTGCACAAAGTTGTCACTAAATGATATATTGCTCACACATGCCATGGGCATATGTGAAATTACACCCCAAAATACATTCTGCTGCTTCTCCTGAGTACGGGGATACCACATGTGTGGGACTTTTTGGGAGCCTAGCCGCGTACGGGACCCCAAAAACCAAGCACCGCCTTCAAGGTTTCTAAGGGCATAAATTTTTGATTTCACTCCTCACTACCTATCACAGTTTTGAAGGCCATAAAATGCCAAGATGGCACAAAACCCCCCCAAATGACCCCATTTTGGAAAGTAGACGAATTTGGACTGTCGTGTCTGCATGAAGGGAGGTAAGAAGGAAAACATTCTTATTGTCCCTCCACTTCATAGCGAGCAAGTTATTACACTTCAAGCAGGCTCTCTCCCCCAGCCTAAGACGGGCATCTACAAGCCGCTGGGGAAAGCCCCGGCGATTAGGTCGCACGGTGCCACATGCTCCAATCTTATGATCAAACAAGTGACTAAACAGTGGCACGCTCGTGTAATAATTGTCCACATACAAGTGGTACCCCTTTCCGAATAAGGGTGACACCAAGTTCCACACTATCTTGCCAGCGCTCCCTATGTAATCCGGGCAGTTGACCGACTCAATCTGACTGTCTTTTCCCTCATAAACTGTAAAGTTCACTACATAGCCTGTTGCCCTGTCACAGAACTTGTAGAGCTTGACCCCGTATCTGGCACGCTTGCTGGGAAGGTACTGCTTGAAAGACAAGCGGCCAGAAAATTTAATCAGGGACTCATCAACGCAGACAACTTGATCGGGAGTAAACAAGGCTGCAAAACGTTCGTTGAAGTGGTTTATGAGGGGCCGAATTTTATAGAGCCGGTCGTATTCAGGGTCCCCACGTGGACGACAAAGTTCATTGTCGTTGAAGTGCATGAACCGCAAAATCTGCTCGTATCGTGCCCTGGACATGGAGGCAGAGAACACGGGCATGTGGTCAATTGGGTGCGTGGACCAATAAGCACGCAATGACGGAAATTTATGTGTGCCCATGTTGAGGGAAAGGCCCAGAAAGGTCTTAAATTCGGAAACCGTAATTGGTTTCCAATTTCTGGCAATTTTAGGCAACTGGGGGTTAGCGGCGATAAATTGACCAGCGTATAAATTACACTGGTCCACAATAGATCTATAGAGATCTTCCGTGAAAAACAGCGAATAAAAATCAATTGGAATAAAATCAGCTGTTTCCACCTGAATACCGGGTTGGGCAGTGAATGGGGGAAGTACGGGTTCTGCAGAAGTGGTGGGGACCCAATCAGGATAGGCAAATTCTGCAGGAAGGGCAGTATGGGCACGACGGGCCTGCCTTTGTCTTCTTGGTGGCAGCGGGACACTACTTGTGCTTGCCACCTCGCCAGCTTGAACTGCACTTATGGGACTCGCCACGTCACCAAGTGTTACTGCAGTGCTGGATGTACGTCCAGGCTGTACTAGGCCGCTGGTGCTTGCCAGTTCACCAGAAGGAATAGCGGCGCTAGTACTACTCTGCTCCATGATACGAGAGACCTGCGGTTCTTGCTCCTCAACAACCTCAGAAGATCGGGATCGGGTACGCCTGACCTTAGCAGGGACCTCAACTTCGTCGTCAGAGCTATCTGACGTGGGGCCGCTGACGTCACTGTCTTCTACGGGAAGATATTCTGAGCCTGAATCTGACAGATACGTGACCTCCTCTTCACTATCTGTCATGCTCAGAATCTCGTAGGCCTCTTTACTAGTGTACCTTCGTCTTGCCATTTTGGGCTCTAAATTTAGGGGTACACTAGTAAGATTCACAGGAAAAAAAGCACCTGACTGTCGTCAGCAAATATATCAAACGCTACAAAAAAACTGTTAGCGATCGCAGGGATCAGGCCTGTCTCTGCGAACGCTGCAGTTATGTGTGTTGTGTTTGGTAAGTGACAGTGATCGATCGATACTGCACTTGGGTGGGCTGGGCTGGGCTGGTTTTTGGGAACCCTAAACCGCTGGGGATGCTAGTATAGATCTGATCAGATACTATACCACTAAGGGGGGTGTATGCTTTGCGCGTGGGTGTTAGCGTTACTGGCACTAACCTAACACTGCCTGGGGCGACGCAGACCCTCTCTGGCGCTAAAACCTAATTGATCTCAGCCGCCGGGCGATCAGGGGGGTTAAACCTTTATTGGGTTATATACGGCGGGTGCCCTGATGCTATAAAAAGCAAACTAATCAACCAGCGTCACCCGTAACCTTTATATGGTGATCACTGGTGAAAGGGTTAACTAGGGGCAATCAGGGGGTTAAAACCTTTATTAGGTTAAATATGGGGGTACCTGACACTATATAAAAACCTGACGGGTAACCTAAATAACTAAATAACTTACTGGCTAACCAGTGACACCAGTGACGCTTATACGGCGATCACTGGTGAAAGGGTTAACTCTAGGGGCAATCAGGGGGTTAAAATAATATATGGGGGTACCTGACACCAATAAAAACCTGCGGCGAACCTAAAAAAAAAATAACTGCCTATCTAAAACACCAGCGACACGAATACAGCGATCGGAAAAACAATCGCTTAGTGACGCTGAAGTTAGGGGGTGAAAGGGTTACCTGGGGGGTGATCAAGGGGTTAAACCTTTATTAGGGGGGGTTAGGGGGCTACCCTGGACCTAAAGGGGCCTAATCCTAACTGCCCTGCAACTTTTTACTATCACAGATGACACTAAATGCAGTGATCAGTAAAATAAATGATCACTGCAATCAGTGACACTGTGATTGGGGGCTTTGGGGTGACCTGGGGGGTGATCTGGGGGTGACTGGGGGGTGATTTGTGTGCCTATGTGTACCTACGTGTCAGTGGACTGTTGGAGCACTAACCTCTGTCTTCACTCCTCGGCGCCGGGAACGAAAAGACCGCGGCGAGGGAGATGACATCACTTCCTCCAGCCTGTGTTTACATCACATGGCGGAGGAAGCAATTTCATTGGCCGGGAGCGATCGCGAGGGGGGGGGCGGAATCGAGCGGCCGCCCCCTCATGCCTGATCGCTCCCGAACACTTAACGGCCGCTCACTGCAGTGAAGGGGGGTCCGGATGGACCCCCCAACTGCACAAAGGCGATCACGTAGATCTACGTGATTCTGCCTGTCCGTGCCATTCTGCCGACGTAAATCGGCGGTGGGCGGTCGTTAAGTGGTTAAGGACCGCTGGGCGGATTTCTGCTTATTTTTTCTAGCCGACGGCATGCACAACTGGTCCCTCTAGGGGTTCAAGGTGATTTAAGTGAGATTTTCAGGCAATATAACCCCCTTGGGAGTGCTAATGTCTCCGGTGCCCTCGGAGCTCCTTCTCTTAGCTGCCTGCCAGTTCCGCGCCGCGCATGCGCCCTGACCTCTCTCAGCTTTCAAAAGAATTTGAGCATTACTTCCCAACCACAAAAGACCCCCGAACTGGGAAGGAATAGATCCGTGACCCATTTGTGAATAAGCCAGGTGAATCCACTCTGTCCGTGCTAGAAGAGGATCAACTGCTTGAGATCGCAAATGATGGTGGCCTTAAAAGTGTGTTTGAGATTACTTCAAACCTCCATACGTTCTGGATTAAAGTCAATGCAGAATATCCTGCAATTGCCACAAAAGCACTAAAAAGCCTGCTGTCATTTCCAACATCCTATCTTTGTGAAGCTGGGTTTTCTGCAGTGACAGCAACCAAAACGAGATTACGGAGTAGATTGGACATAGGCAACACACTTCGAGTGTCACTGTCTCCTATCACCCCAAGATGGGACCGCCTAGTTGCAGTAAAACAAGCTCAGGGCTCCCACTGATTCTACATTACGGTGAGTTGAACTATATAATCATTGTATTGTATTGTATTAATATAAATAATGTGCTTCAATCGTCCTAATATTATGGTATCAGGATGATTGAACCGTTAACGCAACACATCGCGATTCCTCCCCCCCTCCTACCGGGCCTTGGAAAAATAATCTTCCACAAAACCGGTCCTTGGTGCCAAAAAGGTTGGGGACCACTGAGTTACAGTCACCCCCCAATCAGTCGGTCCCAAGCCCCGCATTTACCCCATCTGGGTTGCGGGTGGCGCTTCCTCCGGGCGGTAGGCGGCGTCCCCTACTGGTGCTTCATGGCAACTTTGCCTGTATCTCCTCCCTCCTCCTCCTCGGCAGCCAATAGGATCTCTTCTCCTGTTGGCCAATCGGGTAACAGGTCCTGCTTCCTGATTGGAGAATTAGGAAGACAATAGCAAATTTTAATTCGCTATTGTCACACAACTGGGTGGGTTTGAGGCTCAGTGCTCTAGATTAGGGGGCCGGCATGTAGATTAAGGGGCCGGATGCAACTTGGCTTCATTCCTCGCATGACTGGGCTATTAATATTCCTGGCTATGCATTCTTTCGGAAAGACAGGGTAAAAAGGAAAGGTGGAGGGGCCTGTCTCTATGTGAGAAGTGATCTCAAAGCAAGTGTGAAAGAGGACCTGGTGGATGAAGAGTGTGATGAGTCTGAAGTATTATGGGTGGAACTGCATACAGATGTGCGTAGTTCAAAGTTAATCATTGGAGTTTGTTATAGACCACCCAATGTTAATGAGGAGGTGGAGACTCAGCACCTTGCACAGATGGAAAGGGCTGCAAGGGCTGGGACAGTGATAATAATGGGGGATTTTGGCACTGCTCGGACAGTTAAAGGGCAAAAATTTATAAACCTATTACAGGACAATTTTATGCTCCAGTTTATTGAGGCCCCAACTAGGAATGATGCTCTGTTGGACCTGGTAATCTCAAACCATGCAGAGCTTATTGCTAATGTTCAGATAAAGGAACACCTGGGTAGCAGTGACCAAAACATGATTTCATTTGATGTTAGCTGTAAGCAAAAATCACATACGGGAAAGATAAAAACACTTAATTTCAAGAGAGCAAATTTTCCAAGGATGAGGGCTGTTCTCTAGGACTTAGACTGGGAGAGAATATTGGCAACAATGGGCACGGAACAGAAATGCGAATTCTTCAAAAAGACTGTTTGTGAACTCACTGCAAAGTATATTACCATGGGCAATAAGTTTAAAAGGCTAAAAATAAAACCTATGTGGCTCACGGCCAAAGTTAAAAAAGCTATAAACTATAAGAAAAGAGATTTTAAAAAATATAAAAATGAAGGAACACTAGTGTCATTTAAACGTTACAAAGAATATAACAGAATATGTAAAAGGGAAATCAAGGATGCAAAAATTCAAAACGAACGACAGATTGCAAAAGATAGTAGGACAAACCCCCAAAAATTCTTCAAATATATTAATAGTAAAAAGGTGAAGTCTGAGCATGTAGGCCCTTTACAAAATAATCTAGAGTGGGTGACTGGAGACAAAGAGAAGGCTAATTTATTAAATACTTTCTTCTCTCTGTGTATACAAAGGAGCATGGGGGAGCTCATATCCATAATGGGGGTGGTAGTGACACAGCCCCAAATCCACAATGGCTCAACAGTGATATGGTCCAGCAATATTTAGACAGAATAAAGGTGGATAAAGCACCTGGACCAGATGGCATACACCCATGGATCCTAAAAGAATTGAGCTCTGTAATTTAAAAGCCATTGTATCTAATTTTAGGGACTCATTAATGACAGGGATAGTACCACTGGGTTGGCGCAGGGCCAATATGGTGCCTATATTTAAAAAGGGAACAAAGTCTTTACCAAGTAACTATAGATCTGTTAGTTTAACTTCTATAGTTGGGAAGATACTGGAGAGATTAATAAAAGACCACATAGACGAGTTCTTGCTGGAAAAAAATATTTTAAGCAACAGACAGCATGGATTCATGAAAGACAGAAGTTGTCAGACAAACCTGATTTCTTTTTTTGAAGAGGTAAGTAAAACCTTGGACAGAGGCGTGGCTGTGGACGTGGTATACTTGGATTTTGCAAAAGCGTTCGATACAGTTCCCCACACACGGCTAATGTGTAAGGTAAAGTCTACAGGCTTGGAAATATCAGTTTGTAAATGGATAGATAACTGGCTAAAAGACAGAAGAGAGTAGTCGTTAATGATTCTTACTCTGAATGGTCTAAGATTATCAGTGGTGTACCCCAAGGTTCAGTGCTGGGACCCTTACTTTTTAATATCTTTATAAATGATATTGGGTCTGGGATCAAAAGTAACATTTCTGTCTTTGCAGATGACACCAAGCTAGGCAGTGGAATAACGTCCTTACAGGATGTCTCCAATTTACAAGCCGACCTCAATGCACTGTCTAATTGGGCAACTATGTGGCAGATGAGGTTTAATGTTGATAAATGTAAAGTTATGCACTTGGGGGATAAGAATTTGCATGTATCATACATACTAGGGGGAGTACAACTGGGGGAATCCGTAGTGAAGGATCTGGGGGTTTTGGTAGATCATAAGCTCAACAATAACATGCAATGCCAAGCTGCGGTTTCCAAAGCGAGTAAAGTCCTTTCTTGTATTAAGAGAGGTATGGACTCCAGAGAGAGAGATATAACTTTGCCCCTGTTCAAGTCATTAGTAAGACCTCATCTGGAATATGCAGTTCAGTTTTGGGCACCAGTTCTCAAAAAGCATATTGGGGAACTGGAGAAAGTGCAGAGAAGGGCAACCAAACTGAAAAGAGGCATAGAGGAGCTCAGCTATGAGGAAAGATTAGAGGAACTGAAATTATTCACTCTTGAGAAGAGGAGATTAAGGGGGGATATGATCAACATGTACAAATATATAAGGTGTCCATATAGTGAACTTGGTGTTGAGTTATTCACTTTACGGTCAACACTGAGGACAAGGGGGCAATTTTTACGTCTAGAGGAAAAGAGATTTCATCTCCAAATACGGAAAGGTTTCTTCACAGTAAAGCCTCGTACACACGGCCGAGAATCTCGTCAGGAAAAAACTTGTCGTTTTTCTTGACGAGATTCTTGGACAAGAAACTTGTCCCGGCCAAGTGTACACACGCTTGATTCAAAGAACCCGCGGTTATTTGAATGGAGCGAATGCGGTGATGTAATTGACTACGACGAGCGTGCGCTCGTCACATTCGATGGTGTCGCCGCCATCTTGCTACACCCTACCTATGGCTAGGAAGCTACCGTGCATGCGTCAAAGTCATTTCTAGCATGCGCGGGTTTCCAACGGCGACAGGTAAGTGTACACACACACACTTTTCTCGTCGAGAAACATGCTGACGAGAATCTCGACGAGAAAATGGAGAATCTTGACGAGAAAATAGAGAGCAGGTTCTCTATTTTTCTCGTCGAGATTCTTGTCGGTTTTCTTGACGAGAAACCTGATAGCCGCGTACACACGACCGATTTACTCGGCAAGAAAGCTCTGCCAGCAAGTTTCTTGTTGTTTTTTGACGAGAAACTCGGTCGTGTGTACGAGGCTTAAGAGCTGTGAAAATGTGGAATAGACTCCCTGCAGAGGTGGTTCTGGCCAGCTTAGTAGACTGCTTTAAGAAAGGCCTGGATTCTTTCCCAAATGTACATAATATAACTGGGTACTAACATTTATAGGTAAAGTTGATCCAGGGAAAATCTGATTGCCTCTCGGGGGATCAGGAAGGAATTTTTTCCCCATCTGTATTAAATTGGATCGTGCTCTGCTGAGGTTTTTCGCCTTCCTCTGGATCAACTGTGGGTGTAGATTGGGTATATGGGATTGTATGATATTATTACATTTTTTTTTTTTTTTATGGTTGAACTGGGTGGACTTGTGTCTTTTATCAACCTGACTAACTATGTAACTATGTAACTATGCATAGATTAGGGGCTTTTTTACCAATATTCCTATCGCACACGTTCCTGGCAAACAAGGCTCATAAAATGGTGTGTGCTGCAACGATTACCAGCTGGGTCCTGGAAACATCAAGCAAGTGTACATATTCGCCAGCAAACAATGGATCAACAATCACTGTCCAAAGGTTTCTTTATTGCTGTGTGATAACATCACAGAGATACGTGAAACATTTTAGAGCCCTGCAGGACCCCTTAGCCAGGCATAGATTAGGGGGGCGGTGCCCTGTGTTACGGGCCACCACTGGAAGATCTACCATAGAAGAGCTCAGGAATTATCAGCTAAGGTTCAGGTCCCTGAGCTATCATGCAGTACGTCTCCCTGCCGGGGTATTGATGGCAGACAGAAGGGAGCCAGTATTGAATGTGTCAACTTTGGAAATCTCTAAAATGTTGACCTACCTTTAAAGGAAGCATGTGTGAGTGGAGGTCAGTAAGCTGCGGGCATCTGAGTAGACAGGTTATTGGGGTAATGGGCATCAAAGTGCATATATTTGTGGGAGGAGAGGCGCAGGCATTAGAGGTACAAAATTACTTTCCCAAGGTGAGCTGCCCATGGTTTTTAAGCTGCTGGGAGGCATGTGAAGTGAGAAGACTGCAGGGAGAATGGCATGATATAGGAAAAAATGAGATAGTGTCTAGGAAATTTCATCTGCATTTAGGGAAACCATCTGACAAGGAGGGTTGCAGAGCAGTTGTAAGAAATGGGGGTTGATTTACTAAAACTGTAGAGTGCAAAATCTGGCTTAGCTCTGCATAGAAACCGTTCAGCTTCCATGTTTTTTTGTCAAAGCTTAATTGAACAAGCTGAAATTAAAAGCTGATTTGTTACTATGCACAGCTGCACCAGATTTTGAGTGCTTCAGTGTTAGTAAATCTCCTCAATGGTGTCTTTTGAGGATATGAATTGGCTGGAAGGGATGGCATCTTTAGGCACTTGCTGCACCAGGGAGGGATGTGGAGTTGCTACTTGAACCAGAATCCCCCAGTGGCAAAACAAAACTCTCATGCCGCATACACACGGCCGTTTTTCTCATCGGGAAAAACAAAATTGTTCCCATTTGACGAGAAAAATGATCGTCTGTGGGCATTTTGTCGTTTTTCTCGACGAGAAAAACGGCATTAAAAACGACGAGAAAAATTAGAACATGTTCTAATTTTTCTCGTCGTTTTTTCCTACATTTTTTCCGCGGCAGTGTTTCCCATAGGGAAACACTGCCGTGGAGCCCACAGACGGTCGTTTTTCTCGACAAGAGAAAAAACAACGTGAAAAACGACCGTGTGTGGGTAACAAGCTGTTCCCCCATTTTAAATGACATTATTCACGGCGGTTTTTTAACCGCCGTGAATAATGATCGTGTGTACGCGGCATCACTTTAGCTTTACATAGTTACATAGTTCCATAGTTAGTCAGGTTGAAAAAAGACAGAAGTCCATCCAGTTCAATCATAAAAATAAATAAAATAAAAAATATCATACAATCCCATATACCCAATTTTATACCCACAGTTGATCCAGAGGAAGGCAAAAAAAAAACAGCAGAGCATGATCCAATTTGCTACAGCAGGGGAAAAAAATCCTTCCTGATCCCCCGAGAGGCAATCAGATTTTCCCTGGATCAACTTTACTTATAAATGTTAGTACCCAGTTATATTATCTATGTAGCGCCCTGCTCCCAATGAGTGGGCGCTATGTTAAATTTAGAGGGTATCTGAGCCAATAGTTGGGCTCAGATGTAAAGGATTAATGTTAAATTAGCCTCTGTTTTGGTTATGGCTGTGTTGGAAAACTTCCCACTGTTTCCCTCTAGGTGCGTTACCACCTCAGGTCAATGTGGAAGATTGACAAGTCAGAGTGCATTAGGTACCTTCCCCCGGGAACAGTTCAGTGGGCGTGGTCTACTTGCTGAGCATGCTGGGGAAGGGTACTTAAGGGGCAGACACCATCTTTTGGGGTCCCTCTTCCCTCCGCGGCCCTCCTGGCGTGAGGGGTATATTGTGTGATTTCAGCCTCGGAGCCATGTTGGTCCGAGGCTGCAACTCTGGCGAGTAGGCTCAGTTATGCTGACTGGGGCCTACCCTTTGAAGGTGATCCTGTGCTGTCCGTCCTGAGGGAGGAATCCACTCAGTGGAGGAAACCAGGGAAGGACCTGTCCTGGAAAAGACCAAGTGGAAGGCTGGTGTCTTGAGGAGGGCCTGGTAATTCTATTGGAGGATGCACTGCAACTAAAGTTTACCTTGAAGTCTGCCGAGTCGGCTTAAAGGCTCTTGACTGTTTGGCTGGAAGTTCGGGAGTTAAGTCCTGTGGTAGAGGATCCCGGATTATCCAATTTTGTGCAACACCAGTCTGTGGTAGACTGGTCCTGATTATTGTTCTTGCATCATACCGGCTGCTAGGCCCGGTGAGAGGGGCCTATCCAGGTGAGCAATACCCACTCCAGGAAGAGTGGTGAATGACTGTATAGTTGAGGAGTTTTTCCCCAGTGATCTGTACTGTGTACCTGAACCTACCCCTTCCCTTCACCCTTCTACTATTCTTCATACGTTTTTTGCAAAGGAAAATAAAACCTAACTGCAGAGGGTTTTACATCTTGTGTGGACATTGTAGTTCCTACAGACTTTCTTGCCCTAGACAACGAATACTGAGGTAACGTGCAAGGCCCAAATTAAAACCAGCAGCTCTTACGGGGGTGCGCTACATGTACATTTAGGAAAGTATCCAGACCTTTCTTAAAGCAACCTACTGAGCTGGCCAGAACCACCTCTGGAGGGACTCTATTCCACATTTTCACAGCTCTTACTGTGAAGAAACCTTTCTGTATTTGAAGATGAAATCTCTTTTCCTCTAGACGTAAAGAGTGCCCCCTTGTCCTCTGTGTTGACCGTAAATAACTCAACACCAAGTTCACTATATGGACCCCTTATATATTTGTACATGTTGATTATATCCCCCCTTAATCTCCTCTTCTCAAGAGTGAATAAATGCAGTTCCTCTAGTCTTTCCTCATAGCTGAGTTCCTCCATTCCCCTTATCAGTTTGGTTTCCCTTCTTTGCCCTTTCTCCAGTTCCCTGATATCCTTTTTGAGAACCGGTGCCCAAAACTGAACTGCATATTCCAGATGAGGTCTTACTAATTATTTAAACAGGGGCAAAATGATATCTCCCTCTCTGGAGTCCATACCTCTCTTAATACAAGAAAGGACTTTGCTCGCTTTGGAAACCGCAGCTTGGCATTGCATGCTATTATTGAGCTTATGATCTACCAAAACCCCCAGATCCTTCTCCACTACGGATCCCCCCAGTTGCACTCCCCCTAGTATGTATGATGCAATATTATTGTAGCTTTAATATTATTAAAGATTATTATTATTGTTATTTTAATTCTAACACATAATAGATGTGTACAGTATTTCAATATTGATAATAATAATAATAATTATTAATATTATAAGCAGTTGTTATAGTAGTATAATTTATGCCAAAACATCATAGAAGAACTTTTCATTCTCTCAGTTTTTTTTTAGCAATGCAAGGTGCATACTGTTAGTTCTACCACGGTCCATGGAACAACTAAAACTAAGCCCATTGTCAAACAGGAAGATTTCATGAAAATTATCTGCCAAGATTGCTGCAAGCCCATATTCTTGCCTCACATAATCCATCCACGCTTACATGATACAGCAATCATCAGTTCACCGAGGAATTAACATAATATGATATTCAAGAAAAACAAATACATCTATGAAAAGCTTCCGTTCCAAGCTAAATAACTGAGTGTACCCTCACACATGAGAGTATTTTATGCATGTGATTATAATGCTGCAAATAGACAGAGGATCTGTCAACGCATAAGGCAGCATCAGAATCATTTCCTCTGCATTCTGAGATGATACAGCCATGAGTTCAGTGAGTATATTTTGTTCTGCAATAAATTTATAGGCACTGGCCTGAAAACGTTGTGTGATCATACCCTTGCAGTAGAGTCTCATGGGAAAGGGAGAGAATTATTTGCAAATTATTAAAAATCAGAAGGTAGCCATTCTCTAAACTGGCAACTTAGATTCAGAAACTGCAAAACTGAGTACTGGTAAACATAATAATTCACACAATTCCTTGTGAATCTTACATGCCACCTGTGAGATGAGGATTGAAAAATGAATCTAGATGTTTATGCTAAGAAGATATAGCAAACTGTTGGCGCTATATAAATCCTGTATAATAATAATAATATTAATAAATACACAGTAGTTATAAACTAGGCCAGAAAATACACGTTCATCAAGTTTATCCTCTCTCTTGCACAGTAAGTTATCAAGTCACGTTTCTTCCCTAACATGTCTATTGCACACTTTGGATTATTACAAGTATGGAGTATTACAAAAACTTTTAGGGCTGGTTCAAGCCAGAACATGATGTGGGAAAGGCACGTTCCAAGAGCGTTTCCCACATTGCATTACAAACCCACTGCCTTTGTGATCTGCTGAGGGTGCCAATACGTTTTTAATGGCGCTCGCAACACAAATCGCAAATGCAGTATGGTAAATTTTTATAAAGTAGTACATGTACTACTTTTTTTGCAATCTGGTGCAATCTTTGCATTGCAGGGGAGTGCACAGGAATCACACAGGAATGTGCTCGGCGTTCCTGTGCGATTCTGGTGTAAAATGGTCCTTAGATTTGCGTTAGTGATGGTACTAGTCAGACTCATCCCATAGATATAGAAAAGACATTAGTATTTCATTAGTGATCAAACTTGTGGTCGATATATATTTATAGAACAGACATCATATCTCTTTCGGTATAATGATTAATGCTGCTTTGGGAGGTGAAAAAAAAAGCTGAGCAACTAATTGACTTGTATGCTTCTGAGAAACATTAGCCAAATCAAGACATATAAGAAAAAAAAAAATCAAACCTAATAAACTTTTGCATGAAAAGAAGTAGAGATTGCTGTAAATAATTAAGGTGTTTAGAAGTCTTTTTTTTTTTTTTTTCATCTTGCACTGGACATGAAAGCTGTACTTTAGAGACAAATGTTAGTTGTTTATTGTAGCACACTGTGTCTACAAAATGATTTCCCACGGCAAAAATAAAACAGAGCGTATAGAAATGAGAGACGAGACTCTGATGGCTGCGGTAAGATAGTATTACATGCTTAGAATTAATTTGTTTGATTTTATAAGATGAAATGCTACTCGTAAGCAGATTCCTATGGTTTCATTCAATAATTGTTTCAATGTTGAGAGAAAAAATTATGTTTATAATTAATTTCAATCAGAGATCAGCATACATTTCTCATTTTTACTCCACTTATAAGGTGTGTATTTTAGTATTAATTTCTCATTTTTACTCTACATATAAAATTCACACTTATGTCATGTACACACGATCGGTTTTACCGATGAAAACAGTCTATTGGACTTTTTTCATCGGACAAACCGATCGTGTATGGGCCCCATTGGTCTTTTTTCCATTGGTGAGAAAAAAAAGAACATGTTTTAAATTTATCCGATGGGAAAAAAAACTATAGCAAATTCCAATCGTCTGTGTGGAACTCCATCAGAGAAAAAACCCACGCATGCTCAGAATCAAGTCGACGCATGCTCAGAAGCATTGAACTTCATTTTTCTCGGCTCGTCTGAGTGTTTTACGTCACAGCGTTTGGAACGGTTGGATTTTTGACTGATGGTGTGTAGGCAAGACTGATGAAAGTCAGCTTCATCGGATTTCCGATAGAAAAATCCATTGGATTAGAATCCATAGGAAAACCGATCGTGTGTACAGGGCTTTAAAGTTGTATCTATAGCTGCATATTTTAAATTTGATATTTTTTTTTCCTTTACTTAAAATAACCTTTTTTTGGTGAGGTAGTTATTGCATTTGCTGTGGACCTGTGTGATGATGGTAGATTGCATTTTACGATTTTTTTTTTAAAGTTGTGCTACTATACATCAATTTTTATCTAGGACTGCATCATTTAACATTTAATAGGATAAAATATCAATAATTGTAACTGACAGATGTGTCTAAAAATATGTTTTTCTTAATGAAACAAAAATATTTTTTTCCCTGGTATTATTATTATTATTATCAGTTTTTTTATTTGCATTAAATATTGCATAATACTGTAAAACATTAAAAGCATCTACTAACCCGAATTTACAAAAAACTTCAAAGAGACCTTTTAGAAAATCCAGTTTCACTTTTGATTATTTGGCCACAGTTGGCATATTCCCCTAAACTACACATATGCTATACATTATTCTATTCCTTTCTATTATTTTTTTTTTTTTTAATTCATGGGATCATGTCTGAAAGGCAATAATTCATGAAAATATTTGCTAATTATCTGGCATGCTAGAAAAAATGTCTTCATCTGAATGTTGAGTTATTTGACATTGTGTGAATAAATGTCAAAAACACTTTTAAATAATCCTTTACAGTTCAAGAAATTTGATAAAATCAGATCACCAGCATGGATCCCACATTTTTTTTTGCAGTCTTATGCCCTGTACACACGATCGGATTTCCGATGGAATAAAATCCAATGGATTTTTCAGTCGGAATTGCGATGAAGCTGACTTCCATCAGTCTTGCCTACACACCATCAGACAAAATTCCAACAGTCCAAAACGCTGTGACGTAAAACACTCAGACGAGCCGAGAAAAATTAAGTTCAATGCTTCTGAGCATGCGTCGACTTGATTCTGAGCATGCGTTTTTTTCTCCGATGGAGTTTGCCACAGACGATCGGAATTTGCTATCGTTTTTTTTCCATCAGTAAAATTTAAAACATGTTCTATTTTTTTACACCGATGGAAAAAAGACTGATGGGGCCCACACACGATCGTTTTTTCTGATGAAAAAAGTCCATCGGTCTTTTTTCATCGGAAAAAACGATCGTGCATACGCGGCATTAGCATTTTTTAATGGTTTAGAGAAAGCTCAAATAATTATATAGCAGTTTAATTATGCCTAGCCTTAGCAATCCCCAAGTAAAATCAGAACAGAAATGTTGTAAACAGTGTGGCTGTAACTTTTACGCAATTCTTAGTAGCAATGAGCAAATCTTAAAGCCTTAGGGCCAGTTCACACCAGACGCAGTTCTGTACAGTTTTGTGCGCATTTTTTCTGCACTAAAAATGCATGCACAGTGTTTTCAATGTATTTCAATGGCTCTTGTTGGCTCTAGTTCACACCATGCAGTCAGTTTCCGGTCAGTTTCCGGTGCAGAAACTGACCGGAAACTGACTGCATGGTGTGAACTAGAGCCATTGGAATTCATGGAAAACACAGTGCATGAATTTTGTGCAGAAAAAAAGCACACAGAACTGAACGGAACTGCGTCTGGTGTGAACTAGCACTTATTGTAATGTCAAGTTTGACAAAGCAGACAAACTTAAATTGCCCATACACTGTATGCCCTGTGGCTTCCCCATCTATTCTGAATAGCTTGGATGGAGGAATTTCCCCTGCTGGCTATTGTATTCTGACAACTGGCTCCAGCAGTTGTAAGAAGACCTGAACAATGGCTGCATCTAATTGGATACAGTCACTGTTCATCTGACAAGTGTCCATCCTGCTCCTTCAATCTTCAGATAGAAGGATGGCGGGTGGTAGGATGCCGACATGGCCACCCATGACTCGAATTTGAGCCAGTTCATCGGGAATTGTCCAGAATTTGCTAAGTGTGTTGTCAGATTTAGCGTGACTATAAATTTAAGGATTTAAAGAAGATCTATGGTCATTGCATGCACTTTCATTTTATAACATCAGCATTGTAATTGCAATACAAACAATAATTATTTATGACATTGATTATAGGCTTATTGAAAAATATCCTTTTATGTTGTGATTGCTGCCTGTCTGCTGGCCATTTCTTCCCACAATTCCTAGATTCTCTGCATGCTTTGCAGATTCTAATTTAGAATCAAGCAATGATTCCTGTACTGATTTCACTTCCTGAAACTCCTCCTTGGGGAACCTCTGTGGGAACCTCTGTGGTTCAGAAGGTAGGCTCTGTGAATTCTTGCAGACACCGCATTACCTACTCAATAGTGAATACGTGTCATAGAATTCAAGGATTTGTTCAGATTCATAGAAATAGGCTAGATATAATTGAAATATAATGTGGAAATGGAATATATGATATTTACATTTTGTCCACCATGAATATGTTTGAATTATCTTACTTTTATTTGCTTTTTAAGTGAGTAAGTCTTAGCATTAGCCCACATTGCAGTCCCCCCCACAGTAGGCTAAAAATCTATGAGCACAGAAGTTTATTTCCAGTGGTCCTACACACCATCTGGCCTTGTCCCAACTATCCCTCTTCAATCAGCAACAAGTGTACTCATGAGAAGACAAGAGGCATGTTGGACAGCTGGAGATAGACAACTGTTTACACAGAGCACAGGACCAGGCCCTTTTCTGACACTTGTTGTTTACAAGTTTAAATTAATATTCTTAGCTAGAAAATTACCTAGAACCCCAAACATAATATATATATATATATATATATATATATAATATATTATTTTAGCAGAGACCCTAGAGAATAAAATGGCAGTCCTTGCAATATTTTATGTCACACTGTATTTGCGCAGCAGTCTTTCAAACACAATTTTTTTTAAATAAAATACAATTTCATGAATTAAAAAAAAAAAAACAGTAAAGTTAGCCCATTTTTTTTGTATACTGTGAAAGATGATGTTACACTGAGTTAATAGATACCTAACGTGTCATGCTTCAAAATTGTGCACACTCGTGGAATGGCGACAAACTACGGAACTTAAAAATCTCCATAGGCGACGCTTTAGAGTTACAGAGAAGGTCTAGTGCTAGAATTATTGCTCTCGCTCATGGCAATACCTCACATGTGTGGTTTAAATACCGCTTAAAAAAGTTTGGCGTGACTTACGTATGCGTTCGCTTCTGCCTGCAAGGTATGAGGGACAGGGCACTTTAAAAAAAATTAAAGAAATTATTATTTATCAAATTTTTTATTTTTTTGGATCACTTTTATTCCTATTACAAGGAATATAAACATACCGTATTTATCGGCGTATAACACACACTTTTTTCCCCTTAAAATCAGGGGAAAATCGTGGGTGCGTGTTATACGCCGATACTCCGTCGAATTCCCCTGCTGAAAACGAGCGAGAGGAGCGAGCGGAGCCGAAGCCGAAGTACAATCGGCTTTACTCGGCTCCTCTCGCAGTCCCGTCCATCTCTGACTGCGCCGCTGACATAGAGAAAGCCGAGTGTACTTCGGCTAGTCTCGGCTCCTCTCGCAGTCCTGCCTGTGACTGTGAGCAGAGCCGAGTCTAGCCGAAGTACACTCGGCTTTCTCCGTCAGCGGCGCAGTCAGTGGAGATGGGCGGGACTGCGAGAGGAGCCGAGTCTAGCCGAAGTACACTCGGCCCCGCTCGCTCCTCTCCACAGAAATCGGCGCCAAATTTAAAAAAACGCCGGGACTGACACGATCGCAAAGGCACTGGGCAAGGCTGCAGATGGACAGATGGACACTGGGCAAGGCTGCAGATGGACAGATGGACACTGGGCAAGGCTGCAGATGGACACTGGGCAAGGCTGCAGATGGACAGATGGACACTGGGCAAGGCTGCAGATGGACAGATGGACACTGGGCAAGGCTGCAGATGGACAGATGGACACTGGGCAAGGCTGCAGATGGACACTGGGCAAGGCTGCATGCTGCATTTAAATGTAAGTTTTTTTTCCTTGAATTTCCCTCCTAAAAGTTTTTTTCCTTCAAATTCCCTCCTAAACTTGGGGTGCGTGTTATACGCCGGTGCGTGTTATACGCCGATAAATACGGTACCTTGTAATAGAAAAAAGCACACCAGGTCCTCTTTATTGCGTGATCTGGGGTCAAAGAATGTAATTTTACATAAAAAAAAATGAGTAAAAGATGTAGTTTCGGTCCTCCAAGGGCATAGAGTCGAGTGGTGGCCATATTTCCCTCACTTGACTTCCTGCCCATCGCTCCATGGGATCGGATCACTACCAAGCGCTCTGATAAGAGGGGAAACGACTGGGAAGCGGCCTATAAAAGTGATCCCATGGGGGTTATGGCAACTAACTGCTGCCATAACAAAGGTATATAACATCAAAGTAATGACATATATATATATATATATATATATATATATATATATATATATATACAGTGGACGGTCCGAAACTGGTTAAAGAAGAAGTTTGGGGAATAGAAAAAAAAAAACATACATACTTACCTCCATGCTGCAGCATCTGTGTGATACTGCAGCTGTCCCACATCTGCTCTAAAACCGAAAAGTGACTGATCACATGACCGCTGACCACTCAGCTCTTGGTCTGCTCCCAGCGGGGAATGGTGACTGTTAGTCAACCCTCTCTGTTCTGCTCCTCCTATGCTCACTATAGCGACAAGCTGGGAAAGGTGTTAGCCACGTGCCGAAAGGTGAAGCCAGCTGTCAATCAGGCAGCTAGCTGGATCCCAATATTGTCAAAATCCTTCTTAAGCTTGGTGCAGCTCAGCCCTGTCAGTTGAAAGCTGGCAATAACCCACGTTCAGCTGACTCTGGGTCACAGGAGAACAAAAGTCAATGTACTCATATGACCTTTAAGATAAGTACAGCCAAAAAAAGGTAACTTCAGCCTACTGTGGAGTTGAGTTGAATCTTGAGCTGGTGCTGAGACTTAGTTAAGAAAGAAATAAAAGTGAGACACTTTAAAGTTTGTATGCACACTAAGTTTGTCTGATTTGCTCAAATTGACACTACAATGGGCTTTATGATTTGCCTATTGCTACTAAGGATAACTTAAAAGTGACATTCACATTGCCTACAATTGTCACAGTGTGCAGGTGCATTACTGACAGCCCTGGGGCACCTTTGGGACACCCCTGGGCACCTTTAGTAGAGCACTGATCTGGTGTGCATATCTCGCCATGGCCACTGGGTGTGACCAAATGGGAGGGAATTGATGGGTATGGTTAAATAAAACCTGGGCCTATTTCTGCCTCCCAAGTCCTCTCCTCCTGGCTGCCAGCTTCTTCAACAAAGGCTTAGGGCACCCTGAGAACGCCACGATCTCTCGCCCTGAGTGGAGGATAGATGGTTGGCAGCAGGACCCTGGATCCAGGGCCAGGCACAGCCTCCGAGGGAGCTCAGATCTGGTCGATCAGTGCCTCGATGGGTAGATCCTTCCTCTGCTCATCTGTATCTGTTTTCTTTGCTGTGCAAACTGGGCTGCAGCAGCATGCGGGGGGGGGGGGGAGAGGAGACAGGAGAGAGAAAGCTCTCACCATGTGAGCACTGCTGCATGCTGCCGCATTTGACCCCCCTTTCCCCCTCTCTAGCGAAGCCACTGTTTAATTTGGGGGCACATGGGGTCCCCTCACTCCCCCCTAGTGACACCACTGACTGCTAGTGAGTAAGTGTGCTATAGTGTGATATTGTGCATCTATTGTCAGTGTAGAATATCATATTAGTGAATCTTGTGATAGTTCGGTGTGAGTGTAGTCTGACTATTCATTTTTACTTTAGTGTCAGTTTTGTGAGTGTAGTGTGACCATTTATTTAGTGTCAGGGCAGGTTTCCTGCTGTATATATCAGTGCGTTACTGTACATTTAATGCAGTATATATCAGTGCGAAACTGCATGTTTAACGCAGTATATATCAGTGCGTCACTGTACATTTAACGCAGTACAGTATATCTCAGTGCATTGCTGCACATTTAACACAGTATGGGGGTAATTTACTATAGCGCAGCGGAGCTAATTAGCGCAAATTGCCGCGAATTCGTGCTAATTAGCGCAAATCGCGGCAATTTGCGCTAATTAGTGCTAAAACGGTATTCACTATAGCGCTGGAGAAAAAATACTTACCAAAATCGAATTTACTATAGCTCCCAGAATCCAAATAGCGCCCAAATCCTTACTCTACTAAAAGCTGGAGTTGTGCACATGGAAATAATGTTTAGAGCAGGATATAATTGCCTAAATGGTACTGAAATATGCAGTATATTATTTAAAGATAATCTGCGTTTAAACTGTGTGAAAAAGTGATTTCTACACTGAAATATCTTTAAAAGTCTGAGAAGTAAAAAAATGCCCGTTTTTGGACAACTATTTGCAAGCTAAATTGAGCATGCCCAGAGCTAATATAACTCAAATTTGAACTCAAGTGACTTTTTTCACAAGAGTTATAGTAAATCCCGAAATGAGAGCTAATTAAAGAGCATGTTTTGGAAGTGAAAATCTGAGCTATTTTAGTCCAATGCAAGTTTTAGCCATTGATTCTAATGATACAATTGTAACTTTCACAAATAAATCCTTTTAATGTTGAGATGAAATGTATCTTTCTCTGAAATAAATTTTCCTTTGCAACAATGTTGCTTCTAATTAAAATATTTTGTTTTTAACCACTTCCATACTGGGCACTTAAACACCTTCCTGCCCAGACCAATTTTCAGCTTTCTGCGCTGTTGCACTTTGAATGACAATTGCGCGGTCATGGTACACTGTATCCAAACTAGATTTTTATCATTTTGTTCCCACAAATAGAGCTTTCTTTTGGTGGTATTTGATCACCTCTGCGATTTTTATTTTCTGCTAAAAAATAAAAAAAAGGCCGAAAATTTTGAAAAAAAAAAGTTTTTTTTTGGTTTCAGTTACAAAACTTTGTAAATAAGTTAGTTTTCTCCTTCACTGAAGGGCACTGATGGGGCTGCACTGACGGGCATGGATAAGGCGGCACGGATGGGCACCGATGAGGTGGCACGGATGGGCAACGATCGGCGGCACGGATGGGCAACGATCGGCGGCACGGATGGGCAACGATCGGCGGCACGGGTGGGCACAGATCGGCGGCACGGGTGGGCACAGATCGGCGGCACGGGTGGGAACAGATAGGCGGCACGGGTGGGCACAGATAGGCGGCACGGGTGGGCACAGATAGGCGGCACGGGTGGGCACAGATAGGCGGCACGGGTGGGCACTGATGGGCACGGATAGGCGGCACGGGTGGGCATGGGTGGGCACTGATAGGTGGCATGGGTGGGCACTAAAAGGTGGCATGGGTGGGCACTGATAGGTGGCACTGTACTAATAGATGCCAATCAGTGCCAAACAATAATGCCTGCCAATCAGTGGTGCCCATTGTGGGCACTGATTGGCATCCATTGTGGCACTGATTGGCATCCATTATCCCTGGTGGTCTAGGGTGGCATACCTTAGATATCTTTATGGTGTGGTTCCCTGGTGGTCTAGTGGCATCCCTGGTGGTCTAGTGGCATCCCTGGTGGTCCAGTGGGCATCCTCGGGGGGGCTGTGCTGATAATCGATCAGCACAAACCCCCCCCTGTCAGAGGAGCAGCCGATCGGCTCTCCTCTACTCGCGTCTGACAGACGCGAGTGAGGAAAAGCCGATGACCGGCTTTTCCTGTTTACACTGTGATCAGCCGTGATTGGACACGGCTGATCACGTGGTAAAGAGTCTCCGTCGGAGACTCTTTACCTAGATTGGTGTTGCGGGGTGTCAGACTGACACCCCGCAGCAACGATCGCCGCGATGCGCGCCCCCGGGGGCGCGCAGCGGCTCAAAATCCTGAGGACGTCATATGACGTCCTGTCAGGATTTTGCAACCACTTTGCCGACGTCAATCCGCTATAGGGCGGGCGGCAAGTGGTTAAAGAAAGCTAGAATGTGGAATGTTTTGATAAAATATATTTTTCTCTGTCACTTTCACTTGTTACTCTCCATCTCACACCAATTTTTACCCAACTCACACAGGTGTCTTTACAAAGCACAAACAATACCATTGCTGATGCAAATTTAAAATTAGTCATATTTTTTTGTGCTTTTTATTATTTCTAAATAATCATAATTTGAGCCCCAAAAATCTGATATGTGTTCCAATTTGAGGGTAATATCACTATTCTAAACTCACCCCCCAAAAAACACCAAATATCACAGAATAAATCTAGAAGAATAACTCTTGAGTAGAGTTGAGCGGACACCTGGATGTTCGGGTTCGACGGGTTCGGCCGAACTTCGGAAAAAAGTTCGGGTTCGGGACCGAACTTTAACCCGAACCCGGACCCAAACCCGAACCCCATTGAAGTCAATGGGGACCCGGACTTCTAAGGACTAAAAAGGCTCTAAAAAAGTTATGGAAAGGGCTAGAGGGCTGCAAATGGCAGCAAAATGTTGTTAAGAGCATGGCAAGTGCTCTGCAAACAAATGTGGATAGGGAAATAACTTAAAATAACATAAAAAAATAAAAAAATATGCTGGAGGCCCCCTTTTCAGCAGAAGAGGTACGGGAAGTCATTAAGAACCTCAGAAACTCAACGGCACGATGCCACACATATGGTGGGAATGCCCCAGAATACGCCCTTTCTGGAATAAATTATTCAATTTAATGAATAAGCTAGTGGAAAAATAAAATACTTTAAAATAAAAATGTAGCGGGGTGCTAAATTTAAGGGAAGTGTTTGAGTGGTAAATAGGCTCAAACACCCTAATTCTGTAGGATTCATGGACCATTTTGTCCTCGGGGGACAGTATTGGTGTGCAGTTCCCTACTAGGGTTGAACCGCCGATACAGTGCTGTGCCTTTTGTGTCCCCTCTTGGCAGTAGTACAGCGGGGCGGGGAACCTGCTGTGCATGCCGGGAGAGCATATAAAAGGGGCAGACCTTTGGCCTGGGGGCTGATGTCCAGTGGGGTCCACGCCCAGGTGCCTTCGGCCTGGGTGCATGTGTTCCTGTTCCATCTCGGGTACCTTTAGCCCGGGGTGAGGTACTATCCTGGAGTTCCTGCTGCCCTGGGTATGGAGGCCTAGGTGCGGGAGTAAAGCCTGGAGTCCAGAGCCTTCGTCTGGAGTCCGCTAAGGGTCGAGGAGTCTTAGGGTGCCGCCTCATGTAGGGGACCATGTTCCAGGGAAGGGAGGATCATTCTGATGGACCGATGCGGGAGTCACGGTGAAGGAAGGGTCTGTTGACTCCCTGGAGAGATGTCTTCCCCTTGATATGGGCTAGGTTCGTAGAAGGAGAAGCTCAAGGTCACCTGTATCAGAGGCCTTATTCACCCGGCCCGTGGCAGGGGCCTTGTACACCCGGTCTGTGGCAGAGACCAACCTCAAGGTCTGTGGCAGAGACCGTGCACCTAAAACTGTTTGAGAAACCTAAGCAGTGAAGTGAATGTGCTACGTTTGTGCCTGGACCTCCTCCACACCTTAAGCTGTCCTGTTTCTTTGCTCTAACCTCTTCTATCCGAGTAGAGTTTATTTTGCCATGAGAGAATAAGAGTTGTAATTTCAGCTGGTGTGGACATCGACTTTACTGGAAATTAAAGGACTTGCCTCTACCTACAGTAGAGGTGAGAATCATCCTCTGAAGGAGTTTTGACTCCGGCTGTGGACACGGCCCGTCAAGTACACCGCTCAACCTCTTTATATAGGAGGGTACGGGCTGGTAGTGCGGTGTGCCTTTCTCCCTCCTGCGAGGAGCAAACAACATAAAGGCAGGTAAGGGGGAAAGGATCTGTGCGCTACAAAAAAATAAAATAAAAATTATAATCTTGACCTAGGAGGACGAGGTCCATATGGAGTAGGAGGTTGAGGTGGCGGTGGATGTGGCTGTGTAGGTGGAAGCGGCGGTGGAGGAGGACGAGGTAGCCAACACTGGTTCAAAAATACAACAATGGCTGGGTAAGGCTGGTGATGTGTCGAATTCTGTCCCCCGTCAAATAGTGTCCACCCTGTACTGCGCTTGCTCAGTATGTAGGACAAGGGGATTTCGAAAATCTCCCAAGACGAACGGCGCCTGCGTGGTGAGTTCAGGTGAAGGCCACACCATCCGTGGTTCAAGCCGAGCCAAGTGAGGCCGTGCCCGAAGCGTGGCGATCGAACCGAGCCCGTGAGGGGCCCTGTTACTATGTGCTACCGTATGTCCACTTGGATGGTGGGGCTTGAACCTGCACTCACTGCGCAGGCGCCGTTCATCTTCGGAGATTTTGTGAATCTCCTTGTCCTCTGTACTGCGCAAGCGCTGCGCCTTCGCAGTATGGGCCGGACACAATCCGATGGCTGGACAGTTTTTGTCGCAACACCGGTATACATGTCTATTCTGCACAAGGTACGGACAAGTCCTGTGGGATCCATGCCTGGTTCATTTTAATGAACGTGAGCTTGTCCACATTGGCTCTGGACAGGCGGCTGCGCTTGTCTGTGATAACGCCCCCTGCCGTGCTAAATACACCACGTCCCTTTGACCT
Source organism: Rana muscosa (assembly GCA_029206835.1). NCBI lineage: Eukaryota > Metazoa > Chordata > Amphibia > Anura > Ranidae > Rana > Rana muscosa. Next base: position 795,859,603 of record CM055118.1, read on the forward strand.
TCTCCTCATATTTTCCAAATTTAGGATCTTGCCCTAAATGGGTGTTTTTGGAAGAGCAGAACACACCCACAGTACGTAACCGCTGAATCGCACAGCTACAGAACTGCAGAAAATGCTATTCCAAAAAAATGTTGTTTTTTTAGTATAGCACAGTAGGAGAAAACTATATAGAAATTGTTTATTTCACACACCTCCACATATGTATAACACACTGCAAACAATTTTTTGTGGCCCTGAATGGCTCTTTTTGCAAGCGTACATTAACCACTTGACCACTGGGCACTTAAACCCCCTTAATAACCAGACCAATTTTCAGCTTTCGGTGCTCTCACATTTTGAATGACAATTACTCAGTCATACAACACTGTACCCATATGAAATTTTTGTCCTTTTTTTCACACAAATAGAGCTTTCTTTTGGTGGTATTTAATCACTGTTGGGTTTTTTATTTTTTGCGCTATAAGAGAAAAAAGACTGAAAATTTTGTAAAAAAATGATTTTTTTTTCGTTTCTGTTATAAAATTTTGCAAATTACTATTTTTTCTTCATAAATTTTGGCCAAAATTTATACTGCTACATATCTTTGGTAAAAATAAGTACAAATTGGTGTATATTATTTGGTCTTTGTGAAAGTTATAGAGTCCACAAGCTATGGTGCCAATATCTGAAAATTGATCACACCTGAAGTACTGACGGCCTATCTCAATTCTTGAGACCCTAACATGCCAGAAAAGTACAAATACCCCCCAAATGACCCCTTTTTGGAAAGAAGACATTCCAAGGTATTCAGAAAGAGGCATTGTGAGTTTTTTGAAGTTGTCATTTTTTCCCACAATTCTTTGCAAAATCAAGATTTTTTTTTTCTCTTTTTTTTTTTCACAAAATTGTCATATTAGCAGGTTATTTCTCACACACAGCATATGCATTCCACAAATTACACCCCAAAACACATTCTGCTATTACTCCCGAGTATGGCGATACCACATGTGTGAGACTTTTACACAGCGTGGCCACATACAGAGGCCCAACATGCAGGGAGCACCTTCAGGCGTTCTGGAGCACCCAGGCCAATTCTGACATTTCTCTCCTACATGTAAAAATCATCATTTGTTTGCTAGAAAATTACATAGAACCCCAAAACATTATATATGTTTTTTTAGCAAAGACCTTAGAGAATATAATGGTGGTTGTTGCAACTTTTTATCTCGCACGATATTTGCGCAGCAATTTTTTTAACGCGTTTTTAACGAAAAAAAATGTTTTGTGCTTAAAAAAAAAAAAAAACAGTAAAGTTAGCCCAATGTTTTTGCATAATGTGAAAGATGAAGTTACGCCGAGTAAATAGATACCTAACATGTCGCCCTTAAAAATTGCACACACTCGTGGAATGGCGCCAAACTTCGCTACTTAAAAAATCCCCATAGGCGACGCTTTAAATATTTTTACTGGTTACATGTTTTGAGTTACAGAGGAGGTCTAGGGCCAAAATGATTGCTCTCGCTCTAACGTTCGCAGAGATACCTCACATGTGTGGTTTGAAAACCGTTTTCATATGTGGGCGGGACTTACGTATGCGTTCGCTTCTGTATGCGAGCTCACGGGGACAGGGGCGCTTTAAAAAAAAAAAAACATTTATTCTTCATTTTACTTTATTTATTTTAGTTTGACATGTTTTTCCGCCCTAAACATTTTTTTGATCACTTTTATACCTATTACAAGGAACGTAAACATCCCTTGTAATAGGAATATGGCATGACAGGTCCTCTTTACAGTGAGATATGGGGGGGGGTGTCAATAAGACCCCACATCTCACCTCTAGGCTGGGAAGCCTGAAAAAAATACAAAAAAAAAAACAACAATCCTGGCTTTGATCGTAGCGGTGAGTCGGTAGAAGCACCGGAGGGCGGCGGGGGGGGGGACATCCCCTCTCGCCTCCCGTAAGAATGATCAAGCGGCGGAACAGCCGCTATGATTGTTCTTATGGTGTAGGGAATCGCCGGCTGAAAAAGCTGATATCTGAATGATGCCTGTAGCTGCTCCCATCATTCAGATATCCCCGCACAAAGTCAAGGACGTCATATGACGGCCGGAGGGCGGGAAGTGGTTATTGCAGAGTATTGCCAGGCATTGCGGAGTATTGCCGGGCATTGCGGAGTATTGCTGGGCATTGCGGAGTATTGCCGGGCATTGCGGAGTATTGCAGGGCATTGCGGAGTATTGCGGACTATGGCAGGGTATTGCGGTGTATGGCAGGGTATTGCGGTGTATGGCAGGGTATTGCGGTGTATGGCAGGGTATTGCACGGGTATTGCACAGGGTATTGTGGAGGGTATTGCACAGGGTATTGTGGAGGGTATTACAGAGTATTGTGGAGGGTATTGCAGAGTATTGTGCAGGGTATTGCAGAGTATTGTGCAGGGTATTGCAGAGTATTGTGCAGGGTATTGCAGAGTATTTTGCAGGGTATTTTGCAGGGTATTGCAGAGTATTTTGCAGGGAATTGCAGAGTATTTTGCAGGGTATTGCAGAGTATTTTGCAGGGTATTGCAGAGTATTTTGCAGGGTATTGCAGAGTATTGCACCAGGGTATTGCAGAGTATTGCACCAGGGTATTGCAGAGTATTGCACCAGGGTATTGCAGAGTATTGCACCAGGGTATTGCAGAGTATTGCACCAGGGTATTGCAGAGTATTTCGCAGGGTATTGCAGAGTATTTCGCAGGGTATTGCAGGGTATTGCAGAATATTGCACCAGGGTATTGCAGAGTATTGCACCAGGGTATTGCAGAGTATTGCACCAGGGTATTTTGCAGAGTATTGGCAGGGTGTATTGCAGAGTATTGGCAGGGTATAGCACAGGGATGGCTGAGCAGGGATGGATGGATGGATGGATCTGTGACTGCAATTGTCACAGATCCAGCCCACAGTGCTGCTGCTGCCATCCGCTCCCTCCCCCTCCCCTCTCACACTGTACCGATCGGTACAGAGAGGGGAGGGAGGAACCGGCGTCATCAAATGACGCCGGTCTGTTTACAAGTGATTGCTCCGTCATTTGACGGAGCGATCACGTGGTAAACGGCAGCTATCAGCGGCGATTTACCGCGATTCGTGATCCGCCGGGTCCTCTGGACCCGGCGGTCACGGAGTTTCCCGTGTGCGCGCCCCAGGGGGCGCGCGGGAGCGCGATTCTGGGAGGACGTTATATAACGTCCTCCCAGAGTTAAGCAACCACCTTGTCGACGTTATTTGTCGGCAGGTGGTTGTTAAGTGGTTAAAGTGCAAATTTTTATTTTTTATTTCTTTTGCCCTAAACGGGTCTTTTTTTGCCCTATGGGTCTTTTGGAAAAGAGCACAATAAAGTGCCTTTTTTTTTTCCCCTAAATGGATCTTTTTCAAAGAGCAGAATACACCCACAGTATGGAAACGGTGTATCTCTCAACGTAATATGCAGTGCTGGTGCACTGAGCTTGCAGATAAAAGTTAGATTTTCTCTGACACTGGGCTCATGGCAGTGTAAAAAGACTGTGCACTGCAACACAAACAGGTAAACCTATGCAGATCGCTGATTTTAATCTCTGAATCTGGACTCCTATATAATATATCTCTCTCCCTGAAAGCACCAACAGGAACCTGGCCCTACACTACACTATCTCTCTATCTTTTCCCTCAGATTGCAGAATCAGGACTACCTCATGTATTTTACAATCTCTCCCTATTAGCAACAGCAGCAGCCAAGATCCTCTCCCTATCTATTCTGAAGCAGAGTGACGTGTGTGCTGTGTGCCTCTAGCTTATATAGAAGCTGGGTCACATGTTGCACTGACCAATCACAGCCATGCCATTAGTAGGCATGGCTATGATGGCCTCTAAGGGCACACCAGCTAATCAAAAGGTGATTGGCTGGACCCTGAAGCATTTCTAAATGCGTAATTAGATTGCCGAACCCGAACCCGGACTTTTGCGCAAAGTCCGGGTTCGGGTTCGGGAAAAAGCTAAAGTTCGGTACGGACCCGAACTTTACAGTTCGGGTTCGCTCAACACTACTCTTGAGTAATGTAATTCCATCACCTGTATGTCCAAAGAAATGCAGTATTTATGTGTATTTACGTGTAGGAGGTCTCCGCATGTGGCAGCTCCGTGGCTTAGACGTTAGAACTTCTGCTTAGCATCCCTGAGTGTCTGGGTTCAAATCCCAAACATGCTGCTTCATGTAGAGAAGTTGTCTCATCTCCCAGGTCTTAAAACTATGTCTAAATGTTGTATTTATGTGTAGGAGGGTTCCACCACCATTGTAAATCTTGCCAGATACACAATTTAGCCCAAAGTATTGGGACGCCTGCCTTTACACACACATGAACATTAATGGCAGCCCAGTCTTAGTCCGTAGGGTTAAAATTTGATTTGGACCACCCTTTGCAACTAGAACAGCTTCTGGGAAGGCTGGGAAGGCTGTCCACAAGGTTTAGTGTGTCTATGGGAATGTTTGATCATTCTTCCAGAAGTGCATTTGTGAGGCCAGGCACTGATGTTGGATGAGAAGGCCTGGCTCACAGTCTCTGCTCTAATTCAGCCAAAGGGAGTTCTATCGGGTTGAGGTCAGGACTCTGTGCAGGCCAGTCAAGTTTCTCCACCCCAAACTCACTCATCTATGTCTTTATGGACCTTGCTTTGTGCACTGGTGTGCAGTCATGTTGAAACAGGAAGGGGCCACCCCCAAACTGTTCCCACAAAGTTGGGAGCATGAAATTGTCCAAAATGTCTCAGTATGCTGATGCCTTAAGAGTTCCCTTCACTGGAACTAAGGGGCCAAGCCCAACCCCTGAAAAACAACCCCACACCATAATCCCCCTCCACCAAATGATTTGGACCAATGCACAAAGCAAGGTCCATAAAGACATAGATGAGTGAGTTCGGGGTGGAGAAACTTGACTGGCCTGGACAGAGTCCTGACCTCAACACAACAGAACAGAACACCTTGGGGATTAATTAGAGCGGAGACTGCAGGCCAGGCCTTCTCGTCCAACATCAGTGCCTGACCTCACAAATGCACTTGGAAGAATGGTCAAACATTCCCATAGACACACTGCTAAACCTTGAGGACAGCCTTCCCAGAAGACTTGAAGCTGTAATAGCTGCAAAGGGTGGGCCAACTCAATATTGAACCCTACGGACTAAGACTGTAATGCGATTACAGTTCATGTGCGCTTAAAGGCAGGCGTCCCAATACTTAGGCCAATATATTGTATATTGCTTGGAGACACGGAACTTGGCTATGGACTTAGGGCTGGTTCACACCACAGAGATGCAGAGAACATGTGTGAGGCTGCCTGGTGGCTAAGTGGACAGCAATTCCATCTAGCAACACTGGGGTTGCTGGTTCAATTCCCCAACATGCTAATGCTTAATTTGAAGACATGCTGGTATTTTATTTGTCTCCTGTCAAAATAGTCTCTAATGTAAGAAAGTTTATTTTGGACTTTAGATTGGAAGCTCATTGGAGCCAGGGATTGATGGTAATGTTTGTTAGCACTAATCATGCCCAGGGACTTGGACATTTAAAATTGTATGGTTTACACTGCACAGGTACATATGCTTAGAAAACTGTTGCTTTGTTTATGTGCATGCAAATGGACTTGGATCTTTGGCCTGTAGTTGGAGATTTGATGCACATAGCCAAGGGCTAATACAGTTGTAAATAGTATTATTTGCTCCTGCCCATCAGGTGAAATCACTTTAGACATACACGAAGGGACAGATTAAAAGATACCGGTGGGCGTGTACTTCTATTGGGCGTGTACTTCTATTGGGTGTGTGTCAGTTTGCTAACAATACAACCTCTCTTATATAAAGGCCTGCAGTATGGGGGATCGTTTGGTCTGAGAAGGCCAGGTTTTTTGCTGTGATTTGTTGGGGGGGGGAGAAGGAATGATATTGTGCAGATTGACAGACCCCCCAACTAGTGTTATTTGCTGAAATTCTTGTGCATTTTTTCAATCAAAAATTGTGTGTATTGTTCCTGTCTGACCATGCAAAATCGTTTGGAAGCATCTGCTGACCTTCTACTCTTGGATCTCATTGCTTAATCATGTACACAGAAATGCAGCTTCCAGCAGAACATGGTCACCAATGTATGTATATGTGGATTGTGGTTGTGGGGGTGGGTGTTTTGAACATGTGTCTTTTTTAATATTATGTTGGAATGCTTTGTAAGAATAATGACTTAAGTATGTTTCTATATTCTTGCAGATAAAAATGTGATGTGTTGCCCGTTATACACTAAAAGTAAAGCTGTGTGCACTCTAAGGTTTTGACAAATTTTAGATTGTAAGCTCCTATGAGCAGGGCCCTTAAAATCCAATTGCTAAATGTAGCACCATTATCCTGTCCAAATTTTTTTGAAGCTAGTAAATGAATGTACCTAATTTTGTTTCTGCTAGCAAAATAAAAGTACGTTATTGAGCTTTGGTGTGTGTGCTTTTTTTTTTTGCCAAAGTGCAAAATCCTTAATATTTTATTTCTATATGGATTTGTGCACCAAAAAATGAATCTCTTTGCTCTTATTCACATTGATGCTACTTTGAAATCGCGCTACTTCACTCAAGCTAGCGCGATTTTAGGTACTACTTGATAGACATCTGTGTGGCTTCATACACAAATGTCTATTGAAGTCACACCTGAAATCGGCAAAAGTAGTGCAGGGACTACTTTTGCAAATCGGTGTGGCGCCACAAAATTGGGGTTGCATCGTTTGGAACAGTGCCATTGCCACCAATAGTCATGCGATTTGATTTCTGAAATTGCATGACAAAACGCCCCAATGTAAACCTAGGCTTCAGCACACCTGCAAGTAAATGATAAAGGTGGAATCTTTATAACAGCTGTGGAGAATTGCAGGTAATGAATTCAGCTGGAGGATAGACAGTGTTGTATGTGTCAGCTCTGGTTCACATTGGTGCGATTTGACATGTCAGATCGGTGGCAATTGCGCTGTTCTAATTGGTGTGATTTGTATTGATATAAGTGCAGAAACCTGCACAGATGTCTCTGATGCCCCCCCCCCCTCCTGCAGTCGGGACTGACATGTGTAAATGAAAATCCTATGAGTTCAGCTGAATGATTTCCTCCCGCTGTCAGTGTGAAGCGGGGCTCAAACCGGGCCTTTTGCCTTTGTAATTCACCTGCTGCTATGGCAGAGACACCATTCCTTTTCAAACTCCCTTAAGTTTACCTTCAAATATCATATGTAGAAATACAGATTTGCATATCTGCAAATAATCAAAAATAATAAATTCTAAGTGTGATTGAGATCAAATATTCGCAGCTGCAATCAACAGAGCGCGGTTTCACCTCCTGACCCGGAAATGAGTCATTGTAATCACCCGGAAGTTCCTGTGCTGGGCAGGATCTCCATCTAGGTGGACATGGCGAGCTCCCTCTTTAGCATAGAGGAAGTGCTGCTGATTTGCCGGGTAAGTGTAGGATATGTACTTGTGCTTACTCAAGGTGGGGGTGGATTTGGTGTGGGTGGGCTTCATTAATTTGTTTGGTATCACTACACATTTGCTTCTGGCCCATGTGCACACATCACTACTTCCTGCATTTGTTCTGCTGATGTAAATCAGTAAGGACTATGCAAGTATAAATGAGAGCTCCTTTCTATTAAAATATATATGACTTGATTCACAGTTGGGCGACTTTTCATGATTCTCAATGATAACCATTCATATCTGTGCTACTTTAAGTCAGACCAACTTCAAAGTAGTCCTTGTACTACTTTGGTGTGACTTTAAGGCTCGGTTTCCACTAGTGCGACTTGTCATGCAACTTGGGACTGCAAAGTCGCATGACATGTCATACCCTATGATTTCCAATGAGTATGGTTCATATCTGTGCGACATCAAGTCGCAGCGACTTCAAAGTAGTCCCTGCACTACTTTGGACCCACTTTGATACAACTTTAGGTCCATAGACCTCAAGAATATACAGGCATTGGTCCAAGTCGCATCAAAATCGCGGCAAAAAATTGCGGCAAAATCATGCGAATTTAGGGTTGCAATAGTGGAAACAGAGCCTCATGTGACTTTAGGTACATAGGGTGCAATATTACACAGGCATTCCCAGAAGTTGGGGCCAAGTTGCAGCGACAAAGTGGCAGCAAATTAGGGTGACTTTCAGGTCGCAGCAGTGTGAAAGAGATTCAAGGATATCTTTGAATTTGGCCCTATTGTCACTTGTGCATCCTGAAAGTGGGGAAAATTCATCACTGCACTACCTTGGTTTGACTTTGTTTTTTTTTTCCAAAAACAGTTTATTGAAATGTAAAAAGCATTTACAGATATCTTGAACAATAGTAGTACAATAAGGTATTAATACAACCACAAAACATGGATGAATAACATGTGTCACATACAATTCAACTTGCGGGTAGTGAAAATGAAATGGCTATGTGCATTCTTCATGAACTAGGCCGTGTTGGGGTGGGCTACCTTAATTCAAGGTAGTTGTGGGGTCTAGTCAAAGTCCACTACCATTGACGGGGATAGATCTTGTTGGTAGGTTAGAGCTAGGTAGGTTCACGGATGCTGTTATGGACTTTTGGTCTGTGTGGGAGGGAAAGGCCAACAGGTGCAATATGGCAGAAAGGGAGGGAAGGAGCTATAAACAGGTTTATTTCGTTGAGAGTGTATGAATGCGGGAGTGTAGGCTGGAGCTATGTTAGTGGTTGTATTGTACAGAAGCTTGTGGATGAGAAAGTAGGAGGGGGTAAGTGGTGGAAGGAGAAGGGGTGGGGTGGGGATCGAGGGGAGGGGAGTGAGGCAGGAAGGGATGGCGTTGGCAGGGGGTCCGTCTCTGGCTTCCCCGACCCCTTGGGGTGTTCAAGGGGCGTGTTATGAGAAACTAGGGGCGGATCTGTATAGGGGGAGATATAGGAGGAGAGAGGTGTCTTTGTAAGGTTTAGGGTTAAGGGGAGATCCTGGCACGTCGTAGATTTTTAATGACAATTCTCAGAGGAGTAATTTATCCTTTGTCAGGGTTCAGGGAGTTTGCAAATTCTGGGGTCGTTTTATAGTGTAACCAGCAGGCCCATTTTTTACTAAATGATGACGGAGTCTCTCTTGCAATATGTATAAGATTTTCCATTTCCTCAATTTTGCATATTCTGTTAAACCATTCTTTTATGGTTGGTTGGTGAGTCGATTTCCAGTGTATAGGGATACACTGCTTTGCCGCATTGATCATGTGCATTGCTAGGGATTTGTGATAGGAATTGTGCGACAGGGGTGAATGGTGTAGAAGGAATTGAGAAGGGGAAAGGTCCAAATGATATGAGGTGACTCGAGAGGTTATATGGCATACCTTTTCCCAGAAGTCTTTTAGAGATGGACAGGACCACCAGATATGGAGAAGGGTTCCCCTTTCCCGGAGACATCTCCAGCAAACCTCTGGGATTGTGGGATTATATTTATGCAGAAGGGTGGGCGTGCGGTACCATCTAGATTGGATCTTAAAGCCGTTTTCCTGGGTCGACACATTCGTCGACCCTTTATGTATGTTGAGGAAAATTAGTTCCCATTGTTCCGCTGAAAGAGATACCGAGAGGTCTGACTCCCAGTTCTTACAGGCTAAGGTCTCGTTAGCTTTCATCTCGGCGAAGAGGAGTTCATGTGTGGTAGAAACTAGATGAGATTGGGGTGTCGTTTGGATACATAGCTTTTCGAAAGGGGTGAGTTCTCTGGAGCATTGTATATTCTTGTTAAGGGATTTTAGAAAATGAGCAATTAAAATATATGTCCAAGGGGGAATGGGTGGCTTGTTTAGTTGGGAGGAGAGTTGGGATGTAGACAATAGTTTGCCCCGGAGGAAGAACTGATGTGATCTAATTGGGCTCTGTGTCCAGTTATCGGTAAGAAACTTTGCGTGCATACCTGGTGGGAACCCAGGGTTCATTTTTACAGGTGTCAGTGGGCCGGGAATCGAAGATATGGGTGATCGGTAGCAAAGCTTTTTGAAGCATTGCAAGGTTGGGCCTATAAGTGGGTGTACGTGTAATTCAGAGGGGACGTGGGGTGAGAGTAACCATGGGAGAGACTCCAAAGGGAGAGCAGAAAAAGATGCTTCTAGGGAAACCCAATCTTTGTGGAGAGATTGAGTATTCCAGTCCACTATCCTGGTAAGGTGTGTAGCAGTGTAATAATTGAGAAGGTTGGGGAGGCCTATGCCCCCAAGTCTTTTAGGTCGGGTGAGCTGCGTAAAGCTGATTCTGGGTCTACGGTTCCCCCATAAGAATTTAGTGCATATGTTTCTATAAGATTTAAAAAAGGCCGGAGGTATATGTATAGGGATCGCCTGCAATATATAGAGTATTCTCGGGAGGGCATTCATTTTGAGGATCGCCGCTCTGCCAAACCAAGAGAAAAGCGGTTTGTTCCATGTTTCAAGATCAGAGGATATTCTGTGTAGGATAGGAACATGGTTTTTAGCGTAGAGGTTTGAGAGTTTGGAAGGGAGTTGTATCCCTAGGTATGTGATGGAATCATGTTTCCATTGGAACGGGAAGTTAGCCTTACATTGATCAACTATGTGTTGAGGTAATGTTATATTAAGGGCAAAGGATTTCGAGAAATTAATTTTAAGGTGGGAGAGGAACTGAAATTGTTTAAATTCAGAAAGAAGGTTTGGTAGGGAGATCAGTGGGTTCGACAGGAACAACAAAATATCGTCTGCGAAAGCAGCGTATTTATATTCTCTTTTGGAGGAACTTATACCTTGGATATCTGGGTTGTATGTCAGTTTACGGAGGAATGGTTCAAGTGTGAGTACAAAGAGGATGGGGGACAGGGGGCAGCCCTGTCTTGTGCCATTTCCGATGGGAAAGGCGTCCGACAGAGTATTGTTGACCCGTACCTTAGCAGATGGTCCCGTGTATAGTGACAGGATTAGGCCTAACATATATGGGCCCAATCCTATGGCCCTCAGAACCGCTGTCATATAGTCCCAAGCTACTCTGTCGAACGCCTTCTCCGCATCGAGTGACAAAAACAGGCCTTTTTGGGTTGTCTGTGTCATAAGGTGGTGTAAGTTTATTGCTTTAACAGTGTTGTCCCTGGCTTCACGTCCAGGGATAAAGCCGGTCTGGTCATGAGAGATTAAGGAAGGGAGAAGCGGCAAGAGTCTGTTTGCCAAAATCTTAGAAAAGATTTTGACATCTACATTCAATAATGAGATTGGTCTATAATTTCCCGTTTGGGTGGGGTCCTTATCTTCTTTGGGGATAACAACGATATGTGCTTCTAACATTTCGCTTTTGAAAGGATTTGTGGGAGAGAGTGTATTGACGGCGTCAAGGAAGGGTTGTTGAAGAAGGTCTGAGAATGTCTTGAAATATACGGCGGAAAGACCATCAGGTCCTGGGCTCTTACCAGGCTTAAGTTGTTTTAAAGCTTTTTTCCATTCCTGAATAGAGATCGGGGATTCCAGAATCGTGGTGGTGTCAGTGGGGAGCTTTCCTGGAGCAAATTGGTCTAAGAACGAGTTAATATCATTGGGTCTGTCATTCGATAAGGTAGTAGGGGGTTCGGATTTATCTAGATTATATAGGGACGAGTAGTACTTCTCAAACTCTCTGGCTATGTCATTGTTATTCGTGAGAGTCTTACCCGTGGGGGATTGTATGTGGTGTATCGTATTAGCAGCCCTTTTCTTGCGTAAGGCTTGAGCAAGAAGATGGCCACTTTTGTTGCCGAATTCGTAAAAAAGTTTCTGAGATAGAGTGTATTTCTTCCTGAGGTGATGGCCCAATTCTTCCCGAATGAGTGTACAAGTCTCTAGTAGTTCTACGAGGGTTTGCTGGGCCAGGTTTCGTTTGTGTAGTGCTTCTAGTTTATTAAGTTTGGAAAAGAGATCAGCCAGTTTGGCCCGTTTTTCCTTTCTAATTGCGGCCCCCAGGGAAATCAATTTCCCTCGGACAACACATTTGTGAGCCGCCCACTGAGTAAGTTTAGAAATGTCCGGGGTGTTGTTCTCAGTGAAATAATTGCTTAGGCAAGTTTGAATCTCTAATTCTTTGGTTTTGTCTGTCAGGATGGAAGGGTCTAGTCTCCAAATTTGCGAGCGGTATACTTTTTCAGGGAAAGTGAGGGTCATTGAGATAGGGTGGTGGTCCGAGAAGGTCATCGGTTCGACGGTTGCTGCTTTCAGGGACGGGAGATCCTGTTGGGTAAGAAATATGTAGTCTAGTCGTGAATATTTGTTATGTGGGGCGGAGAAGAATGTAAAATCCTTTACGTTCGGGTGTAAGGTGCGCCATGTGTCGTGGAGCAAGAGTTCTTGGAAACATTTTCTGATTTGTCGGAGCGCCCTGTATGGTAGGTGGGATTTCCCCGACGAGGTGTCTAAAAGGGGGTTCAGGGGTACATTGAGATCCCCTCCCAGTATAAGAATACCCTCTTGGAAATTGGTTAGGTGTCTTGTTACAGCCCTAAAAAATGGAACTTGGGACGAGTTGGGGCTGTATATGTTAGCCAAAGTGATTGGTTTGTTCCTGAGTGTCCCTTTTAGGAAGATATACCTGCCTAGTTCGTCAAGGTGAGTGTCCGTAATTTGGATGGGAAGGTTTTTGGAAATGATTATGGAGACTCCTTTGGATTTCGAGATAGGTGAGGTGGCATGGAAACTATGGGGGAAGAGGCGATTAGTCATGTTGGGAACTGATTTCTTACAAAAGTGGGTTTCCTGTAAGAAGATTATGTCAGCTTTCATGCTGCGCATGAGGGAAAAGAGTTGTGTTCGCTTTTCAGGTATGTTCAGTCCTTTGGCGTTAAGGGAGACTACCTTTAGGGACAGGTTGGCGCCTCGGACATTATCGGGGCTCATGTTGGTAGTAGAGGTTTAAGCGAGTGGGGGGCGGGAGGATATGGGGAAGTCAGAGACGGGAGGAAAAGAAAGGGGGGGGGGTTATGCGGATGGGGAGAAGGGAAGATGTGGGGTAGGTGAGGTTAGGACGTTGAGGAGGAAGATAACCAGGGAGGAAGGAGGGGACAGGTAGGGGGATGGGGTATTATACCGGGTGTGGGACTTGACCTGCAAGCCCACCAATTAGGAGTGGGGGTACCGGTGAGGTTCAGCGGTGTCTACCAGAGTCCGCTGTGTGTGAGAGCGGTAGGTGGAGTTCAACTAGAGAGAGGTGAGGTCTGCGTCTCTCTATGAGGTCTTAAGGATAACAGACGCTGCTGATTGTTAGCGTCATCTATGGCTCATTTTGGTGTCAGAGGAGTAATCTTGTTGTGTAGATGACGGACAGGTCATCCTATAAGGACATGGTGAGAGGGTGATTCGTAGGTGACGTCAGGGCTGTGTGTAACGGCTTATTCTCATAAAGCATGAAGGCTGTAGAGTTGTAAGGGCATTTATTCGGCAATTAGAGGAGGATGTTTAGCATTGTGTAATCTGGGGGTTTGTGTGGAAGAGGGGGATAAGAAATTAAGTGTATTGCTCAAATTTCAGATGTCACATGACAGAGAATAGGGGGCATATACTTTGGTTTAGAGGAATATGCAGGGAACAGAGTCAGTAACATGGTGAATTAGTTAAAACAGAACAGAACGTACAGCTTGCGTTACCGTGAACAAGTATGCATCTGCAGTTATGGCTGACATCAAAAATCCAAATATGGATAACATAGCAAACAAAACATAGTAAACAAAAACATAGTAAACAAAATCATACCCAGGGGTTAAGGGCAGGCTGTCTAAATCCGAGGGGGGCACGCCCATTCCCAAACCTGAGAATGGATTCTACCCGACATCCACGTAGGCCACACACCTGTGCATGTCCCCCTCGGATCCCCGACCACCCTCAGTGCTGTAGTAAAGCTGTAGTAAAGCAGAAAATTCAGGAGCTAGGAGCTAGTAGGGCCTGTGGGGAGAAAGACAGCACATAATGCAATCGGGGGATTATATATCGACATGTCATTAGCTGCATTGGAGTAGATAGGAGAATGTAGGAAGAAGGCTTCAATAGAAAAAGGGTACAGCCGATGAGCAAGAATGAATACAGTGTGAGGAGAAGGAGGAAAAGACAATCAGTGCGGGAGAAGGTAGTCTCTGACCCGACATAAGGAAGTTAGGGCGACCGGGGAAACCTTCGGGAGTTGTCCAAGAGGGAAAGAGGGTACCAACCGTTCTGCCAGTGTTCCCTAGGGATTGCTGTATAAAGTTACCTGCGAATTGGAGTGGTCCAGAGTCCAGCTGTGAGGTGGAAACAGAAGGACGGTATTCATGTTTCTTGTTAGGCGATGCGTGCTTTGCGGGGCACTGGAGAAGCCGTCGGGCTACCATTACGCGGGGCTCTTTGATCCTTTGAAGGAGTGTGGGGAGGAGGTGGGTGAGAGCGTCGGCGGCCGATACTAAAGTTGCCTGCTTCTGCGATACCTTCCATGGAGGTGACTCTTCTGAGTGGCGGTATACGGAAGTCGCTGTACCAGTCTGGTACTTCCACATACGGTATCTCCATGGCCGTGCAGAAGTGGTCTAAATCCTCCGGGACTTTTAGATTGGCTGTGCGGCCTTGGTGAGTTGCTGTCAGGCAGAAGGGGAACTTCCATCGGTAGATTATGGATCTGGCCCTCAGTGTTTCCAGGAGGGGACGTAGCTCGCGTCTGCGCTGCAGGGTGATGTTAGATAGGTCCTGGTAGATTCTGATATCCGTTCCCTGGAAAGACAGTTGGTTGCGGTGTCTGGCCTTGCGTAATATTTCCTCCTTCAAGGGAAAGTCTGTGAGGCAGCAGACTGCATCCCGTGGGGGATCTGTGTCCCTTCCCCGCGGGCGCAGTGCCCTGTGGAGCCGTTCGAACGCGATCGGGGTATCAGGGGCTCTTTCAAGTAGATCGTTAAAGATGGTAGTTACTGCCACTGGGAGCTGGCTGGCATCGATCATTTCTGGAATACCCCTCACTCTAAGGTTGTGACGCCTTCCGCGATTATCTAAATCTTCCATGTGGCGATTGATCTCCCTGAGGTGGATCGCATGCGACTCTGTTACCTGTTGAACGTGACAAATCGCTGTGTCTTGGCGGGCTTGAGCGTATTCCACCTCTTCCACCCTAAGCGTCATGGCGTGTATGTCCGACCTCATGTCCAAGATGGCCGCCATGAGGGTGTTTTTAATATCCGTAGCGACGCTGTGCAGGTCATTAAGGCTCACTGCCGGGGGGTGAGTCATCCCCGTTGCCAGACCTGGGGATCTCTGCTCCTCGGGTCGCTGCGGGCTGGAGCTCTGGGCGCGTGGCGCTTGGGAGGAGGCTGCTTGCGAGGCCTGCATCCTGGCCGTAGGCCGTGACCGGAATATCTCGGGGATTTGCTGACTCAGCGGGGTGTCGGTGTTCAGCGGGGATCGGGAACGGGTTGCCGAGGCACTGCGAGCGGTTCTCACCATGTCCGGTGGAGCAGGTAAGCTGATAAGCTGAAGTTGCTGGACCTCGGGACGGGAGCTCGCACACTACACGTCCATCCTGGAACGGCACCAGACCACGCCCCTTGGTTTGACTTTGATGCAATTTGAGGTCCATACACCACAAGATTACACAGACATTGCTTCAAGTCATGGCAAAGCTGTGCAATTTTAAGGTCGCACAAGTGCAAATGGGGCTTTATTCAAAGGTGTTATCATTTAATCTCATTAGGTTACTTTCACACTTATGTGACTTTTCATGCAGCTTTGGACCTCAGAGTCGCATTAAAAGTATCCCCCCCCCCCCCCATGAGTTCCATTCATATCTATGCAACTTCACCCATGTTCACATAGCTCTGAATTGACATGTCAAATTGCAGGCCAAATCGGCGCCTATTGACGGCAATAGAACTGTCCGAATTGGTGCGACGCCACACAGATTCCCAAAAGTATTTCCTACACTACTTTGGGCGACTTCAGGAGGCGATTTCTTACCTCCCAACTTTTTGAGATGGGTATAAGGGACAACTATTAGCAAAAGTATGTAGGCATAGTACACACCTCCTAAAACACCTTCTTAAAGGAAAGTTATTAAAATATATATATATATATATATTTTAGTTAAACCCCCAAGTGCTTTTTTTTTAACAATAATATCCCTTTAGATTGGCTTTGAGAATTTACAAACAAAGCAATTTAGAAATTAGAGGAAAGGTTTAGCGCTGGGAAACACTTTTTGAAAGATAAAAATTGCATTTTATATCAAACTATACAGATCCGAACAAAATGAGGGACAAATGAGGAGGAAAGAGGGACAGAGGGACTTTGGTCCAAATCAGGGACAGTTGAGACCTATGTGATTTCACTAGACATCTGTGCAGGAAAGTGCACTGATGTCTCTGAAATCGCTCACAAAGTCGGGCTGAGGCCCCTTTCACACTTGAGTGACTTTTCCTGCGACTTTGGTCATCAGAGTTGCATGACAAGTCATACCCCATGATTTTCAATGTGTACCATTTATATCTGTGCAACTTCAAGTCACACCGACTTCAAAGTAGTCCCTGTACTACTTTGGTCCGACTTTGATACGAGTTGACAGGCATTCCCTGGGATCGCAGAAAAAATGCAGACGAAAGTTTGCGCGCCTTTCCCTGCGACTCCTGCGTCCATAGACCTCAAGTTAACACAGGCATTGCTTAAAGTCGCATCAAAATCACACAAATTTCAGGTCGCACAAGTGTGAAAGGGGCCTAAGTCACTGTGCTGAGTACTATTATACCTAGAATATAAAGTAGTCCCACCATCAAACACTCAGCAGCATATGCTGAAAAGAGGCGAATGCCTATTAGCCAATGCCACATCAGCATGGTTGTTACAATAATATTAAAGTGGTTGTAAACCCACTTAGACAACTTGCATCTATAGGTAAGCCTAAAATAAGGCTTACCTGTAGGTGCAAGAAATATCTCCTTAACCTACACACACTAGTAGATCTTTGTGCTACGCTCAATAGGCTAGTGGTCAGCACTTCTACCTTGAAAAACTCAGGCTTTGAAGCACTCATGAGTTCAAATCCCACAGAGAGATACTAAAAGATTGTATTGGTGAAAAAAGGCAAATGCCTATTAGCCAATTAGACAAAGCAGCATATGCTGAAAATAGGTGAATGCCAATTAGCCAATGCACTTTTATTCAATAATATTATGGTGTGGACTTCCAAACATCACACACTAGCTAACGGGCAGTTTACATTTCTTTGTTTGTTTATTTTAATTTGCTTGTGCAAATAATAAACATAGCTGTTGGATGGTAGGTTGGTATTTGAACTTGTAACATGAGAGCTGAATAGACATGGGAGCAGACCACTAAGCCATTGTGCTAAGTACAAGACTTGCATAATAGTGTAGTATGATTAAAGAATGAACATAAATAATTACCACTTTATAGCCACCTAAATGAAAAAAAAAAAAACATGAAAAAAAAAACATACAACAAATAGGTAACCTAAATGTTTAATACATGTAATTTTACATAATAGCAGACATTACTATGTAATAATCCTTCATAACTGCATTCGTTAGCAAAAGAAGGAAAAAAACTAGGAATACTAATTGCAATATACATCAATAGATAGAGCACATCTCATATAAAAATGTTTCTTTCACATACATGGATCATGGTTACAGTGCAGTGCTATATAAAAACTTAGTGGAAATTGGCATTTGTGCGTACGCGGATTCGCTAATTAGCGCTGATTTCACATTTACTAACACTTGTTTGCTGCTAATAGCGCTCTTTTTCATTCGCAAATTCGCGCATGGAATTTTTAATTGTCAAAAATTGGAGCTATTTTTTGCGATGTGCTCAGTACTTCCTGGAGTTATAGTAAATCAGCCCCTATGTATCAGTGTGTTACTGCACGTTTAACTCAATATATATCAGTGTGTTACTTCATGTTTAACTCAGTATATATCTGTGCATTACTGTATGTTTACCACAGTATATATTAGTGCGTTACTGTACGCTTAAAGCAGTATATATATTGGTGCATTTCTACACGTTTAACGCAGTATATATCAGTGCGTTACTGCATGTTTAATGCAGTATATATCAGTGCGTTACTGTACATTTAACGCAGTATATTTGAGTGCGTTACTGCATGTTTAACGCAGTATATATCAGTGCGCTACTGCACGTTTAACGCAGTATATTTGAGTGCGTTTTGGCACGTTTAACCCTTTCGATGCCAGGTCCATACGTTGTACGGATCTGACAGTGGGGGGTATTACACAAAATCCGGTGGCTGCAGCCACTGGGATTGTGTGTGAAACTGACAGGCAGACTCCTGTCTGTCAGGTTTGAGCATTCGTGTGGCTCCGCTGCCACCAGATCGTTCTCACACACCCCCCTGTACCGACACCCGCCCCCCGCTGCCGCCCCCGGGCTCCGTACAGCCACATACTGATGCATTTCATCATTCCAACTTCGTCCTGGGATTCCGATCCAGGTATAACGAAACGCGTCGGGCCGTGGGTGTACGGCAAGCGGAAGTGACGTTTGCACATCACCGGAAGTGACGTTCTGCATGTTTTGATGCGCTGGTAAGATGAGATTCAGTGTTTAACCTATGTCCCCTGTGACTAGGTATCTCCGGCATCTGCACACCATACCAATGCGATTTTATATTTGCCTTCTTGTAAGTGCATTACCATTAGGTGTGTGATTTTAATGAATTCAATGTTTTACGTTATCACATTAGTTGGAGTTTCATTTCCTTCCATATATTGCAGATTCCTCTGGGTCTCTGGATACTTGGAACACTTGTGAAGGGACGTACTTGACCCTGAGGGGTCTACTGCTTTATATGCCAAACACAAGAGTTTGAGGCAATTCATGCTGGTGAGTGTACATCTTATTAGGGAGTAGAGACACGTTAGTGGTCACGTGGTACGGTGTCGGATCAGTTTATCAACTGATTTTTTCATCACGAAGATACCACTTTCCCTCTAATATCAAAATTACAGTCAGACTAAGGGGACCCCCAGGTACTAGATTTAACCACTTCAATACCAGGCACTTATACACCTTCCTACCCAAGCCAATTTTCAGCTTTCAGCGCTGTCCTAATTTGAATGACAATTGCGCGGTCATGCTACACTGTACCCAAACACATTTTTTATCATTTTGTTCCCACAAATAGAGCTTTATTTCGGTGGTATTTGATCGGCTCTGCGATTTTTATTTTTTGCACAACAAATAAAAACAGAGCGAAAATGTTGAAAAAAAACCTAAGTTTTTCTTTGTTTCTGTAATTTTTTTTGGTAAATAAGTATGTTTTCTTCTTCAATGATGGGCACTAATATGGCTGCACTGACGGGCACTGATAAGGCAGCACTGATGGGCAAAGATGAGGTGGCACCAATGAGGTGACACTGATAGGCGGCACTGATGGATGGCACTGGTATGCGGCACTGATGGGCACTCATAGGCGGCACTGATGGGCACTCATAGGCGGCACTAATAGGTGGCACGGAAGGGCACTGATAGGTGGGTACGGATGGGCACTGATAGGTGGCACTAGTTTTTCTTTGTTTCTGTAAATTTTTTGGGTAAATAAGTATGTTTTCTTCTTCAATGACGGGCACTAATATGGCTGCACTGACGGGCACTGATAAGGCGGCACTGACGGGCACCAATGAGGTGGCACTGATGGGCACTAATGATGGGCACTGATGGGCACTGATAGGCGGCACTGGTATGGGGCACTGATGGGCACTCATAGGCGGCACTGATGGGCACTCATAGGCGCTCATAGGCGGCACTGATGGGTACTTATGGGTGGCACTAATAGGTGGCACGGAAGGGCACTGATAGGCACTGATGGACAAAAAATTGTGCCAATATGGTGCCAGTCAGTGCCCATTTGTGGGCACTGATTGGCATAAGTTAGGCATATTTTTATACATGTGGATGGCCATGGGGGACTTACCTGGCCATCCACATGTTAGGTGCTTCCCTGGTGGTCCTGGGCGGCATCCTGGTGGTCTAGTGTGGGCATCCGAGGGGGGGATGCGCTGATAAACAATCAGCGCGAACCCCCCCCTGTCAGGAGAGCCGTCGATCGACTCTCCTCTACTCGCGTCTGTCAGACGCGAGTGAGGAAGAGCCGATCAACGGCTCTTCCCGTTTACATCGTGATCAGCCGTGATTGGACACGGCTGATCACGTGGTGAAAAGCCTCCGCCGGAGGCTCTTTACCGAGATCAGTGTAGCGGTGGGTCAGACTGACTCACCGCTCCACCGATTGCCGTGATGCGCGCCCCCCCGGGCGCGCGACGGCTGTTATCCTGCAGGACGTCAATAGACGTCCAGTCAGGATAACACAACCACTTCCCGGACGTCAATCTCCAATTGACCGAGCGGGAAGTGGTTAAATGAATTTTTTATTTTATTTTTATTTCTCATTTTGATGGGTTCACTTTAAGCATCAGTAAATCCCAGCTCATTTAAAAATGATGTTTTTTTACAAACTTTTTTCTCCATGATACATGTCCTCTGGGACAGTACCCGGACCCCATAACCATTGTATGCCCAATTACTTGCATATAAGCCTTTAAAATGGGCACTTTTGATTTTTCCAGTTCGGGTTCCATAGACTTCAATGGGCTTTGTTATTCGGTTTCCGAACGTTTGCGATGTTCAAAAGTTCTGCCGCGAATCGAACAGTGGGTCATTTGGCCCATCTCTACACTAATTCACTTTGCATGACTAAAATCCACATTTGACTGCTGTCACCATCGGTAACTTACTGCACTCTTTTCTGAAACACTGGGCTACTTTGTATGACTGAAATTAACATCCTTTGCTAAGACTTTTGAAACTGTTGTTTTTACTTGTCTGTATTGAGTTACATTTACATTTTATGGTGCCTTGGCGAAGATCAAACACCTAGCTTATCTTGCTGTCTTCATCCTATTTTGCAACCTGTTAAGGGCAGAAAATAAGCAGTGGGCCCTCTCACCAGTCCCTGCAGTTCAGCTGTGAATGCTCTGTCTCTCTCCAGAATGCCTCTGGTGATCAGTGGTGGGAAGTAGAGGGTGAGAGGATGCTCTGTTCTCCCCACAGCAGTGCAGATGTGATCGCTGAGGTCTGTGCTGTGCTGCCGGGGTTGTCTACCCCTAGGTTTCAGTCTGTGGCTCTGGTCACTCACCTCGTGGAGGATCAGTGTGCATCAGGATCGATGTGCGCATCTTGACTTCCGTGCTGTAAAGAGGAAAAGCTTTCCAGTGCAGTCTGGTAAAAGCTGTTCCACCTCTCCTCCTCTGCCTCAAGATGCTCTGGGAACTGAAGTTTAAAGAGTCCCATCCTCAGCATTCTGCATAGAAAGGTAATAGTTCTCCCACTGCTGACAAGAGGCAAACAGGGCAACAAAATCCAGCATGGCAGTAGAAAGTGAAAGTAAACTGATAGTAAAGAGGGATACGTCTCCTTCTCCATGTTTTTGTAGTCCAGCACTTGGCTACATCCATCATGCTGGATTAGTTGCCTATTAGCAGTGTTTGTTAACTATAAGGCTCCATGCACACTAGGAGCTTCAGAAAACATCAGAAAAACACTGGAACAAAAACGCTCATATTAAGCGTTTTTGTTCTGGCGTTTAACACTTTGTGTACCGATATTTAGCAGGGACTATCTGTTTGTTAAGGAGCGGGCCCCTGGTGTAGACCCAACGTCAATCATGATGAACGCCAGCAGCCGACCCGGAAAAAAAAAGGTACACACCCACCGCTGGCTCCCACAGAATGACAGCTCCACCGCCTCTCACCACTTATTAAACTAAGGGGCGGGGCCATCCTTCGATGACACCAAGAGACCCGCCCCAATGTGACATCATCACTCAGGTCTATGACATCACAAGGGGGTGGGGTCACCCAGTGTCTTTATCGGGTGCCCACACCCCTGAGTTCATTTAGCGGTGGGAGGCGGTGGAGCTGTCATTCGTAGGGAGCCAGCATTGGGGGCAGACCACTTTTTTTTTTCTTTGAGTCAGGGTGATTGTGATTAACGTTGGATCTACACTGGAGGACAATTTTTTTTTATTTGGACTTGTCAAAAACTGGCTCCTGTTTTTATTTACTACCCCATACTCATTCAAATGGGGGAGGGGCTGGGATGTGGGGACCCCCTTGTTAAAGGGGGCTTCCAGATTCCAATAAGCCGCCCACCAGTGGAAAAGAGGCCCTTGTCTCCATCAACATGGGGACAAATGGCTTTGGGGGGTGCCTCCCTGCCCCACACCACCCCCCACAACATTGAAGGCATGTGGCCTGCTATGGTTCTGGAGAGGGGGCACTCACTTGTCCCCCCCTTTCCTGGCCTGCCAGGCTGCATGCTCAGATAAGGGTCTGGTATAGACTTGGGGGACCCCATGCTATTTTATTTTAAAATTTTGGCATAAGGTCTCCCTTAAAGTCCATACCAGTCCCAAAGGGCTGCCCGCTGAGATAAAAAAAAAATGCTGGAAACTGGTGCTTAGCAATGGTTAGCAGTGTTTAGGAGCTTGTAGGAGCTGTCAGTGAGAGTTTTTTTTGTTCTGCTTCTAGAAGCTGAAGCTTAAAAAACGCTTCCAGACTTAAATAGTGTGCATGGACACAAAGGATAACAGTATATGCTTCTAAAAACAGAAAAAAATCGATCAAATCTGCTGTTAGGAGTGTTTGAGCCAGTGTGTCTGTTAGAAAAAATCATGGCTTCTATAAAGTAGTGTTCACAGATGAGATATTATGTCAGATTGTGGTGAAAGGATTAAATAATCATTAGTAAAGCAAGAGATTTTAACTAATCTATTGCAACTGCAATGGCGACATCTTGAGGCTGAAGTATAATATATCATACAGTACAGGAACAACCAGGATTATACTTGTTGTTGGCACTGAACAGTTAAAACTCCAGCTAATATAAGATTTACCATACAAATACACTTGAAGTCTTGCATCTGAAATAATGTATGATTGATCAGTGATAAGTAAGGAACTGGCTCTCTTGTGTCACTTACTGTATAATTGTTGTTTTATATACACGCTGTCCAGAATCCTAATCAAGAACTCACAAAGTCACTACAGCTGATTTATATACAAATGCACTTTCCTATTTTGCCTTTTTCATATCTCACCATTCATTACAACACAACTAGTGATGAGCCGAACACCCCCGGGTTCGGTTCGCACCAGAACCCGCGAACGGACCGAAAGTTCGTACGAACATTAGAACCCTATTAAATACAATGGATGCGAACGTTCGAATTCTAAAGTGCTAATTATAACAACTATTATGCATGTTATTGTCCTAAAAAGGGTTTGGGAACCCGGGTTCTGCACCAGGGGACATGTATCAATGCAAAAAGAAGTTTTAAAAACAGTCGTTTTTCGGGAGCAGTCATTTTAATGATGCATAAAGTGAAAAAAAAAAAGTCAAATATTCCTTTAAATATCGTACCTGGGGGGTGTCTAAAGTATGCCTGTGAAGTGCCACGTGTTTCCCGTGTTTAGAACTGTCCCTGCACAAAATGACACATCTAAAGGGAAAAAAAGCCATTTAAAACTGCTTGCGGCTTTAATGTAATGTCTGGTCCCGGTAATATGGATGAAAATCTTTAAGAAAAATGGCATAGCTACCCCATGACCCCCCTACCCCAGCCCATTACCAGCCCCTTTGGGTCTTGTATGGATATTAAGGGGAACCCCGCACATAAAATAAAAAAGGCCCTATATACTCTGAACAGCCGTATACAGGCGGTGCATACAAGACAGGGACTGTAGGTTTGTTCTTATGTAGAATCTGTTTGTAATTTTGAACAGGTACATTGTTGAAGTGTAGCTCCAGCCCAAAAATCTATTTTTAAACTTTTTGGAAAACATAGGTAAGGGTTATCACCCCTGTAACATTTGTTTTTCTGTCTGTGCCCCTGTTCAGAACATTTCACCTCACTTTCCGTCCCAATGACAACTGTTTTTGAAATGTGGTGTTTTTCTTGAAACAAGGATTGCTGATAAAGCATCAGTACAGAGGAGACACCTTTCTCCCATATTTATTCTTACAGGAGAGAATTTTCCTTCCTAGTGGTAGATTTCCTCTCACTTCCTGTTGTCTTCTTGCGTTTGCAAGTAGGAGTCGTTTGTAAGTTGGATGTTTGAAAGTAGGGACCTGCCGTATATACTCTGCAGAAATAGGCCCCTTAGTTGTTGGTGTTGGCACAACACTGTAAGCACTCACAGTTACTCTTGGTTGGTGCTGGAACGCCCTGCTGTCAACTATTATATCAGGAATTTTAATTACATATAATTGTTGAACAGTGGTAGTAAAAATTGGGCCTTTGATGGTGGTGCTGGTGCCACAACACTGTAAGCCCTGACAGTTACTCTTGGTGGGTGCAGCAATGGGCCCTGCTGTGAATTATTAGATCAAGAATTGTAATTGCATGCCCCTGTTGAACAGGGGCTGAAAAATTGGGCCTTTCGTGGTGGTGGTGGTGGTGGTGGTGTTGCCACAACACTGTAAGCCCTCAGAGTTACTCTTGGTGGGTGCAGGAATGGGCCCTGCTGTGAATTATTAGATCAAGAATTGTAATTACATGCCCCTTTTGAACAGGGGCTGAAAAATTGGGCCTTTCGTGGTGGTGGTGGTGGTGGTGGCGTTGCCACAACACTGTAAGCCCTCAGAGTTACTCTTGGTGGGTGCAGCAATGGGCCCTGCTGTGAATTATTAGATCAAGAATTGTAATTGCATGCCCCTGTTGAACAGGGGCTGAAAAATTGGGCCTTAGGCACTGGTGGCACAACACTACAACCCCTCACAGATACGTTACTTGGAGCACAGCAATGAGCCCTGTTGCAAAGTATTGCTTCAAAAATTGTAATGACACGCCCCTGTTAAACAGGGGCTGAAAAATTGGGCCTTAGGCACTGGTGCCACAACACTCCAACCCCTCACAGATACTGTACTTGGAGCACAGCAATGAGCCCTATGGCAAATTATTGCTAAAAAATTGTAATTACACGCCCCTGTAAAACAGGGGCTGAAAAATTGGGCCTTAGCCACTGGTGGCGGCACCCATAAACAAAAATGATCTTCCAAGCTATCATCATCAATCGTATCATTGAGGACTCGGAGGAGGAGGATAGCCAGTCAACATAACAGCACAGGCACTCAGCATCAGCATCAGTCTTGAAGGGATGTGACATGTTAAAATCAATTAGTCTGTTATATCAGCATCAGGTGTGTGGTAGCTGGTGGTGATCCAAGACTGGTTCATCTTGATGAAAGTCAGTCGATCAACCGAGTCGGTGGACAGGCGCACCCTGTGATCCGTGACAAATCCTCCAGCAGCACTGAATGTGCGTTCCGAAAGAACGCTGGATGCAGGACAGGCCAGTAGCTCAATTGCATACTGTGCAAGCTCTGGCCAGTGATCCATCCTCAAGACCCAGTAAGCCAGAGGATTTTCGGTGGGGAAGGTGTCCAAGTCTGACCTTGCCCCTAGATATTCCTGCACCATGTTTATCAGACGCTGGCGATGGTTGCTGGAACCGATCATACTTTGGGGCTGCAGACTAAAGAATTGTCTGAACGCATCGGTCAGACGGCCACCTTCCCCACCGCTCCTTCTTTGACTGGCCGAAGCCTCAGCAACTCGTTGTCCAGGACCAGGAGTTTGTAACCTCCCAGTCTCTGGGAACGCGTTGCACAGACCTTTCTGCAAGGCCTCCCGGAGTTGTCTCATCCTCTGCTCCCTCTGCGAAGGTAACATAAGGTCCGCAACCTTACCCTTGTACCGTGGATCAAGGAGAGTGGCCAGCCAGTAATGGTCCCTCTCCTTGATCCGAAGAATACGAGGATCCCTCCGCAGACTTTGCAGGATCAGGGAGGCCATGCAGCGTAGGTTTGCTGAGGCATTCGCTCCGGAGTCCTCTGGGTCACTAAGGACGACATGATCCGCAGCCACCTCCTCCCAGCCACGTACAAGTCCACTGGTTTCTTGGGACGGTAAATCATCCCTAAAAGACTGCTGCTGATGATGCTGAGTGCCAGCCTCCACCTCCATGCTGACACAATCCTCCTCCTCCTCCTCCTCCTCCTCCTCCTCCTCTTCTTCCTGTGCGATGGGTGGGACAGAAGGAACACTGTCTGGGTAAAGGGGGCCTTGAGAGGCAAGGAAGTCCTCCTCTTCCTGCCTCTGTTCTGCCTCAAGTGCCCTGTCCATTATTCCATGCAGCGTGTGCTCCAACAGGTGGACAAGAGGTACAGTGTCACTGATGCATGCACTGTCACTGCTCACCATCCTCGTGGCCTCCTCAAATGGTGCCAGGACAGTGCATGCATCCCTGATCATGCCCCACTGGCGTGGAGAAAAAAAACCAAGCTCCCCTGACCCTGTCCTGGTGCCGTAGTCGCACAGGTACTCATTGATGGCCCTCTGCTGCGTGTGCAGCCGCTGCAGCATGGCCAACGTTGAGTTCCACCTGGTGGGCATGTCACATATAAGGCGGTTCTTGGGCAGGTTCAACTCCTTTTGCAGCTCAGCCAGGCGAGCACTGGCATTATAAGATCTGCGGAAATGCACACAGACTTTCCTGGCCTGCCTCAGGACATTATGTAAGCCCGGGTACCTGCCCAAGAACCGCTGCACCACCAGGTTAAGGACGTGAGCCACACAGGGCACATGGGTCAGTTGTCCCTGTCGGAGGGCGGAGAGGAGGTTGGTGCCATTGTCGCAAACCACCATTCCTGGCTTAAGCTGGCGTGGCGTCAACCACTTCTCAGCCTGGCCCTGCAGAGCAGACAGGACCTCTGCCCCAGTGTGGCTTCTGTCCCCCAAACACACCAGCGCAAGCACGGCATGGCATCTTTTTGCCTGCGTACTTGCGTAGCCCCGTGAACGGCTACGGAGCACCGCTGGTTCATAGGACAAACCACAGGAAGAGGCCATGGAGGAAGAAGAAGAGGAGGGGGTGGAGGAGAGAGGTGTGTCACAACCAGTAGTAGCATTTTGGAGGCGTGGCGGTGGAACAACCTCCAACACTACTGCACCTTGTCCTGCATCCTTCCCAGCTGCCAAAAGAGTGACCCAATGGGCCGTGAAAGAAAGGTAACGTCCCTGTCCATGCCTGCTGGACCATGAGTCAGCGGTAATATGCACCTTACCGCTGACCGCCCTGTCCAGCGAGGCCAAGACATTGCCTTCCACATGCCGGTAGAGAGCCGGAATAGCCTTCCGTGAGAAAAAGTGGCGTTTGGGAACCTGCCACTGAGGAACCGCACATTGCACAAACTCACGGAAGGGGGCCGAGTCTACCAACTGAAAAGGCAGCAGTTGAAGCGCTAGCAATTTAGCCAAGCTAGCATTCAACCGCTGGGCATGTGGATGGCTGGGAGTGAACTTCTTTCGACGGTCCAGCAGCTGGGGCAGGGAAATTTGCCTGCTAGAATCGGACGTCGGTGTACTGCTAGCAGAGTGGCCGCAAGTACTTGGCTGTGACACACCTAATTCTACACCTTCATTCCTCTCAGTGCATGTTTCAGAGAGGACTGAAGTTATAGTGGGGTTTGAGATCACAGCTGATGCGGTGCAAGGAGAGGTCCGCTTTGTTCTTTGGTGTGGGTCTTTGAGGTAGGCTTGCCAACGAGCTGCATGGCAGGTCAACATATGTCTGGTCAGGCATGTGGTACCCAAGCGGCTGATGTTTTGGCCACGCGATATACGCTTGAGACATATGTTGCAAACAGCAGCTGTGCGATCTGATGCACTAGCCTCAAAAAAGGCCCACACCAAGGAACTTTTTGAATGACAGGCAGAGGCAGCGCCCTGCACAGGCGGAGCTCTGCGGTGTGATTCCGTCGGTGTACTGCCCTTACGCTGGCCACCAAAGGGCATCCTGCCTCGTTGGAGATGTGCCTCCTCCTCATCCTCCTCCTCCTCCTCTCTCCTATTAGGCACCCACGTGGAGTCAGTGACCTCATCATCCCCTCCCTCCTCATCACTGGAGCCAATCTGGCAGTATGCTGCAGCTGCTGGAACATGACTGCCAGATTGGTGTCCTTCTTGAGCATCCCCTCTGTCTGCTCTCACGCTACTGCCTTCCTGTAGCTGGGTTTCATCATCAGACCCTTCGAAACGCTGGGCATCCTCCTGGAGCATGTACCCAACACTGTGCTCAAACAGTTCGGGGGACTCCTCAGGAGGAGGACATGGTGGGTCTAGGGAAGGAGTGACTGATGATGAGTCTGACATTGATACCAGGGAAGAGGACGCTTTGGCAGCTGCTTTGCCAGTACCCTGAGCCTGGGTGAGAGAGGATGAGGAGGAGGAGGAGGGCTTGGTCATCCACTCTACCAAGTCTTCGGCATGATGTGGCTCAACATGTCCAGCTGCCGAAAAGAAGGACAAGCGTGTCCCATGGCCATGTGCTGATGACAATGCACCGCGTCCACGACCAGCACTGTTGCCCCCAGACACAGAGCCTGCTTGCCCTCTTTTATTGCCTCCTGACTGTCTGCCTCTCCTTGTTTGCCTTCCAGACATTCTAATAGATGGCCTGCAGGGAGATGGGAAAAAAGCAATAAGGGCTACCTTCAGGTGTCCTTCTCTGTCCCTTTACTTAAGGATTTCTAAATATGGTTGAGGATTATTGCTTTTGCACAGAATAGCACAACGACAATTTCCCTGACTGTCCAAAAAACAAGGATTTCAAAGATGGTTGATGAGGAATGCTTTGGCACACTATAGCACAAGGAGAAATCCCCTCACTTTCCTTCTTTGTCCCTAGAAACAAGGACTGGCACAGTGAAAGAAACTGACACTCTCCCTACCTACAGTTTTCTGTCCCTAGAAAAAATGTTTTTTTAAAGCACACTATAGCACAAGGAGAAATCCCCTCACTTTCCTTCTTTGTCCCTAGAAACAAGGACTGGCACAGTGAAAGAAACTGACACTCTCCCTACCTACAGTTTTCTGTCCCTAGAAAAAATGTTTTTTTAAAGCACACTATAGCACAAGGAGAATTCCCCTCACTTTCCTTCTTTGTCCCTAGAAACAAGGACTGGCACAGTGAAAGAAACTGACACTCTCCCTACCTACAGTTTTCTGTCCCTAGAAAAAATGTTTTTTTAAAGCACACTATAGCACAAGGAGAAATCCCCTCACTTTCCTTCTTTGTCCCTAGAAACAAGGACTGGCACAGTGAAAGAAACTGACACTCTCCCTACCTACAGTTTTCTGTCCCTAGAAAAAATGTTTTTTTAAAGCACACTATAGCACAAGGAGAATTCCCCTCACTTTCCTTCTTTGTCCCTAGAAACAAGGACTGGCACAGTGAAAGAAACTGACACTCTCCCTACCTACAGTTTTCTGTCCCTAGAAAAAATGTTTTTTTAAAGCACACTATAGCACAAGGAGAAATCCCCTCACTTTCCTTCTTTGTCCCTAGAAACAAGGACTGGCACAGTGAAAGAAACTGACACTCTCCCTACCTACAGTTTTCTGTCCCTAGAAAAAATGTTTTTTTAAAGCACACTATAGCACAAGGAGAATTCCCCTCACTTTCCTTCTTTGTCCCTAGAAACAAGGACTGGTACAGTGAAAGAAACTGACACTCTCCCTACCTACAGTTTTCTGTCCCTAGAAAAAATGTTTTTTTAAAGCACACTATAGCACAAGGAGAATTCCCCTCACTTTCCTTCTTTGTCCCTAGAAACAAGGACTGGCACAGTGAAAGAAACTGACACTCTCCCTACCTACAGTTTTCTGTCCCTAGAAAAAATGTTTTTTTAAAGCACACTATAGCACAAGGAGAAATCCCCTCACTTTCCTTCTTTGTCCCTAGAAACAAGGACTGGCACAGTGAAAGAAACTGACACTCTCCCTACCTACAGTTTTCTGTCCCTAGAAAAAATGTTTTTTTAAAGCACACTATAGCACAAGGAGAAATCCCCTCACTTTCCTTCTTTGTCCCTAGAAACAAGGACTGGCACAGTGAAAGAAACTGACACTCTCCCTACCTACAGTTTTCTGTCCCTAGAAAAAATGTTTTTTTAAAGCACACTATAGCACAAGGAGAATTCCCCTCACTTTCCTTCTTTGTCCCTAGAAACAAGGACTGGCACAGTGAAAGAAACTGACACTCTCCCTACCTACAGTTTTCTGTCCCTAGAAAAAAGGTTTTTTTTAAGCACACTATAGCACAAGGAGAAATCCCCTCACTTTCCTTCTTTGTCCCTAGAAACAAGGACTGGCACAGTGAAAGAAACTGACACTCTCCCTACCTACAGTTTTCTGTCCCTAGAAAAAATGTTTTTTTAAAGCACACTATAGCACAAGGAGAATTCCCCTCACTTTCCTTCTTTGTCCCTAGAAACAAGGACTGGCACAGTGAAAGAAACTGACACTCTCCCTACCTACAGTTTTCTGTCCCTAGAAAAAATGTTTTTTTAAAGCACACTATAGCACAAGGAGAAATCCCCTCACTTTCCTTCTTTGTCCCTAGAAACAAGGACTGGCACAGTGAAAGGAACTGACACTCTCCCTACCTACAGTTTTCTGTCCCTAGAAAAAATGTTTTTTTAAAGCACACTATAGCACAAGGAGAAATCCCCTCACTTTCCTTCTTTGTCCCTAGAAACAAGGACTGGCACAGTGAAAGAAACTGACACTCTCCCTACCTACAGTTTTCTGTCCCTAGAAAAAATGTTTTTTTAAAGCACACTATAGCACAAGGAGAATTCCCCTCACTTTCCTTCTTTGTCCCTAGAAACAAGGACTGGCACAGTGAAAGAAACTGACACTCTCCCTACCTACAGTTTTCTGTCCCTAGAAAAAATGTTTTTTTAAAGCACACTATAGCACAAGGAGAAATCCCCTCACTTTCCTTCTTTGTCCCTAGAAACAAGGACTGGCACAGTGAAAGAAACTGACACTCTCCCTACCTACAGTTTTCTGTCCCTAGAAAAAATGTTTTTTTAAAGCACACTATAGCACAAGGAGAATTCCCCTCACTTTCCTTCTTTGTCCCTAGAAACAAGGACTGGCACAGTGAAAGAAACTGACACTCTCCCTACCTACAGTTTTCTGTCCCTAGAAAAAATGTTTTTTTAAAGCACACTATAGCACAAGGAGAAATCCCCTCACTTTCCTTCTTTGTCCCTAGAAACAAGGACTGGCACAGTGAAAGAAACTGACACTCTCCCTACCTACAGTTTTCTGTCCCTAGAAAAAATGTTTTTTTAAAGCACACTATAGCACAAGGAGAAATCCCCTCACTTTCCTTCTTTGTCCCTAGAAACAAGGACTGGCACAGTGAAAGAAACTGACACTCTCCCTACCTACAGTTTTCTGTCCCTAGAAAAAATGTTTTTTTAAAGCACACTATAGCACAAGGAGAATTCCCCTCACTTTCCTTCTTTGTCCCTAGAAACAAGGACTGGCACAGTGAAAGAAACTGACACTCTCCCTACCTACAGTTTTCTGTCCCTAGAAAAAATGTTTTTTTAAAGCACACTATAGCACAAGGAGAAATCCCCTCACTTTCCTTCTTTGTCCCTAGAAACAAGGACTGGCACAGTGAAAGAAACTGACACTCTCCCTACCTACAGTTTTCTGTCCCTAGAAAAAATGTTTTTTAAAAACACACTATAGCACAAGGAGAATTCCCCTCACTTTCCTTCTTTGACCCTAGAAACAAGGACTGGCACAGTGAAAGAAACTGACACTCTCCCTACCTACAGTTTTCTGTCCCTAGAAAAAATGTTTTTTTAAAGCACACTATAGCACAAGGAGAAATCCCCTCACTTTCCTTCTTTGTCCCTAGAAACAAGGACTCGCACAGTAAAACACACTGACACTCTCCCTACCTATCCTTCTCTTTCCCTAAACTAAAGGAATCCAGGTTAAGCAAGAAAGAAATAAATGTCACTGTCCCTGCCTATGCTTGTCTTTCCCTGCTCCGGAACACACTACACTAGGCCGCCGTGCTGGCGGCCTTTTATAGTGTGGGGCGTGTACTAAACACCCTCAGCAATAATTGGCCACAGGCATCCTGCCTGTGGCCAATCATTGCTCTCCTCGCTGCCGGCGCTGTGATTGGCCAAGCATGCGGGGTCACAGTGCATGCTTGGCCAATCACAGCGCCTGGATGACACTGCGATGGCGTAGTGCATTGTGGGCCGTTCGCGTCACTCGAATTTGGCGCGAACGGCCCAAATCGTTCGATCTTCGTCGAACGATCGAACAGCCGATGTTCGAGTCGAACGTATGTTCGACTCGAACGCGAAGCTCATCCCTAAACACAACATAGCTCCTAACTGTCCTTCATATGGAGAAACGGTCCCTCTTTTACCACCAAATTCTTTTGTACTTATTTCCTTCTTAGTTAGCCCTCTATTTTGGCCTTCAAACATCTGAATTATTGTATTAGTTATTTAAAAAAACGAATATAAAGGAAATAGTGGCGAGACAAGGGAGTTAACAATAAATGTTGCATCAATCATTTTTTTGCAAATGAATTCTTCATGGTCCATGTAAATGGTGGGTGTGTCAGGTGTATGTCCATTGAAAACCTACTTTGTATCCCAAATGGTACCCGTTTTTCCCAATTCAGAAATTTGTTAGGCATGCCAAAAGCTTCATTTTCTTTTACATTGTCTTTATAGCACATCTGGTTTAAATTCCTATAAGCACCAATGGAATACTGATAGACCTTCTAATCCTTTTAGGCCTCCAAGACTGAGCACGTTGAATAGTAATACATACCTCCCAACTTTTTGAGATGAGAACAAGGGACACCTATTACTAAAAGAATGTAGGCATAGGACACACCCTTTTCCACACCCCCCTTAAAGGAAAATGTACACACATAAAAAATTTTGGTTAAACTCACAACTGTTTTTTTATTTTACCACTGCCATTCTTTTATATTGGCTTTTGAAATTTACAAATGCAACAATATAGGAATTGGATGAAACGTTTAGCACTGGGAAACACTTTTTAAAAGATAAATAGTGGATTTTATATACAACTATATAGATCAGATGAAAATGAGGGACAAATGAGGAGGAAAGAGGGACATTGTTCCAAATCAGGGACAGTCCCCTGAAATCAGGGACAGTTGGGAGCTATGGTAATATGCCCCCCCCCTACTTGATTTATAATATCAATTATAACAACTGACATAGTCCTCCAGTTGTTGTTTTTAGTGTTCCCCGTATCCTTGTGAATTGACAATTCCATTGAAGAATTATCCAGCATCAAAACAGGAAAAGCAGACGTAAGATATATATTGCTGGAATTAGGTTTTCAAAGCAGTAGAGGAAGTAATATTAAAGAAAAGAAGAAAAGGTCACCTTGGTGGTAGCTAGGGGCATAACAATAGCCATTGCTGATTATGTGACTCATATGGGACCTAAAACCACAGGTACTCAGCGTTGCTTACCTACACAGTGATTCATGCAGGTAGCAATACCATTTAACAAAAACATTTGTACTATATGAATGTATTTTGGGAACCTGCATTTGATACTATGAAAGCAATCAGCATTCTGAATTATTAGGGGAATAATCTTTTGAGACAGGGATTAAAGAGACAGAGGGTTGCTTAAAGGGGTTGTAAAGGTTAGTTTTTTATTTTCTAAATAGGTTCCTTTAGAGCCCATTCACACAGGGGCAACACTACTTCCAGCGCGATTTTATGAGGCAACTGACTTGAGAATGAATCACAGCGCGACCTGGAGCTATTTACAAGGCAACTCCAAGTTGCCTGCAGGACAGGAGACATTCCAGTGGCCAATCAAACAAGAATCAGCTCTGTGGGAGGGAGGGGGAGGGAGAGGTTTTCCTGAGAAATGTATGTTTTCTTCCTAGAGAGTTGCTCCTATTAAGACAGTGAGAGGCGACTCCCATTGAAATGAATGGTTACAGGTCGCCTAGGATAGGGTGACCAGACATCCCCGGTTTACGGGGACAGTCCCCGGATTGAGGACACTGTCCCCTGGACCAAGTCTGTCCCCGGTTTTGTCCCCGGATTGGATTTGAACATGGGATGGGGAAATTTAAAAGACAGTCAGTGCAGAATAAAAAATAAATAATCGGAATTACACACCCTCTGCTCCACCTCACCTACTAGCTTAGGGGGGTGTATTTGTTTCATTATCTGTGCCCCTTTCTGATGATCATATGCTGGTCAGAGCGGAGGGACCATTTCTTCAGTTTTGGGCGCATGCCCATTCAGCTCCACCCGCATGTTCTTCTGCCTTGGCTAAAGTCCCGGCCAGCCGCCTACCTGTTTATCTCCTTGCCTTCCCTGGTGGAGTGATCTTCCTCCCCACCCAGTAGTAGCCGATGCCCGGAGAGTGAGACTTGAGAGGCTGTGAGGTGGGCGGCGGTGGCGATTCGCAAAGAGGCAGCTGAGATCAGCTGACGGTGTCCAGCAGCAGGTACAGAGGGGAAGAGGATCCGATCGTGGGGCTGCCAGTGCCTTCAACACAGGTGTGCTTTGGGGGGTGTCTGAATAGACTACATTGCACTTTGTCTCTCTGGCATAATGAACTGTATCATAACTCACAGGCAGCAGGCACTTATTGGTACTAAGTTAACAAAATCAGCACCCAGCAGCCGTATTATGTGACACACTGTGACAGAGCCAGCCAGAGCCATGATAGAGTGCCTGCTGCCTGTGAGTTATCATAATGCTGATGTTGTTAACCAATTGCTGATCGCCTGATAGCAGATTTACTGCTACAGGGCGGTCGCGCTGCGCAGGATCACGTTTATACATGATCCTGCATTTCTGGGTATGGGAGCCAATCAGCAGCTCCGGCGGACTTGTTGCCCTAAGGTACCCGCTGATCATTATGTACATAGGCAGAACGGTGGTCTGCCTATGTAAAAAAGGCAGATCACCGTTCTGTCAGTATGGAAGACAATGATCCTGTGTTTCTGCAAAGCAGGTACAGGGATCTATGCCTTCCCTTAGTAAAAGCACCTCCCCCACAGTAAGGAAACCCCATTTAATCCTTTGATTGCTCCTGATGTTATCCCCTTCCTAGCCAGTGTCATTAGAACAGTGACAGTGCATATTTTTAGCACTGATCACTGTATTAGTGTCATTGGTTCACACAGAGTGTCACTAATGCCTTGTACACACGATCGGATTTCCCGTCAGGATAAACTCTAAAGGATTTTTTAGACGGAATTCCGTTCAAGCTATCTTGCATACACACTGTCACACCAAATTCCGACCGTAAAGAACGCGGTGACGTACAACACTATGACAAGCCGAGAAAGATTAAGTTCAGTGCTTCCGAGCATGCGTCGACTTGATTCTGAGCATGTGTGTTTTTTTCTCCGTCGGAGTTCCACACAGACGAACGGAATTTCCATTGGAAAAAAAGACAACATTGGAAAAAAGTCCGATGGCGCACACACGGTCGGAATATCCGATGAAAAAACTCCGTCTGACTTTTTCCATCGGAAATTCCGATCGTATGTACAAGGCATTAGTGTCCGATTTGTCTGCCGCAATATCGCAGTCCAGCTAGGAGTAACTGATTGCCGCCAGTACTAGTAAAAAAAAAAATGTCCCCGGATTTCATTTTAAAAATCTGGTCACCTTAGCCTAGGAGTCGGATTGAAGTAGTACAGGGACCTTTTTTGAAGTCGGAGCGACTGCAATAGTGTGCATAAGGACGGCTCCATTAACTTACATTGATTTCTTCAGCCAGCGCGACCTGAGGCGACTAGGGGCGACCTGGGGCGATTTGGAGTCGGATCCAAAGACGCCCCTGTGTGAATGGGCTCTTAAGCTAGTGCATTGTTGGTTCCTTAGATTTCCCTTCTAAATATTTGTTTTCTTTGTTTTCTTTGTCTGAATTTCTCACTTCCTGTTCCTCCTCAGTAAGCTGTTCTGGATGACTCCACACCACTCGGATGATGGTGTGAAGTTTAGTGAGGAGAAACAGGAAGTGAGAAATTCAGACAAAGAAAAAAAACATTTAGAAGCAAAATCAAAGGAAAAGGTAAGTGAACCAACAATGCATTAGCTTAACCACTTAAGCCCCGGACCATTTTGTAGCTAAAGGACCAGAGCTGTTTTCAGAATTTTGCACTGTGCTGCTTTAACTGGAAATTGTGCGGACATGCAATGTTGTACCGAAACGAAATTTGCGTCCTTTTCTTTCCACAAATAGAGCTTTCTTTTAATGGTATTTGATTGCCTCTGCGATTTTAATTTTTTGCGATATAAATGGAAAAAGACCGAAAATTTTGAAAAAATATGATATTTTCTACTTTTTGTTATAAGAAAAATCGAATAAACTCAATTTTAGTCATACATTTAGGCCAAAATGTATTCAGCCACATGTCTTTAGTAAAAAAAAATTCAATAAGCGTATATTTATTGGTTTGCGTAAAAGTTATAGCGTCTACAAACTAGGGTACATTTTCTGGAATTTACACAGCTTTTAATTTATGACTGCCTATCTCATTTCTTGAGGTGCTAAAATGGCAGGGCAGTACAAACCCCCCCCCCCAAATTACCCAATTTTGGAAAGTAGACACCCCAAGGAAATTGCTGAGAGGCATGTTGAGCCCATTGAATATTTTTTTTTTTTGTCGCAAGTGATTGAATAATGACAAAAAAAAAAAAAAAATTACAAAAAGTTGTCACTAAATGATATATTGCTCACACATGCTATGGTTATATGTGGAATTGCACCCCAAAATACATTTTGCTGCTGCTCCTGAGTACGGGGATACCACATGTGTGGGACTTTTTGGGAGCTTAGCCGCGTACGGGCCCCCGAAAACCAAGCACCGCCTTCAGGATTTCTAAGGGCGCAAATTTTTGATTTCACGCCTCACTACCTATCACAGTTTCGAAGGCCATAAAATGCCAAAATAGCACAAAACCCCCCAAATGACCCCATTTTAGAAAGTAGACACCCCAAGGAAATTGCTGAGAGGCCTGTTGAGCCCATTGAATATTTTTTTTTTTGTCCCAAGTGATTGAATAATGACAAAAAAAAATAAATTACAAAAAGTTGTCACTAAATAATATATTGCTCACACATGCCATGGTTATATATGGAATTACACCCCAAAATACATTTTGCTGCTTCTCCTGAGTACGGGGATACCACATGTGTGGGACTTTTTGGGAGCCTAGCCGCGTACGGGACCCCAAAAACCAAGCACCGCCTTCAGGATTTCTACGCACAAATTTTTGATTTCACTCCTCACTACCTATCACAGTTTCGAAGGCCATAAAATGCCAAAATAGCACAAAACCCCCCCAAATGACCCCATTTTGGAAAGTAGACACCCCAAGCTATTTGCTGAGAGGCATGGTGAGTATTTTACAGCTCTCATTTGTTTTTGAAAATGAAGAAAAATGTTATTTTTTTTAATTTTTTTTTAATTTTCAAAACTTTGTGACAAAAAGCGAGATCTGCAAAATACTCACCATACCTCTCAGCAAATAGCTTGGGTTGTCTACTTTCCAAAATGGGGTCATTTGGGGGGGTTTTGTGCCATCTGGGCATTCCATGGCCTCCGAAACTGTGATAGGCAGTGAGAAGTGAAATCAAAAATTTACACCCTTAGAAAGCCTGAAGGCGGTGATTGGTTTTTGGGGTCCCGTACGCGGCTAGGCTCCCAAAAAGTCTCACACATGTGGTATTCCCGTACTCAGGAGAAGCAACAGAATGTATTTTGGGGTGTAATTCCACATATGCCCATGACATGTTTGAGCAATATATCATTTAGTGACAACTTTGTGCAAAAAATAAAAAATAAAAAAATAAATTGTCTATTTTCCGCAACTTGTGTCAACGTATAAAATATTCCATGGACTCGACATGCCTCTCAGTATATAGCTTGGGGTGTCTACTTTCCAAAATGGGGTAATTTGGGGGGGTTTTGAACTGTTCTGGCATTTTATACACAACATTAGGAAGCTTACATCCACTCTTCTAACCACTTGAAGGCAAAGCCCTTTTTCACACTTTTTGTTTACATGAAAACATACTTTTTTTTTGCAAGAAAATTATGTTGAACCCCCAAACATTATATATATTTTTAAAGCAAAGGCCCTACATATTAAAATGGTGGGTGTTGCAATTTTTTTTTCTACACAGTATTTGCGCAGCGATTTTTCAAACGCATTTTTTTGGGGAAAAATACACTTTTTTTAATTTTAATGCACTAAAACACACTATATTGCCTAAATGTTTGATGAAATAAAAAAGATGATCTTAGGCCGAGTACATAGATACCAAACACGACAAGCTTTAAAATTTCGCACAAACGCACATTGGCAACAAACTACATACATTTTTAAAAGCCTTTAAAAGCCTTTACAGGTTACGCCGTTAGATTTACAGAGGAGGTCTACTGCTTAAATTACTGCCCTCGATCTGACCTTCGCGGTGATACCTCACATGCATGGTGCAATTTCTGTTTACACATAACGCCAGACCGACGCTTGCGTTCGCCATTGGGCAAGAGCAGGGCAGGACAGGGGTGCTTTTTTTTTTTTTTTTTTTTATTATTAATTTTGCTTTTTTATTTTATTTTTAAACTGTTGCTTCCATATTTATTTATTTTTATCATTTTTATTGTTATCTCAGGGAATGTAAATATCCCCTATGATAGCAATAGGTAGTGACAGGTACTCTTTTTTGAAAAAACTGTGGTCTATTGGACCCTAGATCTTTCCTCTGCCCTCAAAGCATCTGACCACACCAAGATCGGTGTGATAAAATGCTTTCCCAATTTCCCAATGGCGCTTTTTATATCCGGGGGGGGACATTCCCTCCCACTGCTTGTAAAAGCAGTCCAGAGGCTAATTAGCCACTAGGATTGCTTTACATGAAAGCCGGCCGCTGGCTGAAAAGAATGATACCAAGATGATACCTAAACCCACAGGCATCATTCTGGTATAAACATTCAAAGTCCAGCAACATACCAGTACGTTGCTGGTCCTTGTTGGACATGTATTGTAATCTTTTTTTTCATGCAGCCTGTTGGCTGAACGAAAAAAAAAGATTGATCGGTGGGTATGCCCACCATTAGAATACCGCCCTTCATCCACCCACTTCTAATGATGGGCATACATGCACCATTTATATATGCCGAAGCATGGGGGCATCTTCCCGCAAAAGTTATGCCGCGTACACATGGTCAGACTTTTCCACGGGCAAGCCTCCGTCGGAATTTCGACGACTGTATGTACGCGGCATTAGGAGCAAAATCGCTCCTCCGCCCCTGCTGCCCCAATGCTTCGGCATATATGCTTTTTTTTTTTTTTTTAACTGTGGTGGTGAAATCACCTCCTACAGCAATGGAGTCGCAGGGATCAGGCCTGTCTCTGCGAACGCTGCAGTTATGTGTGTTGTGTTTTGTAAGTGACAGTGATTGATCGATACTGCACTTGGGTGGTCTGGGCTGGACGGAGGGGCAAAACGCAGGTGCTAGCAGGTATCTGGGCTGATCCCGCTAACACTGCGTTTTTGGGAACCCTAAACTGCTGGGGACGCTAGTATAGATCTGATCAGATCAGATATTGATCTGTTCAGATACTATACCACTAAGGGGGGTGTATGCTTAACGCGTGGGTGTTAGCGCTACTGGCACTAACCTGACGCTGCCTGGGGTGTGACGCAGACCCTCTCTGACGCTAAAACCTAATTGATATTACCCGCCGGGCGATCAGGGGGTTAAACCTTTATTGGGTTATATACGGCGGGTGCCCTGACACTATAAAAAGCAAACTAACTAACCAGCGTCACCCGTAACACTTATATGGTGATTACTGGTGAAAGGGTTAACTAGGGGCAATTAGGGGGTTAAAACCTTTATTAGATAATATATGGGGGTACCTGACGCTATAAAAACCTGACGGCGAACCTAAAAAAAAATTACTGGCTACCTATCGGCATCCCCGACACTAAGACAACGATCATAAAACAATCGCTTAGCGACAGTGGTGATAGGGGGTGAAAGGGTTACCTGGGGGGCAATCAGGGGGTTAAACCTTTATTAGATAATATATGGGGGTACCTGACGCTATAAAAACCTGCGGCGAACCTAAAAAAAATTACTGGCTACCGATCTGCATCACCGACGCTAAGACAGCGATCAGAAAAATGATCGCTTAGCGACAGTGGTGATAGGGGGTGAAAGGGTTACCTGGGGGGCGATCAAGGGGGTTAAACCTTTATTAGGTAATATATCGGGGTACCTGACGCTATAAAAACCTGCGGCGAACCTAAAAAAAATTACTGGCTACCGATCTGCATCACCGACGCTAAGACAGCGATCAGAAAAATTATCGCTTAGCGACAGTGGTGATAGGGGGTGAAAGGGTTATCTGGGGGGCGATCAAGGGGGTTAAACCTTTATTAGGTAATATATGGGGGTACCCGACGCTATAAAAACCTGCGGCGAACCTAAAAAAAATTACTGGCTACCGATCAGCATCACCGACGCTAAGACATCGATCAGAAAAATGATCGCTTAGCGACGGCGGTGCTAGGGGGTGAAAGGGTTATCTGGGGGATGATCAGGGGGTTAAACCTTTATTAGGGGGGGGGGTTAGGGGGCTACACTGGACCTAAAACTAAATGTAGTGACACTTTTACAGTCACAAATGTCACTGATTGCAGTGATCACTAAATAAATGGTCACTGCAATCAGTGACACTGTGACTGGGGGCTGGGGGGTGATCTGGGGGGTGATCTTGGGGGGCCTGGGGGGGCGATTTATGTGCCTATGTGTCCTGGTGTCAGTGTGCTGTTTTGTACACTAACCTGCATCTTCTCCTGTACGGCGCTCGGTATATGTGAGCGCCGCAGGAGAGATGACATCACTTCCTCCTACCTGTGTAAACAGTACACAGGCAGGGGAAGCTCTCTCATTCGCCGGGAGCGATCGAGAGGGGGGGGCCGGAATCGAACGGCCGTCCCCTCATGCCGGATCGCTCCCGAAGGTAAAACGACCACCCACTGTAAAGAAGGGGGGTCCGATCGGACCCCCCAACTATACAAAGTCAGTCACGTAGATATACGTGATTCTGCCTGTCGGTGCCATTCTGCCGACGTATATTTACAGTGGGCGGTCGTTAAGTGGTTAAAGGAACCTATTTAGAAAAAAAAAAACGAACCTTTACAACCCCTTTAATAATTTTGTTATGGGACTGAACATAGTTATAGTTCTGTCTCATATAAACAAACAACAAAAGAGAATAATGAGAAAAATACAGTGTGCTGAAACCTAATAAAACATATTAGAAGTGAAAACAAAGTTACAATAATAATATGCATAGATGTCAATTACAGACAGTAGAGCAAAAAAAAAAAATCAGTTCAAGACCATGCATGTTTCCTCATGTGTTCTGAGCCTAGTAAGGCCATACAGCTTGTAGAGGGAAAGCATAGGTTCAAATAAAAGAAGCTTCAAGTCAGAAATCATCAAAATACGACAAGTTAAAGTTTTACTTAGTAAGCATGGTCTCTAATGACATTTCTATCATAGAGTAATGGGTAAAGGAGGGAAACAGAGTATTATACTGCAAAAAAGTAAGGGGGAAGTGGTAGTGAAAGGGGTTAGGGATGCACCTGTAAATGGGAAAGGGATGAAAAGGGGGAAGAAAAATAAGGGTGGGGGGGAGGAGGCTTCAGCATCTCCCAAATATCTCCTAAATTGAGATGGCTATTAGTGATGAGCCGAACACCCCCGGGTTCGGTTCGCACCAGAACCCGCGAACGGACCGAAAGTTCGCGCGAACATTAGAACCCTATTA
This sequence comes from Rana muscosa, assembly GCA_029206835.1. Taxonomy (NCBI): domain Eukaryota; kingdom Metazoa; phylum Chordata; class Amphibia; order Anura; family Ranidae; genus Rana; species Rana muscosa. Next base: position 795,901,391 of record CM055118.1, read on the forward strand.
AATACAATGGATGCGAACGTTCGGATTCTAAAGTGCTAATTATAACGACTATTATCCATGTTATTGTCCGAAACAGAGTTTGGGAACCCGGGTTCTGCACCAGGGGACATGTATCAATGCAAAAAGAAGTTTTAAAAATGGACGTTTTCCGGGAGCAGTCATTTTAATGATGCATAAAGTGAAAAAAAAAAGTCAAATATTCCTTTAAATATTGTACCTGGGGGTGTCTAAAGTATGCCTGTGAAGTGCCACGTGTTTCCCGTGTTTAGAACTGTCCTTGCACAAAATAACATTTCTAAAGGAAAAAAAGCCATTTAAAACTGCTTGCGGCTTTAATGCAATGTCTGGTCCCGGTAATATGGATGAAAATCTTTAGGAAAAATGCAATAGCTACCCCATCAACCCCCCCCCCCCTACCCCAGCCCATTACCAGCCCCTTTGGGTCTTGTATGGATATTAAGGGGAACCCCGCACACAAAATAAAAAAGGCCCTATATACTCTGAACAGCCGTATACAGGTGGTGCATACAAGACAGGGACTGTAGGTTTGTTCTTATGTAGAATCTGTTTGTAATTTTGAACAGCTGCATTGTTTAAGTGTAGCTCCATGCCAAATTCCTTTTTTTTAGCTTTTTGGAAAACATAGGGAACGGTTATCACCCCTGTCACATTTTTTTTGCTGTCTGTGCCCCTGTTCAGAACATTTCACCTCACTTTGCGTCCCAATGACAACTGTTTTTGAAATGTGGTGTTTGTATTGAAACAAGGATTGGTGATAAAGCATCAGTAGAGAGGAGACACCTTTCTCCCATATTAATTCTTACAGGAGAGAATTTTCCTTCCAAGGGGTAGATTTCCTCTCACTTCCTGTTGTCTTCTTCCGTTTGCAAGTAGTAGTAGTTTGTAAGTTGGATGTTTGAAAGTAGGGACCTTCCGTATATACTCTGCAGAAATTGGCCCCTTAGGTGTTGGTGTTGGCACAACACTGAAAGCACTCACAGTTATTCTTGGTGGGTGCTGGAACGCCCTGCTGTCAAGTATAATATCAGGAATTGTAATAACATATACTGTATTTATTGGCGTATAACACTCACTTTTTTACCCTGAAAATAGAGGGTAAACTGTGCCCGCGTGTTATACGCAGGGGGCTGTGGAAAGTTTTTTTCCTGAAACTTCCCTCTTAAAGTTAGGGTGCGTGTTATACGCCTGTGCGTGTTATACGCCGATAAATACGGTAATTGTTGATCAGTGGTAGTAAAAATTGGGCCTTTGATGGTGGTGCTGGTGCCACAACACTGTAAGGCCTGACAGTTACTCTTGGTGGGCGCAGCAATGGTCCCTGCTGTGAATTATTAGATCAATAATTATAATTGCATGCCCCTGTTGAACAGGGGCTGAAAAATTGGGCCTTTGGTGGTGGTGGTGGTGGTGATGGTGGTGCTGGTGCCACAACACTGTAAGGCCTGACAGTTACTCTTGGTGGGCGCAGCAATGGGCCCTGCTGTGAATTATTAGATCAATAATTATAATTGCATGCCCCTGTTGAACAGGGGCTGAAAAATTGGGCCTTTGGTGGTGGTGGTGGTGGTGATGGTGTTGCTGGTGCCACAACACTGTAAGGCCTGACAGTTACTCTTGGTGGGCGCAGCAATGGGCCCTGCTGTGAATTATTAGATCAATAATTATAATTGCATGCCCCTGTTGAACAGGGGCTGAAAAATTGGGCCTTAGGCACTGGTGGCACAACACTGCAACCCCTCACAGATACTGTACTTGGAGCACAGCAATGAGGCCTGTTGCAAAGTATTGCATCAAAAATTTTAATTACACGCCCCTGTTAAACAGGGGCTGAAAAATTGGGCCTTAGCCACTGGTGGCGTCACCCATAAACCAAAATGATCTTCCAAGCTATCATCGTTAATCGTATCATTGAGGAGGAGGAGGAGGATAGCCAGACAACATAACAGCACAGGCACTCAGCATCAGCATCAGTCTTGAAGGGATGTGACATTTTAAAATCAATTAGTCTGTTATATCAGCATCTGGTGTGTGGTAGCTGGTGGTGATCCAAGACTGGTTCATCTTGATGAAAGTCAGTCAATCAACCGAGTCGTTGGACAGGCGCACCCTGTGATCCGTGACAAATCCTCCAGCAGCACTGAATGTGCGTTCTGAAAGAACGCTGGATGCAGGACAGGCCAGTAGCTCAATTGCATACTGTGCAAGCTCTGGCCAGTGATCCATCCTCAAGACCCAGTAAGCCAGAGGATTTTCGGTGGGGAAGGTGTCCAAGTCTGACCTTGCCCCTAGGTATTCCTGCACCATGTATATCAGACGCTGGCGATGGTTGCTGGAACCGATCATACTTTGGGGCTGCGGACTAAAGAATTGTCTGAACGCATCGGTCAGACGGCCACCTTCCCCACCGCTCCTTCTTTGACTGCCCGAAGCCTCAGCAACTCGTTGTCCAGGACCAGGAGTTTGTAACCTCCCAGTCTCTGGGAACGCGTTGCACAGACCTTTCTGCAAGGCCTCCCGGAGTTGTCTCATCCTCTGCTCCCTCTGCGACGGTACGATAAGGTCCGCAACCTTACCCTTGTACCGTGGATCAAGGAGAGTGGCCAGCCAGTAATGGTCCCTCTCCTTGATCCGAAGAATACGAGGATCCTTCCGCAGACTTTGCAGGATCAGGGAGGCCATGCAGCGTAGGTTAGCTGAGGCATTCAGTCCGGAGTCCTCTGGGCCACTAAGGACGACATGATCCGCAGCCACCTCCTCCCAGCCACGTACAAGTCCACTGGTTTCTTGGGACTGTAAATCATCCCTAAAAGACTGCTGCTGATGATGCTGAGTGCCAGCCTCCACCTCCATGCTGACACAATCCTCCTCCTCCTCCTCCTCCTCCTCTTCCTGTGCGATGGGTGGGACAGAAGGAACACTGTCTGGGTAAAGGGGGCCTTGAGAGGCAAGGAAGTCCTCCTCTTCCTGCCTCTGTTCTGCCTCAAGTGCCCTGTCCATTATTCCACGCAGCGTGTGCTCCAACAGGTGGACAAGAGGTACAGTGTCACTGATGCATGCACTGTCACTGCTCACCATCCTCGTGGCCTCCTCAAATGGTGCCAGGACAGTGCATGCATCCCTGATCATGCCCCACTGGCGTGGTGAAAAAACCCCGAGCTCCCCTGACCCTGTCCTGTGCCGTAGTCGCACAGGTACTCATTGATGGCCCTCTGCTGCGTGTGTAGCCGCTGCAGCATGGCCAACGTTGAGTTCCACCTGGTGGGCATGTCACATATAAGGCGGTTCTTGGGCAGGTTCAACTCCTTTTGAAGCTCAGCCAGGCGAGCACTGGCATTATAAGATCTGCGGAAATGCACACAGACTTTCCTGGCCTGCCTCAGGACATGCTGTAAGCCCGGGTACCTGCCCAAGAACCGCTGCACCACCAGGTTAAGGATGTGAGCCATACAGGGCACATGGGTCAGTTGTCCCTGTCGGAGGGCGGAGAGGAGGTTGGTGCCATTGTCGCAAACCACCATTCCTGGCTTAAGCTGGCGTGGCGTCAACCACCTCTCGGCCTGCCCCTGCAGAGCAGACAGGACCTCTGCCCCAGTGTGGCTCCTGTCCCCCAAACACACCAGCGCAAGCACGGCATGGCATCTTTTTGCCTGCGTACTTGCGTAGCCCCTTGAACGCATACGGAGCACCGCTGGTTCCGAGGACAAACCACAGGAAGAGGCCATGGAGGAAGAAGAAGAGGAGGGGGTGGAGGAGAGAGGTGTGTCACAACCAGTAGTAGCATTTTGGAGGCGTGGGGGTGGAACAACCTCCAACACTACTGCACCTTGTCCTGCATCCTTCCCAGCTGCCAAAAGAGTGACCCAATGGGCCGTGAAAGAAAGGTAACGTCCCTGTCCATGCCTGCTGGACCATGAGTCAGCGGTAATATGCACCTTACCGCTGACCGCCCTGTCCAGCGAGGCCAAGACATTGCCTTCCACATGCCTGTAGAGAGCCGGAATAGCCTTCCGTGCGAAAAAGTGTCATTTGGGAACCTGCCACTGAGGAACCGCACATTGCACAAACTCACGGAAGGGGGCCGAGTCTACCAACTGAAAAGGCAGCAGTTGAAGCGCTAGCAATTTAGCCAAGCTAGCATTCAACCGCTGGGCATGTGGATGGCTGGGAGTGAACTTCTTTCGACGGTCCAGCAGCTGGGGCAGGGAAATTTGCCTGCTAGAATCGGACGTTGGTGTACTGCTAGCAGAGTGCCCGCAAGTACTTGCCTGTGACACACCTAATTCTACACCTTCATTCCTCTCAGAGCAGGTTTCAGAGAGGAGTGAAGGTATAGTGGGGTTGGAGATCCCAGCTGATGTGGTGCAAGAAGAGGTCAGCTTCGTTCTTTGGTGTGGGTCTTTAAAGTAGGCTTGCCAATGAGCTGCATGGCAGGTCAACATATGTCTGATCAAGCATGTGGTGCCCAAGCGGCTGATGTTTTGGCCACGCGATATACGCTTGAGACATATGTTGCAAACAGCAGCTGTGCGATCTGATGCACTCGCCTCAAAAAAGGCCCACACCAAAGAACTTTTTGAATGACGCGCAGAGGCAGCGCCCTGCACAGGCGGAGCTCTGCGGTGTGATTCCGTCAGTGTGCTGCCCATACGCTGGCCACTCAAGGGCATCCTGCCTCGTTGGAGATGTGCCTCCTCCTCATCCTCCTCCTCCTCCTCTCTCCTATTAGGCACCCACGTGGAGTCAGTGACCTCATCATCCCCTCCCTCCTCATCACTGGAGCCAATCTGGCAGTATGCTGCAGCTGCTGGAACATGACTGCCAGATTGGTGTCCTTCTTGAGCATCCCCTCTCTCTGCTCTCACGCTGCTGCCTTCCTCTAGCTGGGTATCATCATCAGATCCTTCCAAACGCTGGGCATCCTCCTGGAGCATGTACCCAACACTGTGCTCAAACAGTTCGGGGGACTCCTCAGGAGGAGGGCATGGTGGGTCTAGGGAAGGATTGACTAATGAAGATAATGATACCAGAGAAGAGGACGCTTTGGCAGCTGCTTTGCCACTACCCTGAGCCTGGGTGAGAGAGGATGAGGAGGATGAGGTGGGCTTGGTCATCCACTCTACCAAGTCTTCGGCATGATGTGGCTCAACATGTCCAGCTGCCGAAAACAAGGACAAGCGTGTCCCATGGCCATGTGCTGATGACAATGCACCGCGTACACGACCAGCACTGTTGCCCCCAGACACAGAGCCTGCTTGCCCTCTTTTTTTGCCTCCTGACTGTCTGCCTCTCCTTGGTTGCCTTCCAGACATTTTAATGGATGGCCTGCAGGGAGATGGGAAAAACAGCAATAAGGGCTACCTTCAGGTGTATATTGTGCAGGAGGCTTAGCAACAATGACACTGACACTGTCCCCTGCCTATCCTTCTCTGTCCCTAAACACAAGGATTGAAAATATGGTTCAGCAAAAAAGTTTTAGAACAGAATAGCACACTGACACTTTCCCTCACTGTCCTACTCTGTCCCTCCCTACAAACAAGATTTAGCACAGAATAGCACACTGATAATTTCTACGAGTGTCCTTCTCTGTCCCTCAACTCAGGGATTGAAAATATGGAACAGCAAAATAGTTTTAGAACAGAATAGCACACTGTCAGTTTCCCTCACTGTACCTCTCTGTCCCTCAACTCAAGGATTGAAAATATGGAACAGCAAAATTGATTTAGAACAGAATAGCACACTGTCAGTTTCACTCACTGTAGCTCTCTGTCCCTCAACTCAAGGATTGAAAATATGGTTCAGCAAAATAGTTTTAGAACACAATAGCACACTGACACTTTCCCTCACTGTACCTCTCTGTCCCTCAACTCAAGGATTGAAAATATGGAACAGCAAAATTGATTTAGAACAGAACAGCACACTGTCAGTTTCACTCACTGTACCTCTCTGTCCCTCAACTCAAGGATTGAAAATATGGAACAGCAAAATAGTTTTAGAACAGAATAGCACACTGTCAGTTTCACTCACTGTACCTCTCTGTCCCTCAACTCAAGGATTGAAAATATGGTTCAGCAAAATAGTTTTAGAACACAATAGCACACTGACACTTTCCCTCACTGTACCTCTCTGTCCCTCAACTCAAGGATTGAAAATATGGAACAGCAAAATAGTTTTAGAACAGAATAGCACACTGTCAGTTTCACTCACTGTACCTCTCTGTCCCTCAACTCAAGGATTGAAAATATGGTTCAGCAAAATAGTTTTAGAACAGAATAGCACACTGTCAGTTTCCCTCACTGTACCTCTCTGTCCCTCAACTCAAGGATTGAAAATATGGAACAGCAAAATTGATTTAGAACAGAATAGCACACTGTCAGTTTCACTCACTGTACCTCTCTGTCCCTCAACTCAAGGATTGAAAATATGGAACAGCAAAATAGTTTTAGAACAGAATAGCACACTGTCAGTTTCCCTCACTGTACCTCTCTGTCCCTCAACTCAAGGATTGAAAATATGGTTCAGCAAAATTGATTTAGAACAGAATAGCACACTGTCAGTTTCACTCACTGTACCTCTCTGTCCCTCAACTCAAGGATTGAAAATATGGTTCAGCAAAATAGTTTTAGAACAGAATAGCACACTGTCAGTTTCCCTCACTGTAGCTCTCTGTCCCTCAACTCAAGGATTGAAAATATGGAACAGCAAAATAGTTTTAGAACAGAATAGCACACTGTCAGTTTCACTCACTGTACCTCTCTGTCCCTCAACTCAAGGATTGAAAATATGGAACAGCAAAATAGTTTTAGAACAGAATAGCACACTGTCAGTTTCACTCACTGTACCTCTCTGTCCCTCAACTCAAGGATTGAAAATATGGTTCAGCAAAATAGTTTTAGAACACAATAGCACACTGACACTTTCCCTCACTGTAGCTCTCTGTCCCTCAACTCAAGGATTGAAAATATGGAACAGCAAAATAGTTTTAGAACAGAATAGCAAACTGTCAGTTTCACTCACTGTACCTCTCTGTCCCTCAACTCAAGGATTGAAAATATGGAACAGCAAAATTGATTTAGAACAGAATAGCACACTGTCAGTTTCACTCACTGTACCTCTCTGTCCCTCAACTCAAGGATTGAAAATATGGAACAGCAAAATAGTTTTAGAACAGAATAGCACACTGTCAGTTTCACTCACTGTACCTCTCTGTCCCTCAACTCAAGGATTGAAAATATGGTTCAGCAAAATAGTTTTAGAACACAATAGCACACTGACACTTTCCCTCACTGTACCTCTCTGTCCCTCAACTCAAGGATTGAAAATATGGAACAGCAAAATAGTTTTAGAACAGAATAGCACACTGTCAGTTTCCCTCACTGTACCTCTCTGTCCCTCAACTCAAGGATTGAAAATATGGTTCAGCAAAATAGTTTTAGAACACAATAGCACACTGACACTTTCCCTCACTGTAGCTCTCTGTCCCTCAACTCAAGGATTGAAAATATGGTTCAGCAAAATAGTTTTAGAACACAATAGCACACTGACACTTTCCCTCACTGTAGCTCTCTGTCCCTCAACTCAAGGATTGAAAATATGGTTCAGCAAAATAGTTTTAGAACACAATAGCACACTGACACTTTCCCTCACTGTAGCTCTCTGTCCCTCAACTCAAGGATTGAAAATATGGAACAGCAAAATAGTTTTAGAACAGAATAGCACACTGTCAGTTTCCCTCACTGTACCTCTCTGTCCCTACAAACAAGGATTAGCACAGAATAGCACACTGTCACTGACACTCTCCCTACCTATCCTTATTTGTCCCTAAACACAAGGAATCCAGGATTAGTAAAGGAAAAAAAATGACACTGTCCCTGCCTATGCTTCTCTTTCCCTGCTCCGGAACACACTACACAAGGCCGCCGCGCTGGCGGCCTTTTATAGTGTGGGGCGTGTACTAAACCCCATCAGCAATAATTGGCCACAGGCATCCTGCCTGTGGCCAATCATTGCTCTCCTCGCTGCCGGCGCTGTGATTGGCCACGCATGCGGGGTCACAGTGCATGCTTGGCCAATCACAGCGCCTGGATGACACTGCGATGGCGTAGTGCATTGTGGGCCGTTCGCGTCACTCGAATTTGGCGCGAACGGCCCAAATCGTTCGATCTTCGTCGAACGAACGAACAGCCGATGTTCGAGTCGAACGTATGTTCGACTCGAACACGAAGCTCATCCCTAATGGCTATAGAGAGGTAAGGCTTTTGGATGAAAGTGATGGATGGGCACACTGAAACCATGGATTCCAAACTAATTTGATTAAATTAATAAATATGCTGGTGACTGTCTCGCTGATGAAAAACAGGTCTGGTCGATGTCAATAAAATGTATGAATTTCTTCTTCCAAGTTTTGGCAGTAGTCTCTCTGGTGAGACATACAGTAGGTGATTCCAAGATCAAATTTCCATTTGGAAATGAAATGAGCTGTATGTGTGGGCAAGAGATTGAGTTGAATATAATGGTAATTTCTTTAGGAGAAAGAAGTGTGTGGTAACAACTGTATTCAAAAATGGATAATTGGGTAGTAAGATCCTTATTCATTTTCAGAGAAGAGAACCAATGTTTAATTTGCATATATCGGAAATTTTCTGTGTTAGGTACTTGATACTTAACTCTTATCTCCACCGATAAATGGAGTTATCAATAATGAAGCAGTATAAGTAATGGAATTTGTTAGATGTACACAAGTGGAATGCACCCAGGCCCGGACTGGCCATAGGGCATACCGAGCAAATGCCCGGGGGCCGCCGGACAGCATGTCACATCTTCCGCATCATCTCCAATGTCTCCGGAGGCAGCCTGAGTTGGTGGGCGGAGCTGGGGGTGTGGCTGCCCCCTCCACTCCTCCCACAGACTCGTTCACTCTGGCTGATCCCACAGCTGAAGGAGAAAGAAACGAGGACACACCAGCCAGAGTGTTTTCATCTCCAGGCATGCTGAAAGTTACTGCACTGCTGCACATGTCACTACATAGAGTCCTAACCTGGCACCATACCACCCCAGCCTGCCCTATGCCACCGCACCCTGCCCTATGCCACCGCAACCTGCCTTATGCCATCGCACCCTGCCCTATGCCACTGCAACCTGCCCTATGCCACCGCAACCTGCCCTATGCCACCGCAAATTGCTCTATACCACCCAACCTGCCCTATGCCACCGCAAACTGCTCTATACCACCCCAACCTGCCCTATGCCACCGCAACCTGCCCTATACCACCGCAAACTGCCCTATACCACCCCAGCCTGCCCTATGCCACCGCAACCTGCCCTATGCCACCGCAAACTGCTCTATACCACCCCAACCTGCCCTATGCCACCGCAACCTGCTCTATGCCACCACACCCTGCCCTATATCACCCCAACCTGCCCTATGCCACCCAGCCTGCCATATACCACCGCAAACTGCCCTATACCACCCAAACCTGCTCTATACCACCCCAGCCTGCCCTATACAACCCCAACCTGCCCTATGCCACCCCAGTCTGCCCCATATCACTGCAACCTGCCCTATATTTCCCCAACCTGCCCTATATTGCCCCAGCTGGCCCAATACCACCCTATACTTTAATTTACAGGGGTCATTTGGGGGTGCGTCTCGTGACTGCGCGCTGCCTGCAGGGCGCTGGGCAGGATAGACAGGAGGGGGGTGACACCATGTTTTGCCGCACCAGGTGACACCAACCCTGGTGACGCCACTGCCCCAGTGCACTCTCAGCTGCGATTCGGAGCCGCACTCGAGTGACAGTGACACTCGTTGGCACATCAGGGGGCAGGGACCCGCAACAATCCCCTTCTCTCTGGCAAGGTGGCCGCGGCACTGATGATCAGTCTCGGCTCGGCTGTCTCACACAGCCGAAGAGAGTGAAGCCACCTCCCCCTCCTCCTTTATGTTCACACAGGGGGAGGGGACCCAACATAGAGACCCGCGCTGATCTGAGGTATATTATGGGTCTGAAGGGGGGGTCTGTATTGTAGGGGGGGTTTCTGTATTGTAGGGGTGGTCTGAAATGTAGGAGGATTTCTGTATTGTAGGGGGTTCTGTATTGTAGGGGGGTCTGAAATGTAAGGGGGGTCTGAAATGTAGGGGGGGGGGGTCAGAAATGTAGGGGGGTTCTGTATTGTAGGTGGGGTTCTGTATTGTAGGGGGGTTCTGTATTGTAGGGGGGGTCTGAAATGTAGGGGGTTCTGTATTTTAGGGGGGTCTGAAATGTAGGGGGGTTCTGTATTGTAGGGGGGTCTGTAATGTAGGGGGGTTCTGTATTGTAGGGGGTCTGAAATGTAGGGGGGTTCTGTATTGTAGGGGGTTCTGTATTGTAGGGGGGTCTGAAATGTAGAGGGGTTCTGTATTGTAGGGGGGTCTGAAATGTAGGCGGGTTCTGTATTGTAGGGGGGTCTGTATTGTAGGGGGTTCTGTATTGTAGGGGGGTTCTGTATTGTAGGGGGGGGGTCTGTATTGTAGGGGGGGTCTGTATTGTAGGGGGGTCTGTATTGTAGGGGGGTTCTGTATTGTAGGGGGGTTCTGTATTGTAGGGGGTCTGTAATGTAGGGGGTTCTGTATTGAAGGGGGGTCTGAAATGTAGGGGGGGTTCTGTATTGTAGGAGGGTTCTGTATTGTAGGGGGGTCTGAAATGTAGGGGGGTTCTGTATTTTAGGGGGGTCTGAAATGTAGGGGGGGTCTGTATTGTAGGGGGGTCTGTAATGTAGGGGGGTCTGTATTGTAGGGGGGTTCTGTATTGTAGGGGGGTCTGTATTGTAGAGGGGGGTCTGTATTGTGGGGGGGTCTGTACTGTAGGGAGGGGGTCTGTACTGTAGGGAGGGGGTCTGTAATGTAGGGGGGGTCTGTAATGTAGGGGGGTCTGTAATGTAGGGGGGTCTGTATTGTAGAGGGGGGCTGTAATGTAGGGGGGTCTGTACTGTAGGGAGGGGGTCTGCACTGTAGGGAGGGGGTCTGTACTGTAGGGGGGTCTGTGTAACATGCAGGGGGTCCAGAAATGTTAGGGGGTGTCTGTGTAAAAAACTGTGGGGTGCTGTGTTATGTAAAGGGGTCCAGAGGTGCAGGGTGCTGTGTAATGTAAAGGTGTCCGGAGGTGCAGGGTGCTGTGTAATGTAAAGGGGTCCAGAGGTACAAGGTGCTGGAACTCCACATCCCATCATTAACCGCAGCCGCAAAGCGCCGCCGCCGCGCCCCCCCCCCCCCCCCTGGGCTGCTCAGTCTAAAATGCCCGGGCCTATTTTTTGTCCCAGTCAGGGCCTGAATGCACCAGTGGGATTCCAAACCAGGTGGGTATAGTGGGTTTCCTAGAAGCAATAGCAGGGGTAAGTGTTGTGCTGGAATATTTGGTAGAATCCCAGATGGTTTAGGTTTGGCACATCAAGGGACTCATGGTTTGAGGTCTTGATTGAGATGGGAGACAAGGGAGTGCCTGAACGTTTACTGGTGAGCAGCAATGGGATTCCAGCTTCCTTGTTGAACCAGATAAATATTATTACATGGTTTTGGAAAGAGTTAAAGTTGTTCCAAAGGCTAGACATTTTTTCCCTAATGGATTCCCTGTAAAAAAAATGTCCTACTAGCTAAATTTGCTCTCTCCCCTCCCTTTATACTTGCTGGAGTACAACCTTAATCCAGCGCTGTGCCCACCTGCTGTGACACTATTTTCTCTCTCTCTCTTCACAGGCTCAGAGACAGCAGTGGGAGCCATTGACCCCTGCTGCTGTCAATTAAATCCTGTGAAGAGGGAGCAGGGGACTGGGCCAAGCCAAGCCAAGGTATGTGTGTCAATGGATGCACACAGAGCGGCCTTGGCGTGAGGCTACAGGTGTGCTACTATGGGAAATGGCTTCCTATGTTGGCACACAGAAAAAAGGAGTAGCTAAGAGTGCCGACAGAGGATCCCAGAAGAGGAGGTTCTGGGCTGCTCTGTGCAATACCATTGCATAGAGCGGGTACGTATAAAATGTTTAATATCCACTTGTCCCCCGCCCACTGTCAATTGACGGCGGGCGGAGGATACTCTCGTTCTGGGAGGACGTCATATGACGTCCTCCCTTTAAAACGAGCTAGGAGGCGCGCGCTTGCCGCCAGCGGCGCGCGCTTGCCGCCAGCGGCGCGCGCCCGCCGCGTTCACAAGGCCCCGGTGCGCGTGCCCGGGAAACGAGCAGGAAAGTGGATCTCTGTGTGTAAACACAGAGATCCACGTCCTGTGAGGGAGAGGGGACCGATGGTGTGTCCCTTGTACATAGGGACAACCATCGGTCACCTCCCCCAGTCAGTCCCCTCCCCCCACAGTAAGAACACATTAAGGGAACATATTTAACCCCTTCCCGCCCCCTAGTGGTTAACCCCTTCCCTGCCAATCACATTTATACAGTAATCAATGCATTTTTATAGCAGGGATCGCTGTATAAATGTGAATGGTCCCAAAAATGTGTCAAAAGTGTCCGATGTGTCCGCCGCAATATCGCAGTCACAATAAAAAATCGCAGATCGCCGCCATTACTAATAAAAAAATAAAAAAATAAAAATGCTATAAATCTATCCCCTATTTTGTACACGCTATAACTTTTGCGCAAACCAATCAATACGCGCTTATTGCGATTTTTTTTTTACAAAAAATATGTAGAAGAATACGTATCGGCCTAAACTGAGGAAAATGTTATTTAAAAAAAAAAAATGGGTATTTATTATAGCAAAAATTAAAAAATAGTGTTTTTTTCCAAACTGGACGCTCTTCTTTTGTTTATAGCGCAAAAAATAAAAACCGCAGAGGTGATCAAATACCACCAAAAGAAAGCTCTATTTGTGGGAAAAAAAGGACGCAAATTTCGTTTGGGAGCCACGTCGCACGACCGCGCAATTGTCATTCAAAGTGTGACAGCGCTGAAAGCTGAAAAATGGCTTGGGCAGGAAGGGGGTTTTCGTGCACAGTAGAGAAGTGGATATTTTATTACAAAAATACCCTTTACAACTGCCTTAAATGCAAAGGTTAATGAAGGGACAGGGAGAGTATGAAACTGGTGGAGGGTTTCAGGTGAATAGTCATCTTTATAGCCAAACTGTCCAAAATGTTGTGAAATAATTGAGCATACAGCATGCTTTCAGTAATTTAAAATGCCACTCCATCGATGCTTCAGTATTTTAATACATTCTTTAGATAATGCCATAGACTGAATAGTGTAAAAAAAAAAAACTTTTACTGCAAAACATCTGAAATAAAGTTTTCAGTCAAAATGCAGCAATTGCAATATGCAGTAGATGGCGGCACTTGACCACCCGTCTTTTAGGAATGCTAAGAAAAACATGTCACAGATAAAAATGTACTGTTTCTGGGCATTAGATAACATTATTTATGTTTCAGGAAATACCTTGTATCAGTCATTGAAGACTACATATTCAAATTCCAGAAATATACTGAATTGTTTCTATTAAAATTGAATACCATATTAACCATTACATACTACTGAAGGCTGATATTTCTCCCAGACCTTGAGAACGTGAAAGCATATAATGGTAAAAAAAAGAAAATCACATACGTTTAGAAAAGCTTGTCATCGGTTATTAACAATGCTTTGTCCAGGCCTTTTCAAAGTGTCAAAAGATTAATGCGTACAATAATGCAGTTATCATTTTATGAATTAAAGCATCCTAAAAAATGTTGATTTGTATAAATATTTGAAAACCAGTGTTCTAGTACAATAATCACTAAGTAATCAAACATAAGTATTGCCATTGTTTTATAATTAAAATTAAAACCATTTACGGTACATTCTTTATTTATAGAGGCAGAGGCTATATGAAAAAGAGCTTGTAGGAAATGCTCAGAATATAACAGACATGAATGCAGAATCCTACAACACACCATCTACAGAATTAATTTATGCCATCAATGATAGACCACCTTGGTACCTGTGTATACTGCTGGCACTTCAGGTTGGTACATCTATATTGAAAGTGAATGATTGTTGGTTTTGTGAGCAAGGAAAAATGTTGAAGATGTTTCAGAACTTCACTGGCTTTTTTGGTGATTCCATCCCTTAAAAAAGCTCATTTACTGTGGAATCAGAAATTTCTTATACTTTACTGTACGTCAGGACCTGGATCACCTGCTGGTGCCACTGTGGTTCCCAGAACTGAAGGATGTAGTTCCTGTGGCCACCAGCAGGTGTCTCCCAGTAGCCAGCTGATACCAGTAATCAGTCTCCACCTGATGCTGGCTGCTGAGAAAGTATATAACTCTTTTCCTAACTTCTATTGCTGGCTCCATGTTTTGCATGCGTGCCTTCTACCTGGTCTCATACTTCCCAACTTTTTGAGATGGGAATGAGAGACTTCATTAGAAAAATCATGTAGGCATAGGACACACCCCTGCCACCCCACTTAAAGGAGAATTATGCAAAGAAAAAAAAAAGGATTAGTAAATAAGTTCTTTTTTTTACCATTACTATTCCTTTATATTGGCTTTTGAGATTTACCAATGCAGCAATTAGAAATTGGATGAAAGGTTTAGCACTGGAAAACACTTTTTGAAAGGCAAAAAGTGCATTTTAGAAACAATATATGTATACTGTATATACTATATAGATCAGACCAAAATGAGGAGGAAAGAGGGACATTTTTCCAAATCAGGACCAGTCCCTCTAAATCATTTGGGAGCTATGGGTTATTGATGTGCTGCTCCAGACCTTGATCCTGACTTCTGCTGTAATTCTGTTTCAGTACATGCATCTTGTGCCCTGCTACTTCATATCTGCTACCCTTGTTCCTGATCCCTGTTCTGGCCTCCTTGCCTAGCCATCTCCAGTTCCTGTCTAATCCTCTTTATCTGTGTTCCCCTTTTTGTACTGTATATACTGTATTATAGTTAGGTTGCTTGTTAGGAATTTTGTTGCTTGGTTTATGGTTCGTATATATCTTCACTTTTGCTGTGCTTTACGGTTTGCAGGTGTTGGATAGGTTTTGTATCACTCTTAAAGGAGAAGTATGGGTTTAGGTTTTTTTCCCCCATTATACTTACCTAGGTGGATGCAGTAGCGGTCCGATGCTGCATCTGTCCCCCGGGGTCTTTGCACTGAGCACTGAGCCACCGAACATTGCCGATTGCTCAGTTCTCTCGGCTCCCCAAACAGAGAGCTGCTGACTGTGCATTAAGGTGAAAAAACATCCTATGCATTAAGGTGAAAAAATATCCAATGATTACAGGCCCCCCCAACCCCCCGTTTTACTTACCTATGCCCTCGAAAGTCCCGTGTCGAGAACGCGCTGGATCTCAGCTCGGTCTTCTCGGCTCTTCATTGGATAGATTGATAGCAGCGCAGCCATTGGCTCCCAATGCTCTCAATCAAATTCAATGACACAGGCGCCAGGGGGTGTGGCCGAGTCCGGCATTTGTGTCTATGGACGCAAATGCAGGACTCGGGAGCGCGCCCGCATGGTAACCCCCTTGGGAAAGCGTTTCCCAGAGGGGGTTATCTGAGGCGGGGAGGAGCCGAGACAGCCGCCGAGGGACCCCAGAAGACAAGGATCGGGACCACTCTGTGCAAAACGAGCTGCACAGCGGAGGCAAGTATGACATGTTTGTTTTTTGTCTTTTTAAATATTCAAACCTTTACAGTCACCCTAAAAGGAGAGAAACGATTTTTGAATTAAGTATTTTTTATTGAAATATTTTTTTTTTTACAATTCAGTTTGCAAGTCTAAAACAAACAAAACATTCCCACTAGATGAAGAAGAAGATTTTTTTTTTAAAACTACCTAAAATGAACCTTACAGGAGAGAAAAGGGGGACCTGCCATTGTTGACTTGTTTTTAAATGGAATTAGGGGTGATAAAGGGGCATAGCCTCTCTACCTGTAATTCTCCAGGAGATCTGTCTATGGTATGGACAGCCTTTTGGTTTCCATACATGGACAAATGATTTCCTAGTGAAGACAGGCAGCAGGAATTAGCCTCATGACATTGATTTTCGAATAAGTTGGGAAATCTGTGTGTGCCAGCGTATGTTTAGACGTAGGAAGAAATCTTTATTGCCTTCTAGGTTTGTCTTAAATAGCCTGATCTTCATCCAAGCATTTTATTGGGCTTGTACCATTTATGGCTGCCCTTCAGGTTCTTTGCCAGCTTCTGTGCGTCTAAACATCAGATTTGCAGTGTAACCTGATATTAATAGAAGAAACAAATATTGTAGTTTACAATGTTGTATTTTACAGGCAGAGGGCAGTCATGCTTTATTTATTACAACATACTGAACCACATTTTCTTATGTAACAGCTAAAGTAGAACTTTAGGTAAAACGTTTTTTTCAATTTGGATAGACCAAGGGAAGGTTATAAGCCATACCTCCCAACAAGCACGGATTATGCGGGTTTTTCCCGCATAGACTCTTCTTTCCCGCAGTCCCACGAGAGTGCAAGTTTTCCTGCACAGGAAGTGGAGGAAGAAGAGCCAGTGGAAGCAGGTAAGACCCCCCCCCCCCTGCGATCGGCTACCAAAACAATGTCCCGTGCCCCCCCCCGCGATCGGCAGCTCAAAAAATGTCCCGCTCACCAACTTCTGTCATGGAAGAAAAATAAAATAAAATGTCCCGCGGCACCAACTCCCCCCCCCCCCCCGCTCAACAACTTCTGCGTCAAATTAATGTCCCGCGGCGGGACTTTTAAAAGTTGGGAGGTATGTATAAGCCATGTCAGATTTTTTTTTTTTTTTGCCATCTGTGTCCCATTGCGGAAAGTTCCCTTCACTTCCTGACCTATAGCCAAACAATTAAGAGGAAATCCCTGCCCCTCACCAGAACTAGTGTCCCCATTGGAAGATTTCCCCTCCTATTACTTTTCTGGTGACAACCCAAAATTTGGGATTATCTTTTACTTTCACTTTCAATGATAATGGTAAACAGGACAAATCTCCTCTTAACCTCCCTGGCGGTATGATTCTGGCAGATTTTAGG
Organism: Rana muscosa; assembly: GCA_029206835.1. Classification (NCBI taxonomy): domain Eukaryota; kingdom Metazoa; phylum Chordata; class Amphibia; order Anura; family Ranidae; genus Rana; species Rana muscosa. The sequence continues at coordinate 795,918,406 of CM055118.1, forward strand.
TGCTGAAAGCGGTACCATTATTCTGCATGGAAATTTGGCGTTTTATATTGCAGGCGTGTAATTCTTAGGAATTACTCACTTAAATCTGTCCAAACCAGAGTCTAGTAGACATCCCGGGTATGATAAAGTTCAAAAAACAAAATCATAAATTATAATATAATAAACAACTATAAAATAATTATAACAATTAATAATATAATAATAATAAAAGTGTTTTTCAGTGTTTGATGACGAATTTCCCCACAAATCGATATCGCTTAATTCTGCGAGTGATTCTAATTTATTATCGCTGTTTTCCAACTGGTCTAAAACCACTTTTGACATAAAGGGACACTTTTTGGTTGCTATGGACAATCTCCAGTTTCCAGGCAGAAAGAACAGTTTTTATTATATAAAAGTGTATGCAGGACACTGGGCAGACCACTAGGGACAATGGGGGTGTGTAATTTTTGCTACAGTACTGTAATCTGTAATATTACAGTATACTGTATGTGTATTGTGTTTTAACTTTTTTGAATTTGGCGCCGATCTCCGCCCCCGTGCATCATAACGTCGCAGGGAACGGAGCTCGGCGGCACTCGGCACTGTGTGAATCGAGCGAGGAGACAGCTCGATCACACAGCGGGGAGGCATCGCAGGATCCAGGGGACAAGGTAAGTAACTGTGCCTGGATCACTGCGATGCTATCCCGAGTCTGGCTCGGGGTTACCGCTTTTGGTGCTGAAACTTCACCCCGAGCCAGACTCGGGAATACCGCTAGGAAGGTTAACAGAGGAACAGACGGCAATAAAAAATGAAAAGTGTTCTAATCCCTCTCCACTCTATCCAAAACTAAAAAAGTTTGCCTTTGATTATACTTTAAAATCTGAACAAAAGCTTAAAGCTGAACTCTAGGTATAGATTTGTAGCACAGATACATTGGGCCATAGTTACATAGTTAGTGTAGTTGAAAAAAGACACAAGTCCATCCACTCCAACCCACAAAGAAAACAAAAACCATTACATTGGACCAACGTAAGTAAGCATATTCTATCTTCCATACAAGGTGGAGAAGCAGGGTGGTGACATCTCAATTCCCACCTCATCCAATCAGAGAATGCCTTGCATTTACAGTGAAAAATGCAAGAGGTTTTGACCCTCTGTGGTTACTATGTAGCAGGGAAGCTGCTCGTCACAGGACCCGGAAGACCGCGGTGATCACTGTAGTAGTGGCGACTACTACAGTGGTTTCCACCTTCTCCAAGGATCCCACAGGTATGAAATATGCATACTTACATTGGTCACGCTGGACCATTGTAACTATGCAATAAAATCCATACCTGGAATTCAGCTTTAAGGTGAACCTGTCCGCCATTTAAAACATTTATGTCCTAACTAAGAACAGATACCATGGGATTCCTGCTATTAGCTTAATTAGCCAGTGTCCCTCTGGTAAATTAGCTTCACTTTATTCTTCCCTTCCCTGACCTCAGCACTAGGTCCTGCCATTTTCCCATCCCCCCTTTTAATGAGAGTGATGTTCCCCGGAAGCACAGTGGAAAGTAAATGGGTAGAGGAGGCCTAGTTTGAAGTCAAGCCACTAGTATCAACTTGAAACTAGTTACAGAGAGGCACACAGAGGAGTCTTTATGCTGTGAGATTTTATGCTGTGAATATTTAAAAATGTAAAGATCACTTTGTAGAATAACTACAACGATTTGGGGACATTTTTGTTGAAACAAATTTTAAGTTTATACATGTTCAAACAAATGATCAGTGCACCTATACCTGTGCCCATCAATGCAGCTTGATCAGTGCAGATTTACCTGTGCCCATCAATACAGCCTGATCAGTGCCCATCAGCGCAGCCTCACCAGTGCACATCATCGCAGCCTCGCCAGTGTCCAGTGCCCATCAGTGCAGCCTTGCCAGTGCCCATTAGGGCAGCCTCGCCAGTCACCATTGTCCATCAGCGCCGCCATGGGGAGAGGAGAGCCACGCCCCCCTCCTGGACCAGCAGTTCCTATGATGGACATCTCATGTCCTGGGATTGGACCAGTGTGACATCCATCATAGGAGCCGGAGGCGTAACTTCTATGTCATTGGGCCGCACCGGGTAGTCAGCCCCATCAGCCCCGTCTCCCGACACCGCTAGTGGTGCTGGCTCTGGGCGGTGCACCCCCCGCCCTTGGTGCGCAGGTTGAGAAAGACTGATATATACTATATACGGACTGCACTATATACTCTGAACTGTATTATATATACTATATGGACTGCACTATATACTCTGCAATGTATTATATATACTATACGTACTGCACTATATACTCTGAACTGTATTATATATACTATACGGACTGCTCTATATACTCTGAACTGTATTATATATACTACACTGACTGCACTATATACGCTAAACTGTATTATATATATATACTACACTAACTGCACTATATACTCTGAACTGTATTATATATATATACTACACTGACTGACTGTACGCTACCTGCCTAATCTCCATTCATACACTATGGAGTAAGCAGCAGCCTTATATAGTGTGGGGCGTTGACTTAGGCCCCTGAGACATGATTGGCCAAAGGCACCCTGCCTTTGGCTATTCATAGCTCTCACAGTTAATCCCGCTGTGATTGGCCAAAGCATGCAGGTCAGGTACATGCTTTGGCCAATCAGCAGCCGTCAATCCACTGCAATCTCGCAGTGCATTATGGGGCGCTCCGGGGTGGTCGAACTTGCGGCGATAGCCCCATATGTTCGTTTGTTCTATAAACAAATGAACATCCTGACCATCCCTAACTTTCACATTGAGCTATTCGGGTGTGTAAACAAATATCATAAACATATGAAAAAAGGCTAAGAATCTCACACGCTGGTAAAAGAAACTCAAAATATAAAAGCATTTCATATCTACGTAGCAAAAAAAAATCAAAGAATTAAACATGTATTTTAGGTATGATTATAAAATTAAATAAATACATACATAAATAAAGTTCAAAACCACACATAATCCTTTAATTAACCTTACATCAGGCTTGTGTCATGTACAAAAACTTAGCAGTGGGCTATGTATTTATATAGGACACCACAATGTCTCTTCTCATTTAATAATTGTTTTACCTATTGTACCTACAACATCCATTGTTCTTAGCAAATACATAAATGCTTCTTGCAGGGCCTTTGATTATGATGCATGCTAATTGTAACGTCTTTTTTGCATCCTACAGTATAGCGGAGAAATAGATATTTCTTAGTTGGTGAAGATTCTGCATGCATAGACAGATGCATGACATGTAAATTTGCAGGCAAATACCCCCTATACTGCACTACATAATGTCCATTTTCTAGAGACATAATTACATCAAAGGGTCTTCCAGTAAATTTTACCTTCACTTGTAAATTCCAAAACGTCAATGATCCCCTCCCCCATCGGCATTGTGGTCAGAGGTTTCCTTAAGCTCTAAATCAGCCTATAAAATATTCCTGTAAACTGTATTTCTGTCACATTCAGACTTTAGACTTCTGGAAAATGAATTCCCACATGGTTTGTGAATGTCACATGAACCATTAGGTAAGACACTGAATATTTTGTAAAGCAGTTACTTCTGATCAATGAATGTCATTGTGCGTCAATATATGTTGATTACATGTGACTAAAAAAGACATAATGCTAATTGTTAGTCTCAAAGTGCTGTACAGCAAAATTTCCAAATTGTACTCTAGTTTTAGCTGATCTATTAAATTTGTTGTAAAGTAAATGTCCCTACTAGACTTTGTAGTTTATAGGTACGCCTTCCTGTTCTAGTAGCTATATCCTCTATACTAGAAGGATGAACTTAAGTTAACAAGATCAATTACTCAGTAAACTGAAAATGTAACTCAACATGTTAAAAATAATCCATAACTTGTGTAAATCTATTAATTCTGGCTTCAATAAAGATTGACCTTCATCTGTCTAGTAGTCTATGTTGTAAAGTCCACTTATATGTCAAAAAGGCCCCAGGCACATTTATTTCAAGGTTGGTTCTTCCCTAGCAGGGTAGATAAAGGATGGGTGCCAGTAACATTGTAGATGAACTTTCAACACATGTGTAGTGCTGCCTCTTGAGGGTCGCAAGATAAATCAGTACCCCTCTGGTTGCCCTGACGCTGTGAGTCCTCTGCCACCTCTGACAGCCTGGGTTCAAACTTTTTTTTTTCCCCACTAGATAACAGCAGCAAAAAGGAAATACACCAGAATTGGTTGAATCACAAATAGTTTACTCAATGAGATGAATGGAAAAGAAATGAAAGAGTCGACTTGAACTTACACCTCAAAAATGTTGTCTACCAAATAATGTTATTGATAGCAGAACAACTATCATCTTTACACTATAATTTCTATGCTCAGATAAGTTCATATAATGTCTATGTGAATCGGCTACAGGAGAGCAGAGGAATGACTCTTATAAGTGTCAGACCCCTCTCTGCTGCTCCTTCACACATAAATGGAAAAAACCTGTAGATAAACAAGTACAACTTTAGCAAACAGGAACTGTATTACAATTCAACCTGCTCTTACAGAGAGTTCTTGGTGAACTACAGCTTTACAAGCTTCAGCAAACAAATCCCTAAAGTGGGGAGGGAGGGGAAAGTAGTCCTGTGTTGCTGTGTGGCAATCCGGTTAATCTTCAGCTAGCTCTTACAGTGCGTGGCCGCGATATTGTGTCAATCTCGCCTCTGTTATCGGCGAGATTGACACCTGCGAGTCCCGTCGCAGGAGCCAGCACCGAGCTGGCTCGCTCATCGGGAAAGGAAAACATTTTTTTTTCCTTTTCCAATGAGTGACAAGGCATTGCTTACATTGAGCGACAATATCCCCTCCATAGAGAGGGGACGTTGTCGCTGCTTTCTCGTGCTCGCTGCAATACGAAAATGTGTTTTCCTATTGCAGCGAGCGCGAGATGTACAGCCTGCAGTGCCGAGCATAGGGATGAGCTTCGAGTTCGAGTCGAACTCATGTTCGACTCGAACATTGCCTGTTCGCCCAACAACGAACAATTTGGGGTGTTCGCGGCAAATTCGAAAAGTCTATGAGAGAAATCTAAAGTGCTAATTATAAAGGCTAATATGCAAGTTATTGTCCTAAAAAGTGTTTGGGGAGCTGGGTCCTGCCCCAGGGGACATGTATCAATGCAAAAAAAAGTTTAAAAAACGGCCGTTTTTTTAGGAGCAGTGATTTTAATAATGCTTAAAGTGAAACAATAAAAGTGAAATATTCCTTTAAATTTCGTACCTGGGGGGTGTGTATGATATGCATGTAAAGTGGTGCATGTTACCCGTGCTTAGAACTGTCTCTGCACAAAGTGTCATTTCCGAAGGAAAAAAAGTCATTTAAAACTCACTCGCGGCTATTAATGAATTGTCGGCTTTTATCAATACATAGAAAAGTCATTGATAAAAAAAAAAAAGCGTGGGGGTTCCCCCAAATTCAATTACCAGGCCCTTCAGGTCTGGAATGGATATTAAGGGGAGCCCGGCCGCAAATTTAAAAAAAAATGGCGTGGGGTTCCCCCTAAATATCCATACCAGGCCCTTCAGATCTGGCATGGATTTTAAGGGGAACTCCACCCCAAATTTAAAAAAAAATGGCGTGCAGTCCCCCCAAAAATCCATACCAGACCCTTATCCGAGCACGCAACCTGGCCGGCCGCAGGGGAAGAGGGGGGGATGAGAGAGCGGCCCCCCTCCCTCCTGAACCGTACCAGGCCACATGCCCTCAACATGGCGAGGATGTCCCCATGTTGATGGGGACAAGGGCCTCATCCCCACAACCCTTGCCCGGTGGTTGTGGGGGTCTGCGGGCGGGGGGCTTATCGGAATCTGGAAGACCCCTTTAACAAAGGGGACCCCCAGATCCCGGCCCCCCCTATGTGAATTGGTAAGGGGTACATTGTACCCCTACCATTTAACGAAGAAAGTGTAAAAAAAAACAAAAAACACACCAACACCTTGGAAAAGTCCTTTATTAAAAAAAATAATAATAAAAAAAACAAAAAAAAAACATTCCAGCGATGAAATCCAGTGTCCCGCGGTGATCCCGATGTCCAGCGCTGTCCATCATCGGTTGTGCCTGAGCGGACCTGATGGGGAACTTCCTCCGCAGTGTTTTAAATGTATAGACCCGCCCCTTCTAAAGTTCCCCATCAGGTCCGCTCAGCGGACCAGATGCGGAATGCGAGAAGGGGCGTGTCTATACATGAATTACACAGTGAAGGAAGTTCCCCATCAAGTCCGCTCTACGAGGGGGCGGACCTGATGGGAACTTCCTTCACTGTGTAATACGTGAATAGACCCGTCCCTTCTCATGTTCCGCATCTGGTCCGCTTAGCGGACCTGATGGGGAACTTTAGAAGGGGCGGGTCTATACATTTAAAACACTGCGGAGGAAGTTCCCCATTAGGTCCGCTCAGGCACAACCAATGACGGACAGCGCTGGACATCGGGATCGCTGCGGGACACTGGATCTCATTGCTGGAATGTTTTTTTTTTTAATTGTAATTTTTTTTTTAATAAAGGACTTTTCCAAGGTGTTTGTGTGTTTTTATTTAAAAATTTTTACACTTTCTTCGTGAAATGGTAGGGGTACAATGTACCCCTTACCAATTCACATGGGGGGGGCGGGATCTGGGGGTCCCCTTTGTCAAAGGGGTCTTCCAGATTCCGATAAGCCCCCCGCCCGCAGACCCCCACAACCACCGGGCAAGGGTTGTGGGGATGAGGCCCTTGTCCCCATCAACATGGGGACATCCTCCCCATGTTGAGGGCATGTGGCCTGGTACGGTTCAGGAGGGGGGGGGGGGGCGCTTTCTCGTCCCCCCCTCTTCCCCTGCGGCCAGCCAGGTTGTATGCTCGGATAAGGGTCTGGTATGGATTTTTGGGGGGACTCCACGCCATTTTTTTTAAATTTGGGGTGGAGTTCCCCTTAAAAACCATGCCAGATCTGAAGGGCCTGGTATGGATATTTAGGGGGAACCCCACGCCATTTTTTTTTTAATTTGCGGCGGGGCTCCCCTTAATATCCATTCCAGACTTGAAGGGCCTGGTAATTGAATTTGGCGGAACCCCCACGCTTTTTTTTTTTTTTTTATCAATGACTTTTCTATGTATGGATAAAAGCCGACAATTCATTAATAGCCGCGAGTGAGTTTTAAATGACTTTTTTTCCTTCAAAAATGACATTTTATGCAGGGACAGTTCTAAGCACGGGAAACATGCGCCACTTTACATGCATATCATACACACCCCCCAGGTACGAAATTTAAAGGAATATTTCACTTTTATTTTTTCATTTTAAGCATTATTAAAATCACCGCTCCCGTAAAAACGTCTATTTTTTAAACTTTTTTTTGCAATGATACATGTCCCCTGGGGCAGGACCCGGGTCCCCAAACACTTTTTAGGACAATAAATTGCATATTAGCCTTTATAAATAGCACTTTAGATTTCGAACGTTCGAGTCCATTGTATTTAATAGGGTTCTAAAGTTCACGCGAACATTCTGTCTGTTCGCAGGTTCTGGTGCGAACCGAACAGGGGGGTGTTCGGCTCATCCCTGGCCGAGCACCAGATGGGATTGCGCTGGAAACACAATCTCGTGTGCAGGTACTGTAGGTGTTTAATTGCATGCAAGAAATATTGAATGGTAAAGCAAAATAGCTGATCCAATAGATGGTGTATAACCAACAGACAATTTTCATGTGCAACTCAAAACTGGAATTGGATTCACAGTGGTCACTGACTTAAGATGGTATAATTCTGTGGAACTACAAGCAACAGCAGAACAATGGATGGCAAAGAAGATGTCTGCATATAGTGTCTATGATATGCTGGAACAGATCCTTGAACTAAAGATGACAATGAGTGCAGGAGGAAATTATGTCTATATACAGTGTCTATAAGACTGGGCTATCGCCCGCTCGCCACACTGGAACAGGAGATGATGATGATGATCTCTCAGGAATGTGGCTCAAGGGATGACATCCTGCCTCCGCCGCACCGCACCACGGATCACACAAATCCGATATCTCTGCAAGGTGGATGGAACAGGAGCGGCCTCTGGGCTGCCGCCGGACAGTGAAGGGGAACTGTCCGCCGGTGTCCTTCCACATATCCGCTGGGTAACTTCACCAAAGCAGGCCGCAACTCAGCTGCAGCTCACCCTGTTACAGATTCCCTGCATGCAGATCCACGTCAGTCCCAAGAGAGCAGGCCAGGCCTCAAGCCTTCCCTCTTATAGTCCTTCTCAGCGGTCTGCTCTTCTCCATCAGCCAGATGGTAGTTATAGTTTCACATAATACAGCCAGAGGGCGAATCCTATCTGTATGGACTACATGTCCAAAGATGCTTTGCTCTGTCTTTTCTCTGATTAAGAAAGTAACAGGACATCCCACACTGGAACACTATATGGAAACAGCTCCCCCTGAAACAATGCCACACAGTGTCTTCTGATTACAGGAATAGGTAGGTATCCAGCACATGTCTACACCAGGGATGAGCCGAACACCCCCCTGTTCGGTTCGCACCAGAACCTGCGAACAGACAAAATGTTCGTGTGAACTTTAGAACCCTATTAAATACAATGGACTCGAACGTTCGAAATCTAAAGTGTTAATTATAAAGGCTAATATGCAAGTTATTGTCCTAAAAAGTGTTTGGGGACCTGGGTCCTGCCCCAGGGGACATGTATCAATGCAAAAAAAAGTTTTAAAAACGGCCGTTTTTTCAGGAGCAGTGATTTTAATAATGCTTAAAATGAAAAAATAAAAGTGAAATATTCCTTTAAATTTTGTACCTGGGGGGTGTGTATGATATGCATGTGAAGTGGCGCATGTTTCCCGTGCTTAGAACTGTCCCTGCAAAAAATTTCATTTTTGAAAGAAAAAAAGTCATTTAAAACTCACTCGCGGCTATTAATGAATTGTCGGCTCCCGGCAATACATTCAAAAGTCATTGATAAAAAAAAAAAAAAAAGCGTGGGGGTTCCCCAGAATTCAATTACCAGGCCCTTCAGGTCTGGAATGGATATTAAGGGGAACCCCGCCGCAAATGTAAAAAAAAATTGACGTGGGGTTCCCCCAAATATCCATTCCAGGCTCTTCAGATCTGGCATGGATTTTAAGGAGAACTCCACCCCAAATTTAAAAAAAAATGGGGTGGAGTCCCCCTAAAAATCCATACCAGACCCCTTATCCGAGCACGCAACCTGGCCGGCCGCAGGGGAAAAGGGGGGGACGAGAGAGCACCCCCCCTCCCTCCTGAACCGTACCAGGCCACATGCCCTCAACATGGCGAGGATGTCCCCATGTTGATGGGGACAAGGGCCTCATCCCCACAACCCTTGCCCGGTGGTTGTGGGGGTCTGCGGGCAGGGGGCTTATCGGAATCTGGAAGACCCCTTTAACAAAGGGGACCCCCAGATCCCGGCCCCCCCCTATGTGAATTGGTAAGGGGTACATTGTACCCCTACCATTTCACGAAGAAAGCATCAAAAAATGTTTAAAAAAAACACACAAACACCTTGAAAAAGTCCTTTATTTAAAAAAAAACAAAAAACATTCCAGCGGTGAAATCCAGTGTCCCGCGGCGATCCCGATGTCCAGCGCTGTCCTTCATTGGTTGTGCCTGAGCGGACCTGATGGGGAACTCCCTCTCAGTGTTTTAAATGTATAGACCCGCCCCTTCTAAAGTTCCCCATCAGGTCCGCTCAGCGGACCAGATGCGGAACATGAGAAGGGGCGGGTCTATACATGTATTACCAAAGTGAGAGCAGTTCCCCATCAGGTCCGCCCCCTCGGTATGTCGGACCCGCCTACGTCATTGGCTTGAGCGGGGAACTTCCTTCACTATGTAAATTTAAATTACACAGTGAAGGAAGTTCCCCGCTCAAGCAAATGACGTAGGCGGGTCCGACATACCGAGGGGGTGGACCTGATGGGGAACTGCTCTCACTTTGGTAATACATGTATAGACCCGCCCCTTTTCATGTTCCTCATCTGGTCCGCTGAGCGGACCTGATGGGGAACTTTAGAAGGGGCGGGTCTATACATTTAAAATACTGAAAGGGAGTTCCCCATCAGGTCCGCTCAGGCACAACCAATGAAGGACAGTGCTGGACATCGGGATCGCCGCGGGACACTGGATTTCACCGCTGGAATGTTTTTATTTTTTATTTTTTTAAATAAAGGACTTTTTCAAGGTGTTTGTGTGTTTTTTTTTAAAAAAAATTATGCTTTCTTCGTGAAATGGTAGGGGTACAATGTACCCCTTACCAATTCACATAGGGGGGGGCCCGGGATCTGGGGGTCCCCTTTGTTAAAGAGGTCTTCCAGATTCCGATAAGCCCCCCGCCCGCAGACCCCCACAACCACCGGGCAAGGGTTGTGGGGATGAGGCCCTTGTCCCCATCAACATGGGGACATCCTCCCCATGTTGAGGGCATGTGGCCTGGTACGGTTCAGGAGGGAGGGGGGGCGCTCTTGTCCCCCCCTTTTCCCCTGCGGCCGGCCAGGTTGCGTGCTCGGATAAGGGGTCTGGTATGGATTTTTAGGGGGACTCCACGCCATTTTTTTTTAAAATTTGGGGTGGAGTTCCCCTTAAAATCCATGCCAGATCTGAAGGGCCTGGAATGGATATTTGGGGGAACCCCACGTCAATTTTTTTTTAAATTTGCGGCGGGGTTCCCCTTAATATCCATTCCAGACCTGAAGGGCCTGGTAATTGAATTCTGGGGAACCCCCACGCTTTTTTTTTTTTATCAATGACTTTTGTATGTATTGCCGGGAGCCGACAATTCATTAACCACTTAACGACCGCCCACCGCCGATTTACGTCGGCAGAATGGCACGGACAGGCAGAATCACGTAGATCTACGTGATCGCCTTTGTGCAGTTGGGGGGTCCATCCGGACCCCCCTTCACTGCAGTGAGCGGCCGTTAAGTGTTCGGGAGCGATCAGGCATGAGGGGGCGGCCGCTCGATTCCGCCCCCCCCCTCGCGATCGCTCCCGGCCAATGAAAATGCTTCCTCCGCCATGTGATGTAAACAAGGCTGGAGGAAGTGATGTCATCTCCCTCGCCGCGGTCTTTCCGTTCCCGGCGCCGAGCAGAGAAGAAGCAGGTTAGTGCACCAACAGTCCACTGACACGTAGGTACACATAGGCACACAAATCACCCCCCAGTCACCCCCAGATCACCCCCCCAGGTCACCCCAAAGCCCCCAATCACAGTGTCACTGATTGCAGTGATCATTTATTTTACTGATCACTGCATTTAGTGTCATCTGTGATTGTAAAAAGTTGCAGGGCAGTTAGGATTAGGCCCCTTTAGGTCCAGGGTAGCCCCCTAACCCCCCCTAATAAAGGTTTAACCCCTTGATCACCCCCCAGGTAACCCTTTCACCCCCTAACTTCAGCGTCACTAAGCGATTGTTTTTCCGATCGCTGTATTCGTGTCGCTGGTGTTTTAGATAGGCAGTTATTTTTTTTTTAGGTTCGCCGCAGGTTTTTATTAGTGTCAGGTACCCCCATATATTATTTTAACCCCCTGATTGCCCCTAGAGTTAACCCTTTCACCAGTGATCGCCGTATAAGCGTCACTGGTGTCACTGGTTAGCCAGTAAGTTATTTAGTTATTTAGGTTACCCGTCAGGTTTTTATATAGTGTCAGGTACCCCCATATTTAACCTAATAAAGGTTTTAACCCCCTGATTGCCCCTAGTTAACCCTTTCACCAGTGATCACCATATAAAGGTTACGGGTGACGCTGGTTGATTAGTTTGCTTTTTATAGCATCAGGGCACCCGCCGTATATAACCCAATAAAGGTTTAACCCCCCTGATCGCCCGGCGGGTGAGATCAATTAGGTTTTAGCGCCAGAGAGGGTCTGCGTCGCCCCAGGCAGTGTTAGGTTAGTGACAGTAACGCTAACACCCACGCGCAAAGCATACACCCCCCTTAGTGGTATAGTATCTGATCAGATCTGATCAGATCTATACTAGCATCCCCAGCGGTTTAGGGTTCCCAAAAACGCAGTGTTAGCGGGATCAGCCCAGATACCTGCTAGCGCCTGCATTTAGCCCCTCCGCCCAGCCCAGCCCAGCCCAGCCCAGCCCAGCCCACCCAAGTGCAGTATCGATCCATCACTGTCACTTACCAAACACAACACACATAACTGCAGCGTTCGCAGTGCTTGGTTTTTGGGGCCCTGTACGCGGCTAGGCTCCCAAAAAGTCCCACACATGTGGTATCCCCGTACTCAGGAAAAGCAGCAGAATGTATTTTGGGGTGCAATTCCACATATAACCATGGCATGTGTGAGCAATATATCATTTAGTGACAACTTTTTGTACATTTTTTTTTCTTTTTGTCATTATTCAATCATTTGGGACAAAAAAAAAAATATTCAATGGGGTCAACATGCCTCTCAGCAAATAGCTTGGGGTGTCTACTTTCCAAAATGGGGTCATTTGGGGGGGTTTTGTGCCATCTTGGCATTTTATGGCCTTCAAAACTGTGATAGGTAGTGAGGAGTGAAATCAAAAATTTATGCCCTTAGAAACCTTGAAGGCGGTGCTTGGTTTTTGGGGTCCCGTACGCGGCTAGGCTCCCAAAAAGTCCCACACATGTGGTATCCCCGTACTCAGGAGAAGCAGCAGAATGTATTTTGGGGTGTAATTTCACATATGCCCATGGCATGTGTGAGCAATATATCATTTAGTGACAACTTTGTGCAAAAAAAAAAAAAGTTTGTCATATTCCCGCAACTTGTGGCAAAATATAAAATATTCCATGGACTGAACATGCCTCTCAGTAAATAGCTTGGGGTGTCTACTTTCCAAAATGGGGTCATTTGGGGGGGTTTTGTGCTATTTTGGCATTTTATGGCCTTCGAAACTGTGATAGGTAGTGAGGAGTGAAATCAAAAATTTGCGCCCTTAGAAATCCTGAAGGCGGTGCTTGGATTCCGGGGTCCCGTACGTGGCTAGGCTCCTAAAAAGTCCCACACATGTGGTATCCCCGTACTCAGGAGAAGCAGCAGAATGTATTTTGGGGTGTAATTTCACATATGCCCATGGCATGTGTGAGCAATATATCATTTAGTGACAACTTTTTGTAATTTTTTTTTTTTTTCTTTGTCATTATTCAATCACTTGGGACAAAAAAAAAAAATATTCAATGGGCTCAACATGCCTCTCAGCAATTTCCTTGGGGCGTCTACTTTCCAAAATGGGGTCATTTGGGGGGGTTTTGTACTGCCCTGCCATTTTAGCACCTCAAGAAATGAGATAGGCAGTCATAAATTTAAAGCTGTGTAAATTTCAGAAAATGTACCCTAGTTTGTAAACGCTATAACTTTTGCGCAAACCAATAAATATACGCTTATTGACATTTTTTTTACTAAAGACATGTGGCTGAATACATTTTGGCCTAAATGTATGACTAAAATTGAGTTTATTCGATTTTTCTTATAACAAAAAGTAGAAAATATCATTTTTTTTCCAAATTTTCGTTATTTTTCCATTTATATCGCAAAAAATAAAAATCGCAGAGGCAATCAAATACCATTAAAAGAAATCTCTATTTGTGGGAAGAAAAGGACGCAAATTTCATTTGGGTACAACATTGCATGTCCGCACAATTTACAGTTAAAGCAGCGCAGTGCCGAATCCCAAAAACAGGCTTGGTCCTAATGGTCCGAAATGGTCCGGGGCTTAAGTGGTTAATAGCCGCGAGTGAGTTTTAAATGACTTTTTTTCTTTCAAAAATGACATTTTTTGCAGGGACAGTTCTAAGCACGGGAAACATGCGCCACTTTACATGCATATCATACACACCCCCTGTCAGGGTCACCTGTGGCCAGGTGACAGATGCACACCGTAGGGGGACAGGAGTGCACCGCGAGGTAGTGAACCCTATGGCTGGCTTCTGTGGGTAGGAAACTGGGTGGTTGTGGAAAGCGGGACCAGAGGAGCACAACCGGGATCCCAACGGAAGCGAGAGCCAAGATTCCCCAGGGCGCGGAGTCTAAGACCCAGCTGGTCTTCTCCAGGGCCTCTAGTGGTGAGGATGTTACGCTGCAGGCTGGGACCAGGTCGCGGCCCCTGGAGTTTCCTAGCTCACGCCCCGTAGGATAAGGGGAAGCAGCGGCACACGATAGAGAGAACCGAATAACAAGCCGAAGGTCAGGGGCCACAAGCAGACAAGGATAACGAAGAACGAGCCGAAGGTCAAGGGTCACGAGCAGACAGGGATGGTCGGGGACAAGCCAATAACGTAACAGAGAGACAGACGTAGCACACGGCAGGCAGGAACCCAAACACACAATGCCTAACAAACACGTTGATCAGCAAAGCAGGCTTGCAGTGCACAGGTTAATATAGTGTTCAGTGATAGGGCCTGGGGTGGAGTCAGGCTGGGAGGAGATTATAAAGGAAGCCAGGTGAAGGAGGTCTGGTCTCTAGATGAACACATGAGGAGGAAGGTAAGATGGCAGACAGACATTAATGCATATCCATGACAGTACCCTCCCTCTTATGGGCCCTCCCCCGCCTGGACCCAGGCTTAAAGGGAAATCTCTGATGAAACCTTCTCAACAGATGAGGTGCAGCGACATCAGATGCAGCGATCCAAGACGCCTCCTCAGGACCAAAACCTCTCCAATGCACAAGGTACTGAAGAATGCCTCTGCAGAGCCGAGAATCCAGAACTTGTCTAACCTCGTACTTAAGATTATCCTCAGAGACCGAAAACGAGGTAGGGAGATGACAAGAAGATCTATTGAGGACCAAAGGCTCTCTAGGAATAAGCAAGGGCATGAGGGGATCAACAGGAATCTGAGGAGGGTCCCCTAGACCCTTAAAGGGGAACTGGTCATCTTGCACAGGACCATCAGACTGGGCAGATGTCAGTGGAATCCTGAAGTCAGGTTGGTTAGAAGGTGACATGTCGCCGGAGTCAAGCTGAATAGCTGAAGGACAAGCAGAATGTCCCAAACAAGAAAAAGTAGGAGGCTCACTGGGCATGGGCTGGACTGGCATAACTAGTACAGAGGCAGAGTGAATAGCTGAGTCAGGTGTAGCGACTACCTGAATCGCATCGCAAGACATAGCGACTGCAGGACTTGTAGACAAGCTAGCCTGGCTGTGCGTCCAAGGGTGGTTAGGGACAGAGAAATGTAAATGGTTGTGCAACCTGGAATGAATGACCGGCTCAGATTCACAGGGGGCAACCTTGGGTAGGCAGGACGAGGAACAGGAGGGACCCCAAGCCAGGATCTGTCCAGTAGTCCAGTCCACATGAGGAGAATGGAGCTGTAACCATGGGAGACCCAAAATTATAGGCGTTGAGGCCTTGGGTAAGATAAGGAAGGATATCCACTCCTGGTGGAGTGTCCCTACCGACATCTTAACAGGGAGGGTCTGGAAGCGGATAGGTCCCCCTGGGAGAACAGTACCATCAATCGCCAAGACCACCAATGGTGTGGTGAGGGGCAAAAGAGTAAGTCTCATGGACGATGCGATTTCCCAGTCCATAAAATTACCAGCGGCTCCGGAATCCAGATATGCTGAGACCGAATGAGTAGAAGCACCAACATGAAGGAACACAGAAAGCAGAAGACGAGAAGGGGAGGGTGATATTTCTGGGTCCAATACTCCACTTTCCAGATGAAGTGGACCCGAACGTTTTTCTGGACAAAGAGAGCAAGTGTCACGAAAATGACCTTTGCCCCCACAGTAAAGACACAGACCAAGAGTTCTGCGCCTAGCACGTTCCTCGGGGGGTAGCCTGGTCCGACCCAGCTGCATGGGTTCCTCAGCTGGTAGGAGATGCTCTACGGGTCGAAGAGAGGGGAGCTCAGGCTGACTAAGAACCAAGGAGTGCTGGCGTTGCTTTTCTAAGGTCCTCTCCTGAAAGCGAATATCGATCTGGTTACACAAGGAGATAACGCCGGCCAGATCAGTGGGGATGGTTCTTCCTGCTAATTCGTCCTTCACTCTATCAGACAGGCCATGCAAAAAGGTTGCGACTAAGGCCTCATTGTTCCAGCTCAACTCAGCCGACAGTATCCGGAAATGAAGGGCATACTGTCCCACAGAAGCAGACTCTTGGCGGAGACGTAAAAGGGCGCTGGCCGCTGAAGAGACACGAGCCGGTTCTTCGAAGATATTCCGAAAAAGTTTCAAGAAGCCAGACAGGCTAGAAACCACTGGATCATTCAGTTCCCACAGAGGGGCTGCCCAGGCTAAAGCTTCACCAGAGAGGAGGGAAATGATATAGGCTACCTTAGCCCGATCAGACAGGAAGTTTTGGGGCTGGAGCTCAAAATGAATTGTGCATTGGCTAAGGAACCCCCTGCAGGCCTTGGAGTCCCCAGAGAAACGGAACGGAGCTGGCAATCTTAGTGAGTGTGAGGCTGCGACTGGTGCGATAGGTACAGCCGCTGGTTGTACTTGGGGTTGCGGATTCGGGGTTCCCAAGGAGACCTGAAGCTGCTCGAATCGAGAAGCCAGATCCTGGAGGAATCGCATCACCTGGGTCTGATTTGATTCCTGGGTCTCAAGTCTGCGAACTATGCCCTGCAATGGATCATCCGCGGGAAGCGGGATGTCAGCCGGGTTCATGGCTGATCAAACTGTCAGGGTCACCTGTGGCCAGGTGACAGATGCACACCGTAGGGGGACAGGAGTGCACCGCGAGGTAGTGAACCCTATGGCTGGCTTCTGTGGGTAGGAAACTGGGTGGTTGTGGAAAGCGGGACCAGAGGAGCACAACCGGGATCCCAACGGAAGCGAGAGCCAAGATTCCCCAGGGCGCGGAGTCTAAGACCCAGCTGGTCTTCTCCAGGGCCTCTAGTGGTGAGGATGTTACGCTGCAGGCTGGGACCAGGTCGCGGCCCCTGGAGTTTCCTAGCTCACGCCCCGTAGGATAAGGGGAAGCAGCGGCACACGATAGAGAGAACCGAATAACAAGCCGAAGGTCAGGGGCCACAAGCAGACAAGGATAACGAAGAACGAGCCGAAGGTCAAGGGTCACGAGCAGACAGGGATGGTCGGGGACAAGCCAATAACGTAACAGAGAGACAGACGTAGCACACGGCAGGCAGGAACCCAAACACACAATGCCTAACAAACACGTTGATCAGCAAAGCAGGCTTGCAGTGCACAGGTTAATATAGTGTTCAGTGATAGGGCCTGGGGTGGAGTCAGGCTGGGAGGAGATTATAAAGGAAGCCAGGTGAAGGAGGTCTGGTCTCTAGATGAACACATGAGGAGGAAGGTAAGATGGCAGACAGACATTAATGCATATCCATGACACCCCCCAGGTATGAAATTTAAAGGAATATTTCACTTTTATTTTTTCATTTTAAGCATTATTAAAATCACTGCTCCCGAAAAAACGGCCATTTTTAAAACTTCTTTTTGCATTGATACATGTCCCCTGGGGCAGGACCCAGGTCCCCAAACACTTTTTAGGACAATAACTTGCATATAAGCCTTTATAAATTGCACTTTATATTTCTCCCATAGATTTTTCGAATTTGCCGCGAACACCCCAATTTGTTCGCTGTTCGGCGAACAGGCAATGTTCGAGTAGAACATGAGTTCGACTCGAACTCGAAGCTCATCCCTAGTCTACACATGTACAGTAAAACCTTGGATTGCGCACATAATTCGTTTTAGAAACATGCTTTTAATCCAAAACACTTGTATATCAAAGCGAATTTCCCTATAAGAAAAAATGATTTGTTCCACAACCATTTATTCATAGGTCCTTCAGTTTATAGTCCATATAAAAATATTATAGCAATGTGACCAGGTTGTGTAACCATAAAATGTCCATCCACAAATGGAAGCCTCCACAAGGGGATTAGAAGCAAAATCCAGCAGGAGCTACAGATTATAAAAGAGAAGAGAGGTGGGCACATGCGCGGAGCCAAGCCGTGAGGTAATGCGGCTTAGAGCTCTGTATCCCGCGGGATGGTGAGCCTAATAACGGCGGAGGTAACAGCCCACCGACATTCACAAATATATAGTACAAAGCCCAGCAACTCCTGCCTTACAATAGAGACATTTTTGGGGGATTTCTGTGCTTTCTTGAGGCAAAAAACGGCAAACGAGCGCCGCCTTACAGCCTCACAGTGCCACAGTGTGACTGTCATGGCGCTGAAGCCGTCCTACTCTGAGGTGACAGGCAGGGAGTAGAAGCTGCAGCCAGCCCCTTCTGTTGTTTCATCACACAAGGAGGTGCCTCCATTAAAGGCACATAGCCAGCTTAATTCCCCCACCTGAGAATATTGTGGTGGAAATGGAGAATATTGATAATTCTCCACATAAGGAACTGTCACCACACATAACGCTGAAGCAAATAGAACAGCTACTCCAAAAATCATTAAAAACTACCTCAGATCACATTACTACAAGCCTCACCAGGGAAATTAGGGAATTGGGCCAGCGTACTTCAGCACTTGAAATAAAAGTTGATGACATGGAAAAACATACAACAAATTTCTCTACAGAAATCGACAACCTCAAGGAGGAAAAAAAGATCTTACAATCAAGATTGGAAAATTACGAAAATCAGGCGAGAAGGTACAATATACACATTAGAGGAATCCCTGAATCAATAATTGACTTCCAAGCCACAATGACAGCTCTTTTTGAGGAACTGCAACCAGGAATTCCGATAGAACGCCTTGAGATGGACAGGGTGCATAGAGCCCTCACTACCAAAAAAACGAATGGTCCACCACGCGATATCAATGCAAAATTTCATTTCTACCAAACCAAGGAACTACTATTGAATGCGGCAAGACGTAAAGATACGTTACATTTCCAGGGCTACAACTACCAACTTTTTGCTGATCTCTCACAGCTACCATCAACAAAAGGAGAGCCCTAAAACCACTACTCCAAATATTACAACACAACGCCATAATTTACCAGTGGGGCTTCCCCTTCTCTGTGCGGTTTACATATCAAAATCAAAAATACACGTGCCATAACGCTATGGAGCTGCAATCTACCATGCAGAATATGGGATTGATGAAGGACAACGCTGACACGCGTCATAGATCATCCTCATCTCCTGATAGCTCCTCTCCTGCCTCCAGGAAAAATGAGAATCACAGTCCCTACAAGAGAAGTCGCAAACTATCACCTGTTCCGGATCTGAGTGACTCTATGGACTGAACAGAGATGTGCATCATGTTTTTTAATTTTTCTGGGAGTCCACTTGACCATCTTGGTCTTGTCTCGACCCTCTAAACGACTCCCTGATGGTCATCTCATTATCGTTGCATATGTATATATGCTGCTGTGACTTTTCTCTAATTTCTTCCTAGGACCAGGTCTAGCCTGCTATTCTTTGCAATCTAGAAGATTTAGTAATTTGTTCATCGCTAATAACTAGTATTTTTCTTCCTCTTTTAGGTTAAGCATAGTTTTAAGTGTCCTTTATAATTTATTACCAGCAACTTTAGAGGATGAATTCTGGTTATCTCCATTCCTCCAGGCTGGCATTACCTGATTTTGTGCCTTCTATGTACGGTTTGTATCCCACTAATCCCCATCAAGTTGTTAGTCAATACTGACTGGGTTATTACCTTTGTTTCCAGTTTTGCTCATTGTTTGTGAAATTATAACTTAAATGGTTGGCTCACCATGTTCTGTGGGACTGTTCCTTGCGTCCCCTTATGCTGCCCTCAGTTGCCCAGTGACTCAGTGGACGGCTGATGGTAGCACATGTGCCCTTGGAGGGAGACTTCTTCTCTCCTCAACGGATATGTCATGAACTTATATATGTTTTACTATATTATTAGGATATTCCTAAAACAAATTTTTTTCTCTGAGACTTCTCTTTTTTTTTTTTTGTTTCTCCCCTTCAATTCCATTTTTTCCCTATAATCCGAAGGCAAATACCTCCTTAAGTATTCCATGTTTAGGCATTATTAGAACCAAAGTTTTTATAATACCATGGCTCCGTTAAATATACTTTCCCTTAATGTGCAGGGACTAAACATACTGCAAAAACGCACTAAAGCCTTTCGCACTTTTAACTCCAAAAAAGCACACATCATATGTCTCCAAGAGACGCATTTTACACCATTATCCACCCCTAAATTCTTCAGCAGATCCTATCCACAAGTCTTTACAGCCTTGGCCTCCACAAAGCAAAGTGGTGTGCTTATAGCATTCCATCATAGTACCCCATTCTCTATAACAAAAGAGATCAAGGATCCTGAAGGCCGATATCTGATTCTTACAGGGCATCTATTGGATTCTGCTATCACCATTGTATCATATTATGCCCCCAATAAGCGACCTAATTCTTTCCTATCCCATATGCTTCAAGTAATTGACTCTCATAAAATGGGTACTGTAATATTAAGTGGAGACTCTAACCAGACTATTTTTCCATTTCTGGATAAATCACAGATTCCTCAGTCCCAAATGTCAGATAAATAATCCTTTTCAAAATTGATTGCGAAATATAACCTAGTGGATTCCTGGCGTGAATTGAACCCAACCAAGAGACAGTATACACATTATTCTTACCCTTGCCGGTCATTCTCTAGAATTGATCATATGTTTATGTCTATAGGCATGACTCCCGAAATCGTAAATTCTAAATTTATTCCCATTCCTTGGTGCGATCTACAATACCATAGCACCTATAATACCGAAATCACGCGACTCATTATGAATACTTAGAGATTTCCTGCTCAAAAACCCAGTATATAAACAAAATATAGAAATAGCACTCAAGGAGTATTTAAAATGTAATTCTACACCCGACATTTCCCCAACTACTTTTTGGGAAGCTCACAAACCTGTTTTCCGTGGAACATGTTTCAGTCAAGCTAATCTATGTAATAGAGAAAGAAAAGCCATGTATCACACCCTAGAAACAAATGTTAACTCCTGTCATATGGCATTTCAGCAAAATCCTTCACCATCATCCAGATTAAATTTAGACAAAGCCAAACTGGAATTCGATTTATTCCTTACTGAGTCTGCGAACAAAATACTGTAACTAAAAGAGTAAAACATAACTATTATATGAATGCGAATAAACCGAATACACTTCTAGCCCGAACATTAAAATCTTGTCATAATTCCACCAAACCCATCCGTCTTAAACTATCCAGGGATGTATACTCTACCAACCCAGTGAAAATTTTACAAAAATTTAAAACACAGTTAAAAAATGTATACTCATCCAATAGCGAGTTGGATCAATTTAAGGCAAATAATTTTTTTTCTCATATCTCCCTTCCTACATTATCCAAGACGCAAGTGGAAATGATGGAGACACCGGTGTCTGGTGGGGAGGTATCCGAGGCTATTAAGAATTTGAAAATAAACAAACGACCTGGTCCCGATGGATTTTCTGCTCTTTACTACAAAACTTTTTCAGATATTCTATCGCCAGTTTTAACAAATACTTTCAATTCCCTTTTGGATAACCACGCTTTTAGGAAGGAAACCTTAACTGCAATTATATGCATGCTCCCCAAACCACATACAGACGACTCAGTTTGGTCAAACTATCGCCCCATCTCCTTGTTAAATATAGATGTTAAAATTCTAGCCAAAATCCTTGCTAGCAAACTGAATAAGATTATAGACAGCCTAATACACCGTGATCAAGCTGGTTTCATCCATATTCGACAAGCTGGTGATAATATCAGACGCGCTACCCTTTTGTCTCATGACGCTAAAACACGTCAAATTCCCTCGTGCTTTCTTTCTCTTGATATTAAGAAACCATTCGACACTGTATCATGATCTTATATGCATTTCACACTCAGTAGGTGGGGATTTGGCCCTCATTTTATGGGATGGATTTCTGCATTATACCATGAACCCAAAACTTATATCAAATATGCCGGTTACAAATCGGAAGAGTTTGATATACAGAGAGGGACGTGTCAAGGATGTCCCCTCTCGCCTTTATTATTTGCGCTACTCATTGAACCGTTGGCACAAAGAATAAGGATGGAACCAATGATCACGGGTATTGATTTAGGTGGATGTCATCACAAAATATGCTTATTCGCGGATGACATACACTTATTTTTATCTTCGCCACAAGTTTCGGCCCCTAATCTTATGCTGGTATTACAGGAATTCTCACATATTTTATGTCTTACAGTTAATGCTCAAAAATCCTTAGCTTTGAACATTTCACTTAGCGAAATGGAAAAGCAGAATATACAGAACTCACTACCATTTAAATGGGTAGATCGTAGCCTACCACATTTGGGTATTCAACTAACGGCCAATTCCTCAGATTTATTTGATGCCAATTACCCACCTTTATTGAAAAACATCACAGGTTTGTTATCTAGCTGGTCAGACCTACCGATCTCTTGGTACAGGAAAATTAACATAATAAAAATTACTATACTCCCCAAATTTTTATATTTATTTAGAACACTTCCAATCCATATCTCTGCTTATTTTCTTAGATTGATCCAACAAAAAGTTCACTTGGGGAAAGAAAAAACCTTGGCTGCCCAAAAAAAACTTAACCCTTCCCAAGTCAATGGGCGGTTTGGGATTTCCAGATTTTGCTACTTATTACAAGGCAGGTCAAATGGCACAACTATCACAATATCATTCAACTGTGGAGACTCCCTTATGGGTATTTATCAAAGCATTAGACTTTGACCCACTTCCTACAAATAATTTTTTATGGTTACGCCCTTCAGATCGTAGAGCTTTAAAGAATCCAATATCTAAACACTCTCTATCAATCTGGGATAGGCACAAGAGCTCACATGGTCTACAATCTCCACATAACCCTCTCCTTTCCTTTTATAAAAACCCAGCCTTTTATCCAGCTTGGATATTTCCTAGAACTTTTAAAGCCTGATCTAAGGTTGGCATTACGTGTTTATATCATCTAACTTCAACAACCTCAATACGGCCTTTTCCAGAACTGCACGAGACCTTTGGGCTTCCACAATCAGAAATTTTCAGATATCTGCAAATTAAAAATTTCTATGATCCCCCTCCTCAATTCTAGTGATAATCTACATAGTCTATCCCAATTCGAAAGAATATGTCTAAAAGAACCACACGCTAAAGGTCGCATCTCTGTTTTTTACTCTCAGTTGATCACCAAATCAAATACAATCTTACCCTCATATGTTGCTAAGTGGGAAAAAGATCTCGATTATAAGATTGACAATGAAACCTGGGCAAACATCTGGTCTAATACTAGCTCCTCTTCCACTAATGTAATGGCAAACGAGGCGTCATACAAAGTACTTTCTCGTTGGTATTTGGTTCCTGCCAGGTTATCCAAATTTTCAATAAATACCTCTGATCTCTGCTTTCACGGATGTCCGGATAAAGGTACATACTTGCACATCTGGTGGCAATGCCCACTCGTGCATATATTCTGGGAAAAGATTTTCCGAATTGCTTCAAAATTATTTAAATGTATTATTATACCAGATCCAATGGTAGCTCTTCTCAATATTAAGCCAATATCACTTTCTCAAAATCAATACAATCTATTCCTTACATTTGTGATAGCCGCAAAGCAGACAATAGCTAGCGCTTGGAAAATACCTGTTGTGAGCCTGGCAGAAGCCAAAAAGAGAATGAATCAAGTCTTTATACATGCTAAAACTGATGCACTAGATAAAAATAAGTTGAAGAAATTTGATTGCATATGGAAACCATGGATCATATACTACTTGCCAACCAATTTTGATGCACAAATTCTCTCATCATGGTGATTGATGCCTCTTCAGGGATCCCCGAATACTAATAGTATACTATACTAATAGTATACATGGAATTTGCCTTCGGAATTATGTTGTACCCTTCCCCCAATAGGCCCCATCCCCCTTATTATTTTCTCCCCTATTGTACCTTTGCGTACTTCTATCTATCTTATCTCACTTTTTTTATATTACAGTATATATTCTCACTTTGTAATCGAAGAGGCTTTGGTTTGGGTAAAGTACATTTTTAAATAGTTAGGTTCAAGATTACCCTAGTTTATGTTAGAACCAAACTTCCCAATTGCAAATTGTAATAAGTTTTACTCTTATAGTTTTATTATACCTCACTATTACATGGAGCACTATACGCTCATTTCTCTCTCATTTTTCGAGTTGAATATTAGTTCCTATTGTACATTGAGCTCTTTCTCATAAATGGCGAAGTTGATGTACTGTCTCTATTTCTATATATCCATGCTTCAATGCTGTATTCTATTGAAGTCGCCTGATATACTGTATTTGTTGTTATTCAATATTTCAAAATAAAATCTTTAAATGAGAAAAGAGAAGAGAGGCACTTCTAAGACCAGGTTCACACAGGGGCAACACGACTTCCAGCGCGACTTTGAGAGGCAACTCAGACACAACTTGAGCATGAATCACAGGGCGACCTCAGGACGACCTCAGCGCGACTTGTGGTGAGTTACAACACGACTTGAAGTCGCTTCCAGGACAGGAGACATTCCAGTGGCCAATAAAACAAGAATCAGCTCTGTGGGAGGGAGGGGGGGAGGGAGGAGTTTGCCTGAAAAATATGTGTTCTTTTCCTGGAGAGTTGCTCCTGTTAAGACAGGGAATACGACTTCTGAGCGACTTCCATTGAAATCAATGGGTACAGGTCGCCTAGCAGTCACCTAGGAGTCGGATTGAAGTAGTACAGGGACCTTTTTTTAAGTCGGAGCGACTGCAGTCGTGTACATTAAAACATCTCTATTGACTTCAATTTGTTTTAAAAATAGCGCGACTTGGGGCAACTCGGGGCGACCTGAAGTCGCGTCCGGAGTCGCCCCTGTGTGAACCGAGCCTAAGTGTAGCAATATGTTGCTAAATGTTGTACCTTCATTAAATGTAACCATATTGCTACACTTAGAGGCGCCTCTCTTCTCTTTTATACTCAGTTGTGATGTTACGCTACTTGTATATCAAGACATCGCTTGTATATCGAGTCAAAATTTATAAAAAAGTTGCTTGTCTTGCAAAACGCTCTCAAACCAAGTTACTCTCAAACCAAGGTTTTACTGTATTGTTGAAGATGACATATAGGTGGGAAGAAG
Source organism: Rana muscosa (assembly GCA_029206835.1). NCBI lineage: Eukaryota > Metazoa > Chordata > Amphibia > Anura > Ranidae > Rana > Rana muscosa. The sequence goes on from CM055118.1 coordinate 795,943,510, forward strand.
GGTGGGGTAACACAGTATACCTATAACACACTGCTAAATACAGACTGCAGTCTACTGTGCATCTTTCTAATCTCCTTGTACATATCATATACGGGTTAATTTATTAAAACTGGATAGTGCAAAATCTGGTGCAGCACTGCATAGAAACCATCAGCTTCCAGTTATTTTTGTCAACATTTAATTGAACAAGCCGAATATATTAGCTGATTGACTACCATGCACAGCTGCACCAGATTTTGCACTCTCCAGTTTTGATACATGAACCCCATAAGCTATGCTGACTAAAACTCTCAGGACTTTTCTTAGAGGTTCTAGTGACGTCTTGATAATACACTTCTAAGGCAGGAGAATTGAGAAGATTCAACAATCAGTCACTTACCAACTATAAGGTGGGGGACAGCTGCATGTGCTTTGCTCAAGGCTGATGAATGCACTTCCAGCAAGCTAGCACCTTACAGGCCTTCCAGAAGGGGGAATGATGCAGCATATAAACTTTGAAGCCCAAATCCAGGGGAAAGGGACAGATTCACGCAATCTTCCTAAGCTCAGTAGAGAAAGACTATGTAGCAGGTTGTGTGCCAAAAATTTAGCATCTCACTAGCTCACACCACCAGGTCCAAACCCACCCCTGATGATTGTATGGGTTGTTAAACATTCATAACGCACAATGTAATCGCTTCAACCAGAGCTTACTAGAGCGTGTAAAACAGTATTTGTCAGAAGCAGTAACAACCCATGTGTAGGCAGACTCACTAAAAAAGGAAACACACTAACATACACAAGAAACCTCTGTGAAATGACCCTTAATATATGCTTTTGTTTTTGTTTTTATGTTATTATTGGATAGTTTGAGCTTTCAGAAATCTCTTGGTGGGACTGCAGTCTTTTGCAAGTCATTCTGTTTCTGCAACCTCCCTCTTTTAGGAGCATATTGTGATGAACCTGGTAGATAGTAAAAAGTTATGGCACAAGAATTTTAATGACTTTTTTATGTGTAATTGTGATAGACAGCATAGGTTATGTGTGAAATTTTATCTTTTAACTTGCTTGTTAAAGGTATAATGTTTATGATTTCCCATAAGATAATAAATATACTCTCTTGATATAGGTATGTTTCTTTTGTACTAACTGCCTTGAGATGCCAAGCACAGAAATTACTAACTTAACAATAGTATAGCCAGAAGATGAGATTACAGACATATGTGACTTTATATATGCTATTGCCCTTGTGCATAAGACAAATGTGTTGTGCATTCTAGCTATATGACAGTATAGTCCCATGCTTCATCTTAAACCTTCAGGCATTTTACTGCATTGTAAAATGTATACATCAGACTGAGCAGCAGGTTTATGCATAGACTGCCCCAAGGCCATCTGTGTTATGTCTTTCTGTCTGGAGTCCTGTTGCTCTGATGTGACATATAGATTCAGGGAAAAGTTTGGGAACCTTTACAATCACCTGGAAGTCTGCATGCATAGCCCCTTAAAGTGTTCTGATCTGCATCTAAATCATAACAATAAATTTAACACTCAAACCACTTATTTTACATGTCCATTGCATTATACAGCAAATAGTTTATCTAATGGAGGTCCTCGATGGAAAAGGTAAGCTGACCTCTAGGATAATAGCAATCTGAAAAGAGGGTAAACATATTCATGTTCCAATTGATGAGATAAAATTGTAATTGTGTGTAGCGCCCACCTCACTCCCCTCTTTGTCTCGTCTTTCTCTTGTCTAGGGGTACCTTAGAGGGGAGGGAGCGGGGACACCACGCCTGGCTTCCACCACGGGTGTTAGTGTGGTATAAGCAACGGTTCTGTATTACCTTCGGGTCAGTGCTGTGCACCTGGATAACTCCCTCCAAGAGTCACCGCGAACCATGTCCGTTAGAAATGAGCTCCACACCATTAAAGTTCAACACTCCTTTATTCTCCTTGTATGAACACAAACAGTTGAACTCCCTTGATAGAACAGAACAGAAATGGAGGTGTGGATGCAAACAGGCCCAGACACAATGTAAGCTGCCACTTCCCTTCCTAGAAGTGTGTCCTGGTCTCCGCAGGAGGGTAGATTTCCTTCCAGGCCGTCTCCGACGAGAGACTCACTTGTCACCGGCAATATGCTGCACCGGGTCTTCAAATGAGGAGCTCCCCCCGGTCCATTGCACCTTCCGGATTCGGGTACCCAATCCCTGAGCACCCTAGGATCTCCTTCCCTCGCGGAACCCAGTGTTGGGCACTGAGCTCCGGACCTCCATCTAAGTACCTCACCCCAGGCTAAAGGTGCCTGGGATGGAACTCGACCTCCGCTGTCCTCTGGGCCTAGGCCACCCAGAGGAGCGACACGACCCACCGTCCGCAAGCTGAAGGTGCCTGGGACTTCGACCCCAGTGACCAAGATGGCCGGCCCCCTTTATACCCTCTCCCAGCAAGCACGGCGGGTTCCCCGCCCCACCGTACCACTGCCGAGGGAGGACAAAAAGGAGGACGGCACACAGCGACAATCCAACCCAACCCAGGGCGACAGCGCCATCCAATGGGCCGGAGTGAATCACACATCACTGGTGTCACTTCCAAATTCAAATTTACACCCGGGAAAGTATGTACCCGCTACATGTGTAATTCCAAGGTGCTCTGACTTATTACAATGTCATGTAACGTTTAGCTACTAACAGAATATGCTCCTCTAAAAAGAGATCTGTCTCTGTGACACACATAAAGCAAGAAAAGACTACAAAAGATTTACAAGGGCCTAGATGTTTGCATCAATCTATTGTAGGGTAGTACCGGACCCTCACTACCCCCCCGAGGCTCAGGAGGGCCGAATGGATATAACAATTGGGGTTTTCACAAACCCGCTCAAGGGGTAAAAAGATTAGGCGAAAGAGAAGAGGAACCAGAGGGGGGAGGCGGTCGAGAACAACAAAAAAGACCCAAGGTTTAACAGGACAGGGTATTTTTAATTTAAGCAAGCAGGTTCTAACAGAACCTGAAAAATTTCTCCTAGATCAGGGCCTTAAATTTGCGCCCCCTAAGGGTTTGGACAAATTTCACACCTATATGGACATTCATAGGTTCATTAGGAAGCTAAATATTAAAAGGTATATGGCAGGGATTACCAGTACTGAGCAGGTTGTTTCAAATAATTACGTTCATTCTGGTCTGGCTAATGCATCCCTGTTTAACCCTCCTGGAGTTTTGGCTCCCTCCCTTAAGATTTTCAGAGATGTCCTATTAAGGGACTTGGATCAAATGGAGGTTAAAAAGGCGAGATTGAATAAGACTTTACAGGAGGGGTTGGACTTGCTTTGTGGGAATAAAGAATTGGTGATTAGACCCGCCGATAAGGGGGGAGGGATCGTTATTCTAGATAGAGAGGACTATATGCTTGAGTTGCATAAAATAGTGGACGATATCTCTACCTACATTATGTTGCCCTCTGATCCAAAGTTAAAATATGCCAGGGAATTGGAACTTCTGGTGTCTAAGGGGTTCTATGAGGGGATTCTTACCCCCAAAGAGAGGTTGTTTCTGATTCCAAAGGCCCCTCGCACACCTACCATCTACTACCTACCTAAATTGCATAAGAATCCTGTCTGCCCCCCGGGACGTCCCATAGTGAGTGGGATTGATTCCATCACGTCCCGGGTGGGCAGATATATTGATTTCTTTTTGCAGCCCTTGGCACGGAAGATTCCATCATATACCAAGGATTCAAGACATGTTATGAATCTCTTGGCAGGGATTACACCCAAGGAGGGTATGTGGATGGCCACAGTGGACGTTACGTCCTTATATACCATCATCCCTCACGAGTTGGGATTTGAGGCTGTACGTTTTTATTTGGATAGAGATTCAGGTCTCCCATTCCAGCAGATTGAATTTTTGTTGGCCCTTTTGGAATTCGCTGCGGCTTCGAATTATTTTTGGTTCAATGGGAATTTTTACAGGCAGACCACCGGTGTGGCCATGGGGGCTAATTATGCCCCAAGTCTGGCGAATCTTTTTATGGCCAGATGGGAGGAGGATGTCATCTATTCCAGGGCCAGACCCCAGGTAGCCCTTTGGGCTAGGTATATTGATGACATCCTCCTCCTATGGGATGGGTCACAAGAGGGCCTAATCGACTTTATGTCTTCTCTGAATAACAACCAGAGAAACATAGAGTTGAAATATGAGATCAGCCAGACAGAAGTTCACTTTCTAGACCTACGGATAACCATTAGAGGGGATAAATTTGCAACTTCCATGTTCTTTAAAGAAACGGACAGGAACTCTTTTATTCCTGTCGGGAGTTGCCATCACCCCTCATGGCTCAGAGCGGTTCCAAAGAGCCAATATTTAAGGCTCCGTAGGAACTGCTCTGACGACCAAAAATTTTTAAAGCAGGCTGAGGTTTTGACAGGCCGGTTTCTAGAAAAGGGGTATGAGGTGGATACATTGCAAGAATCTTTGGATTCAGTTAAGAACACCAGAAGGGATAACCTGCTGGTGGAAAGAGGACCACGAGAGGGTGGACAATTTCCACCTGGAGTACCCTTTATCACCACCTATTCCATCCAGCATAAGGCTATAAAACAGCTAATAGGAAAACATTGGCACATTGTGGCCAATGATAACGTGCTGAAAGATGTACTTCCGGATAGGCCTAGGGTGATTTTTAGAGGAGTACAATCTTTAAAAAATCGTATTGCTCCTGGGGTCATAAACCCCCCTAGTAATGGGAGGTTTTTTTTTGATCAACTCACAGGGTACTATCAATGTAGGAGATGCAGAGTGTGTGCCTTGAATTCCAACCGCGTTAGGCGAACGACCACATTTATTTCCACCGCTACAAGGCTACAGCATGTTATTAAACCCTGTATCACATGTGCCTCCACCGGTGTTGTGTATCTACTGCAGTGCCCATGCGGCCTGCAGTATGTGGGACAAAACGCCCACTTCAGGTGCGACTCAATGAGCACATAACAAATATTCTAACAGGGTTTAAGAACCACTCTGTGTCAATACATTATTTGCTCAAACACGACAGAAACCCCTCAAATACCCTCTTCTTGGGGATAGATAAATTCAAACCTAACTGGAGGGGGAGTAATCTTGTTAGGGAAATTTCTAGACTAGAAATGGCCTGGATCCACCGTTTGAAGACCTATTCGCCCTATGGGCTAAACATAGATACTGATGTGAATGCGTTTATTAATAATGCCTAGAAATATCTACTATGTAAACCCAATGTGTGATATACGGTGGAAGCCTTGTAACATTTGGGGTAATGTTCACCATTGGTGTACACAAAAATTTATTAATTTTTATTAATTTTTATTATTTAAATGTAACTATCATCACACACTGATAGTTATTTTGCACTTAAATTTGATTATAAATTCATCAAATATATTTAAATAATTCCCCTTTTTCCCATTCTTCTCGAGATCAAATAGGGGTTTTTCTTCCTTTTGGGATTCCAATCTATGCGTTTTGGGGGAGTGCGGTTGAATATAAATGTTGAATTATTTATATGGTAATGACACTATGGGTTCTGCCATTGGATGTCGTTTTCCTTTCTTTTTTTCTTTTCTTCTTTTTTTCTTTCTTCACATTAGTTTACACAGAATACTGCCAATATCCTTGATCAAATAGTAATTAAAAATTTCAGGTTAATGTCACTTTCTGGTTTCGCCAGTAGAGGTCACCCTCACGTTGTTTTTCAAATGTGTGTAAAAATGATATTTATGTGCACTAATATGTATATTTTTACATTTTTACACTATACACATTCTATAACTAGTAATCAATTTCCTCAAATTAGATATCTGTTTAATTATCGTGAGCCTACCCCTATGGATATCTACTTTCGGGATTAATCACGGCCCAGGCCAAAAAACTAAAAACTAAACTATTTTCTGCCCGCAGGATAAGTCCTGTGTTTTCGTCTAGATGAGTGTTCTAGCTGTAATTAGTCCCCCTTACATGTAGGTGTGTGGAGCGGGGTAACCAGTTTTAAATATATGGGCATATTTGCCCACTACTAAGATGGCCGAACCGTGTACTTCACATTGTGGTCCGGCCTTTCTTAAGCGTGGTGCGTCTCTGTAGCGCCCACTCCTATTGAAAACGTCCATTGAATGACGAAACGCGTCTAGGAGGACGCTCAGTGACATCACCACGTTCGAGGAGTGAGGCTTCCGACATGCCGGCCGGCATTTTATTGTTTACATGCTGATTTTACTTTGTGAGTATGATCTATATATTCTTTTAATAAATTACCATACGGAATTACGCTATTGGCCTGCCCTTTTTTATTCCATGCTGGGTGTATGATTTGGATACTGTGTGTACGGACCATCCGAGTGAGAATACTGGCTGTGGAAGGGACGTTTTGCATCACCAAAGGCTGCAGCTGGGTTAAAAGTTCAATGCCATTAACCGTTTGGCTTCTGGTAAGCTGCTCCCCCTCTCTTTGGTGGTGGATTTTTCACGGCTTGCTTTGAGTAATCACGGTGGTGTGAAACTTGGGGTCACCCTAATGACCTATGGACTAATGTAGATGATTGGTTAAATGCCACTGGACTAGTCTGGTGTGATGCCTGATAGATTTCCATACACATCTAAATAAGTTCCGAATTCCTAATAGACTTTGGTTAAAAGTGGCACAGTTTTTTCTTTGTTTATTGTAGGGTAGTGTTCTTTTGTACAATGTCTGTGAGGTTGTTTACATTCAAGCCTGGTACCTACCATAGAGTTCTTATTACAAACAGATTCTTCCTGTTAAGAGGTTGTTTCTGGCCCCTGCTTAAGAGTCAGGAGACCCCTCAAGGCTATATATGTGGATGTCTTACAGGAAGTGAAGGGAGAGAGTGGCCAGACACATGCTGAGCAAGCCAGGAGGTGCTGCAGGCTGATTTTGTTCTGTATCCTTCCAGACTGAAAAAGGGACAATAGGCAAGTGTTACTGAATTGTGTGGCTCACTGTTTGTTATATTACTGTCACTCCTGTGTGAGCACTTCTGTGTGGGAATCAAAGATATCTGTTATAGGTTTCTCTGATTCACTGAAACTTTCTGTTTGCACACTGCAATATACTTGGGCTATTCTCAAGTGTATGAGCGCAAAGCTCATTTGATTATAACCTCTCAAGTGGCTGGTTTTGTGTTGAAGTGTAAATCTGCCACTTTATTATTTAAAGCATCAGTGTCCCTTTTTGGTCTGGGGGGTTCCTAGCTAGTATTAGCCTAGGGAACGGAAAACAGCTCAGGGTAGTGACAGGATAGGCTTCCGACAGCCATTTAGATAGGTAGCGGTCCGGTAGCATTGATAGCCTATAGTCAGGTTAGGGACCAAAAGATAGGTTAGATAGGCCTGATTTGCCTTGCAGGTGGCGTGTTCCAGACTCCAGACCCCATTGGGGTATTCATCTGTACAAGCGTCCCCAGGAAGCTACCGCTCCACAGATGCATCAGTGTTCGTCCTCTCAAGCCGGGTGGTTTTACGCCTTGCAAGCCAGCTCATCAGGGGCCCCTGCAACTGAACTGTGCCACAGTGCGTAATTGGAGGTGTTGAAGGTCGTTAGTTATATATCCGGATATATATAGATACATATGTAGTGCTACCCCCAGTTAAGAGAGCCGCTGGTTTGATTTCGGGCCCTGAGTACAGCTCCACCAACCCCCGGCAATCTTGTCTAGTCTCCTATGGCACAGTTAGTCTAGGGATGGTATTTATTACAATCTATACCTGATTGTACACACACCCCAACTTTTCAGGAGATATAAGCACTATGTGCAATGATAACACAGTGATGGCAAGTGGCAAAGTATAACGGTTTTACTTCAGTTTAAAAGGCACAGGTTAAAACATAACAGGTAGCTTGCTTACAGAGCCCTGCAGCAATAGGTATAGCATACACTAATAGCACAGCGCGGTAATCCACCACGCGCAGCTATTAATATCTACGCACCCTGTGGCGCACTAAACAATGTTCTATCTCACCTCCCTGGTCAGGCCTGACACAGAATAAATCTCAGTCTTTTCATAAAGGGTTTCTTCGCATGCAAACTTTCGGTGGTGCACTTGATGAACAGTATTTTGTAATCCACAAAGTAGGCAGTCACAAGGATCACTATACTGGAGACCCTTTAACCCTGTCCTGCTACTGGTCTCCAGTGGAACAGCAAACAAACGATCGGTGGGCCAAGGCAGTCTACAGGCCTAAACACGGTACAGTCTATTGCATGGATATGCAATTAGCGGACCTCCAGCTGTTGCAAAACTACAAGTCCCATCATGCCTCTGCCTCTGGGTGTCATGCTTGCTGCTGTCAGAGTCTCGCTATGCCTCATGGGACTTGTAGTTTGGCAACAGCTGGAGGTCCGCTAATTGCATATCCCTGGTCTATTGGATTGAGCAAGTGCTCGCTCACCACTCCGGACGCGATCCCAGTCCGGGACTTCCACCTGCTGTGTCTCCGCACACAGCGTCTCCAACGATCGGGTCCCCGATCCAACTGATGTCCGCAGGAAGCAAAGTCAGATGCCACCCAGGATATGCAGTGGGGTGGAAGGCTCTTCGGAAGTTGCGCAAGGCCCCAGGCTTCAGGCCCTGCACTCCAGCAGATCCGCACAGGAAGACCAGTCAGCAGCCGCGCGGTGTCCAAAAGAGGCCGAGCTCTCCACGCCTCCTCCTTTTATATCTCTCCCACAAGTCTCTGCGGTGGCAACATTGCACCCTGGGAAATGTAGTCCCGGGAGTCTTAAAGGAGACCCCGCTACACATATATATACTGTTCTTCTCAGACATATGTACATTCTTCCTGTTATTGCTTTGGTTGTATGTAATGCCATCACTTTATCATATATAAAGTTACACTAATGACCTGCTGGTATGTTTGCATATCTTTACTCTTAGAAATCTATGCTGGGTGTATTAGTACTACTGCTGTCAGTTATTTTGGGTGAGTTACTAGTTGTTGTCCTAGAGAGGGATCATCTCTACATACGCTGGAGCCCTGTTCTAGGTGGAGGCACTGTCAATTAAATATTCATAGTCCACTCTTCCTTTAGCGAAGGATCTGGCTCATTTGGTTACCTGCAGGTTAGCTCTATAGCCTGTGTGGAGAGGGCAACTTCATATCTTCAAATACCCCCTTGGAGGGTCAGATAAAGAAAAAAGCAATGTCTGCTAGATATCCTCCCAGTTTGGTTAGTGATAGTGAACAATCTAGTGACGAGGCAGTGTATTATTTTAACTAAGCTGACAGAAATGCTGAGCACATGGGTTAGAGTCCGCACACTATAAAAAGTTAAAATCATTCTCTGGTAGTGTTCCTGTGCTGCAAGAAGAAAAGGGATTTGAGGCATGGAAAGAGCACACCTTTCAATGTCTGGGGGAGTGGTCTTGCTCAGGGGAAGCTAAGAAGCAGCGTATCACTGAAAGCCTGCGCTCCCCAGCCGCTGAAATAATTTGCCTGTACCGAAACACACACGAAGAAGCAAGTGCAACAGACTACATGCAGGTACTGTCTGATCACTTTGAGCCATACCATGAGCAGATGGTTGCTTATTACTGCATGTCTCGGCAGAAGGAAGGGGAAAGTGTTTCTACTTTTATTAACTGATTACAGTTGCTCTTGTCCCGTTTTTAGTATATCACTGTGCTATATTCATACCGGAATACATACCGGAGACTCGAATAGCCTACAGACATTACCAGCGTTCAGCCTGGAGCCGTCACAGCTTACCTCCACGGCTTCCACTGAAGAGATTATAAAGACTGAAATTACCTTCGGTTGAAGGTGTCAAAGTGGTGAGAGCCCTGAAGGCCACCTCTCCTTATCTCTCTTATGGACTGTGGATTAGGGATGAGCTCGGTGTTCGAGTCGAACATACGTTCGACTCGAACATCGGCTGTTCGATCGTTCGACGAAGATCGAACGATTTGGGCCGTTCGCGCCTAATTCGAGTGACGCGAACGGCCCACAATGCACTACGCCATCGCAGTGTCATCCAGGCGCTGTGATTGGCCAAGCATGCACTGTGACCCCGCATGCTTGGCCAATCACAGCGCCGGCAGCGAGGAGAGCAATGATTGGCCACAGGCAGGATGCCTGTGGCCAATTATTGCTGAGGGTGTTTAGTACACGCCCCACACTATAAAAGGCCGCCAGCACGGCGGCCTAGTGTAGTGTGTTCCGGAGCAGGGAAAGAGAAGCATAGGCAGGGACAGTGACATTTTTTTTTTTCTTGCTTAACCTGGATTCCTTTAGTTTAGGGAAAGAGAAGGATAGGTAGGGAGAGTGTCAGTGTGTTTTACTGTGCGAATCCTTGTTTCTAGGGACAGGGAAGGACAGTGAGGGAAATTCTCCTTGTGCTATAGTGTGCTAAAGCATTGATCATCAACCATCTTTAAAAAATCATTTTTTCTAGGGACAGAAAACTATAGGTAGGGAGAGTGTCAGTGTGTTTTACTGTGATAATCCTTGTTTCTAGGGACAGGGAAGGACAGTGAGGGAAATTCTCCTTGTGCTATAGTGTGCTAAAGCATTGATCATCAACCATCTTTAAAAAAACATTTTTTCTAGGGACAGAAAACTATAGGTAGGGAGAGTGTCAGTGTGTTTTACTGTGCTAATCCTTGTTTCTAGGGACAGGGAAGGACAGTGAGGGAAATTCTCCTTGTGCTATAGTGTGCTAAAGCATTGATCATCAACCATTTAAAAAAAAAACATTTTTTCTAGGGACAGAAAACTATAGGTAGGAAGAGTGTCAGTTTCTTTCACTGTGATAATCCTTGTTTCTAGGGACAGGGAAGGACAGTGAGGGAAATTCTCCTTGTGCTATAGTGTGCTAAAGCATTGATCATCAACCATCTTTAAAAAAACATTTTTTCTAGGGACAGAAAACTATAGGTAGGAAGAGTGTCAGTTTCTTTCACTGTGATAATCCTTGTTTCTAGGGACAGGGAAGGACAGTGAGGGAAATTCTCCTTGTGCTATAGTGTGCTAAAGCATTGATCATCAACCATCTTTAAAAAATAATTTTTTCTAGGGACAGAAAACTATAGGTAGGGAGAGTGTCAGTGTGTTTTGCTGTGATAATCCTTGTTTCTAGGGACAGGGAAGGACAGTGAGGGAAATTCTCCTTGTGCTATAGTGTGCTAAAGCATTGATCATCAACCATCTTTAAAAAAACATTTTTTCTAGGGACAGAAAACTATAGGTAGGGAGAGTGTCAGTGTGTTTTACTGTGCTAATCCTTGTTTCTAGGGACAGGGAAGGACAGTGAGGGAAATTCTCCTTGTGCTATAGTGTGCTAAAGCATTGATCATCAACCATTTAAAAAAAAAACATTTTTTCTAGGGACAGAAAACTATAGGTAGGAAGAGTGTCAGTTTCTTTCACTGTGATAATCCTTGTTTCTAGGGACAGGGAAGGACAGTGAGGGAAATTCTCCTTGTGCTATAGTGTGCTAAAGCATTGATCATCAACCATCTTTAAAAAAACATTTTTTCTAGGGACAGAAAACTATAGGTAGGAAGAGTGTCAGTTTCTTTCACTGTGATAATCCTTGTTTCTAGGGACAGGGAAGGACAGTGAGGGAAATTCTCCTTGTGCTATAGTGTGCTAAAGCATTGATCATCAACCATCTTTAAAAAAACATTTTTTCTAGGGACAGAAAACTATAGGTAGGAAGAGTGTCAGTTTCTTTCACTGTGATAATCCTTGTTTCTAGGGACAGGGAAGGACAGTGAGGGAAATTCTCCTTGTGCTATAGTGTGCTAAAGCATTGATCATCAACCATCTTTAAAAAAACATTTTTTCTAGGGACAGAAAACTATAGGTAGTGTGACAGCAGGAAGGTAAAGTCACCTGGTTGCATCCAGGGGGGTAGATATATTTCTCCCAGATTCAGGCTTTATGCTGACTTATACAACTAGGGAGGGAGTTGATGAAGCCCAGCTGAGGCTAGTGGGCTCATGGATGACTCATACCTCTAGGGAGAGGGCTGGGCGTCGTGCAGGCAGGGAGTTGATGAGACCAGCTGAAGCTTGTCAGCTCATTTAAGGCCTTTATAAAAACTCCCAGCTTCATTAGATGTTAGCTCATGCCTGGACCCAGACCTGTGTGGACTGTCTAGGGAGAGTGAACCCCTGTGCGGTGAGGCAAAGCCTGTGTGGCTATTTGTTTGGACTTTTACTAAACCAGGGACTTAGGGACTAGGACAGCACCAGGCTGATCCCAGTTGTTAGTTTAGGAAACCTGCATGTTTAGTCAGAGGTCAAACTGACCAGGATTTATTTTGTTTATGTTTCTTTTTGGCTTTGCTGTGTTTTTGTCACTGTACATAGAGAAATAAACCGCACCTTTTGATTTTGAAAACCACAACCTCCGTCTGCTGGCCCTGTTTTTGTGTGGGGAGCCCAACCAGGGGGTCACACACACCCGCTACCGAGTTAACCCCCTCACAGTTGGTGGAGAACCAGTGGCAGTTTTTTTTAAGCCAGCATGGAGGAGATACTGAAACAGCTGGCTCTAGCAAATGCCAATCAACAGCAGACAAATGCAGGTTTGCAAAGGAGCCTTGCAGCCCAGCAGCAAGCTCATCAACAAGCCCAGCAGCAATCTGAGGCCCGCTTCATAGACCTGTTACAGAAGCAAGAGCAGAGACTACAACAAATGGAAGCAGTAATGCAGCAACGTCCGCAGACCAGTGAGGAAAGCCGTCCCACTAATACCGCGTCCTTTGGGGTGAGTCGTTTATTGACAAAAATGACTGGAGAGGATGATCCAGAGGTATTTTTGACCACATTTGAAAGGACTGCTGAAAGAGAAAAGTGGCCTGAGGAGCAGTGGGCTGGACTGGTGGCTCCTCTGTTAACTGGTGAATCGCAGAAGGCTTACTATGACCTAGAGCCTGACCAAGCAAAAGACTATGTGATGCTAAAAGCTGAAATATTGGCAAGGCTGGGTGTCACCCTGGCTGTCCGGGCTCAGCGTGTGCATAACTGGACTTTCCAGCTTGGAAAACCCCCCAGGTCTCAAATGTATGATCTCATTCACCTGAGCAGGAAGTGGCTACAGCCAGAGACTTTGTCCGCACCAGAGATTGTGGAACGTGTTGTAATGGTTCGGTTTTTGAGAGCTCTTCCTACTGCCATCCAAAAGTGGGTAAGCCATGGAGACCCAGAGACGGCCGGTGGTCTTGTGGATCGTGTAGAGAAATACTTGGCTACAGAGAACCTGACGGCCTCTTCCAGAGACTCTCGGACTTTCCACCCTAAGACCAGACCATCCCCAGGGGCGGATAAGAGGATTCCAAGGGGTGAGGGTGGAGAGAGTGAGAGGGTGGGAGCTCTACCCAAAGTTTGGCGAGAACAGCCTGGGAAGTCAGGGGCTCAAGAGGCAGCCAAATGGATTGTTTGCTACCGCTGCCGGCAAGCGGGACATATTGCAGCAAATTGCCCGGTTGTGGAGGAACCCATGCAATGTGACTTTCTGATGGACAGACGTCAGTCGCTGTGTGCGACAGTCGCATGCACTGCCATTCGGGGAACTGAGAAACATTTATGCAAAATGTGTATTAATGGTAGAAATGTTGTGGTATTACTGGATTCAGGTAGCCTTGTGACCCTGATAAAGGCTGAATTAGTTAAAACAGAGGTCTCTGGGAATAGCAAGGTAGCTGTTATTTGTGTGCATGGGGACACCCGAGAGTATCCAGTGACTACAGTGTGTTTCGAGACCCCCAAAGGTACCCTCTCTCATCCAGTGGGGTTAGTATCTCAATTACCGCATGATGCCATTGTGGGAACTGTGGGATGATCCTGAGCCCCCCACTGGTGCCCCTATGTAAGAGGAATGTGATAGCCAGAACTCCTCTGAGAGTGGTGAGGACTCTCCAGAATTTCCCTTGTCAGTATTGGCAGGGGAGACTCAAGAAACTGGAGAGGAGCCCACCTCCTCAGACGAAAACCTACCGTCTGTGGAGTTTTCTGATCTGGAGGTTCACAGGGAAAATTTTGCCACAGAACAGTTAAAAGACCCCGCCCTAATAAAGGCACGGGAAAACGTAGTGGAAATAGATGGCGAGTTAGTGAACCCAGATAATACCTGCACTTACCCATACTTCAGCGTAGAGAAGGACCTACTGTATCGGGTGGCAAAAAGGGCAGAAGAAACCGTTGAGCAGCTTGTGGTGCCCAAACCTTACAGGAAGTTGGTGTTGGAGTTGGCCCATGGGCACATTCTTGGAGGTCATCTGGGGACAGAGAAAACCCGAGAGAGGGTATTACAGAGATTCTATTGGCCTGGGGTGATGAAGGACATAGAAAATTATTGTTCCTCCTGCCCTGTGTGTCAGAGGTCGGCCCCGATGCCACATTTCCGTAGCCCGCTGGTCCCTTTACCCATCATTGAGGTCCCGTTTGAGAGAATCGCAATGGATTTGGTAGGTCCTATAATCAAGTCCGCTAGGGGGCACCAGTACATATTGGTTATAATGGACTATGCCACCCGTTATCCAGAAGCGATCCCTCTCAGAAATACCTCGGCCAAAACCATAGCCAAAGAGCTATCTCTTGTTTTTAGCCGGGTGGGTATTTGTAAAGAACTGCTTACGGACCAAGGTACACCCTTTATGTCCCGGGTTATGAAAGAGCTGTGTAAATTGTTCAAAGTGACGCAATTGCGTACATCTGTGTATCACCCCCAAACCGATGGGCTGGTTGAAAGATTCAACAAAACCCTAAAACAAATGTTGAAGAAAGTGGTGGATAGAGATGGAAAGGATTGGGACTGTCTACTTCCTTATTTGATGTTTGCTATTAGGGAGGTGCCCCAATCCTCTACGGGATTCTCCCCCTTTGAGTTACTGTATGGGAGACACCCAAGAGGGCTGTTGGATATTGCCAAGGAAACTTGGGAAAGTGAGAGTTCTCCCCACAGGAGTGTGATTGAGCATGTCGCCCTGATGCAAGATCGAATTGCACAGGTAATGCCCATCGTGAAGGAACATTTGGCCCAAGCGCAGTTGGCACAGCAGAGAGTGTACAACCGTGGAGCAAAGACCCGTACCTTTTCCCCGGGGGATAGGATATTGGTACTTGTCCCTACGGTTGAAAGTAAATTCCTTGCCAAATGGCAAGGCCCCTACGAGATAATGGAAAAAGTGAGCGAAGTGAATTACAAGGTCAGACAACCAGGAAGGCGAAAGCCCGAACAGATATATCACGTTAATCTGTTGAAAGCCTGGAGGGATAGAGAGTCCCTAGTCGCAGAAACTTGGTCACCAGCTCAAACTGGTTGCGTGATTCCGGAGGTTGGAATAGCAGCCACCTTGTCACAACCCCAACAACAGGAGGTTAAGGAGTTTGTGCTTCGCAACAAGGAGGTGTTCTCTGAGCTGCCGGGACAAACATCTGGGGTAGAGCATGATATTATTACCCCGCCCGGTGAAAGGGTGAAGTTAAAACCCTATCGGATCCCAGAGGCCCGACGGGAGGCAATACGGGAGGAAGTACAGAAAATGCTGAACTTAGGGGTGATAGAGGAGTCCCAAAGTGATTGGTCTAGTCCCATTGTGTTGGTGCCTAAACCGGATGGGAGCTGGCGATTTTGTAACGATTTTCGTCAGTTGAACAAAGTTACAAAATTTGACACCTACCCCATGCCACGTATAGATGAGTTGATCGACCGGCTGGGAACAGCCCGATACATGACGACTCTTGACCTCACAAAAGGGTATTGGCAAATTCCCCTGGCCAAGTCGGCCAAAGAGAAAACCGCATTTGTAACCCCAGACGGGGCGTTCCAATATAAGAGAATGCCGTTCGGGTTACAGAATGCGCCGGCCACATTCCAGCGGAAAATGGACCAGATACTGAGGCCCCATCGGAAGTATGCTGCGGCTTACCTGGATGACGTAATTGTCCATAGCACAGATTGGGCCTCACATCTGCCAAAAGTGCAAGCAGTCCTAGACTCTATCCGGGAAGCGGGGTTTACGGCTAACCCCAAGAAGTGTACCATTGGGCAGGAGGAGGCCAAATATCTTGGGTACACCATTGGCAGGGGAGTGATAAAACCCCAACTCAACAAAGTCGAGGCCATCCAGAGTTGGCCACGTCCCAACAGCAAGAAGCAGGTACGGGCCTTTCTGGGAATCGCGGGTTATTATCGGCGCTTCATTCCCCACTTTGCTTCTAAGGCTGTGCCCCTAACCAACCTGACGAAAGGGAAAGGGTCGGTCATGATTAAATGGACCCCCGAGGCTGAGGCAGCATTCCAATTCTTGAAACAAGCCTTATGTAGCCAGCCAGTGTTGTACTCACCCGACTTCTCTAAAGACTTTGTCGTACAAAGTGATGCGTCAGATGTGGGGTTAGGAGCAGTATTGTCCCAGGTCTGGAACGGGGAAGAGCACCCAGTCATTTACCTTAGCAGGAAGTTGAAGTCCCATGAGGTAAATTACGCCACGGTTGAAAAGGAGTGTTTAGCGGTGAAGTGGGCTCTAGATTCCCTTCGGTACTATCTGCTAGGTAGGCACTTTGACATGGTTACGGATCACGCTCCGTTAAAGTGGATGGCTCAAAACAAGGAGACAAATAGAAGAGTGAATAGGTGGTTCCTGGCCCTACAGGAATTCAACTTCACAGTAAAGCATCGCCCTGGCGTTCAAATGGGGAATGTGGATGCTTTGTCTCGAGTACATGAATGCCTGATTGCTGGTGTTCCAACCCCAAGGTTAAAACAAGAGGGGGGGGTATGTGACAGCAGGAAGGTAAAGTCACCTGGTTGCATCCAGGGGGGTAGATATATTTCTCCCAGATTCAGGCTTTATGCTGACTTATACAACTAGGGAGGGAGTTGATGAAGCCCAGCTGAGGCTAGTGGGCTCATGGATGACTCATACCTCTAGGGAGAGGGCTGGGCGTCGTGCAGGCAGGGAGTTGATGAGACCAGCTGAAGCTTGTCAGCTCATTTAAGGCCTTTATAAAAACTCCCAGCTTCATTAGATGTTAGCTCATGCCTGGACCCAGACCTGTGTGGACTGTCTAGGGAGAGTGAACCCCTGTGCGGTGAGGCAAAGCCTGTGTGGCTATTTGTTTGGACTTTTACTAAACCAGGGACTTAGGGACTAGGACAGCACCAGGCTGATCCCAGTTGTTAGTTTAGGAAACCTGCATGTTTAGTCAGAGGTCAAACTGACCAGGATTTATTTTGTTTATGTTTCTTTTTGGCTTTGCTGTGTTTTTGTCACTGTACATAGAGAAATAAACCGCACCTTTTGATTTTGAAAACCACAACCTCCGTCTGCTGGCCCTGTTTTTGTGTGGGGAGCCCAACCAGGGGGTCACACACACCCGCTACCGAGTTAACCCCCTCACAGTAGGAAGAGTGTCAGTTTCTTTCACTGTGATAATACTTGTTTCTAGGGACAAGGAAGGACAGTGAGGGAAATTCTCCTTGTGCTATAGTGTGCTAAAGCATTGATCATCAACCATCTTTAAAAAAACATTTTTTCTAGGGACAGAAAACTATAGGTAGGGAGAGTGTCAGTTTCTTTCACTGTGATAATCCTTGTTTCTAGGGACAGGGAATGACAGTGAGGGAAATTCTCCTTGTGCTATAGTGTGCTAAAGCATTGATCATCAACCATCTTTAAAAAAACATTTTTTCTAGGGACAGAAAACTATAGGTAGGAAGAGTGTCAGTTTCTTTCACTGTGATAATCCTTGTTTCTAGGGACAGGGAAGGACAGTGAGGGAAATTCTCCTTGTGCTATAGTGTGCTAAAGCATTGATCATCAACCATCTTTAAAAAAACATTTTTTCTAGGGACAGAAAACTATAGGTAGGAAGAGTGTCAGTTTCTTTCACTGTGATAATCCTTGTTTCTAGGGACAGGGAAGGACAGTGAGGGAAATTCTCCTTGTGCTATAGTGTGCTAAAGCATTGATCATCAACCATCTTTAAAAAAACATTTTTTCTAGGGACAGAAAACTATAGGTAGGGAGAGTGTCAGTTTCTTTCACTGTGATAATCCTTGTTTCTAGGGACAGGGAAGGACAGTGAGGGAAATTCTCCTTGTGCTATAGTGTGCTAAAGCATTGATCATCAACCATCTTTAAAAAAACATTTTTTCTAGGGACAGAAAACTATAGGTAAGAAGAGTGTCAGTTTCTTTCACTGTGATAATCCTTGTTTCTAGGGACAGGGAAGGACAGTGAGGGAAATTCTCCTTGTGCTAAAGCATTGATCATCAACCATCTTTAAAAAAAAATTTTTCTAGGGACAGAAAACTATAGGTAGGGAGAGTGTCAGTTTCTTTCACTGTGCTAATCCTTGTTTCTAGAGACAGGGAAGGACAGTGAGGGAAATTCTCCTTGTGCTATAGTGTGCTAAAGCATTGATCATCAACCATCTTTAAAAAAACATTTTTTCTAGGGACAGAAAACTATAGGTAGGGAGAGTGTCAGTTTCTTTCACTGTGATAATCCTTGTTTCTAGGGACAGGGAAGGACAGTGAGGGAAATTCTCCTTGTGCTATACTGTGCTAAAGCATTGATCATCAACCATCTTTAAAAAAACATTTTTTCTAGGGACAGAAAACTATAGGTAGGAAGAGTGTCAGTTTCTTTCACTGTGATAATCCTTGTTTCTAGGGACAGGGAAGGACAGTGAGGGAAATTCTCCTTGTGCTATAGTGTGCTAAAGCATTGATCATCAACCATCTTTAAAAAAACATTTTTTCTAGGGACAGAAAACTATAGGTAGGAAGAGTGTCAGTTTCTTTCACTGTGCTAATCCTTGTTTCTAGGGACAGGGAAGGACAGTGAGGGAAATTCTCCTTGTGCTATACTGTGCTAAAGCATTCCTCATCAACCATCTTTGAAATCCTTGTTTTTTGGACAGTCAGGGAAATTGTCGTTGTGCTATTCTGTGCGAAAGCAATCATCCTCAACCATATTTAGAAATCCTTAAGTAAAGGGACAGAGAAGGACACCTGAAGGTAGCCCTTATTGCTTTTTTCCCATCTCCCTGCAGGCCATCTATTAGAATGTCTGGAAGGCAAACAAGGAGAGGCAGACAGTCAGGAGGCAATAAAAGAGGGCAAGCAGGCTCTGTGTCTGGGGGCAACAGTGCTGGTCGTGGACGCGGTGCATTGTCATCAGCACATGGCCATGGGACACGCTTGTCCTTCTTTTCGGCAGCTGGACATGTTGAGCCACATCATGCCGAAGACTTGGTAGAGTGGATGACCAAGCCCTCCTCCTCCTCCTCATCCTCTCTCACCCAGGCTCAGGGTACTGGCAAAGCAGCTGCCAAAGCGTCCTCTTCCCTGGTATCAATGTCAGACTCATCATTAGTCACTCCTTCCCTAGACCCACCATGTCCTCCTCCTGAGGAGTCCCCCGAACTGTTTGAGCACAGTGTTGGGTACATGCTCCAGGAGGATGCCCAGCGTTTCGAAGGGTCTGATGATGAAACCCAGCTACAGGAAGGCAGTAGCGTGAGAGCAGACAGAGGGGATGCTCAAGAAGGACACCAATCTGGCAGTCATGTTCCAGCAGCTGCAGCATACTGCCAGATTGGCTCCAGTGATGAGGAGGGAGGGGATGATGAGGTCACTGACTCCACGTGGGTGCCTAATAGGAGAGAGGAGGAGGAGGAGGATGAGGAGGAGGCACATCTCCAACGAGGCAGGATGCCCTTTGGTGGCCAGCGTAAGGGCAGTACACCGACGGAATCACACCGCAGAGCTCCGCCTGTGCAGGGCGCTGCCTCTGCCCGTCATTCAAAAAGTTCTTTGGTGTGGGCCTTTTTTGAGGCTAGTGCATCAGATCGCACAGCTGCTGTTTGCAACATATGTCTCAAGCGTATATCGCGTGGCCAAAACATCAGCCGCTTGGGTACCACATGCCTGACCAGACATATGTTGACCTGCCATGCAGCTCGTTGGCAAGCCTACCTCAAAGACCCACACCAAAGAACAAAGCGGACCTCTCCTTGCACCGCATCAGCTGGGATCTCCAACCCCACTATAACTTCAGTCCTCTCTGAAACATGCACTGAGAGGAATGAAGGTGTAGAATTAGGTGTGTCACAGCCAAGTACTTGCGGCCACTCTGCTAGCAGTACACCGACGTCCGATTCTAGCAGGCAAATTTCCCTGCCCCAGCTGCTGGACCGTCGAAAGAAGTTCACTCCCAGCCATCCACATGCCCAGCGGTTGAATGCTAGCTTGGCTAAATTCCTAGCGCTTCAACTGCTGCCTTTTCAGTTGGTAGACTCGGCCCCCTTCCGTGAGTTTGTGCAATGTGCGGTTCCTCAGTGTCAGGTTCCCAAACGCCACTTTTTCTCACGGAAGGCTATTCCGGCTCTCTACCGGCATGTGGAAGGCAATGTCTTGGCCTCGCTGGACAGGGCGGTCAGTGGTAAGGTGCATATTACCGCTGACTCATGGTCCAGCAGGCATGGACAGGGACGTTACCTTTCTTTCACGGCCCATTGGGTCACTCTTTTGGCAGCTGGGAAGGATGCAGGACAAGGTGCAGTAGTGTTGGAGGTTGTTCCACCGCCACGCCTCCAAAATGCTACTACTGGTTGTGACACACCTCTCTCCTCCACCCCCTCCTCTTCTTCTTCCTCCATGGCCTCTTCCTGTGCTTTGTCCTCTGAACCAGCGGTGCTCCGTAGCCGTTCAAGGGGCTACGCAAGTACGCAGGCAAAAAGATGCCATGCCGTGCTTGCGCTGGTGTGTTTGGGGGACAGAAGCCACACTGGGGCAGAGGTCCTGTCTGCTCTGCAGGGCCAGGCCGAGAGGTGGTTGACGCCACGTCAGCTTAAGCCAGGAATGGTGGTTTGCGACAATGGCACCAACCTCCTCTCCGCCCTCCGACAGGGACAACTGACCCATGTGCCCTGTGTGGCTCACGTCCTTAACCTGGTGGTGCAGCGGTTCTTGGGCAGGTACCCGGGCTTACAGGATGTCCTGAGGCAGGCCAGGAAAGTCTGTGTGCATTTCCGCAGATCTTATAATGCCAGTGCTCGCCTGGCTGAGCTGCAAAAGGAGTTGAACCTGCCCAAGAACCGCCTTATATGTGACATGCCCACCAGGTGGAACTCAACGTTGGCCATGCTGCAGCGGCTGCACACGCAGCAGAGGGCCATCAATGAGTACCTGTGCGACTACGGCACCAGGACAGGGTCAGGGGAGCTTGTTTTTTTTCTCCACGTCAGTGGGGCATGATCAGGGATGCATGGACTGTCCTGGCACCATTTGAGGAGGCCACGAGGATGGTGAGCAGTGACAGTGCATGCATCAGTGACACTGTACCTCTTGTCCACCTGTTGGAGCACACGCTGCGTGGAATAATGGACAGGGCACTTGAGGCAGAACAGAGGCAGGAAGAGGAGGACTTCCTTGCCTCTCAAGGCCCCCTTTACCCAGACAGTGTTCCTTCTGTCCCACCCATCGCACAGGAAGAGGAGGAGGAGGAGGAGGATTGTGTCAGCATGGAGGTGGAGGCTGGCACTCAGCATCATCAGCAGCAGTCTTTTAGGGATGATTTACAGTCCCAAGAAACCAGTGGACTTGTACGTGGCTGGGAGGAGGTGGCTGCGGATCATGTCGTCCTTAGTGACCCAGAGGACTCCGGACCGAATGCCTCAGCAAACCTACGCTGCATGGCCTCCCTGATCCTGCAAAGTCTGCGGAAGGATCCTCGTATTCTTCGGATCAAGGAGAGGGACCATTACTGGCTGGCCACTCTCCTTGATCCACGGTACAAGGGTAAGGTTGCGGACCTTATGTTACCGTCGCAGAGGGAGCAGAGGATGAGACAACTCCGGGAGGCCTTGCAGAAAGGTCTGTGCAACGCGTTCCCAGAGACTGGGAGGTTACAAACTCCTGGTCCTGGACAACGAGTTGCTGAGGCTTCGGCCAGTCAAAGAAGGAGCGGTGGGGAAGGTGGCCGTCTGACCGATGCGTTCAGACAATTCTTTAGTCCGCAGCCCCAAAGTATGATCGGTTCCAGCAACCATCGCCAGCGTCTGATAAACATGGTGCAGGAATATCTAGGAGCAAGGTCAGACTTGGACACCTTCCCCACCGAAAATCCTCTGGCTTACTGGGTCTTGAGGATGGATCACTGGCCAGAGCTTGCACAGTATGCAATTGAGCTACTGGCCTGTCCTGCATCCAGCGTTCTTTCGGAACGCACATTCAGTGCTGCTGGAGGATTTGTCACGGATCACAGGGTGCGCCTGTCCACCGACTCGGTTGATCGACTGACTTTCATCAAGATGAACCAGTCTTGGATCACCACCAGCTACCACACACCTGATGCTGATATAACAGACTAATTGATTTTAACATGTCACATCCCTTCAAGACTGATGCTGATGCTGAGTGCCTGTGCTGTTATGTTGACTGGCTATCCTCCTCCTCCGAGTCCTCAATGATACGATTGATGATGATAGCTTGGAAGATCATTTTTGTTTATGGGTGCCGCCACCAGTGGCTAAGGCCCAATTTTTCAGCCCCTGTTTAACAGGGGCGTGTAATTACAATTTTTGAAGCAATAATTTGCCATAGGGCTCATTGCTGTGCTCCAAGTACAGTATCTGTGAGGGGTTGGAGTGTTGTGCCACCAGTGCCTAAGGCCCAATTTTTCAGCCCCTGTTCAACAGGGGCATGTAATTACAATTCTTGATCTAATAATTCACAGCAGGGCCCATTGCTGCACCCACCAAGAGTAACTCTGAGGGCTTACAGTGTTGTGGCAACGCCACCACCACCACCACCACGAAAGGCCCAATTTTTCAGCCCCTGTTCAAAAGGGGCATGTAATTACAATTCTTGATCTAATAATTCACAGCAGGGCCCATTCCTGCACCCACCAAGAGTAACTCTGAGGGCTTACAGTGTTGTGGCAACACCACCACCACCACCACCACCACGAAAGGCCCAATTTTTCAGCCCCTGTTCAACAGGGGCATGCAATTACAATTCTTGATCTAATAATTCACAGCAGGGCCCATTGCTGCACCCACCAAGAGTAACTGTCAGGGCTTACAGTGTTGTGGCACCAGCACCACCATCAAAGGCCCAATTTTTACTACCACTGTTCAACAATTATATGTAATTAAAATTCCTGATATAATAGTTGACAGCAGGGCGTTCCAGCACCAACCAAGAGTAACTGTGAGTGCTTACAGTGTTGTGCCAACACCAACAACTAAGGGGCCTATTTCTGCAGAGTATATACGGCAGGTCCCTACTTTCAAACATCCAACTTACAAACGACTCCTACTTGCAAACGCAAGAAGACAACAGGAAGTGAGAGGAAATCTACCCCTTGGAAGGAAAATTCTCTCCTGTAAGAATTAATATGGGAGAAAGGTGTCTCCTCTGTACTGATGCTTTATCACCAATCCTTGTTTCAAGAAAAACACCACATTTCAAAAACAGTTGTCATTGGGACGGAAAGTGAGGTGAAATGTTCTGAACAGGGGCACAGATAGCAAAACAAATGTTACAGGGGTGATAATCCTTACCTATGTTTTCCAAAAAGTTTAAAAATAGATTTTTGGGCTGGAGCTACACTTAAACAATGTACCTGTTCAAAATTACAAACAGATTCTACATAAGAACAAACCTACAGTCCCTGTCTTGTATGCACCGCCTGTATACGGCTGTTCAGAGTATATAGGGCCTTTTTTATTTTATGTGCGGGGTTCCCCTTAATATCCATACAAGACCCAAAGGGGCTGGTAATGGGCTGGGGTAGGGGGGGGGGTCATGGGGTAGCTATGCCATTTTTCTTAAAGATTTTCATCCATATTACCGGGACCAGACATTACATTAAAGCCGCAAGCAGTTTTAAATGGCTTTTTTTTCCTTTAGAAGTGTCATTTTGTGCAGGGACAGTTCTAAACACGGGAAACACGTGGCACTTCACAGGCATACTTTAGACACCCCCCAGGTACGATATTTAAAGGAATATTTGACTTTTTTTTTTTCACTTTATGCATCATTAAAATGACGGCTCCCGAAAAACGACCGTTTTTAAAACTTATTTTTGCATTGATACATGTCCCCTGGTGCAGAACCCGGGTTCCCAAACCCTTTTTAGGACAATAACATGCATAATAGTCATTATAATTAGCACTTTAGAATTCGAACGTTCGCATCCATTGTATTTAATAGGGTTCTAATGTTCGTACGAACTTTCGGTCCGTTCGCGGGTTCTGGTGCGAACCGAACCCGGGGGTGTTCGGCTCATCACTACTGTGGATACTCTTGGAACTGTGAGGCATTAACTAATATACATGCACGCTGTTGATCTGTGTTATTGCTGCGCTCCGCATACTAACTGGGTCCTCTTACAAACTTACAAGAGGTCATACATGAGGCGATTCATGACATTTTCATATACAGTCAAAATGGAATGTTGCAACTTTAATATCTGTGACTTTGATTATGATTTTGCTTGAATGACTGGCACATTGAGATGGGTTATTCAGGCAATTTGTTCCAACGTCCAAGGAAATAGGATGTTTTGCTAACCTTCCTTCTATCTATATATAACTTGTTGTGGACATTACTATGCAAACCCTATTATATGGCTACATGATCTATACCTAATAGGCAATCAAAGTGTAAAGAAGGCACTACATCCAGAAGATTATTTAATTGGTAGCATCAGGCAATACTCTAACTTACCTGGAAAATGGGAACTGTGGGTTTGGAGCTGCGGGGCCAACTGTGCTTTCTGTTTTTTAAGACAACGTTGTTCATTACTGCAGAATGTTTTTATAATTATGGTTAGGTATAGGGAGGAGCACAGCTCTGAATAGGACTTATGCCTTGTACACACGATCGGATTTCCGATGGAATAAATTCCGATGGATTTTTCAGTCGGAATTCCGATGAAGCTGACTTCCATCAGTCTTGCCTACAAACCATCAGACACATTTCCTACCGTCCAAAACACCGTGATGTACAACACGTACGATGGGACTTTAAATGAGAAATTCAAATCCAATGGTGCCACCCTTTGGGCTGCTTTTGCTGATTTCGTGTTACCGCGTGTAAGTAAAAGTTTGGTGTTAGCCGATTCGCGCTTTTCAGTCTCCGTGCTTTTCAGATCGTTTTCTGGTGTTCAGTTTGTGCTTGTGGGTTTGTAGCTGTCTTTCAGTGTGTGCAGTCAGGTCGTATCTGTTTTTCAGTGCGTTCTTGTCTGCTCGTTTACTGGTTTTCAGGTCGTTCTTCATAGGCCTTGCTGTTCCTCAGTGTGTTCTGTTTAAGTACGTTCTGACCAGCCGACCGGTTTCTAGCCATGTTGGAAGTACGTTCTCATCGTAGAGCTCGTGCTGCGTATGCGCTTGGTGTTGCGGTTAATACTTTGACCCAAGCTCAGTCCATGAACAGGGTGAGGAGGAGTTCATGGACCAAGAATTGGTTGCTCCAGCGGGACCAATTCTCTCATATGCCTCTGCTGTGGGAAATCCAGGAGAATAATCCTGATGACTACAGGAATTATCTCCGGATGACGGACCCTGTTTTTCATTGTCTGTTGGATTTGGTGTCCCCCTATATGACGAGGCAGGACACTGTGATGCGCCAGGCCATCACTGCCGAGCAGAGGCTCATCACTACGTTATGATACTTGGCGACTGGGAGAAGCCTGCAGGACCTCAAGTTCACGACAGGCATCTCCCCCCAGGCTCTGGGGATCATTATCCCAGAAACATGTTCTGCTATCATACAAGTCATGCAGAAGGACTATATTAAGGTAAGTTTTCTCCTTTAACATCACATTCTATGTACTTCATGTATGCTAATGTATTGTATTTCTTTCTTCATTCAATTACCATGATTGTAATGTTCTGTGAATGTCCCCTTTGTCCTCATGCATGCTGTAAGCTTTTTTTGGCCTACATGCATATTTGCCTTCACTAACCTCTCCAACATTCTATCCTGGGCCCAAACACACCTAGCCTAGTCACTTAACAATGTATTTTGTCAGCTCCATTGTATTGATTTACCCTCCCCCCCCCCCTAAAATGTGTCCAAATGTTTTGCTTCTCATTACATTCAGGCAGAGTGGTAGAGGCTTTTTTTGGAGGGCCCAAACTCAGCTAGAACCCCTCCCCCCCCCTAAAATGTGTCCAAATGTTTTGCTTCTCATTAAATTCAGGCAGAGTGGTAGAGGCTTTTTTTTGGAGGGCCCAAACTCGGCTAGAACCCCTCACCCCCCTAAAATGTGTCCAATGAGCTATCAGAGGGGGTGAGGAATGTGATAATTGGGCCTTCTATTTTCGTCTATAAATACTCCTAAAAAAAATATGTTATACTGATGTTGGCCAAGAATGTTTTTGTGTAATCTGCTTGCAATGTTATGTGCAAAAGTCCTAAATAATTTTTCTTGTTTGACTCCACAGTTTCCTTCATCTCCACAGGAATGGCAGACTGTGGCATACCATTTTGCCGAGCGGTGGGACTTTCCTAACTGCGGAGGGGCGATAGATGGGAAGCACATCCTCATAGTGCCACCACCCCGTTCGGGGTCATACTATTACAACTACAAGTGGTTTAATAGTATTGTGTTAATGACAGTGGTGTCGGCACACTATGAGTTTATGTATGTGGACGTGGTGAAGAATGGCCGGATGTCGGATGGGGGAGTCTTCGCACAGACGGAATTTGCCTGACATCTCCAGAGTGATGGCCTGGCACTACCACATGATGAGGAGAACGTTGAGGGCCTTCCTTTTGTTTTTATAGCGGATGAAGCTTCGGGCTGGGACCCCACCTGATGAGTCCATTCCCCCAGAGGACCCTCACCCCGGAGAGGAGGGTTTTTAATTACCGGCTGGCCAGAGCCCAAAGGGTTGTTGAGAATGCCTTCGGGATAATGGCCAGCCGGTTCCGCCTGTTCCTTACATCGATACATATGGCGGAATACAAAATAAATCATATTGTTTTTACCTGCTGCATACTGCACAACTATTTACGCAGAAATGCACCCAATTATCTGACTAGTGTT
This sequence comes from Rana muscosa, assembly GCA_029206835.1. NCBI lineage: Eukaryota > Metazoa > Chordata > Amphibia > Anura > Ranidae > Rana > Rana muscosa. The sequence goes on from CM055118.1 coordinate 795,970,557, forward strand.
GGGCCTGGGGCCGGACTTTCTGACAATGCCCTGACGGGCCTGGATACTGGCCGTATTGGCTTGGCCCCCCAAAGCGCCCATGAAGTGCGGGATAAATATGTGGAGTACTTTACGCAGGGCTCAAAATTTCAAGTCTTGAGCCACTAGCCAGGCCTCAGGGGTTACTCGCCTCCAGTTGCCCCGCCCAACCCCTACCATGCCCCGCCCCTAATTCTGCCGCTAATCACGCCCTCATAAATTATCTCCTGAAATGACACTTAAATGTTTTATGCAGAATAAAGTTACAAAAATTAATATTCTGCCACCACCAGCTCCTCCTGCCACCGTCACCAGCCCCTGCCAAAAGCTCCTCCTGCCACCACTAGCTTCCACCACCACCAGCTCCTCCTGACACCACCAGCTCCTCCTGACACCACCAGCTCCTCCTGCCCCCATCACTACCTCCTGCCACCACCAGCTCCTTCTGCCACCACCAGCTCCTTCTGCCACAAGCTCCTCCTGCCACCACAAGCTCCTGCCCCCACCACCAGCTCCTGCCACAAGCTCCTCCTGCCACCACAAGCTCCTGCCCCCACCAGCTCCCGCTACAAGCTCCTCCTGCCACCACCAGCTCCTTCTGCCACCACCAGGCCAGCTCCTTCTGCCACCACCAGCTCCTCCTGCCACCACCAGCTCTTGCCACCTCCTGCCCCCACCAGCTCCTAACACCTCCAGCCCCAACAGCTCCTGCCACCACCAGTTCCTGACACCACCAGCTCCTCCTGCCACCATCACCAGCTCCTGCCACCACCAGCTTCTCCTGCCACCATCACCTTCTGCCACAAGCTGCTCCTGCCACCAACACCAGCTCCTGCCATAAGCTCCTCCTGCCACCACCAGCTCCTTCTGCCACCACCAGGCCAGCTCTTTCTGCCACCACCAGCTTCTGTCCCTTCCAGCTCCTCCTGCTACCACCAGCTCTTGCCACCTCCTGCCACCACCAGCTCCTGGCACAAGCTCCTCCTGCCACCACCAGCTCCCACCACCTCCTGCCACCACCAGCTCCTGCCATCACCAGCTCCTCCTGCCACCATCACCAGCTCCTCCTGCCACCACCACCAGCTCCTCCTGCCACCACCAGCTCCTGCCACCATCACCAGCTCCTGCCACTAGCTCCTTCTGCCACCACCAGCTCCTTCTGCCACCACCAGCTCCTTCTGCCACCGTCACCAGCTCCTGCCAAAAGCTCCTCCTGCCACCACCACCAGCTCCTCCTGCCACCACAAGCTCCTGCCACCACAAGCTCCTGCCACCATCACCAGCTCCTGCCACAAGCTCCTTCTGCCAACACCAGCTTCTTCTGCCACCACCAGCTCCTCCTGCCACCGTCACCAGCTCCTGCCACCGTCACCAGCTCCTGCCAAAAGGTCCTCCTGCCACCACTACCAGCTCCTGCCACCACCACCAGCTCCTCCTGCCACCAACACCTCTTGCCACCAACACCAGCTACTGCAATAAGCTCCTCCTGCCACCAACAGCTCCTCCTGCCATCACCAGCTCCTTCTGCCACCATCACCAGCTCCTGCCCCCACCAGGCTCCTCCTGCCACCACCGTCACCTTCTGCCACCATCACCAGCTCCTGCCAAAAGCTCCTCCTCCCACCATCACCTCCTGCCCCCAACAGCTCCTGCCACCAGCTCCTCCTTCCACCACCAGCTCCTGCCACCATCACCAGCTCTTTCTGCCACCGCCACTGTCACCTCCTGAGTCCTGCCACCACCACCAGCTCCTTTATTACCTTGAGGCAAGGAAGTCTGAGAATGCAGGCTTGGCTTGCCATGAGCTGGTCCGTTTGTGCTGTGGATGCCTGGGCACTGTGGGCAGCTGCTGGGCTGTCACTGAATTGTCTGGAGTCTCTGGAGTCCGGACAGACCACCGCCGGGCGCCGGCACCAAGAAGGCAAGACTGCTCCATTCCATCTCTCAGCTCCTCCTGGTGAGGTGACTATTTTTAAAGGTTGGCGCGCCTGGCGAGATGCGCAATGACATCACTCGCATCGCAGCCAGTAGCACACCACGTCTGTCAAAGACTCACACACAGCCCCACCTCCTCCTAACCCCGTGCCTGTAATAGACAGAACACATCCCAGCATTGGACCCGCATTCTGTCTATTACAGGCGCAGGGTTAGGAGGAGGCGGGGCTGTGTGTGAGAGCAGGCAGAGCAGAGGAAAGTAATGTAAGCTGGCTATACCGCTTGGTGATCCCGCGGCTCTCCTCTACCTCCATGCTCTCTGCCACGGGGCGATCGCTGGGAGAACAGCTCCCAATCAACGACGCCCGCCGGCGATGCTCGCCCCCCCACTCCCAGGCAGCCCAGCTCCTCGCCAGACCTCATTTTCCACTCGCAAAATGCGAGTAGGCGAGTGGAAAATTTGAGGTCTGCTTTACGGGCAGGGGGGCCATTGCTATGCCAGACAATTTATGATTTTTTACCATAAAAAAATATATATATATTTCTGTGAAACAGTTGTTTTTTCATTATTGCTTGTGTTTCTTTAATCTGTCTCCCAGGTTCTCCTAGTGCACTTGTAGTGCCAAGTGAATTTGTCTTTAGTAAATAACCGCAATTGTCACAGTAAACAAGAACTTATTTTTCAAAATGGTATTGAGCATAGAAAGAAGAAGCCACACATTGTTGAGTAGAAAAATATTTTTACTCTGTGCACAACTTGTTATGTTTTTAGAACATTCTAAGCAGTGTTTTAGCAAAAATATATATATATATTTTGTTTTTGCATAAACACGCATGTTTCAAACAATATAACATAAAAACAATGAAACTTACAAAGTTCAACCTTAGAAAAACTGAAGGCAATATCAGACATCATATAGTGTTTCAAAAATGTTTTGCTGTTGCCTTCAGCAGATGGGGTGATGTCACCCCTGAACAAGACAAATTTGGAAGATGCACACAAATTGTGCATCAAAATGGGGATTTCCTTCCTGATCCTATGCCAAATGTCAACATGTGCTATCTCCCATCATGGGGGATCAATGGACGTGTTTTGGGGGTGCAAACTTCTCCCCTGAGTTGCTAGGAAGGGGTTGCACCCTCAAAACACATACATTGATTTGCCCTGATGGGAGATAGCACATGTTGACACACTGTGTGCATCTTCCAAATTTGGCTTGTTAAATTACACAACATTTTCAAAAAGTAGGCCAAAAAAACGTGAAATGGTGACATTAAAAACATCTTTATACTCTCCCCAAACATCAATCATGTTTTTAATTTGTTGGTCAAAACGATAGCGTTCACAAACGCTATAACATTGATTTCTCAACTCATAACCATGAGATCCTAGATTATGATTTGTGCGCTCCCACTGGAGAAAGGAGCAGATTGATCTTCCACAAGCAGCACATCACCTAAAATAACAAAAAAACGCATGTCTTATAAATATGCATGCATGCATGCATCTATTCCCTGAATCTGTGGTGAATGACACTGACCTGTTGTGGTGACAATCTCGCACACTTCCTCCACATATCCTTTCTCCACCTCTTCTTCCTCCATCTTTTCTTCCTCCACCTCTCCTTCCTCCACATCTCCTTCCTCCACATCCTGAGGTTGGGGTTCTCTCTGGTCCCCTTCTTTCTGAGGTTGGGGTTCCTTCTGTTCCTGGCCTCCTCAGAGTGGTGTGCTCCAAGTCTCCGCTCCCCTATGAGAATGAAACAAGAGGTATACTTTAGCACACAGATATTTGAGGGCAGAAATAGGAATATGAAACATTGCTTGGAAGTGTGGTTCAATTGTCTGTTTTGGCAGAGTTACAAGTTGAAGACATGTTTTTTAATTTATTTCTAAGCTGGAATCCTGACCTTTTTTGTCCAAGTTACACACATGGAGACACCCCAAAAGTATCCACTGTAGCACCTGTGTGGGACACCCTAAAAAGGTTGTTCGGGTGTCCCAGACAGGTGCTCCAGAGTACAGCTGTGGAAACAGTTGCTGAGTGTCCTCTCCTTTACACTGAATCAAGTTTGCATTTCACATTCTAGTTCAAAACACATCATATAGACAGCAATGTTTATAATTGTTGTTTTAATAGAAATAGGCATGACCAAATGTGGTTTACCTGTACCTGCGCAAAATCTCTAATTTTGTTGAGAATTGAGGTTTACTACAAACGATTATACTTTGGCCACTACCCTGAAAGTTGCCATTTCAAATATCCAACCAGTCAATCAAAGCACATGGAGCAACATGCAAGTATAATAAGAAAATTATTCTTGTTTAATATTTTTATTAGATTTTACAAGTAAATAGCAAGTATAATGAACATTACATTCTGATCAAGAATAGAATTGTAAATAAATACAGCAATCACCAAAAATACATATTGAAAGAAAGGTAGTAGAGGATAAACCTCATTAACAATTATATCAATACAAATAGAGGTATAAAAGATTAGAGCAATGAAAATAAGCAATATTCAGGATAGAATATCATGCCTCCAGACCATCCACTCACCCCCGAAGGGAGCAAGCTGTGAGCAGATGGGGGCTCGATTAAGTATGAGAGAGTATGCTGGGTTATCCAGAAGGATACACCAGATGAACGTTGTCATACCTCAATTGTTTAGTGGAGACCTTCCTAACAAATCTTTAAGACACAAAGATATTAGTGATTGATAAAGTGAAACTTAAAAAGTATATATAGAAGTCATGCAATGGACATCGCATATGTATAAAATCCGTATTACACAAGTAACAAAACTAACCAGAGCAGAAAGACAGAAGAAGTACAGAGAGAAGAAGAAGAAATATGGGAGAAAAGTAAAATATATAGAAAAGAAGGTATGGGTATAGAAAAATAGAGATAAAGGTAAAGGTTGTCTCCCCGGGTGGCGGTCCAGTCAGATCAAGGCCCCGTTTAAATATTATATTAATAGATAAATATTAAAGTATTTCAAAAAGGCATCAACAATAATTGATCAAAATCTGGGGGTAAGAAGTGTTTAATCCATGGTTTCCATATTTTATTGTATGTAGTAATGTTGTTATCTTCAATAGCAGACATTTTGGAAAAGATAAGGGCTCTGTTAATTCTATGTTTAGTTTCAGCCACAACTAAAGTTTGGGTTTTCCAGGCCTTAGCTATAGATTGTTTAGCCGCCGTGGTGAGATGTAGTAGTAATTTGAATTGTGATTTATTCAATTCAGGAGGTTTGAGGTTGAGGAGAGCCAGTGCCGGGTCTGGCGGGATTGGTATTTCCAAGGCCGTAGAGGCCATGTTAAATATTTTACTCCAGAAGTATTGAACGATTGGACATTGCCACCAAATATGGAACTGCGTGCAAGGTTCAGAACAGCCTCTGAAACATAAATTTGGGTACAAGAGGGCAAATTTGGCAATCCTGGCCGGAACCAGGTACCATTGAGAAAGGACCTTATAATTTGTTTCCAACGCAAAACAGTTTGGCGAGGAATGCTTAGTAGCTGACCATATATTATCCCAGTCACTTTTACTGAATGTTCTATCCATGTCATGTGCCCATTTAGTCGTGTAGGATGGTAAAGTATCGTCGGATGTGGAATTGATGCGTTCATACAAAAGTGATATTAATCCTCTAGTATGGGGATCACTGTTACAGATACGTTCAAATTGAGTCATTTGGGTAAGAGGGGATCCCGTATCAACGAGGGGTGTATAAAAGTTCTTAATTTGTAGATAGCGGAAGAGCTCCTTCATGGGGAGTTTGTATAAATCACATAATGTTGGGAATGTAAGAATATCATTGGAGGAAAATAGATTGTGAAATTGAAGTAGGTTTCTTTTGGACCAAGCTGCAAATGATAGGGGGAATTTCCAGGCGGGGTAAAATGAGGGATTTCGAAGAAAAGAGAGTAGAGGGTTATGAGTGGATTGTAGGCTTTTTGTGGATCTATATTTGTCCCAGATAGCTATAGAATGTTTGGTTACGGGGTTAGATAAGTTTAGTCTATCTTTAGGAGCTAACCAGAGCAAATTATTCACAGAAATGGGGTCAATATCCACTGATTCAATCGCTACCCATAGAGGGGATTCTGTTGTAGAATGGTATTTGGGGAGTTGTGCTAGCTGAGCAGCAAAGTAGTATGAGGAAAAGTTAGGAATTCCCAGACCACCTTTCAATTTATCAAGATAAAGAGTCGATCTGGGTATACAGGGTTTTGTAGAGCCCCATATAAAAGACATCACTCTCTTTTGAGTGAGCCTCAAGAAGTAAGGAGGTATATGTATGGGGAGAACTCGGAATAGGTAAAGGAACTTTGGTAAGATTGACATCTTAGTAGCGTTAATCCTCCCAATCCAAGATAAAGGAAGAGAAGACCATTGTTTCATCAGATTAGTAGTTGACTTCAATAAGGGTAAGTAGTTAGCTGAAAATAAGTCGGATATAGAAGAAGTGAGTTGGACTCCAAGATATGAAATATGGTGCAATTCCCAATTGAAAGGTAAAGACGTTTGAGCTTGTTGTAACTCAGATGGCGAAAGGGAAATATTAAGGGCATTAGATTTGGCATGATTAACACACAATCCAGAAATCTTTGCAAACTTGTCCAAAGTATTTACTAGATTTGGGGCTGAGACATGGGGATGGGATAAAAAAATCAGGATGTCATCTGCAAAAAGACTCAATTTGTGGTGATGTCCACCTAATTCTACTCCTTTGATATTAGGATTATTTCTAATAATACATGCTAAGGGTTCAATAAGTAGGGCAAAAAGCAAAGGGGATAGAGGGCAACCCTGTCTAGTACCTCTCCTAATATCTATCATAGCTGATTTGTAACCCATATATTTAATATAAGCTTTCGGAGTGCTGTATAGTGAGGAGACTCAAGTTAAGAAATTTTCCCCAAAACCCCATTTTTGAAGAGTATATTGTAGATATGGCCAGCTGATTGAGTCGAACGCCTTCCTAAAGTCTAATGATATAAGGCAAGTTGGGATACGTCTTTTTTTGGCGGCATGAACTAATAAAAGTGCTCTTCTGACATTATCCCCTGCTTGACGCAAGGGCATGAAGCCAGTTTGGTCACGATGGATAAGTTTACCTATAATGCTATTTAATCTAGTTGCCAAGATCTTAGCTAATAACTTAATGTCTAGATTTAAAAGAGATATGGGGCGGTAATTAGACCAAGAGGTAGTGTCAGATTTAGGTTTGGGAATCATTGCTATGATAGAAGTTAGTGTTTCGGTTTTGAACGAATGACCAGCTAACAAAGAATTGAAGGCTCTAGTCAATAGAGGCGTTAAAATCGAATCAAATTGTTTGTAGTATAGTGCAGAAAACCCATCGGGGCCCGGTCTCTTGTGAGGCTTCAATTCTTTAATAGCAGCTTTAACTTCCAATGCCGTTATGGGACTCTCCAAATATTCACACTGTTCTGGTGTCATTGTGGGAAGTGTAACATCTGAGAACAAAGTGTCTGCTTTGTTTTTATCAAAGATTAAGCCAGGGTCATAGAGCTTAGCTAGTTTAGATTGAAAGATTTCCAAGATCTTTAATGGGTTACTAGTGTATGCATCTCTGGAGGTTCTAAGTCGGAATGCAGCTTGTGAACGATCAATAGACTTGAGGCTGCGGGCCATTGGGGTATCGGGCTTATTGGCTTTGCGGTATAGGGTATGTTGCCGCTTGCGTAAGAGTTTGTCTGCCGAATCTGTCAGAAAAAGATCCAACTCAAGCCGGGCCCTTTCCAATTTAGTGTTAGTGTTTGCATTCGGGGTAGCTTGATGAGCCAAATGACAAGCGTTAAAATTTGCTTCAAGTTTGGTGAACAGAATCTTGCGATCTCTTTTAATAGATCTCGCCTTTTGTATCAAGCTGCCCCGAATGACAGCTTTATGGGCTTCCCATAGTGTAAGGGCAGAGACATCAGTAGTGTCATTAAATGAGATATAATCATTAAGAGCCAGTTCAATATCTGAACGGTGTGAGGGGTGAGTTAGGATGGAGTCGTTAATACACCAAGTGGTGTCATGTGACCTAGGTATTGGAGAGGTAATTGTAGCAGTGACCGCACAATGGTCTGTCCATGGAAATGGGATTATATTAGAGGATATTACTTCAGGGAGCATACTAGAGGGGAGGAAAATATGGTCTATTCGTGAAAAGGATTTGTGTGGATAAGAATAATGTGTAAAATTTCTGGAAGTTGGGTTAAGTTCCCGCCAGGTATCAACAAAATTAAAAGAAGTAAGTAGAGATTGGAAGGACCGTTTATGGGTAGGAGAGTTAGGAGATGATGGGGATTTATCCAAGAAGGGATAGATGGTAGTATTGGAGTCTCCACATAATATTATTGTTCCAAATTTATGTGATTCGATTAGTTGGAAAAGATGTGATAGAAAAGCTTCAGGACGCTTATTTGGGGCGTAATACGAAACCAATGTGACTTCAGTATCAGCAATAAAGCCTGTTAATAAAACATATCTACCCTCAGGGTCACATATTTGTGTATTAAGGTTAAATGGTGTAGAGCGGTGGAATCCAATCAGGGACCCACGTTGCTTAGTTGTAGCTGATGCTGCGTAGAATTGAGGGTAGGAGGAGGAAAGAAATTTAGGGGAGGCGTTATTGATAAAGTGCGTTTCTTGAAGGAAAATGATGTGAGCTTTTCTAGCTGAAAAGGAACGTAGAGCTTTAGTTCTTTTTTGTGGAACGTTGAAGCCTTGTACATTTAAGGACAAAATGTTTATGGGGGCCATGACATAGTAAGGGTAAGTTTTATATAAGGGTTAATGAAACCCATATTATGAGTTCGAACCGCCACCAAGGGAGACAGAAGAGGAGAAGAAAGGAAAGACAGAAAAGAAAGAATAAAGAAGAAACCAAATAAATAGGTAGCCCTAATGACTGCAATTAATGTCATAAAATAATGATGTACTAGTAGGGCGCAGGAACATCTCGGAGAGATAACAAAAAATCTCCGAGGGGTTCCATGGTCACCGACCGACTCCTGCATAATAGTAGCAGGAGTCAGGGGGTACGTAGGGGGCCGCAAGAAGTTCCGGAGGGAAAAACAACGCCGGAGAACACTTAAGTATTATAATAGTAAACTTATATAATTCTCTATCAAGAAGACTGGAGATGCAATAAACAAAAAAGAGAGAGAAAGGAAGCATACCAACTTCGGGAATTATGTTGAGTCAATTTCTAGATGAATGCGTCCATAAGGAGGCTAGAAAATATTAATCTTAACACTTGTGAAGCAAACCGTCTACGCAAGCGAAATAATTAATAAACAAGCTCGCAAATATAGAGGAAAGGGAAGAGAAAAAAAAAAAAAAAAAAGGGGGGGAGGGGGAGGGAAGAGGATAGTCTATCTATATCAATGACCATATAAGTCAAGGAAATAAACTAAAGAAAACAAGAAACACTCGTCTCAAGAAGCAATAATGAAATTTTAGCTTTCTGGCTGACAAAAACATAAATTAAATACATAAATTTATATTACAAATTAAAAAAAAAAAAAAAAAACACTTGTCTCAAAAATGTAAATGTAATATAGACCTTCTGGCTGACTAAAACAATAAATAAATACCTAAATTTATATTTCATAAGTACAATATAATATGCATATAAATTACTAAGTAGACATATTTGTCAGTAAGGGGACAAAAAAAAAAAAAAAAACCCTAAAAACACTTGACTCAAAAATGTAAATGAAATATAAACCTTCTGGCTGACTAAAACCCTAAATAAAAACCTAGATTTATATTTCATAAGTACAAATTAATATGCATATATAATGTGCATATAGATTAAAGAAATAGACATATTTGTCAGAAACAAGACACCACAAAAAAAAAAAAAATGGAGAACAGGATTCTAATTCTTCAATCATAGATAGTGCAATGCTTTTCAGAATAAAGCAATGGGGCTAGTACCCTACAAAAGGGGAGAAACATGGATAAGATAAATGAAAGTTGGACAATCAGTCCATTGAGTCGACATTTATCGGTGCCTGACTATCTTTTATGAAGATTCTGTCTGGTATAACCAGAGGGGTTTGGGTCCAAGTCGGTTTCATTTGGAGGTGATCTAGAAGCCGCACGTCTACGAGGTTGCTCCTTAGAATTGGTGTGATCCATCAGGCCTAGATCAATTAAGGCTGACCGTAGTTCATCGGACGTGCGACAGGTATATCTAGTTTCCAAGTATGTAAAGCGGAGAGAGAATGGAAACCCCCAGTGGTATATGATTTGGTGCTTTTGAAGTACTTGCAGCAATAGTTTCATAGAACGCCTCTTAGTAACAGTTAGAGGGGAGAGGTCTGTAAAGAGCTGATAGATATTGCCCTGGAACTCAAGAGTGTTTTTACCTCTAGCAGCAGCAAGTATTTGCTCCTTTGTTTTATAGTAATGAAATTTAACTATAATATCTCTAGGGGGTCCATTGGGTTTGCGTTGAGTTAGGGCTCTGTGGACTCTGTCCATTTCCAATCTCTCAGGTGAAATACCTGGTAACAGTTCCTGAAACAGTGCACATATAGTTCCCTGTAAGTCTATGATTGATTCAGGGAGACCTCTGATTCTTAGGTTGGAGCGACGGTCCCTATTCTCCTGGTCTTCCAAACGGTTTTGTAATAAAGAGTTCTCATCCTTAAGCTGTTCAATAGTAGCATCATAATGCTGTGTGGTAGTTTCTATATCATCTACCCGCATTTCCAATTCAGCTGTTCTATGCCCCAGCTCCCTAATCTCCCTTGTCAGCTTTTCTGTTATCTGGTCAGAAGTTTGTTTCAAAGCTTTCTGAAGCATTTTCTCAAATTGTCTAAACATGTTAGACTGAATAACATTTTCAGGTGTTTCATAGTCAGAATCAATCTCACCAGCTGTGTCCAGAGTTTTGACATTGTGTGACAGGGATTTAGGAACCCGCTGTGTGCGAGTCTGTGAGGTACCAGGCGCCGCCATCTTGGATGTCTGCCGGGCCGGTGTATCTTTAGAGATACCAATCTTATAATTCGTTTTTGGCCCCCTCGTGACCATCCTCAATACGCCAAAGTGTACCTGGTATGGATTCGCGGGAGCTGGTGCCGTTTGCGGTGAAAAACAGCGGTCGGTTCTCCGGTTTGTTTAACCCGGGAGCGGAGCTCTAAGGGGATGCGACTTCTCCCTCAGGCATCCGCGCATGCGCCCCCAATATGAAAATTATTAATAACACAGGAGAAATACTTACTTTTTACTAGCATTTTTTTATCTTCCTGTACTGCTCCGGCTCCCTCAGCTTCAGGTCAGACCACCTTTTTCTCAGCTGCTCCTTGGATCTCCGGACCCCAAATTTATGGTACAGACTCCTCACCACTTTGCCCATTATTTTGGCCTTCTTGAGATTAGGGGTGATGTACGGCCCATGCTTCCCATCATAATCTCTCCTCTGCAAGATGTCCACCATCTCCGCCATCTCAGCAAAGGACATATTACTGGCCTTGTATCTTCTCCTGGATCTGGACGTTTCCGGCTCCGGGCTTTCCTCGTCGGAACTTAAAACAACTCACACCTGCTGTGTCACCGCCATGTCGTCTCCCACTGGGCGTCGAACGAGAAGGGGCGGGGAATATCCGAGGAAGAACGTCAGGGGTGGGAACCTCAGGGGCGGCCGACGTGGGCGCAGGGTATATATTGATAACACGCATGTGTCGCTACGACGTTGTGTGCGCGGAGTAAGGATGACCGGAAGTTCCGAACGTCACTGACGAAGGTAAAAATTAAAGTTGGGGCATCAGTGGCCTTTACTGATTCATGATTTTAAAGGGCTATATTGGGATAATATTAGGACAGTTTAGGCTGACCTAGTGTTTTTGTCTTGTGTTTTATCTTGCAGCAAAAATGCAGAGGTTTAAGGATTCTGTGATATTCAGAGCATTTATCGATAAATATAGAGAGCTCACAAACTTGTGGGAGGTCAAAAACTGTCTTTACCATAATCGTGTGGTACGGAGGGCAACAATTGAGAAATTAGTGGAATATATGAAGACCTGGATCCCAGAGGCAGACTATAACATGATGAACAATAAAATTAATAATATGAGGAATAGCTACAAAAAACAGTACAAAGAAGTCTGCGAATCCCGGAGATCAGGAGCATCAGCAGACCAAGTACATGTCCCCAAGCTGTGGTACTACCAACACCTGCGTTTTCTGGACAACCGGATTGAAGCCAGGGAATCTTTTTCCAGCCTTCCCTCCACCCTTCCCTCCAGCGTTCCCTCCACCCTTCCCTCCACCCCTGCAGAAGGTGACGAGGAGCTAGCTGACTTCGAAGAGCCGAATCTGCACATCTATAGTCAGGTAAAGTATTTTCAACATATTTATTGTCCTAGAATTATTGTTGGGAACTAGATGTTATTATTCCCAAAGTAAATAATTGAAAAACTAAAAAAAAAAAAAAAAAGACAGTAGTGGCCAGAAATGATTGGGACAGTAATGAAACATGCTGGGGTCAGAATGAGAGTCTTTTCTATCTATTAACATTAAATTTGCAACAGTCATGAGCTGAAAATTGTGTGTGATTGATGAACCAAAAACTAAAACCAACTAATGTCCCTTTTTTATACACAGGATGAGGTCAGCCAGGAGGAGGAGGCTCCGGAATGTGGCAGGCAGGAGGAGGCAGGGGTGAGTGGCAGCCAGGAGGAGGCAGGGCCAAGTGGCAGTCAGCAGGTACCCAGACCAAGTGGCAGCACCCAGTCAGAGGTGCTTCCCCTCCAGGTCAGACCAAAAAGGGCCAGGAAGATCACCCAGGTGGAGGAGGGATCCCTGAGGATCATAAGGGAAGCAGCAGAGATCATGGGGGGCCCCCCTCAACCCTGTAGAGGCCTATAGCTGCTACCTGGACGATAAGCTCCATAAAGTGGAGGAGGGACAACGTGCCCTCTGTGAGGAGCTTTTTTCTAGGGTCCTTCACAGGGCGGGGAGGGGCCAGCTGACAGGGGCCACACATCTTTGTGATCTGGCCCATCCTTCTCCTTCTTCTCCTCCTCCTCCTGCCACATTCCCACCACCAGAGCCACAGCCTGCAAGGGGGCGTGGAGGGAGCCGTGGAAGGAGCGCTGCAGGGAAGCGTGGAGGGAACGCTGCAGGGAAGCGTGGAGGGGAAGCAGGGAGGGAAGGCTACAAGGAAGACCAGAAAGTGATTCCCTGGCTTCAAGCTGCTCTGCCAGAAGACGCAGTTTGTTGGAGTACCACAGCCTGGAGACATGTATGACATCTGCTGCTGCTCCTGATTTCTGAGATTCTGGGACCAGATTGTGATCCCAATTAGAAGGACTCCTCACGTTATTTATTTTATTTTTCATACACTTCATGTCTGCCTTTGGGGTCCAAAGGCTGCATAAATTCAACAAATTTCTCAATTGTTGCCCTTCATCTTTATTTTGTTAACATAATAAATGGATATTTGATTTAATTTAAATAATTGCCTATGTGTTTTTCTTGTGAGTAGGCATTACATTTCATAAATACAATGCGTAATTAACAAGGGACACCAACACCAACCTCCTTGAGGGAAAAAAAAGATAATAATGTTATTGTTATAACTTGAACAGAAAAAAAAATGGAGATCACAAGAAAATATTAAAAGGCCAGAAAAAATATTAAATCACCAACAAAAACAAAAAAAAATAAAACATTTTTTTGGAGACCTGCCTTTAAAATAAAATATGAAGATTCATGAGATCACAAAGAAATTATTTTGACAGAACTCAGTGTGAACATCCGCACCGAAAACTAAAATTTTGGAGAGTAAGAAGTAAAGGGAATGGGGAGCAGGAGGAAGCAGTCAGCTTGGGAGAGAAAGTGGTAATGGCTGGGAAACTAAGGTTCTGTCAGAGGGGCGGACTGGGAGCTGAATGGTTTGTCCTTCTAAGCGGCAGGATCCATATATTAGGGCCTGCCGCATAACATAGCTGTCCTAGGGACCAGACCTGGAGAACGGTGTGCAAGACCTTGTGAAGTATACAGCAGCTTTCCTTCATGCCTTTGAGTTGAATAGAGTAACATTTGTAAAACAGCTGGTGAAGAGAGTCTGCTCTCATTGTAGTATTTCATAAAATGTCTCTGTAGCTAATGCAGGGACAGGTGTCACTGGCAAGTGAAAAGCCCTTATCCTTCTGGTGTGGGGACTGATGTGGCGCGTCAAGGGGATAGATACGTGCTCGGATAAGGGTCTGGTATGGATTTTTGGGGGATCCCCACGCCATTTATTTTTTATTTTGGCGCGGAGTTCCCCTTAAAATCCATACCAGACCTGAGGGGTCTGGTATGGATTTTTTGGGGAATCCCATCCCATTTTTTTTTAAATTACACGGGGTTACCCTTAATATCCATACCAGACCTGAGGAGCCTGATATGGAATTTGGGGGGACCCCCACACATTTTTTTTTTTTTAATTTTGGTTCCCTGCACAAAATGTCATTTTTGAAGGAAAAAAAGTAATTTAAAACTAATCACGCTATTAATGAATTGTCGGGTCCAGGCAATACAGATAAAAGTCATTGAAAAAAATAGCAGGGGTTCCCCTTAATGTTCACACCAGACCCAAAGGGCCTGGTAATGGACTGGGGGGGGGACCCCTGTCATTTTTTTCAATTACTTTTCTCTGTATTGCCACGACCGACAATTCATGAATAGCCGGAGTAGTTTTAAATTACTTTTTTTCCTTAAGAAATTACACTTTGTGCAGGGACAGTTGTAAACACGGGAAACATGCACTACTTTACATGCATACTTTAGACACCCCCCAGGTACGAAATTAAAAGGAACACTTTTATTGTTTCACTTTAAGCATTATTAAAATCACTGCTCTCGAAAAAACTGACGTTTTTAAAACTTTTTTTTTGCATTGATACATGTCCCCTGGGGCAGGACCCGGGTCCCCAAACACTTTTTATGACAATAACTTGCATATTAACCTTTAAAATTAGCACTTTTGATTTTTCATGTTCGTGTCCCATAGACTTTAACGGTGTTCGCGTGTTCAAACTAATTTTTTGCCTGTTCGCATGTTCTGGTGTGAACCGAACCGGGGGGGGGGGGGGTGTTCGGCTCATCCCTAATAGAGAGTTGTCACTGAAAGCAAGTGCTCCCATTGAAAAAGTTACCCCCACTCCTGTTTCATTGACAGCCATACAACTGTGGACATCCCATAATCTTCTATTTTCTGACTGGTCACCAGGACCAATATTGGTTAATCTTCCCAGCAGGGACATACACATCAATAAAAATCTCACAAAGCATCTAACTCTTCTTCACTCTATCCAAAACTAAAAAAAAAAAGGTTTTGTTATACATACACTTTAATACATGCACCGTGATGCAACAAGTCAATGATATGAAGTACATAATGGCATAGACAGAGGAAATATAAGACCTTTTTTCAAAATCAGGACAAAATGTTTTCTTGCATCCTTATTCAGTAAACAGTTCAAGGTGCAGTACATAATGAAATCCGCTCACTGCTTCTCTCTTTATGCCGCGTACACACGATTGGAAATTCAGAGGATTCAGAGGATTCAGAGGACCGTGGATTTTTTCCCGACGGAATGTTGGCTCAAACTTGTGTTGCATACACATGGTCACACAAATCTTGTCGGAAATTCCGAACGTCAAGAACGCGGTGACGTACAACACCTACAACGAGCCAAGATCAATGAAGTTCAATAGGCAGTTTAGCTCTTCTGCTTGATTCTGAGCATGCGTGTTTTTTTGTGCGTCGGAATTGCATACAGACGATCAGAATTTCCGACAAGAACTTTTCTTGTCGGAAAATTTGAGAACCAGCTCTCAAATTTTTGTTGTCGGAAATTCCGACAGCAAATGTCCAATGGAGCCTACACACGGTCGGAATTTCCGACAAAAAAACAAACATCGAACATTTGCTGTCGGAATTTCCAATCGTGTGTACTCGCCATTAGGTTTGACCATTGCATTGGATGATCAAATATGATTCTCACAATTGGCCCCACTGTTTAAATAAAACTTTAAAGTTCAGACAGAATTTACAGCATTGCTATGTTAACACCAGTTTGACACTTCTGGATGCGTTGATTCCATTCTGTCCTCTGTCACTACATCAGAAGAACGTGTCCATGGTTCTCAGCACAACCATGTGGAATTGTGCTTACCACTGATTAGTGCTGCTGGAAATCAAACATTTATAGTGCCTTGAAAGAGTATGCATGCACCTTTAAAAGTAAATGTATTTTATTGGGATTTTATGTGATAGACCAATACAAAGTGGCACATAATTGTGAAGTGGGAGGAAAATGATAAATGGTTTTCAATTTTTTTGTTGTAACATGACAAAATGTGGAAGATTTCAAGGGGTATGAATACTTTTTCAAGGCACTGTATTATATTGCATTTTGTCAATTCCTAGATGTGATGGCTGCATTCATTTTATTTTTTAGGCTTTCCTTCTATTTTCATCTAGTGATCAAGCCAGCTAGTCTGTTATTTTTTAAAAGCACAAGCTCTCCAGCAGAATGTATCAGGCTCGTCGTAGTCCATGACGTCACCGCGTGCTTGCCTTTCAAAAGAACGGCGGCTCTTTTGAATGGCTGTGTGTACACTCGGCGTGCAAGGCAAGCTTGCCGGGAATCCGGTCGGGAAAACGGTTTTTTTTTCCTGACGGGATTGCCGCCCGTGTGTACGAGGCTAAAGAAAAGAAAACTGATGCAGCCATCACATCTAATGCCTCGTACACACGGCCGGGATGACGGTTCTCTTTTTTTTGCCGGTGGTTTTTGGCAGTTTTCCCGTTGGAAAAACTGCGAGGGAGCATACACGTGGCCGGGATTCCCGGCCAAAAGCTCTCATCGCAGTTTTCCCGTCGGAAAACCTGTTCGTGTGTACGAGGCTTTATGATTAGTAAGCTGCTA
The DNA here is from genome assembly GCA_029206835.1 of Rana muscosa. Lineage (NCBI taxonomy): Eukaryota > Metazoa > Chordata > Amphibia > Anura > Ranidae > Rana > Rana muscosa. Next base: position 795,987,479 of record CM055118.1, read on the forward strand.
TTTAATACATATTTGGTTTTGGGTTTAATACCGCTTAAGCTTCCACAAAGCTTTACTGGGACCTGAAGACAAATGCTTTTAACATACAGCCACAAATAATTTTTCTGGCCAAACCGATGAGAGTGCCATGAGTATGCCTATACAATACAGTGATCGTGTGGGATTCTGATGTACTATCAAAGGAGTGATAATTCTATGTCTCCTGGGGCTGCTGCTGCTGATATAAGATATGATCTTATTCAACAGAGGTACTATCCACCTTTTCTCTAGAGAAACACAATAGAATAATAAGTTGGCAACTGAGTAGAGAGTAGTGGAAAACTGAAAATTGTATACACACCTTTCCGAAATTTTCCTTTCCTGTCGTATCTTCATGGCAGCATACACCTTTGGGTTGTGGCTCCGCCCCCACGACCTGATAGGACCGTTTAACTATTAAGTCCAGAGAGGGCCCCCGCCCAGGTATTCTCAGTATATATATACAGTATATATATATATATATATATATATATATATATATATATATATATATATACCTCATCTCAGACGGGTGGGCATCTGTAATCTGTATGCTGCCATGAAGATGCAACAGGAAAGGAAAATTACGGAAAGGTGAGTATACAATTTTACCTTTTCCTGTCGCATCATGGCAGCATACACCTTTGGGCGAATAACTCGCAAACTGGGTGGGTCTGAGCATAAAGACAATTTTTTTATTTTTATTTACAAGGAATAGAGGTGTTGGAATGAATAATTGCTCGTCCAAACTCTGCCATAGACAATCTGCAGAGTCCACCTTATAATGAGAAATAAAGGTGTTTTTGGAGGTAGGTGGTCCTTGTTGCCTAGGCCTTCTGTCTGAAGGGAGAAAGCTTGGCGACCCATTTGTTGTTGGAAATGAAGCTTCTGCTTAGCATGTCGGACAGCTGGTTCTGGGTTCCTGGGACATACATTGCCCTTAACCCCGATAGATTCACTTGCGCCCATTCGAGAACTGGGCGGACTTCCTGCATCATGGAGCGACTTCTGGTGCCTCCTTGCCTGTTGATATAGGCAACTGCCACCCTGTTGTCCATCTTCAACAGGACTTATTTTCCTTTCAGGAGAGGACTGAAAGCCAGGAGAGCTTGAAATGCTGCTTTGATCTCTAGGATGTTCTATACTACATCCTGTGTCTCGAAAGACCAACGGCATTGGACTGCAAGTTGCTGGTAGTGTGCTCCCCAGCCCTTCCCTGCTGGTGTCCGAAGTGATCACCTCCTGGGAGGGGTAACTATGCGCTTGTACCTCTTTAGGTTGTGCAATCGGGTCCACCACCATAGTGATTGTTTGACTTCCTTTCGGATGTTGATTCGTTGAGACATCGATACCCCGTTCCATTGTCTCAAGAATGATGTCTGGAGAGGTCTTGTGTTCCACTAGGCCCATTGGACCATAGGGATGGTTGCTGATAGCGACCCCAGAATGCTGAGACACTCTCTGGCTGGGAGCGTGGTGGATAAGAGTAACCTCTTTGCCGTTTGGATTATGATGGGAATTTTCTCCTGAGGAAGCTCTATGGTGTTGAGTCGGGTATCCAATTCTGCCCCCAGGAAGACCATTCTCTGAGTAGGTTTCTTCCAGTTTATCAGCCACCCAAATTTTTGCAGGGTGGATGTTAGAGTATCTCGGTGGAGTAGAAGAGACTCTTGGTTGTCCGCGAGCAGTAGGATGTCGTCCAAATAATGGTGGACTCTCAACCCTTGCTCCCTTAGTAGGGCTATCACTGGTAGCAGGACCTTGGTGAATGTTCTGGAAGCGGTAGAAATCCCGAACGGTAGGCTTTGAAATTGAAAATTTTGATGGCCTACCGAGAAGCGGAGAAACTTCTGGAATGCGGTGTGAATAGGAACATGCAGGTAAGCGTCCTTTAAATCCACGGAGAGCATCCAGTCGCCGATATTTATGGCATAGAGGATTGATTGGAAGCTCTCCTTTGAATGTCTCCACTGGGATTGATCGGTTGAGGTTTTTTAGATCTAGGATGGGGCACAGATCCCCGGTCTTTTTCTTCACCAAGAACAGAGGAGAATATAAACCTTTCCCCCTTTATGGTCGTCTTTGATTAGGTCTTCCAGCTCATCAATAAATGGGAAGGTTTCTGGCTCTTTTTTCAGGTTCGGAAAATATTTTCTTGCTTTTTTCTGAATTTATTTTTCCTCCTCCCATTCAATAGCTTCCTTCACTGACTTAATGAAGGGTTCTATTAGTGCAAAGTCAAATCCAGTGGAGACCTCTAAGTCCTCATTGTCAGATAAGGGGTCTGACTTTTTAGATGTGGAGAGAGTCGCACGTGAAGTGCCTTGTACGGACCTGCTTGTTTCAGACTCTGCGATTTGCAGGGATGTGTCTCTAGCCGGTTCTCTGCACAGCTCTCTTTCTCTGGTCGCTTCGTCTAAGCACGTACGACAAGCCAGCTTGTCCGGAAGTGCTATGGCACCTCAGACCCAGCATGAATTCCCTGATGGGTGGGGATGCTGAGAGAGAGGAGAGCGTCTGCGTGAAGGAGACCTCCTGTAGTAGGAGTGGCTGTGCCGTGAATAGGATTTTGAACGACTCCTCCTGCGACTTGAGCGACTTCCCCTGCTGCGTGTGCCACTTCTGCCGCGGTCTGAGCGGCTTTGTCTATGGCTTGAGCGGCTTCTTCTAGATGGCTATTTTCGTCTTGAATCTGACGATCTGGCCAACCTGATAGGGCTGTGCAATTTAGACAGCATTAGTGACAGGCTCTCTTTTTCAATCTTCACTACTTACCAATCTTCCCCCCCCTTGCCTATTAGGCTGGTGATGGTCTACTGGGGCAGCGACCTCCATGAGGAGTGATAGTGTCCCCCCTACAACAGACAGTAGGAAATGAACATGCAGGCAGCAAGTAAGGTGAAACCAAGAAAGGGAAAAGTGACCCGAGGGGCTTACCTGAAGGAAGAAGAGCAGTGCAATCTATCCCACTGAAAAACGCTGGTGACAGGTACAGTGTTCAAGAAGAAACAGCAAAAGAAGCTTTGGGTTTTGAAAATTGGCGCCGCCATCGCTCGGGGATGACGTCATGACCGTGCATGCACCGTAGTGTCGTGAGCAAGCCGGCGCCATTTTGGAAATTGAAAAAAACATAGGAATCACCATTGAGAACCTGTAGGAGACCTCCCGCCTGTCCGCACATGCGCGGAAGTGACTGGACGCTCAGCATCATGCACAGAGCCTGCCGTGGGACTACAGGGCGCAGAAAGCCAGTTTTTGTGAAAAAATTACACAGGAGAGCTGGAGGCTGCTACAGAGACCTGATTAAGGTCTGTGAGGAGCTGGCACATATCCCTGAGGACCGGATTGCTGGAGGACTACAAGGCTCAGGAAGTGTAATGCTGAAAAAAGGAGCACAGAAGAGCTGGAGGTCGCTGCAGGATAAACCTATTTAAGGTTTGTGTAATGCTGACATCATACCCCTGAGACCATCAGAGTGGGGTTCCTTCCATAGAGCTCATTTTGAGGCTGTACAGGAAAGGACTTCCACCCAGGAGAGGCTAGAACCTGGCTGGGGCGAAAGCGGTAAGGGGGTTCTTCATCTTGTTCTTGTCAGGTGAGGAAAAAAAGGAGAATACCTGGGCGGGGGCCCTCTCTGGGCTTAATAGTTAAACGGTCCTATCAGGTCGTGGGGGCTGAGCCACAACCCAAAGGTGTATGCTGCCATGATGATGCGACAGGAAATATATTTTCAAAAAAGACAGGGGAGAGGTTCTCTTTAAGGAATCTGGAAGATTATGCATTACATTTAAAGCTTAACTCCACTTTTGTATCTTAGGCAGACTTCTGGGAAAATTGGTGAGCCAATCACACAATCAGGAAATTATGTTTCTGGGGGGTGGTCAGTACACATTCTGTGTACAGAACAGCTACAGGTAGCCATATTGCAATGCATTCTCGGAAAATGACAGTGGCTGCAGATTAAAAAGGAAAGGTAATTTTTAATAACATTCACTTACAATATGACTTGTGTTGCAATTGTATACGCTATATTATTTTTTCCATATTTGCTATTCTTTTTCCCCACGAAAGTGGAGTTACCCTTTAATTGTTCTTAAAGCGGCACTTTACACTTTGTTCTCTTTCACTGTTTTAATCATAGTGTAACATCTTGCAATTGTAAAGTTGAGCCCAACGAACAGAAAAAAATTAGTTATTTTTAAAATTACTGTACAAGGCTTGGTTCAGATTAACGTGACCTAAAAGTCACGTCAATTACGGTGAGACTTTGCCAGGAGACTTCCTGGCGACTTGAGTACTACTTTGAGGTACAAGTTTGATAGAAGTCACCTTGAAGTAGAACAGGAACCATTTCTTAACTCGGGGTGACTTCAGTAGTGCTAATTAAGACACCTCTCATTGACTAACATGGAATTTCACATGTCAGATGTCAAGTCGCGACAGTGTGAACTGAGTGCTAAACCTCTATTTGGGCCCCAGAGTAGTCTACTAAGGCTATAGTATGCCACTATATTAAGCCAAATCAAAAACTTTCACCAATGCATCTATTTGTAAAGGGATTTGCTAATGCTTTAGTATCTATTAGAAATAAATACACTGCTCAAAAACAATTAAAGGATCACTTTGTAAACACATCAGATCTCAGTGGGGAAAACTATCATGCTGGATATCTATACTGATATGGACTGGGTAATTGTCACGGGTGTACTTACCGAGGCCGAGATGCCGAGAGTGGTTCACCCTTGCGACTTGGCGCACTCCGCCCCCTGGAGGTGGAACAGGGAGAGGATGGCGCGAAGAGGCACTGGCTACCAGCAGATGAGGAAGTCTTGGTAGAGGATCGGGTGACCAGGAACAGGCTGAGGGCCTAACACCAGGCTGATGAGGGCTTTCACAAGATCCAAACAAAGACACAAGCCTTGGGCACTACAGGGGCCAAGCGGGTAGACTGAGTCCAGGTACTGGCTGTAGAAACAGGTACTGAGGGTGCAGGCCGAGGGTCTAACACAGTAGACAAGTGATCAGTCCAGGAATATTAAGCGGGTAATCAGAGCTGGAGGCAAGTAGCAAATCCGGAATACAAGCAGGAGATCAGGGATTGGAGATTGGTAGAAAGTCCGAGTCACAGGCCGAGGGTCAAACACAGCGGGCAGGCAGAAGAGGTCCGAGAGGCAAGCCAAAGTTCAGGTCCAGGAGAGAAGCAGCGTAGTCAGGTCGATCCGGGTCACAACAAGGGTTCAGACGTGTATACAGGACACCAGGTACAAGGCAGGAAGCTGACGACAAACCAGCAACCTGTCAGCGCCACTAGGCTTCTTTAAATAGGCCTGTCAGATTTCTGATTGGTGCGCCATGGCGCATGTGCGTGCGCCATTCGCGCACACCATTGCGCACGCGCGTGTGCCGTTCGCGCACGCGCGTGCGCCAAAGCGCTATTCCACCGCGCATGCGCGCATGGCTGCGGCGGCTGAATAGGGGATTTCCATGACAGTAATGTGTTAGGAACAAAAGGATGCCACATATACAGGGCTGAAATTTAAAGACATCCCGAAATTCAAGAGAAAAAATTATACAGCAGGCAAGACCATTTTGCTGAAATTTCATTGCAGCAACTGAAAATGATACTCAGTAGCTTGTATGGCCCCCACATGCTTGTATGCATGCCTGACAATGTCAGGGCATGCTCCTAATAAGACGACGGATGGTGTCCTGGGGTCTTTCCTCCCAGATCTGGACCAGAGCATCACTGAGCTCCTGAACAGACTGAGGTGCAACCTGGCGGCGTCGGATAGACCGAAACATAATGTACTAGAGGTGTTCTATTGGATTTAAATCAGGCGAGCGTGGGGGCCATTTAATGGTATCAATTCCTTTATCCCCCAGGAACTGGCTGCATGCTCTCGCCACATGAGGCCGGGAATTGTCATGCACCAGGAGGAACCCAGGACCCACTGCACCAGCGTAGGGTCTGACAATGGGTCCAGGGGTTTCATTCCGATACCTAATGGCAGTCAGGGTGCCATTGTGTAGCTTGTAGAGGTCTCTGCGTCCCTCCATGGATATGCCTTCCCAGACCATCACTGACCCACCACCAAACCGGTCATGCTGAAAGAAGTTACAGGCAGCATAACATTCTCCACGGCTTCTCCAGACCCTTTCACGTCTGTCACATGTGCTTAGGGTGAACCTGCTCTCATCTGTGAAAAGCACATTGTGCCGGTGGTGGGCCTGCCAACTCTGGTGTTCAATGGCAAATGTCAATTGAGCTCCATGGTGCCGGATCTGAGGACGTCGGGCCCTCAGGCCACCCCCATGATGTCTGTTTATGATTGTTTGGTCAGAGACATTCACACCAGTGGCCTGCTGGAGGTCATTTTGTAGGGCTCTGGCAGTGCTCATCTTCACAAAAGAGCAGATACCGGTCCTGCTGATGAGTTAAGGACCTTCCATGGCCCTGTCCAGCTCTCCCAGAGTAACTGCAAGTCTCCTGGAATCTCCTCCATTACTCTTGAGACTGCGCTGGGAGACACAGCAAACCTTCTGGCAATGGCACGTATTGATGTGCCATCCTGGAAGAGTTGGACTGCCTTTGCAATCTCCTATAGAGTCCAGATATCGCCTCATGCTACCAGTAGTGACACTGACCCTAGCCAAATGCAAATCTAGTGAAGAACAGTCAGAAAAGATGAGTAGGGAAAAAAAATGTCAGTGGCCTCTTTCTGTAAAACAGTTCCTATTTTGGAGGTTGCCTCATTGTTGCCCATCTAGTGCACCTGTTGTTAATTTCATTAACACCAAAGGTGCTGAAACTGATTAACGACCCCCTCTGCTGCTTAACTGACCAGATCAATATCCCAGGAGTTTAATTGACTTGATGCTATACTCTAATTAAAAAAATGTTCCTTTCATTTTTTTGAGCAGTGTGTATATATATATGTAATATATTGTATGTTAATTCTTTCTGAGATATATGTTATTTTATTTTTTCAAATCCTTCGTAACACTTAGCATGTATCTTATTCAGTAATCTGTACAGTAACAAATAATATATAAACATTCTTTTTTACAGCATTATATTTTGGCTTTTGGAGGAATAATAGCAATTCCATTAATCCTGGCAGAGCCTCTGTGTGTTAAACATGACAATGCAGTGAAAAGCCAGCTGATAAGCACCATATTTTTTGTGTCTGGCATATGCACACTTCTTCAAACAACAGTAGGAACAAGGTAATTATACCAGACAACAAGAATGGTTATGATATATATGAAGTATATACAGTAGACCTCCAACAAAACTGCAGTACATGTTGGTGGTCTCTTGATAATACACTTGATCTGCCAACCCTTCCACTTGTCCTCTACATGCAAGTCTGTATGTGGAAACTTGTTAATGGAGGGTGTGACTATTACTCAAACAGCACTTTCACTAAGAGAAAAGGGTATTTTAAGGCATTTCCAAGGAAAATCCAATCCCAAACTGTAACTTGTGGGGGTGCAAGAATCTAAAAATATGAAAAGGTTTATTGCTATCCCTGGGGGGGGGGGGGATTGCTAGTTGACTGGGTGCGTCTACTTCTGGAGGTGATGACCCACTAGATTAGTACCTGAATTCGCCAACACATTTGGGGTTTGCAAATGTTTTAATGGCCAAATATGCCCTACAAAACGTTAAAAATAACCAACAGACAGACAACATTTCTCTGTAATATATTACAATTAAGTGTTACTAAACCCACAACAGTAAAATCTATTTTTATATGCAGTAAAACATGCTTGTTATACTCACTGTGAAACCAAAGGGGTTAATCCTCTGCATTGTAATAAAAGGCTGTTTGTTGCCGTCTTCTCTGACCCGCCCCTTCTTTTACTGTCCCAAAATGTATCTGCTGATAGTACAGAGCCGTGGGGGCACTCTGCACATGCTCAGTTTGGTGTGAATTGCTAGAGGGTTTTTTTCTTTTTGGGAAGGTGAGTGTGATCAGAACAGGGCCAATCAGCACTGTCCAAACCAAGGGCCAGGGGTCATGCAGCCCCATAGGACGGTCAGAGGAGAATGAAAACACTTTGTGCAAGCTCTAACCAGACACTGATAGAAGTCACAAGACTTCTATATGCTGTTGATGGAAAAAGGTATTTAGCAGTTTATATTAAATAAAATAATTACATTTCCATGTTTACAGTTTGTGTACTGTGGGAGAACAGATATAGTAAATGCAGGGTCCTGGGTTTAGTAACACTTTAAACACAGAAATATAATGAACACAACTCTATAAATAAACATAACTGTTAAGAGAGATAACGCTGCTGATGGTCTTAGCTAATGTCAAGGGTAGGGATGAGCTCCGCGTTCGAGTCGAACATACGTTCGACTCGAACATCGTGTGTTCGATCGTTCGACGAAGATCAAACGTTTTGGGTCGTTCGCGCCAAATTCGAGTGACGCGAACGGCCCAAAATCCCGGCGCTGTGATTGGCCAAGCATGCACTGTGACCCCGCATGCTTGGCCAATCACAGCGCCGGCAGCGAGGAGAGCCATAATTGGCTACAGGCAGGATGCCTGTGGCCAATAATAGCTCGGGGGTTTAGTACACGCCCCACACTATAAAAGGCTGCCAGCGCAGCGGCCTTGTGTAGTGTGTTCCGGCGTGCAGGGAGAGAGAAGGATAGGCAGGGACAGTGTTAGTGAAATTGTGTGTAGGGAGAGAGAAGGATAGGTAGGGACAGTGTCAGTGTGATATTCTGCTAAACCTTGTGTGTAGGGAGAGAGAAGGATAGGTAGGGACAGTGTCAGTGAATTCTGCTAAACCTTGTGTGTAGGGAGAGAGAAGGATAGGCAAGGACAGTGTCAGTGATATTTTTGCTAAGCCTCCTGCACAGTATACACCTGAAGCTAGCCCTTATTGCTGTGTTTTCCGTGTGTGTCACACTAACAGGCATCTGCAGCACTTACAGCAGGCGTAGTGTGCTTCCTGCAAAATATACACCTGAAGCTAGCCCTTATTGCTGTGATTTCCTGTTTGAGTAACACAGGCAGGCATCTGCAGCACTTACAGCGGGCGTATTGTGCTTCTTGCAAAATATACACCTGAAGCTAGCCCTTATTGCTGTGATTTCCTGTTGAGTAACACAGGCAGGCATCTGCAGCACTTACAGCGGGCGTATTGTGCTTCTTGCAAAATATACACCTGAAGCTAGCCCTTATTGCTGTGATTTCCTGTTGAGTAACACAGACAGGCACCTGCAGCACTTACAGCAGGCGTAGTGTGCCTCCTGCACATTATACACCTGAAGCTACCCCTTATTGCTCGTAGTTTTTTTCTTTTGTATTACACTAACAGGCATCTGCAGCACTTACAGCAGGCGTATTGTGCTTCTTGCAAAATATACACCTGAAGCTAGCCCTTATTGCTGTGAGTTCCTGTTTGAGTAACACAGGCAGGCATCTGCAGCACTTACAGCAGGCGTATTGTGCTTCTTGCAAAATATACACCTGAAGCTAGCCCTTATTGCTGTGATTTCCTGTTTGAGTAACACAGGCAGGCATCTGCAGCACTTACAGTGGGCGTATTGTGCTTCTTGCAAAATATACACCTGAAGCTAGCCCTTATTGCTGTGATTTCCTGTTGAGTAACACAGGCAGGCATCTGCAGCACTTACAGCGGGCGTATTGTGCTTCTTGCAAAATATACACCTGAAGCTAGCCCTTATTGCTGTGATTTCCTGTTGAGTAACACAGGCAGGCATCTGCAGCACTTACAGCAGGCGTAGTGTGCCTCCTGCACATTATACACCTGAAGCTACCCCTTATTGCTCGTAGTTTTTTTTCTTTTGTGTTACACTAACAGGCATCTGCAGCACTTACAGCAGGCGTATTGTGCTTCTTGCAAAATATACACCTGAAGCTAGCCCTTATTGCTGTGATTTCCTGTTTGAGTAACACAGGCAGGCATCTGTATCACTTACAGCAGGCGTATTGTGCTTCTTGCAAAATATACACCTGAAGCTAGCCCTTATTGCTGTGATTTCCTGTGGAGTAACACAGGCAGGCATCTGCAGCACTTACAGCGGGCGTAGTGTGCCTCCTGCACATTATACACCCGAAGCTACCCCTTATTGCTGGTTTTCCCATCTCCCTGCAGGCCTTTAGAATGTCTGGAAGGCAAACAAGGAGAGGCAGACAGTCAGGAGCCAATAAAAGAGGGCAAGCAGGCTCTGTTTCTAGAGACAACAGTGCTGGTCGTGGACGCGGTGCATCGTCATCAGCACGTGGCCATGGGACACGCTTGTCCTTATTTTCGGCAGCTGGACGTGTTGCGCTGCATCATGCCGAAGACTTGGTAGAGTGGATGACCAAGCCCTCCTCATCCTCCTCATCCTCTCTCACCCAGGCTCAGGGTACTGGCAAAGCAGCTGCCAAAGCGTCCTCTTCCCTCGTATCTATGTCATCATTAGTCACTCCTTCCCTAGACCCACCATGTCCTCCTGAGGAGTCCCCCGAACTGTTTGAGCACAGTGTTGGGTACATGCTCCAGGAGGATGCCCAGCGTTTTGAAGGGTCTGATGATGAAACCCAGCTAGAGGAAGGCAGTAGCGTGAGAGCAGAGAGAGGGGATGCTCAAGAAGGACAGAAATCTGGCAGTCATGTTCCAGTAGCTGCAGCATACTGCCAGATTGGCTCCAGTGATGAGGAGGGAGGGGATGATGAGGTCACTGACTCCACGTGGGTGCCTGATAGGAGAGTGGAGGAGGAGGAGGATTAAGAGGAGGCACATCTCCAACGAGGCAGGATGCCCTCGTGGGGCCAGCGTAAGGGCAGCACAACGACTGAATCACACCGCAGTGCTCCGCCTGTGCAGGGCGCTGCCTCTGCCCGTTATTCCAAAAGTTCTTTGGTGTGGGCCTTTTTTTTGTCGAGTGCATCAGATCGCACCGCTGCTGTTTGCAACATATGTCTCAAGCGTATCTCGCGTGGCCAAAACATCAGCCGCTTGGGCACCACATGCTTGACCAGACATATGTTGACCTGCCATGCAGCTCGTTGGCAAGCCTATCTTAAAGACCCACACCAAAGAACAAAGCGGACCTCTCCTTGCTCCGCATCAGCTGGGATCTCCAACTCCACTATACCTTCAGTCCTCTCTGAAACCTGCTCTGAGAGGAATGAAGGTGTAGAATTAGGTGTGTAACAGCCAAGTACTTGCGGGCACTCTGCTAGCAGTACAACGACGTCCGATTCTAGCAGGCAAATTTCCCTGCCCCAGCTGCTGGACCGTCGAAAGAAGTTCACTCCCAGCCATCCACATGCCCAGCGGCGGTTGAATGCTAGCTTGGCTAAATTGCTAGCACTTCAACTGCTACATTTTCAGTTGGTAGACTTGGCCCCCTTCCGTGAGTTTGTGCAATGTGCGGTTCCTCAGTGGCAGGTTCCCAAACGCCACTTTTTCTCACGGAAGGCGATTCCGGCTCTCTACCGGCATGTGGAAGGCAATGTCCATGCCTCTCTGGACAGGGCGGTCAGCGGTAAGGTGCATATTACCCCTGACTCATGGTCCAGCAGGCATGGACAGGGACGTTACTTTTCTTTCACGGCCCATTGGGTCACTCTTTTGGCAGCTGGGAAGGATGCAGGACAAGGTGCAGTAGTGTTGGAGGTTGTTCCGCCGCCACCCCTCCAAAATGCTACTACTGGTTGTGACACACCTCTCTCCTCCACCCCCTCCTCTTCTTCTTCCTCCATGGCCTCTTCCTGTGCTTTGTCCTCGGAACCAGCGGTGCTCTGTAGGCATTCAAGGGGCTACACAAGTACACAGGCAAAAAGTTGCCATGCAGTGCTTGCGCTGGTGTGTTTGGGGGACAGGAGCCACACTGGGGCAGAGGTTCTGTCAGCTCTGCAGGGGCAGGCCGAGAGGTGGTTGACGCCACGCCAGCTTAAGCCAGGAATGGTGGTTTGCGACAATGGCACCAACCTCCTCTCCACCCTCCGACAAGGACAACTGACCCATGTGCCCTGTGTGGCTCACGTCCTTAACCTGGTGGTGCAGCGGTTCTTGGGCAGGTACCCGGGCTTACAGGATGTCCTGAGGCAGGCCAGGAAAGTCTGTGTGCATTTCCGCAGATCATATAATGCCAGTGCTCGGCTGGCTGAGCTGCAAAAGGAGTTGAACCTGCCCAAGAACCGCCTTATATGTGACATGCCCACCAGGTGGAACTCAACGTTGGCCATGCTGCAGTGGCTGCACACGCAGCAGAGGGCCATTAATGAGTACCTGTGCGACTACGGCACCAGGACAGGGTCAGGGGAGCTTGGTTTTTTTTCACCACGCCAGTGGGGCATGATCAGGGATGCATGCACTGTCCTGGCACCATTTGAGGAGGCCATGAGGATGGTGAGCAGTGACAGTGCATGCATCAGTGACACTGTACCTCTTGTCCACCTGTTGGAACATACGCTGCGTGGAATAATGGACAGGGCACTTGAGGCAGAACAGAGGCAGGAAGAGGAGGACTTCCTTGCCTCTCAAGGCCCCCTTTACCCAGACAGTATTCCTTCTGTCCCACCCATCGCACAGGAAGAGGAGGAGGAGGAGGATTGTGTCAGCATGGAGGTGGAGCCTGGCACTCAGCATCATCAGCAGCAGTCTTTTAGGGATGATTTACAGTCCCAAGAAACCCGTGGACTTGTACGTGGCTGGGAGGAGGTGGCTGCGGATCATGTCGTCCTTAGTGACCCAGAGGACCCTGGACCGAATGCCTCAGCTTACCTACGCTGCATGGCCTCCCTGATCCTGCAAAGTCTGCGGAAGGATCCTCGTATTCTTCAGATCAAGGAGAGGGACCATTACTGGCTGGCCACTCTCCTTGATCCACGGTACAAGGGTAAGGTTGCGGACCTTATTTTACCGTCGCAGAGGGAGCAGAGGATGAGACAACTCCGGGAGGCCTTGCAGAAAGGTCTGTGCAACGCGTTCCCAGAGACTGGGAGGTTACAAACTCCTAGTCCTGGACAATGAGTTGCTGAGGCTTCGGTCAGTCAAAGAAGGAGCGGTGGGGAAGGTGGCCATCTGACCGATGCGTTCAGACAATTCTTTAGTCCGTAGCCCCAAGGTATGATCGGTTCCAGCAACCATCGCCAGCGTCTGATATACATGGTGCAGGAATACCTAGGGGAAAGGTCAGACTTGGACACCTTCCCCACCGAAAATCCTCTGGCTTACTGGGTCTTGAGGATGGATCACTGGCCAGAGCTTGCACAGTATGCAATTTAGCTACTGGCCTGTCCTGCATCCAGCGTTCTTTCAGAACGCACATTCAGTGCTGCTGGAGGATTTGTCACGGATCACAGGGTGCGCCTGTCCACCGACTCGGTTGATCGACTGACCTTCATAAAGATGAACCAGTCTTGGATCACCACCAGCTACCAAGCACCTGAAGCTGATATAACAGAATAATTTATTTTCAAATGTCACATCCCTTCAAGACTGATGCTGATGCTGAGTGACTGTCCTGTTATGTTGACTGACTATCCTCCTCCTCCTCAATGATCCGATTCCTGATGATAGCTTGGAAGAACATTTTTGTTTCTGGGTGCCGCCACCAGTGGCTAAGGCCCAATTTTTCTGCCCCTGTTCAACAGGGGCGTGTAATTACAATTTTTGATGCAATACTTTGCAACAGGGCTCATTGCTGTGCTCCAAGTACAGTATCTGTGAGGGGTTGCAGTGTTGTGGCACCAGTGCCTAAGGCCCAATTTTTATGCCCCTGTTCAACAGGGGCATGTAATTACAATTCTTGATCTAATAATTCACAGCAGGACCCATTCCTGCGCCCACCAAGAGTAACTGTGAGGCCTTACAGTGTTGTGGCAACACCACCACCACCACCACCACCATAGGCCCAATTTTTCAGCCCCTGTTCAACAGGGGCATGCAATTACAATTCTTGATCTAATAATTCACAGCAGGGCCCATTCATGCGCCCACCAAGAGTAACTGTGAGGGCTTACAGTGTTGTGGCACCAGCACCACCACCAAAGGCCCAATTTTTCCTACCACTGTTCAACAATGGCATGTAAATACAATTCCTGATATAATAGTTCACAGCAGGGTGTTCCAGCGCCCACCAAGAGTAACTGTGAGGGCTTACAGTGTTCTGGCAACACCGACACCTAAGGGGCAAATTTCTGCAGAGTATATACGGCAGGCCCCTACTTTCAAACATCCAACTTAGAAACGACTCCTACTTGCAAACGGAAGGAGACAACAGGAAGTGAGAGGAAATCTACCCCTAGGAAGGGAAATTCTCTCCTGTAAGAGTTAATATGGGAAAAAGGTGTCTCCTCTCTACTGATGCTTTATCACCAATCCTTGTTTCAATAAAAAACCCACTTTTCAAAAACAGTTGTCATTGGGACGGAAAGTGAGGTGAAATGTTCTGAACAGGGGCACAGACAGCAAAACAAATGTTACAGGGGTGATAACCCTTCCCAATGTTTTCCAAAAAGCTTAAAAAAAGATTTTTTTGGCTGGAGCTACACTTAAACAATGTATCTGTTCAAAATTACAAACATATTCTACTTAAGAACAAACCTACAGTCGCTGTCTTGTTTGCACCGTCTGTATACTGCTGTTCAGAGTATATAGGGCCTTTTTTATTTTGTGTGCGGGGTTCCCCTTAATATCCATACAAGACCCAAAGGGGCTGGTAATGGGCTGGGGTGGGGGGGGGGGGGGTGATGGGGTAGCTATGTCATTTTTCTTAAAGATTTTCATCCATATTACTGGGACCAGACATTACATTAAAGCCGCAAGCAGTTTTAAATGGCTTTTTTTTCCTTTAGAAAATTTAAATTTGTGCAGGGACAGTTCTAAACATGGGAAACACGTGGCACTTCACAGGCATACTTTAGACACCCCCCAGGTACGATATTTAAAGGAATATTTGACTTTTTTTTCACTTTATGCATCATTAAAATGACTGCTCCCGAAAAACGTCCGTTTTTAAATCTTCGTTTTGCATTGATACATGTCCCCTGGTGCAGAACCCGGGTTCCCAAACCCTTTTTAGGACAATAGCATGCATATTCGTCGTTATAATTAGCACTTTAGATTTCGAACGTTCGCATCCATTGTATTTAATAGGGTTCTAACGTTCGTGCGAACTTTCGGTCCGTTCGCGGGTTCTGGTGCGAACCGAACCCGGGGGTGTTCGGCTCATCCCTAGTCAAGGGGTCCCTCTCTAAACCACTGACCAGTGCACTGTAAGAATGATCTTTTCTGAACTGTTGCCCTGAAAATCCTAGGTCAAATCTCCTAGGACAGATTGGTCTTGACTCTTTGCTCTCTAGGTTCAGGTGAACTATTGTCCAAGGATTCTTTTTATCCCCTGTGACAGGGTCGGGGGTTCTACTCCCCTGCAACCACTGTCACATTTTATATTGGCCCCACTGGAGTTTCCCCTGTGTCAGTCATGCCCCACATCTCTCCAGTTTTAACAGATTACAGGGCCCATCGACTGCTCAGCAGGAGGCTGCTCTCTTCTGTCAATGCTGCCTGACTTGTACTCTCCGGATTGCTGGTTGCCATTCTCTTGGGCATTTCTGGAATAGCAGATCTCTGGAATGTCTATGATATAGCAGGTGACAGGAACAGCAGATTGCGGTCCTTGCAGCCAGCACCGTACAGCAGCCCCTCTCATTTTCTGAGGCAGCCCTGCACACACTGGGATTGATTTACTAAAACTGGAGAATGCATAATTTAGTACAGCTCTGCATAGAAATCAAGCAGCTTCCAGGTTTTAGCCCACGTTCACACTGGGGCTGCGGGAGTGAAGCCTGCGAGTTCAGCTGAACTCGCATGATTTCACTCCCGCTGCCAGTCCCGATTTCAGCTCGATTTCAAAGACATCTGAAACAGACGTCAGTGTAAATCGCGGCTGAAATCGCAAAAAGTAGTACAAAAACTACTTTTTGTAATCGGTGCAGCGCCGCAGATGCGGCGTCGCACCGATTAGGACGGTGCCATTGGCCGCAATTTACGGAAAATTTTGCCGATTTGACATGCGATTTGACATGTCAAATCGCATGTCAAATTGCACCAGGGGGAAACAGGGCTTATTGTGAAAGCTTAGTTGAACTAGCTAAAGTTACAAGCTGATTGGCTACCATGCACAGCTGCATCAGATTTTGCATTTCCCAGTTTTAGTAAATCAGCCCCACTGTCTATCTGCAGGCATCTCCAGCCACCCCTCTTAGTGCAGGGTTTTTTTTTTCTCTCTCTGTCCATTGGGTGGGCCCAAGTCCCAGGCTTTCAGCCAATAGGAGTCCTCTTCAGCGATTTGTCTCCCCCAAAATGGCTGTCACTTAGACATGTGCACTGCCGAAAAATTTCTTTTTTTCGTTTTCTTTTTTTTGCTTTTTTCGGAAATTCGGGAAATTCGGGAAATTCAAAAAATTCTTTTTTTTCGTTTTAGTTTTTTTGCTTTTTCGGAAATTCGGAAAATTCAAAAAATTTGTTTTTTTGTTTTTTTTGCTTTTTTTGGAAATTCCGAATTTCCGAATTACGAATTTTCGAATTCCGAATTTTCGAATTTCCAAAAAAAAAACGAATAAAACGAAAACGAAAAAAAAATATTTTTCAAATTGCCGAAAAAAGCAGAAAAACGAATCCGAATTTCGAAAATCCGAATTCCGAATTTCAGAAATTCGTAAATTCGTAATTTCGGAAATCCGAAAATTCGTAAATTTTAAAATTTGGAAATTCAAAATTTCGGAAATTGAAAAATTCGGAAATTCAGAGATTTCGGAATTAACAAATTTCTCTAAATTCGTGAAAAACTAATTAGAAACTAAACAAATTGCACATGTCTACTGTCACTTCCCCTGTAGTGGGGGTGCTTCGTCATATTAGGTGACCCGTCAGAATGTGTAACGGAAGTGACATTCCATTGCCGCCATCTTGCTACACCCAGCACTCCTCCATAGTAAGGATACACTGAGAAGGGGGAAAGTGGACATCTTGTTACACCCACCGGAGTTTTGCATTTTACACTTATTTTTAACAGTAAAGTGAGTTTATATGGTGAAATACAGTACTTAGAAGTCCATCTGACTGGTTAGATTTTGAATTTTAAAAGCAGCAAACTTCTGTCAGATTAGCAAACCTATGATATGAGCAGGCTTGCTGCTGCTTTTAAAATCTCTGAGGAATGTTTCCAACACCTTCTTGAATCCATGCAACAAAGAATTAAGGCAGTTCTGAAGGCAAAAGGGGGTCCAACATGGTACTAGCAAGGTGTACCTAATAAAGTGGCCGATGAGTGTATGTCACTCCACAAACGATTTAACACTAGCAGGGGTGCTTACAATTATCAGCTTTAATTTATGTAAAACTTTTATCTCAAAAATAAAAAGCCCCCTGTGCTCATTTATCCAGAGTGGAAGGCCAGTTCGCCAGGTGAAAACAGATTTTGCCCCCCCCGTATAACCTAAAATACCTGTCTGGCTTCTGCATGCACAGGCCGAATGTCTCCTGGGGCTTATGGAAGCATACAGCCCAGCTTGGGAGTGAGTCTGCAGGTGCACCCCCAATAGGAAGCAGCCTCCTATGGTGGTGCACCAAGAAGAAGAGGAGCTGAGGGTGCTGGCGGGACACCCTGGAAGAGGAGGTTCAGGGCCGCTTTGTGTAATACCATTGCACAAAGCAAGTTAAGTATAGAATGTTTATTATTTTAATTAAAAAAAAATACGATTTACAATCGCTTTAATACATGGTTATGTTTGCACATGATCTGTTCCAAGAAAAAGGCCGGATATAAATTGTAAAAGAACTGCCTAATCTACTAAATTCAGATTGAATTGTACAGGAATAAAAATTTTATTTTTCTATACTGTTATCTCTGGATTGTAAAATTGTTTTAGCACTTTGTGTGATGTAAAAATTTACAGTCAAACTGTAACAGAATGTGACTGGAAGAAAATATTTCAATATGTGTGGACAGCTTGCATAGTCTATCATTTTAAATTGTATGACATACAGCATTTTTCGATTCGTAAAACTGATTTTTTACTCTATGGTTCGAGGTAAAACATTTAAAATATGGTGTATATGAAACATTCAGAAACGTAATTTTTCACAATAATTTTTGTGCAGTTACCTTGTGATAGATTATGCACACCTGGTATGTAGTAGTGGAGAGCGCAGTTTGTTAACCATCAATGACATCAAGAATCCACTTTGGCCCCAAAGCTGCATGCTGCCATTCTTGATTTAATATAACGTCTCTATACACTGTTATTTCTCCCTGGATGTTATTAGCCATGATATAAGAGTTCAAATTGCATGCAAAATATTGGAGATTTTCGGATCATTTTACAGAGTTTAAAATCCTTGTCTGTAGACATCTTGATTATCATAATATAAGCAGACGCTGGAAAAACAATTGCAAGAGCTTCCAGATTTACAGCAGATGGGATGTGTAAGCTGTATCAAACTGTAACCAGGGCACATTCATTCTGTTCCACATCAGGTCATCATCCTATCCTCCTCCTCCTTTACTCCTCCACCCTCCCCTATAGAACCCAAATCAGAGTCTGACCTTTCCTGGCTGATAACAGAATGAAAGTTTAAAGCTGGTTTGGGAAATAGAAGCAGTTTATACATTTTCCCAAAGAACTGTATCTCACTGTTCCATGATGGAATTGTTGGAAGTGAATTTGCTTGCTGATGTTGACAAAAGAACAAGTACTTTACCTCAAATAGTTGTGTCTTGCTGCTCATCAAAGTCCTTGCAGGTCAGTGACCAAACCATGCTTTTCGTCCTCCAAATACTCCCAAGTTACCCCACTAGCGTGCACTATATAAGTTATATAAAAATGAATATTAATTGTTAGTTAAAATCTTTGACTATTGTATGATATAAAAAGGTAAAGTATAACTAAAGGCAATTTTTTTTTGTTTTGGATAGAGGGGAGATGGTGGATTACAACACCTGTTTTATTGCTGTCTGTGCCCCCCATTAGGGAGAATCATCCTGTTTAAAGTGGTAGTAAACTCCTATCCAAAATACAAAGAATGAAGTGTATTGGATTTTATAGCAATGCGCTAAATATATTGAACGATTCTTTCTTGCATATTCTTTTTTTTTTTTTCTAAGCTCCTTTTCCTTTTTTTTTTTTAAATAGTGTTTATTATTATTATTATTATTTGGGTACTTATATAGCGCCGTCAATTTACGCAGCGCTTTACATATACATTGTACATTCACATCGATCCCTACTCTCAAGGAGCTTACAATCTAAGGTCCCTAACTCACATTCATATACTAGTTCCAATTTAGACAGAAGCCAATTACCTATCAGCATGTCTTTGGAGTGTGGGAGGAAACCGGAGTACCCGGAGGAAACCCACGCAGGCACAGGGAGAACATGCAAACTCCAGGCAGGTAGTGTCATGGTTGGGATTTGAACCAGCGACCCTTTTTACTGCTAGGTGAGAGTGCTACCCACTACACCACTGTGCCACCACTGTGCTGCCCAGAACTTGTATGTGAAGTTTTCACATACAAAACCAAAAGTACACAAAAACCTAAAATAAACCTCAAGCAAAACAAAACAAAAACAAAAACAAAAAAAACAAAAAAAAAACGCAAGATAAATTTGTGCTACCCATGCAGGGGTGCCAGAGCAATAATAATACTAATGGTTCAAGAGGGTGGGCGCGCACTCGTCCCCCCCCCCCCATCCTGACCTCCAGGCTGCATGTTCAAATAAGGGTCTGGTATGGATTTTGGGGGGGGCGGGGGGGCACGCCATTTTTTTTTTTTTTTTGGAGTGGACTGCAGGGGACCCTATGCCATTTTCTTCATTGATTTTTCCTCTATATTGCCGGGAAACGGTAATACAATACAGCCGCAAGAAAGTTTAAATTACATAGTGTGACAGGGGTCACTTTGGGCACAGGGTGAGCAAGAAAATAATGGACATTAAGAATATGTCTTGGATTGCTTTAAAATGGGACAGTGATATTTTTCCACAATATTCCCCAGGATATCTGTAAAGAACTATTTACTGTTTGATTATGAACTCAACAGGTTAACTGAAAAGTGACTCCTTCATGATGTTGGGACACATACTGTTAGATGCTAATGTCACCACATCCAGCCCCCACCTGTGTCTACTAAGATGTCAGATTTGTATTGGGAGACAGTGAGGCTAGCCTAAAGGTCATGTGTCTGAGTCATCACTGTAGTTAATTAGCTCATGTAAATTAGGTCTGGTCAAAGGTGTATTGTCTGAGGAGAATGTAAGAACCTCCTCTCTGTGTATATAAAACTGGGAGTTTGTCATTAAAGATTGTCAGTCCAGTTGGAAACTTCATATAGAGTGTTTGTCTCGTATGTTTGGAAGGATTAATCCTATGGGAAGCGGTCGCCTGACTGTGGAGGATCGGCAGTGGATGTGTGTCCAGAGAGGGAATATCCTAAACGGCGGTAACCCCTTTCATACTTGGGGTGCCGTTACATTGGTTGGCAGCGGTGGGATTTTCCTTCCAGTTACTGGGACACTCCAAACCACCACAGTGAATGACCAGCTATGCAGCCTGCAGGAAAGCCACGCTGAAAGACTTACTTGAGAGCCGTGGAGGGACCGGTGGGACAAAGAACAAGGCCACCTTGATCAGGGAGCTAGCCGAGATGGATCAGAGGGATGGTGATGCAGGACCCCAGTCAGTTGAAGACTTGTTTAAGCAACGAGTTCAACAGCGGTTGGCATTATATGGTGCTAACCCATCAGAGACCGCCATACAGGAAGCCATTAAAGACATCCAGCTGCAGGATGAGCGACAAGAGAGAGAACTGGAGCGACAAGAGAGAGAACTAGAGCGGCAACATGAGCGGAGAATGGCGGAAATATGGCAATCGGAGACAACGCCTAAAGATGCAGCGCCTGTCCGTAAGTTGCCCTTTCGGGCGTTCAAACTATTTAAGGAAGGAGAGGAGGAAATTGAAGCGTTCTTGCAGGACTTTGAGAGACTATGCCAGATACATGAAGTACTGCCCCAAGATTGGGTCGCCTTACTGGCAAGTAATTTAACTGGCAGAGCGGCGGATGCATATCGGGTCCTGGAGGATGAGGACGCTAAAGACTATGACCGGGTAAAAGAAGCTCTGCTAGCCCGATTTGCCATTACACCTGAAGCCAGCCAGATTAAGTTTCGAGAATCCCGGAAACAAACCCACATAACATACGTGGAGTGGGCACATCGCCTGCAGCGAAACCTTAAGGGCTGGTTTCAGGGAAGCCGCGCTCATACCATAGAGGACATCACCCAGCTAGTACTCTTAGAACAGTTCTTTAACCACACCCCTCCGGTATTACGGGAGTGCGAGAAAAGCGACCACGGACTGTACAGCAAGCGGCTACTTTGGCCGATGAATATCTGGACTCTCGAAGGTCAGGCGAAAGCGAGCGCTATCCACTATCTCGGCCCAGTTTACCAGTGTCACGTACCTGATGGTAGTGAGCCCGAATTGCAGGGGACGGCCTCCCTTACGGCCCCCACTCCCGGCCCCCTGGTAAGGTGACAGTTGGCACAGGAGTAAGGAGTGGCACGGGTGCCTGGCAGGATCAACTGTGGTGAGGTGGTGATTCAAACACCCGGAAGCTTCCTTGCAGAATACCGGAACTGGAATGGCTAGCAGGCTGGATTGGAAGTAGCACAGCAGACTGGATCGGTCTCGTAGACTGGATCGGAAGAAGCACAGCAGACAGGATCAGCTAGCAGGCAGGTTCAGCTTAGCAGGCTGGATCTGGGACAGCTCAGCAGACTGGATCGGTCTCGCAGACTGGATCGGAAGAAGCACAGCAGACAGGATCAGCTATCAGGCAGGTTCAGCTTAGCAGGCTGGATCTGAGACAGCTCAGCAGACTGGATTGGTTAAGCAAACTGGATCGGAACCAGGAACAGGGTAGTAAACAGGCCGGGTGGGATATCAGGCGGGCAGCAGAAGTACAGGGTGCAGGCAAAGGGTAGTCACAACAAGCCGGGGTCGGGTGCAGGCAGATAACAGGTTGGTCAAGGTAAGCCGGGTCTTTTAGCACAGATATGGTCTCAGATCAGGGTTTAGCACACAACGCTGTAGAGCAGACAGCAGGGACTGTCTGTAAATGATAGGTTTAAATAGTCTCTCTGGCGCCACCCGCTGGACGCACGCGCGAACGGAGACCAGGAAGTCCGGGGCGCCTGTTTCTGGCAGGATCTCCATGACATTGCCCCCCCCAAGGGGCAGCCTCCGGATGCCCATCCGGGTGAACTTTTCAGGGTGAGACCTTTTAAAAGACTGTACCAGACTCTTAGCGTGGATGTTCCCCTCGGGCTCCCAAGAATTCTCTTTGGGTCCATACCCCTTCCACTTTATCAAAAACTGGTTCTGGTTCCTTCTCCTCCTGTAATCCAGGATAGCCTCTACTTCAAACTCCTCTTCCCCGTCTATAATAACAGGGTCAGGGGTAACAGAGCTTCGGCCAGGAAAGGGATTGGAAATAGATGGTTTCAACAGTGACACATGGAATACTGGGTGGATCTTTAGTGAATCCGGGAGTTCCAGTTCAAAAGCCACTTCATTGATTTTCCTTTTAACCGGAAAAGGTCCTAGGAACTTGGGACCCAATTTCTTTGAAGGGCATGCCATCCTCAAGTTCACTGTAGACAGCCACACCAGGTCACCAGGTACCAGTACCAACTCACCTCGTCTCTTCTTGTCGAAAGTTAATTTGTTGTGTTCCTGGGTCCTGGTCATAGTTTCCTGCAAAAGTTGGTTATTGGTGGAAAAGAAATTTATTTTCTCCTGTACTGCTGGCACCGCACATTCGGGGAGAGAATTGGGTAGGAATGAAGGGTGAAAACCAAAGTTGGCAAAGAACGGGGTCTGCTTGGTGGCGGAGTGGATGGAGTTGTTGTAGGCGAATTCGGCCAAAGGAAGCAGGGAAATCCAGTTATCTTGTGTAAAAGAGGAGAAGCAGCGCAGGTACTGCTCCAGAGTTTGGTTAGTCCTCTCAGTCTGTCCATTGGTCTGGGGGTGATAGGCGGAAGAGAATGACAGTTCTATATCCAAGGCCTTACAGAGGGACCTCCAGAAGTGGGAGGTGAACTGTACCCCTCGATCTGAAACAATGTTGGCTGGTACCCCGTGGAGTCTGACGATTTCCTTGATAAATGCCTGTGCTGTTTCAGGGGCAGAGGGAGTGCCTTTCATAGGAATAAAGTGTGCCATTTTGGACAGACGATCGACTATCACAAAGATAGTGGTATGATCTTCTGCTGGAGGTAACTCGACAATGAAGTCTATGGATAACATCCTCCATGGTCTGTCTGGAACAGGCAATGGTCTTAATAAGCCCCAGGCCTTGGTTCTATGAGTCTTGTTCCTGATGCAGGTAGTGCAGGACTCCACAAATTCTTTACAATCTTCCCGTAATTGAGGCCACCAAAAGGTACGCTGTACCAAGTCGGTGGTCTTCGCTATGCCAAAGTGCCCGGCTAATGCATGGTCGTGGCAGAGTTCCAGGACAGATACTCGTAGATCCTCGGGGATATAGATCTTGTCCTTATGCCAGAGCAACCCATCCTTAACCTGCAGTTCCAATTCAGGAGAGGGCAACTGCCCTGCGGAGGCTTGTTTAAGTCTGGAGAGCAGGTTTTCCTGAAGCAAGCGGAAATTCCCAGGGGCAAGGATGGTATCCGGAAACGAAACTTCTTTGGGTTTGTGAAACATCCGAGACAAGGCGTCAGGCTTAGTGTTCTTGGAGCCTGGACGATACGTGACATGGAACGAAAACCTGGAGAAAAAGAGCGCCCATCTGGCTTGTCGTGGTTTCAGTCTTTTTGCGGATCTCAGATATTCCAGGTTCTTATGGTCAGTAAATATCAGAATTGGATGGGCAGCTCCCTCCAGCAGATAGCGCCATTCTTCTAGCGCAGACTTAATCGCCAGCAACTCCCGATCCCCCACATCGTAGTTCCTCTCTGCTGTTGACAACTTGCGTGAGAAGAAGGCCACTGGGTGAAGCAGGGCCTTGGTTCCTTGTCTCTGGGACAATATTGCCCCTACAGCGATTTTGGATGCGTCTACCTCGAGGACGAATGGCAAGGAGGAATCCGGATGCTTCAAGACGGAGGCAGAGGTAAAAAGTCTCTTAAGGGCCTCAAAGGCCTTTTGGGCCTCGGAGGACCAATGGAAGCGGTTCCCCTGTTGGGTTAATTGAGTGATTGGTGCAATGATGGCCGAGAATCCTCTGATGAACTTGCGGTAAAAATTGGCAAAACCGACAAAACGTTGGATTCCCTTCTTGTCTGTAGGGACTGGCCAGTCTAGGATTGCAGCAATCTTCTGGGGGTCCATCTCGATGCCTTCACTGGAGATGATTAATCCCAAGAATGGTATACTTCCCTGCTCGAACGCACATTTTTCGGCTTTTGCATATAGGCCATGTTGTCGAAGCCGGGCTAACACACTCTTGACATGCCTGCGATGGGATTCGAGGGAGGAAGAGAAAATTAATATGTCGTCAAGATAGACGATAACAAATAAGTCCAGAAAGTCCCGAAGGGCATCATTAATGAAGTATTGAAACGTGGCGGGGGCATTGCACAACCCGAAAGGCATCACCAAATACTCGAAGTGCCCAAATCGAGTACGGAAAGCAGTCTTCCACTCATCTCCGTCCCTGATGCGGACCAAATTATAGGCTCCACGGAGATCAAGCTTGGTGAAGACATTGGCAGCCCCCAGTCTCTGGAATAACTCTGGCATCAAAGGAAGGGGATAACGGTTCTTCACCGTAATTTTATTTAATTCGCGGTAATCCACGCAAGGACGAAGGGTATGGTCCTTTTTCTCAACGAAAAAGATGCCCGCGCCTGCTGGAGACGTGGATGGGCGAATAAACCCCTTCTTCAGGTTCTCGTCAACGTATTCCCTTAGTGCCCCCTGTTCAACCTCTGTCAACGGAAAAATCCTTCCAAATGGGATTTCAGCCCCAGGTAATAGTTCAATGGGGCAGTCGTAGGCTCGATGGGGTGGTAGAACCTCCGCCCGTTGTTTACTGAATACATCCAGGTACTCATGATAGACTTCTGGAATAGACTGACGTAATTCAGCTTCTGAATCCAGGCAGAGCAGGTTAGACGGCCCATGAGGGGTGTGAGAGCCACAGAACTGCTGGCAGTAAGGTGACGAAAAGGTGACTTCCCCTGTGGCCCAGTTGATGGCAGGGTTGTGAGCTTGCAGCCAGGGCATACCGAGGATCACAGGGAATAATGGAGAAGAGATGATGTCCATACGTAACAGTTCGTGGTGGGAGCTGGAAATGACAGCAGGAATAGGAGCAGTCTCTAGAACTACAGGGCCGGATTTAATAGCAGACCCATCAGCCAGGTGAACAGAGAGTCCATGGGTCTTGGGAAGGAGAGGAATCCGATGTTTAGCAGCGAATGAAGAGTCCATGAAACAACTGCAGGCCCCAGAATCAATAATGGCGGGGTTGGTAGGGTCTTTCCTGAAAGCTGCAATGAGACTGAAAGGGCCAGATGAGATGCAGTCTTGGCTATAGGACCCGTGTATTCAGGAATCATAGAGAGACATTTACGGAGCTTCAGAGGGCAGTTCCTAACGTAATGTCCAGGCTCTCCGCAATACAGACACAGATTGTTCATCCGACGACGTTGTCGCTCCTCCGGGGTAAGGGAAGGACGAAGAACCCCAAGCTGCATGGGCTCAGGAGCGTTGGGTGCGGAAGCTGGTGATGCAGCAGGTACTGGGTGCAGGTGACTTGGAGCCCTTGGGAGCATCCAGGTTGGGTGAGAGAACCCTGTAGCTCTCTCAGCTCTTCGCTCTCTTAGGCGTTGATCGATCTGTATGGTTAAATCGATCAACGCATTCAAGGTCTGTGGCACCCCAACTCTAGCCAGCTCATCTTTTAGAGAATCAGAGAGTCCCATGCGGAACTGGTGATGGAGAGCGGCATCGTTCCAGTCCGTATCTGCGCTCCACCGCCTAAACTCGGCCACGTAGTCCTCTGCTACCCTGCGTCCCTGCTGAAGGGTACGCAAAGCCGCTTCTGCAGTTGCTGAAAGCTGGGGATCCTCGTATAGCTGAGCCATAGCGTCAAAGAAGGAGGGAAGGTTGGTCAGAACTATGTCCTTTCGTTCCAGGAGACGGTGGGCCCAGGCTTGGGGGTCCCTGGTAAGCAGGGAAACCACAAAGCCCACTTTAGTGATTTCCAGAGCGAAGGTTCATGGCTGGAGGGTGAAGTATAGTTCGCAGGAGTTGCGAAAAGCCCTAAAGCTACTTCAATTTCCGGAAAATCTTTCGGGTGCAGGGACCCTAGGTTCTGGAGGAAGCATTACTATTGTTTGGGTTGGTTCAGTCCCAGCGTAAGAGGTGGAAGCATGGGTAAGTCCTTTGGTTCCGGTAGGGTTGGGAAGAACCAGTAACCGTTCTTCCAGCCGGGTGTAGTTTTGTTGAAGGTCCTTGACTGCTTCGGTTAGATCTGCCAGATGCTGACACATATCTTCCATAGGGGAGGCTCCCTGCTCAGGCTCAGGCATGGCTGTCTGCTACTGTCACGTACCTGATGGTAGTGAGCCCGAATTGCAGGGGACGGCCTCCCTTACAGCCCCCACTCCCGGCCCCCTGGTAAGGTGACAGTTGGCACAGGAGTAAGGAGTGGCACGGGTGCCTGGCAGGATCAACTGTGGTGAGGTGGTGATTCAAACACCCGGAAGCTTCCTTGCAGAATACCGGAACTGGAACGGCTAGCAGGCTGGATTGGAAGTAGCACAGCAGACTGGATCGGTCTCGTAGACTGGATCGGAAGAAGCACAGCAGACAGGATCAGCTAGCAGGCAGGTTCAGCTTAGCAGGCTGGATCTGGGACAGCTCAGCAGACTGGATCGGTCTCGCAGACTGGATCGGAAGAAGCACAGCAGACAAGATCAGCTAGCAGGCAGGTTCAGCTTAGCAGGCTGGATCTGAGACAGCTCAGCAGACTGGATCGGTTAAGCAAACTGGATCGGAACCAGGAACAGGGTAGTAAACAGGCCGGGTTGGATATCAGGCGGGCGGCAGAAGTACAGGGTGCAGGCAAAGGGTAGTCACAACAAGCCGGGGTCGGGTGCAGGCAGATAACAGGTTGGTCAAGGTAAGCCGGGTCTTTTAGCACAGGTATGGTCTCAGATCAGGGTTTAGCACACAACGCTGTAGAGCAGACAGCAGGGACTGTCTGTAAATGATAGGTTTAAATAGTCTCTCTGGCGCCACCCGCTGGACGCACGCGCGTACGGAGACCAGGAAGTCCGGGGCGCCTGTTTCTGGCAGGATCTCCATGACAACCAGCCTCTAACCCAACTTCAGCACCACCTCCAGCGGCCACTTATCCTCAGCAGCGCAGGTTCAACTCCCAGGACTACTCACAACCCATCAGGTGTTTCGGATGTAAACAGCTAGGGCACAAAAAGCCAGACTGTCCGTTGAATCCAGCCATACAGTCCCAGTCATGGAGACAGCCAGCACATCCATGCCTGCGGCCCACTGCGTTGAGGAGGAAGAACATTGGGGCGTCCTGCAAGAGGCTGATCCAATACAAGCAGCGAATCGGGACAACAGGCAACAACACAGGCAGACTGCCTGGGTCAATGGAAAGGTAGACAATGGCCTACGTGATACTGGTGCCACCATGACCCTACTACAGAAGAACCTCATCCCAGAGAGCCAACACACCAGAGACACTGTAGCCGTAAGAGTAGCGGGAGGTACCATCTTCCGGCTACCCGTTGCCCATGTTCACCTGGATTGGGGGGTTGGTTCGGGACACATGAATGTGGGGGTGATGAAGGATTTGCCAGCAGATGTACTACTGGGGAATTATTTGGCCCCCCTCGTTTCTGCTTACGCCGCGATGGGCCCCGCTGAAGCCAACCCAGTGACTACCTGTGCCCAGACCCATGCTGCTGGAACCGGCCTGCTTACGGCTGAGAACTGGGTAAAACTATCTTCCCCGACATGTACCTTAGATCAGGGAAAATATCACAGTCTAGAATTGGAATGTGACGAGTTGGCCAGGGAGAAATCGGAGATGCAACGACACTACGTCATGTATTATGAAATGTCCCATGGCTTGAACATTGAAATGCACAAACAGGCTGAAATTGTCAAAAGGTTAAATGGGATTTGCGCCCAGGTTTTGCCTTACCTTTCCCAAGAGCATCAGCAACAAGTTTTGGGAGCCATTGAGAGAGCAAAGCAAGTGACTGTTCCAGAACTGAATTCCATTATTCGCCCTGCAACCTTACAACGTCACCATCAGCTACTGACCCGGTAAGCAAAACGGTCATGCTGATGGGTTGTCCAGGCATTAGAGGAATGGAACATGAGAAGGGGCGGGTCTATACATGTATTACAAAGTGAGAGAAGTTCCCCATCGGGTCCGCCCCCTCGGTATGTCGGACCCCGCCTACGTCATTGGCCTGAGCGGGAAACTTCCTTCACTGTGTAAATTGAAATTACACAGTGAAGGAAGTTCCCCGCTCAGGCCAATGATGTAGGCGGGGTCGGACATACCGAGGGGGCGGACCTGATGGGGAACTTCATTCGCTTTGTAATACATGTATAGACCCGCCCCTTCTCATGTTCCGCATCTGGTACGCTGAGTGGACCTGATGGGAAACTTTAGAAGGGGCGGGTCTATACATTTAAAACACAGCAAAGGAAGTTCCCCATCAGGTCCGCACAGGCACAACCAATGACGGACAGCGCTGGACATCGGGATCGCCGCGGGACACTGAATTTCATCGCTGAAATGTTTTTATTTTTTTATTATTTTTTTATTTTTTAATAAAGGACTTTTCCAAAGTGTGTGTGTTTTTATTTACATTTTTTGACACTTTCTTCGTGAAATGGGAGGGGTACAATGTACCCCTTACCAATTCACATGGGGGGGGGGCGGAATCTGGGGGTCCCCTTTGTTAAAGGGGTATTCCAGATTCCGATAAGCCCCCCGCCCGCAGACCCCCACAACCACCGGGCAAGGGTTGTGGGGATGAGGCCCTTGTCCCCATCAACATGGGGACATCCTCCCCATGTTGAGGGCATGTGGCCTGGTACGGTTCAGGAGGGAGGGGGGCCGCTCTCTCGTCCCCCCCTCTTCCCCTGCGGCCGGCCAGGTTGCATGCTCGGATAAGGGTCTGGTATGGATTTTTGGGGGGACTCCACGCCATTTTTTTTTTTACATTTGGGGTGGAGTTCCCCTTAAAATGCATGCCAGATCTCAAGGGCCTGGTATGGATATTTAGGGGGAACCCCACGCCATTTTTTTTTAATTTGCGGGGGGGTTCCCCTTAATATCCATTCCAGACCTAAAGGGCCTGGTAATTGAATTTGGGGAAACCCCCACGTTTTATTTTATTTTTTTATCAATGACTTTTCTATGTATTGATAAAAGCCGACAATTCATTAATAGCCGCGAGTGAGTTTTAAATGACTTTTTTTCCTTAAAAAATTACACTTTGTGCAGGGACAGTTCTAAGCACGGGAAACATGCGCCACTTTACATGCATATCATACACACCCCCCAGGTACGAAATTTAAAGGAATATTTCACTTTTATTTTTTCATTTTAAGCATTATTAAAATCACTGCTCCTAAAAAAACGGCCGTTTTTAAAACTTTTTTTTGCATTGATACATGTCCCCTGGGGCAGGACCCAGGTCCCCAAACACTTTTTAGGACAATAACTTGCATATAAGCCTTTATAATTAGCACTTTAGATTTCTCCCATAGACTTTTCGAATTTGTCGCGAACACCCCAAATTGTTTGTTGTTCGGCGAACAGGCAATGTTCGAGTCGAACATGAGTTTGACTCAAACTCGAAGCTCATCCCTAATAGAGGCCTATCCAGGAGCAAGAGAAGCAGCATAAGGTTGGGACTGCAGGGTTGGGGTCCAACCTAGTTGTGAAGGTTCAGCCAGACGGGGAAGCAGTTGTGGTCGGAGGTAGAAGGAAATTAGTCCACCTTGTTACCGGAGACTACAGTGAATAGGCTGGAGCCAGTAACAGAGCAGTTGTCTCACCAGCTGGGGACAAAGAAGAAGTGGGAAAGCTTCAGCAGGTGTCAAGGAAGGGAACCCAGCAGAACAGCAGGGTGACGCTTGAGGAGCATTGAGTGCCAAGCCAGGGACCCAGCCGGACAACAGGGGTGACGCTTGAGGAGCATCGAGTACCAAGCTGGGGACTCAATAGGATAGCAGGGGTGACGTTTGAGAAGTATACAGCGTGTTAGCTGTGGAAGAGCTCAGGAGATTCAGTGGCGATTGGATCTGGTGGTCTAGCGAGAGACTGGGAGCTCAGTAAGTAAAAAATCTACAATGAGTGACTGTAATGTAAGAGAACAACTATTCTGTGTTGCCAATAGGTAAGTACAACTATTGTTAGTGACTGTTACAAGACTTGTTGCCATAGGAGACAGCGGTCCTACCTATACAGAAGTGTTATCTGGCTGGAGACCTTCCACTGTATAGCTGTCTACCTATAGAAGTCTCAGAGTCTGCCAATTATCATTGCATCTACTTAAGGGTGTCCTGGCCTTAACCCTCTCTCCCACAGTTCTGTTAAGAGACAATACATCTCTTTTGCATCAAAAAAGTGTCTGGCGCCCATCACTCCATCTTGCATCACACCCACCATGCCTTGTAACCCACTCTACAAGGACGGATGTCAGCTATCCCTGATTCTGGAGGTCACCATTAGGTCTTTGGAGGTCCGGGACCTTGCTACACTTACATTTGGTCTCCTGCAAAAGCTAGGTAAGGTTGAAGGAAAGGTAATCAGAGGCCCTATGAGATACCTGGACTACCACATATTTGAAGTCTTCAACCCTTTGGAGCGGCAGGTTTGATGGGGCCAAACTGTGGGCCTCTGGGTTAATGAGAAATAGTAGGGAATTGGTCCAGTTCAGTCTTAGACCCATGACCTCAGAGTAAGTATTTAGGCATTGTAATGCACCTTGGAGGGAGGGACCTGCATCATGGAGGAATAATAGAAGGTCATCCGCAAATAGGATGACCCTTTCCTCCAGTCAGCCAATACGTAACCCTTTAATTTCCGAGAAAGTGTGAAGTGCTTCCACCACCAGATAAATTGCTATGGCAAATAGGGCTGGAGAGAGAAGGCACCCCTGGCGGGTTCCTCTTTAAAGCCAAAAGGGGACCAAAAAACCCCCACCCAACCATACTGAAGCTGTAGGGATGTTATAAAGGACTTGTAACCATTTGATAAATACAAAAGGGAAACCCATACATCTAAGAACCTCCCACAGGAAAGGCCACTCAACAGTATCAAAAGCCTTCTCGATGTCCAGAAAGGCCACTACCCTGGAGCCTGTGGTCAAATGCTGTGTGTGGATGTTAGTAAATAAGTGATGAAGGTTAATGTCGGTGGCTTTGTGATCTATAAAACCTTTTTGGTCTAGGTCTATTATGGTTGATAGCATTTTTTGCAGCCTCAGAGTTAAGAGTTTGGTCAAAAGTTTGAAATCATTGTTCAATAAAACAGTTGGCCTGTAGGAGGTGAATGCCTTGGGGTCCATAGGTGGTTTATGAATTAGGATTATATGAGCGTGACACATAGAAGGAGAGAAAGCCCCCTAATACAAACAATGAGTAAACAATGCAGCAAGCATAGGGGCCAAAAAATCACTATGGGTCCTATAGAAATTAATAGGGAGTCCATCTGGACCCAGGGCTTTCCCCATAGGGAATGACAACAAACTAGGATTGGCAAATGCAAGGTCCATGCGTGAAGACATTTTGTAGGTGAAGGGGAAGGAAGAATAAGATCGGGTAGTCAGGGGCTTCCACCTCCAAACCTCGGTGAGGCCAGGCACCAGAGTCCAAGCCTGGAGGTCACCAGAGCTATGTTTAGGCATAATTGGTCTATCTAGATCGGGCGACAAGATGGCATTAAAATCATCCATAATTAGTAGTTTGGCAGGGCAGTAGGGGGTGATCCTCTCCAGAACAACACCCAGTACCTCAGGGGGAAATGGTGCCCTGGGGGTCTGTATGGATCATTTGAACATCACAAGAAAAAGATTTGGCAATCAGTATAAATACCCCACAAGCAAAAGAAGAGTAGGAGGCATGGTAGTCTTTTTGAATCCAAGGCTTTCTGAGTGGTTGGAGTCTGCTGCCCATGAGATGTGTTTGCTGCAACAGCAGTATGTAAGGGTTGTGAAGTTTCAAGTGCTAAAAAAGTAAAGCACGTTTAAATTTAGAGTTGAGGCCATGGACGTTTCAGGATATTATTTTACACAAGTCCGGGGAGGTGATGCCATTGGAGTAGTAATTAAGGATCGTAGCTAAAGGACAATAAATTATGGGGCGAGGCCATCTCAGGAGCGGCAAAGCAGAAAGCAACCAACACCATACACATGAGTACATGTACAGAACAAAAAAATAACAATAACAATTAGATAAACAGTGGAGGGTGAAGCAGTGATGCAGTCCCCAACAAGTGTCCCACACACCATAGCAGGGAGTTATCCCTGAGTCCAGAAACCTCTCTAGTAAGCGGGTCAGTACTGGAACAAAATAGCCCACAGCAGAAAAGGGACTAGTAGTAGGTGTCATAAACAGGGCGATGCTAGAGCCCCTAAACACTGGTCCAAACAAAAAAGAAAACGGAAATGGGAAACAATCCAATGAAAAACAAAAGGAAGGAAAAATTGGAGAACCAAAAAAATACTGTAGTGTTATAAATGAGAGTGTTGATATACTTGCTGTAATCTGGCGGTGGGTCATTCAAATGCCTGATGTTATGCAGCAATCAGCAGGAGTCCAGCCAGTCACCATCCACCACCCAGAGCCTGCTTGGGTAGAGAAGACTGAACCTGATGCCTTTATCGCGAATTACAGGATCTCCCCTTTAGCTCCGCAATATCTCCAAGATATACCCCTTCCTAACCATTGACACCAAAAAGTTTCTACTCC
This sequence comes from Rana muscosa, assembly GCA_029206835.1. Taxonomy (NCBI): domain Eukaryota; kingdom Metazoa; phylum Chordata; class Amphibia; order Anura; family Ranidae; genus Rana; species Rana muscosa. Next base: position 796,020,537 of record CM055118.1, read on the forward strand.
ACTCCCTGGTCATCTCTCGCCTCGACTACTGCAACTCCCTCCTCATTGGCTTACCTCTAAATAGGCTATCCCCACTTCCGTCCATCATGAACGCTGCTGCCAGGCTCAACCACCTTACAAACCGCTCAGCGTCTGCTATACTCCTCAGCCAATCACTTCATTGGCTGCCACTCAACCAACTAATTAAATTCTAGGTACTAACAATAACTTACAAGGCCATCCACAACCTGACCCCCAGCTACATTACTAACCTAGTCTCAAAAAACCAACCTTATTGTTGGACTTTGCTCCTCCCAAGACCTCATGCTCTCTGACTCCCTTGTCACCTCATCCCATGCTCACCTTCAGGACTTCTCCAGAGCCTCTCCCATCTTCTGGAATGCTCTACCCCAATCTGTCCAACTTTCTCCTACTTTGTCCACTTTCCGACGATCCCTAAAAACGAATCTCTTCAGAGAAGCCTATCTGTCCCCCACCTAACAACTGTACATTTATTTTCTCAATCAGCACATCCCCCACAGTTCTTCCCTTTTGTATCTCTTGACCTTCCCTTTTAGATTGTAAAATCTAAGGAGCAGGGCCCTCTGATTCCTACTGTATTAAAGTGTATTGTATTTGTACTGTCTACCCTCAAGTTGTAAAGCGCTGTATAAACTGTTGGCGCTATATAAAAAGAAAAGAAAGGAGGGCGCACCGACCTAGTGCATTACCAGGTAAAAAGCTTTATTAAAATATATAAAAAACACAATGGTCCTACTCACAAAGAGAGCTTTCATATAGGCTTTTCTGACAATCAGAGTCCCGTAGCAACTGCAACCAGGATTAAATGACCAGAGGGTCGGACGGTACCCCAATGTAGCTGGATGGCCATCCAGCTACATTGGGGTACCGTCCGACTCTGTTTGACTCTGTTTGATTGTCAGAAAAGCCTATTTGAAAGCTCTCTTTGTGAGTAAGACCATTGTGTTTTTTATATATTTTAATAAAGCTTTTTACCTGGTAATGCACTAGGTCGGTGCGCCCTCCTTTCTTTTTATTTTCTTGCAGTTTTATGAACACCCATCGTTCTGAGGAGGGCTGTAAGATCCTAGTTTTTGCCTTTTTACTGAGGAATAGTCTACATTATCCGCATGTAGTAAAACACTGGAGCGCAGGAGTAATTTTTTGTGTTGTGGCGCTATATAAATCCTGTCTAATAATAATAATAATATGGGTAACTGTGGATTTAATAGCTCAGAATCTGAGGCACACAACATATTCTGTACTTAAGAACCAAGGGGATTCTTTACATTCTGTAATTGGAAACCAATGGGATACTATACATTCTGTATTTGAAAATCCAGGTGGTACTACATAGTCTTAAGTTTGCAATCCAGGGGACATCACACATTCTCCATTTGGAAAACCCAAGGGACACCTACATCTTGTATTTTGAGATCCAATGGGCACCACGCATTCTTTACTTGAAAATTCAGGGGGTATCACACATTTTGTACTTGGAAATTGAGGGGGCAACATGTGTTTTGTTCATTAAAAAACTGTTAATGACTTCTGTATAAAATTAAATGCAGATGGCACCACACATTCTGGAAGCTCAAAGTGATATTTGTGTAAAGAGAGTAACACAAAGCAGTAATATATATATGTTATAAGTTGAGGCTCCAAATACTTTCTGTACTTGGAAAACCAGGGGCACCAAATATTCTGTATTTGGAAATGCAGGCGGAATACCACAAATTCCGTAGTTGGAGACCCAGGGGCACCACATATTCTGTATTTAGAAACCTAAAGGGTACCACACATTCTATACCTGGAAATACAAGGGACACCACAATATATATACTTGGAAACCCAGGGGATACCTCACATTCAATACTTGGAAATCGAGAGGGCACAACACATTCTGTATTTCAGAAGGCTGTAGATGACCTCTGAGTAAAAGGAAATTCAGGTGGCACCACACATTCTCTATTTTGGGGAGCTTAAAGTGATCTTTGTACAAGAGTAACACAAAACATGAATATATTCTGAGGCACTAAACTGAGCATAAATATTCTAGGCATGTATCTGAGTTGATGTCATTACTATCTGTTCATAACTCTCAATGGGTAGTTAGTAAATACAATGACTAACCTAAAAATGTATTATAAAATAAAGTAGTATTAAATCCAAAAACAATTATTTTTATTATATTGCAGTTTACCAATCATTAGATGTGGCAGCTGCATTTGTTTTCTTTTTTGGGGAGGCTTTTTTCTCTCTGTTTTCACCTGGCAATCTGGCCAATAACACACCTTCTGTATTACTGAGAGACAACTCTTGAGGAATTAGAACAGGAGGCACAGGAGACCGCAGCATTGTAATGCCGCGTACACATGATCATTTTTCCCGTCGGGAAAAATAAAAAAAAAATTTTAACAAGAAAAACGACCGTGTGTGGGCTTTTTGTCATTTTTCCCGACGGGAAAAACGGCATTAATCACGACGAGAAAAATTAGAACATGCTCTAATTTTTTCTCGTCGTGATTCCCGTCATTTTTTTCCGCGGCAGTTTTCCCATAGGGAAACACTGCCACGGAGCCCACACGCGGTCGTTTTTCTCGACCAAAAAAAAATGTCGGGAAAAACGGACGTGTGTAGGGAACCAAGCCGTTCCCTCATTTTTCCCGTCTATTTTCTCGACGGTGTTTTCACCGTCGAGAAAATCGATCGTGTGTACGCGGCATAAGTCTAGGTGGAGTGTAGTGTTAAATGTATTAGCTAATTTAGAAACCAATTGAAGCTCCAGATCACACTTTATAGGTAGTTACAGCAAACAGGTTTTCTTTCCTTTTGGGATAAAGGTTTAACATGAATAAATAAAAGAAATGAAAATTTAAGAAATAAAGCTCAAAAAAGGAAACTAATGCACTCATCTCATCGAAAAAGTGCTAAGCTGCAATATAATAATTATTTACTTTTGGGTTTAATACTGCTGTAATTGACATAGTCTTTTCTTCTTGACAGCCAGTAATGTTAACAATTCAGAATAACATACTCACCATTTATGTACAGTATGTTTTATTGAAACGTCAACCCTGTTTTTATTTCTCACAGACTTCCTATTTTACAAGGTGGGACCTTCAGCCTGATCACACCCACTCTAGCAATACTATCACTGCCTCAGTGGAAGTGCCAAGAATCTGAAATGTTGTATAATGGAACTGGAAACTTTTCTGCGAATTATACAGAATCCTGGCAGTCTCGGATGAGAGAAGTATTTCTATTTTTCTCTTAAATCCATTTTAGATCCATTGTGTAACAAAAGCATTTCATTTTGTATGCCATATACTGTACATGAACTAATATGATAGTAAACATTATTTTCCTATTAATATTATCAAATAATTTTTTTGGGTAATTTCATTATTGTATTTGATGTTCTAAATTATTTCCATATGAGCATTTCAACCAATTTAAAGCAGACCTATACTCAAATGTTGACTAAAAAGTATGTAAACATTTTTGCAGGGATGGAAAAATAGTAACAAAGAGATTGGAGAAAATGCTGTAACAGTCTGCCTTTAGTGCTGTCATATAGTCAGAAGCCTAGGAATTTAGTCCGCTGAAAAAGAGAATATTAAAATTTGAACTGTGATCCTACTCCTTATCAGAGATTACACATCCTAAATGTTTTTTTTATTTTATTATGCAAACACCTCTGGACAGAGCTTGCAGAGGTGTAGCTTTATGGTAACTCTGCATAACTATCCCCTGTAAAGCAGAACTAACCTGAAATGTAAATAACTGCTAGAAGATATACTGTATATTAATGGTAGAAGAGAATATATATGTTTCTTTTGCCATTTAATCTTTCACCTTGTCTGCTAGCAGTTTTTTACTATTCGTATACTGACAGTAACACATGCGCCACTTATTATACAGTCTTGGCATCTTAGAGATGTGCTGGGTACTGGTATTAATGAACTCCCATGCACATGCCAAAGAAGCAAACATACATGTATGGCACAAATCTGAGACCGATTCCCGCTGTACTGAGAAGTCTATATAGTCTTTACAACTAACAGTTGCAAGCTGTTAGTTATAAAGAGAAGGTAGAAGGGGGAAACAAGGAGGAAGTCCACTGTGTCAGGGCCAGCCTTGTGCAGGAAAGAAGAAGCAATCTCCAGGATATGTAAAAGATGAAAAGAATGCAGGTGCCTCTAAATGCAGACTGTTAAAATATATTTTTAAATCACAATAGTTCAATTCACATTTAGGAATGCAATGTCAGGCACATGGTTGTTCGCCCAGTGATGCATCCATAGCATTGGTCCACAAAGGGAGCCGTCCTAGCTGCTCTGACTGCTATGGTGGCTGGCAAGATGGTGGTATAGTGGAGGAGAGCCGCAAATGAGGGGTGTATCGCTTTCTTTGGACAGCAGCGCTTGTCGGGATGACGTCACTGGAGTGCTCGCAACGTGTTTCCGGGTGCACCCTAGTGGTAGGAGGAATGCGCGCTCCTTTCTAAGGCTAATACAAACAAAACTAGATGTACTGCAGTGGTCATCAGCCCTGCCTTCAGGGCTCACTAACAGGCCAGGTTTTATGTATTACCTTGGGGAAATGCAGACTAGAATACTGCAATCACTGAGCAGCAAATGATATCACCTGTGATGTATTTCAGTTATCTTGAAAACCTGGCCTGTTAGTGGGCCCTGAGGACAGGGTTGATGACCACTGATGTACTGTATTTCTATTCTACTAGTACTGCCATCTATTGGGTAAAGTATAGAATTACTGCAAGCAGCATGTTGCCATCTAGTGGAAAGGGTTAAAAATGTCAACAAGCAACAATCATTACTTGGGGGCATAGAATGCAAATATACAGCAATAAACTGATATCACACAATATTCGTACATGGCTTAAAACATGTATATAAATAAGAGTTAATAGTCCATTCGGAGACAATAAGCATAAAAATAAGATTGGAGATAAAAACAAATAATAACAAATAGTATAAAGTTAATAATAATAACATCATTTAACGTGTCCCATGTACCTTTATTCTTATATGGGTAACTGCCAGGTGTTATATGCTATGAGGAGATTTGATCATTTTGGGAGGGAAATATTCGGAAATAGAGAGGAAGGGGGAAGGGGAAAAAAAAGAGAACAGGAACCCTATAGATAGTTCACCACGATATGAGATTATATGGTATATCATATGTGTTAGTGTTTGGTTGTATCAGAATATGTATAGATGGTTTATTCCTATAAATCTGATATAAAAGACTAATTTCCAATGGAGGCTACTGAATCTATGAATCAAGAGGCAATGCACAATATGGTACCAAGGCATTATTTATGGGTATGTTTACTTACTCTTATAGGGAGATTCCACCAACCCTGACATCTTTTTCATCCAATTTATCAAACATAGGGTCAAAAATTATGCTGTAGAGCAAAGGGGAGGGAAATAGGATAAACGTAAATATTACAAAATTGTAGATGCCTCTAACTCTTCATTTAAACTGCCAGACGAGAGCGTATCTAAAGAATAAATCCAAAAAGTCTCACGCCCACAGAGTCTGTGGAATCTCTTGGCTTAAGCAATAAACAACATAGTAGCAATGTGTCATTTCTGCAGTGTTGTAACATGAAAAAATATAATAACTTCTGAATAAGTTTCTCAGGGTTTGGCAAACATGTATATCTTGTGATCAACCCTCCAGGTTCAACAACCTACTTCTTTAAATCTAAAGGCCTCTGGATGCACACCCCTTGCCCCCTCCCCCTGCCTCCCCCCTCCCTGTGGACTCTTCCCTTTCTTCCCCCTTCTTTTCCTCTCTCTTTTTCTCCTTTTTTTCTCTTGTGCTCCCCCCCCCCTCCTTCTTTAGTTTACTTATTATTTTCTTCTGAGTAATCTCCTCGGTGACTCCTGATAAGGAGGAGTTGATCTAATAATAATATCGAACAAACTAAATAAACAGTCTGAACTATGAAGGGGGAAAATAACGAAAATTGTAACAAGGAAGAACTTTCCATTATTATATTTGTTTTTTTATTTTTACTCTTTGATCACTGACTACCCTGTTTTTGTGGCATATCATTATTGCTTTTTCCCTCTTATTTTCTTATTATTCTAATGAATGTTGTACTACATATGTACCCCTTTGTTGGGATCCTCTTCTTCATCTCATGTCTGATGTAACCATCATATTGCCACACTTGTTGTATTTACTTTTCTCTTAATAAAAATTTGTAAAAGAAAAAATATAATAAAATATGTACAAAAATGTGAGGGGATGTACTCACTTTTGTGAGATACTGTACCTTCTGACTGGACGCCAGGGATGGACTGGCCATCGGGACTACCGGGAGTTTCCCGGTGGGCCGATGGCTCAGTGGGCCGTTTAAAAAAATAACTAAAAAATTATGCAATTCAGCTGCAGCGGGAGCGTGGCAGCAAACAGCGGCGGGGATTCGGGGAAGGTGGCCAGCGAGGAGGGCAGTTGGATGTAAAAGTCGAGGAGGGAGAAGAGCTCCACCCCCTCCCTGACCACCGAAGAGGCGAACAGGAGCAAGCGCGGCCACCCCGGCGCTCCCAGAACCTTGATTCCTTCACCTCCTCTCTGCTCCAGGAACCATGCGGTCTAGGCCGGAGGGCTGGCTGACTGGGAGCCCAGAGGAAAATAACATACGCCGCTGTAAGGAGCAAAGCAACGAGAGCACCCCCCGGATCAAGAGGGAGACTCGGCACTGCCGCTGCTGGCCATCTGGTACCCGGCATCCTACACAAACATGCCAGAACACTGAGACAGCGGGGAGGTGAGTAGAGGAGAGACTGCAGAAAGGGACAGTGCTATGTGATCTGTCTCAGCCCTCCCCTGTGTCTCTCTGCCCCCTCTGTCTCTCAGTCCCCCCCTCTGTCTCTCAGTCCCCCCCTCTGTCTCTCAGCCCCCCCCTCTATCTCTTAGTCCCCGTGCCTCTCAGTCCTCCCTCTTTCAGCCCCCTCCTCTGTCTCTCAGCCCCCCCACTATCTCTCAGCCCTCCCACTATCTCTCAGACCCCCCTCTGTCTCTCAGACCCCTCCTCTGTCTCTCAGACCCCCCACTATCTCTCAGCCCTCCCACTATCTCTCAGACCCCCCTCTGTCTCTCAGACCCCTCCTCTGTCTCTCAGACCCCCTCTGTATCTCAGACCCCCCTCTGTATCTCAGACCCCCTCTGTCTCTCAGACCCTCCTCTGTCTCTCAGACCCCCCTCTGTCTCTCAGTCCCCCCTCTGTCTTTCAGTCCCCTTGTCTCTCAGTCCCCCCTCTTTTAGCCCCCTCCTCTGTCTCTCAGCCCCGTCTGTCTCTCAGACCCCCCTCTGTCTCTTAGACCCCTCCTCTGTCTCTCAGACCCCTCCTCTGTCTCTCAGCCCCCTCCTCTATCTCTCAGCTCCCTCCTCTGTCTCTCAGCTCTCCTCCTCTGTCTCTCAGCTCCCCCCTCTGTCTCTCAGCCCCCCTCTGTCTCTCAGCTCCCCCTGTCTCTCAGCCCCCCTCTGTCTCTCAGCTCCCCCATCTGTCTCTCAGCTCCCCCCTCTGTCTCTCAGACCCCCCCTCTGTCTCTTAGTCCCCCCTCTGTCTCTCAGTCCCCCCTCTGTCCCTCAGTTCCCGTGTCTCTCAGTCCCCCCTCTTTTAGCCCCTCCTCTGTCTCTCAGCTCCCCTCTATCTCTCAGACCCCCCTCTGTCTCTCAGACCCCTCCTCTATCTCTCAGCTCTCCTCCTCCGTCTCTCAGCCCTCTCCTCTGCCTCTCAGTTCCCCCTCTGTCTCTCAGCACCCCCCCCTCTGTCTCTCAGCCCCCCCTCTGTCTCTCAGCCCCCTCCTCTGTCTATCAGCCCCCTCCTCTGTCTCTCAGCCCCCTCCTCTATCTCTCAGCTCTCCTCCTCTATCTCTCAGCTCCCCCTCTGTCTCTCAGCTCCCCCCTCTGTCTCTCAGCTCCCCCCTCTGTCTCTCAGCTCCACCCTCTGTCTCTCAGCTCCCCCTGTCTGTTAGCCCCCCTGTCTTTCAGCCCCCCTCTGTCTCTCAGCTCCCCCTCTGTCTCTCAGCTTCCCCTCTGTCTCTCAGCTCCCTCCCTCTGTCTCTTAGCTCCCCTCTGTCTCTCACCACCCCCCTCTGTCTCTCAGCTCCCCCCTCTGTCTCTCAGCTCCCCCCTCTGTCTCTCTGCTCCCCCCTCTGTCTCTCTGCTCCCCCCTCTGTCTCTCTGCTCCCCCCTCTGTCTCTCTGCCCCCTCCTCTGTCTCATTCACTTCCTGACTCTTAGGCTGCTTTCACACTGGGGCGGGCATTGACGGTAAAACGCTGCTAGTTTTAGCAACACTTTACTGTCATTTTAGCTGCGCTATTCGGCTTCTAGCAGGTGCTTTTAACCCCCGCTAGGAGCTGAATTAAAGCTTAAATGCGCCCGTGTAGCGCTGCTGCCAAAGTGCTTTGCATGCGCTTCAGCAGCGGTGGCCATTAATTTCAATGGGCAGGAGTGGTGTGTACACCGCTCTTCCACCACCCCAAAGATGCTGCTTGGGGGACTTTTTTTAACGCCCTGGCAGCGCCCCAGTGTGAAAACACTGGGACTGCAGCGGAGGCATTTTTCAGGCGCTTTACAGGAGCTATTTTTAGCCCAAAAGCGCCTGGAAAACGCCCCAGTGTGAAAGGGGTCCTACACTCAACCCCTCTCTTTTACACTCACTCCCTCTCTCTTATACTCACCCCCCTCTCTCACCCACCCCCTCTCACCCCCTTTCCCTCAACCCTCTCTCTCTCTCTCATTCCCCTCTCTCTCACCCTCTCATGATATACAATAATAGATGTAGGGGCCTTTTGGTGGGCGTGATTTTTTTGGGGGGTGGGGGGCAGCATTTTATTGAATTAAAGTGGGCCAGTCTGGATGAAGTCCAGGGCCAAATTTTTGTCCCTGTCCAGCCCTGCTGGACGCCATGTGTTACGACAATTTACACACTGCTGTTCACTTTATTTTTATCATTACTTAAGTTTCATGATGCCTTTCCTACATAAATTATTCATCCTAAAAACCTGCTCCCTCTATCTTTGTTGTAGAAGGTAATGTATAGTTAGGGGGCACTCACACCAATACTCTAAACTGGTCTTGGGCATGGTACTGTCCCTTGAGGCAGTTTGTTTGTGTAGAGTGAGTGTAGAGTGAGTGCTGTGAACTGTGCTCAGGACAAGTTAAGTATACCACACCCAGGACTACTTGGTCCTAGCTTTGGTTTAGTTCAATGTGAGTACAAACTGTGCCGGATCATATTTCTCTCCATAGAGGACTGTGTAGTGAAATATGGATTGCTGATCTGATTAGCAGAGGAGTGTGCCCAGAAACACTTGTAAGTGTTTTGGGGAACACTTTCTTAACCCCTTCACCCCTAAGGGTAAAACAAATCTAAAAACCTAAGTTTAGTTTTGCAACTTTGACATGTGTTAGTATAACTGTACATATCGTCACTACTTTGTGTATCATACCTTGTTTTTTTCATGACAAATTGGTCTTTCTTTTAGTGGTAAATGATAAGGGATATCTCCTGATTTTGTTTTATTATCAAAGGAAAACTGGCCAAAAATAGTAAAAAAACACCTTTTTTTTTAATTTAGCTGAATATTTCTTGCTATTATCATAATTTACCTCCAAAGAACAACCAATTTTGCTGCTTCTGACGATTGCAGTGATACCACATATGTGTATGATAATTGTTGTTTGTACCTGTAATACCGCCCAGAAAGAATGGTGCGTATTTTGCATTTTTTATCCTGCCTAAAACACACTGACACTGATATCATAGTATCATAGTAGGTAAGGTTGAATAAAAACAATAGTCTATCCAGTTCAACCTGTGTAGGTGCACGTGTGTCATTGTCTATAATTATTTTCCATATCCCTGTATGTTGTGTTCCTTAAAGCGTAACTTTCGTAATTTTTTCATCTTTCCATCTATTAAATCTTCTGCCCTTGTTGTTTTAACTTTGGATAGTAAAACATTTTTTTTTCTGCCAGTAAATACCTTATACAGCCCACTTCCTGTTTCTTCTCTGGTAAAAAAGTCTGGGCTTATGACATCATGCACAACTCTCTCTCTCACTCTTGTGACAGTTTGCCAGGAAGGGAGGGGGGGTGAGTCATAAGAGGGCCAATGGGAGCTGCAGGGCTGGAGATGTGCCTCTGTGTGGCTGTGTAAATCCAAGAAGTGAACAGGCAGCAGCTTCAGCTGCCCACAGTTAGGGGGTCTGTTTTGTAGGGGGGTCAGTAATGTAGCGGGGGGTCTGTACTGTAGGGAGGGGGTCTGTACTGTAGAGGGGGTATGTAATGTAGGGGGGTCTGTAATGTAGGGGGGTCTGTATTGTAGAGGGGTCTGTAATGTAGTGGGGGTCTGTAACTTAGGGGGGTCTGTACTGTATGGGGGTCTGTACTGAAGGGAGAGGGTCTGTAGTGTAGGGGGGGTCCAGAGGTGCGGTGCTATGTAATATAAAGGGGTCCAGAGGTGCAGGGTTCTGTGTAATGTAAAAGGGTCCAGAGGTGCAAGGTGCTGTGTAATGTAAAAGGGTCCAGAGGTGCAAGGTGCTGTGTAATGTAAAGGGGTCCAGAGATGCAGGGTGCTGTGTAATGTAAAGGGGTCAAGAGGAGCAGGGTGCTGTGTAATGTAAAGGGGCCCAGAGGTGCAGGGTGCTGTGTAATGTAAAGGGGTCAAGAGGAGCAGGGTGCTGTGTAATGTAAAGGGGCCCAGAGGTGCAGGGTGCTGTGTAATCAAAAAGGGTCCAGAGGTGCGGTGCTATGTAATGTAAAGGGGTCCAGGGTGCTGTGTAATGTAAAGGGGTGCAAGGTGCTGTGTAATGTAAAGGGGTCCAGAGGTACAAGGTGCTGGAACCCCACATCCCATCATTAACCGCCGCCGCGAAGTGCCACCGCGCCCCCCCCCCCCCCCCCCAGGCTGCTCAGTCTGAAATGCCGGGCCCATTTTTTGTCCCAGTCCGGGCCTGCTCCAGTCCCCTTATTAGTTTTGTTGCCCTTCTTTGGACTCTCTCCAGTTCCAGCACATCCCTTATGAGAACTGGTAACCAAAACTGGACAGAATACTCCAGATGTGGTCTAACCAATGTTTAATAAAGTGGATAGGATTATTGTTCTATCTCTGGAGTATATCCCTTTTTTTATGCACACTAATCTTCTGCCTGCTTTGGTAGCTGCAGCTTCACATTGCATGCTATTTCTCAATCTGTTATCTACTAGGACCCCCAGATCTTTCTCCATCCTTGACTCCCCCATCAGTTCTCCCCCTAGTGAGTAAGTTTGTATTTTTGTTTTTTCCCCCAAGTGCTTTACTTTACATTTCTCCACATTAAACCTCATTTGCCATGTAGTTGCCCACTCCATTATTTTATTCAGGTCTTTCTGCAAAATTTCTATATCCTGATGTGAAGGTATTTATGTGTCATCCACAAAAACTGAATAGAATTGGTCTCAAGACAGAACCCTGGGGCACCCCACTTACCACTCCAGACCAGTCTGAGTACACTATCACTACCCTTTGGACACGCCCTTGTAACCAGTTTTTAACCCAAGAACAAACCTTATGGTTCATGCGTGCAGACCTCAGCTTGTAGATTAAGCATTTATGGGGGACTAAGCCTTTATGGGGGAATGTATCGGATGATATCAATAATTTGTTTTTAAATTATGTGTAGCAGACCCCCCAATAATTGGGGGTCGCTATGCTTAAATTTAGAGGGTAGCCTGAGCCTATAGTTGGACTCAGACTGTTCAATTCTTCAAAAACTGGCTTCTGCTCTGAGGTAATGTGGCCTGGCAGTACAGTTCCCTGTGACCTGTGGGTGGCACTGTCGCCCCAGGCTCAGGTCGAACCACAGGTAGCATTGCAGCGTTATTGGGTGTCCTCTCTCGGCAGCCGTACAGTGGGCGTGGTCTACCCGCTGTGCATGCTGAGAGAGGATACATAAGGGGCAGACACCATTTTTTCGGGGAGCAGTTTGCGCCTTCCGGCCCTCCAGGCCAGGGGTGCGTGTGTGTACCAGCCCCAGGCACCTTTAGCCTGAGGCTGCATTGCTGTAAGTAGGCCCAGCACCTTTGGCTGGGGTCTACATCCGAAGAGGAATCCCAGGGTACCCAAGTGAGGGGTGACCCACTCTGAAGGAAAGGCAGCCAGAGGAGGATCTACCCAAGGGGATCGGTGAGAGAAGTCACTGTCTCGGGAGAGGCCTGGTTACCTATCGGAGGGAAGGATTCCATAATCCGCCACAAGCCTAGTAACGTGCCCCATTGGCACCTAAGGACTCAAGTGTTACAAGACTGGAAAGTTCGGGACTTAGAGATTGTTTTCCTGATCGTATCCCTAGGAAACCACAAGGAAATGTTCCGCGCTCCACGCCGGCTGCAAGGACCGCTCTTAGGGGGACTATCTAGGTGAGCAAAACCCACTCAGGCCTGAGTGGCGACGAGTGATAGTTAAGTGCCGTGTGCCTGAACCTGCCTCCCTGTTCACTCCTCTTTATCTCCAACTTTTCCTGTCAATTTCTTAACCAAAGCAAAATAAACCTTTTTATTGGGTTTGATAAAGTGTACATTGGCCTTCCTTAACCTCCCAGGCGGTATTCCTGAGTGTGGCTCGGGGTGAGATTTTTGTACCTAAAGCGTTAACCCCGCAGTGTACGGCGGCCGGACCTTCCGCCCGATGCACTGTGTGTTCCCCTGATTCCCTTCCCTGTGAGCGTTGCGATGCAGGGGGGCGGAACGGCGGTAAATTCAAAATGTATAAAGCACAAACACACTGATACAATGTAATCCTATTGGATTACAATAAAAAATAAAATAAAGTGACCTTAGATTGCCCCCCAGTGCTTTCTCCAGTGCCCTTGTCTGCAGTTTTACTGTACTTTGTGTCTGTAAACTGCACAGCGACCATGGCATCCAAAAAGCGCGCCTCCACCTCAAAATCGCTATATGACCTGCTGGAAGTCAGCGACAGCGATACAGATTCGCTTGCAGAGGAGTTGAGTGACAGCGACTCGTACGGAAGTTTGTCATCAGACGCAGAAAGCAATTTTAGGGACGATCCTGCGACTGTGCCCAGCAATGTGCGGACTTGGTGCTCGATTGATTGCGGTACGGAGCACGTAGCGCCCCCAAGATTTCAGTTTACAGGAGCACCTGGGATCAAAGTGGAAGTTGAGGATGATAACCCATTGGCATTCCTCAAGCTCTTTCTGACTGATGAAGTTATTGCCAAAATTGTTATGGAGACGAATCGCTACCAGGAGCAACAAGCTGCTACCCATCATCGCTTTTCAAGGACCAGAAAATGGGAACCGGTAACCAGAGAGGACATCTGGAAGTTTTTGGGCCTACAGGGAGTGGTGGGGAAACCCAGGGCCATTTGAAGGAATTTGGGGGCCCCAAGCAGATTGAGTGCTACACAATTTTTTTCCTTTTTTTAAAAAATTCAGAAGGGGGGGTGCTAACGCGGGACATCGACGCCAATCGCGCGGGAGGGGGGCCGCCAATATCGTGGGAGGGGGGCCGCCAATCGCGGGAGGGGGGGCCGCCAATCGCGGGAGGGGGGGCCGCCAATCGCGGTGGGGGGACCGCCAATCGTGGGTGGGGGGGGCGCCAATCGTGGGTGGGGGGGCCACCAATCATGGGAGGGGGGCCGCCAATCGCGGGTGGGGGGGCCGCCAAATCGTGGGAGGAGGGGCCGCCAAATCGCGGGAGGGGGGCCGCCAATCGCGGGTGGGGGCCGCCAAATCGCGGGAGGAGGGGGCCGCCAAATCGCGGGAGGAGGGGGCCGCCAATCGCGGGTGGGGGGGTCGCCAATCGCGGAAGGGGGGCCGCCAATCGCGGGAGGGGGGCCGCCAAATCGTGGGAGGAGGGGGCCGCCAATCGCGGTGGGGGGACCGCCAATCGTGGGTGGGGGGGGACGCCAATCGCGGGAGGGGGGCCACCAATCGCGGGTGGGGGGGCCGCCAAATCGCGGGAGGAGGGGGCCGCCAAATCGCGGGAGGGGGGGCCGCCAATCGCTGGAGGAGGGGGCCGCCAAATCGCGGGAGGAGGGGGCCGCCAATCACGGGTGGGGTGGTGGCCGCCAATCGCGGGAGGGGGGCCGCCAATCGCGGGAGGGAAAGCAGCTCTGCTGGGGCCCCAGGCCAGCTGGGGGCCCCAAGCAGTTGCTTGGTTTGCCTGTCCTGTTCCGACGGCCCTGGGGAAACCCCTGCAGAAATGGTCCTGGACAACCAACAAATTGCTGGCCACTCCTTTTTTTCGCTTATAATGAAATATTTGCATTTTGCAAATAATGAAGACTTTAATGAGAGTTCTCATCCAGCTCCAAAGCTGAAAAAAATTTGGGAGATTTACCAACTTATTCTGAAGAATTTCCAGCAGACCTATGTGCCGGACAGAGATATAAGTATCGATGAAAGTCTTATGGCCTACAAAGGTAGACTTAGCTGGATACAGTTCATCGCATCAAAGCGAGCTTGTTTTGGTATAAAGTAATTTACCAAAAGTGTGAATCCAGCTCTGGGTACATCTGAAATTCAGTCCTGTACACGGGGAAAGGGACCAAATTCAGCGATCGATTCAGCAGTTTTGGAATGGCAACTGCTTCGGTTCTTTCTTTGATTGAGCCATTGCTTAACCCGGGCTACTGTGTCACCACAGACAATTTTTATACGTCCCCAGAACTCTTTGAGTTCCTTCTCCTGAGCAAAACAGATGCCTATGGGACCGTTAGGCCTAACTGGCGTGACATGCCACCAACCTTTGCCAATAAAAACCTTGGGGCAGGAGAAATAGTTGCCTGGCAGAAAGGAAAAATGATGGCACTGAAATGGCGGGACCCAAAAAATGTGTGCCTTATGAGTACCATTCATAACACCTCTACTGTAATGGTACATACCAAAGGTGGAAAAGATGTCATGAAGCCACAGGTCGTGTTGGATTACAACAATACCATGGGAGGTGTGGACAGGGCTGCCATGAGGAAGCAACAAAAAATATTCAGGCATCTTCTGGAACAGTGCCTGTGGAATGCTTTCATTCTTCTGAAAAAAAAAGTGACAGGCCTATGATTCATGCAGACTTTGTGTGGAAGGTTGCCAAACTAATTTTTCTAAAGCACCAGACGCCAATGACTGTAAACAGATCTGGACGTCGGGCTGCTGGCGTTGTGAACCCGGAACGCCTGACTGGTCGTCACTTTATGGACCACATTCCACCTACTGAAAAGAAGACAGCACCCACAAGGATGTGTGTGGTTTGCTGCTCCAATCGTGACGACTCCGGAAGGAAAATCCGAAAAGAAACCCGATTCTATTGTCCCGACTGTGACGTTGGACTTTGTGCTGTACCTTGTTTTAAAAATTTTCATACCCGAGACGTTTACTGAAGCAATATGACTTCTAATATTGCACCCTTGTTTGACCAAAAAAAAATTCTGTGTGTTTGATTATATTATTTACTAAAATGTATTGAATAAAAAGTATTATTATTATTATTAAATTATTATTTGTTATTATTTATTATATTATAATTTATGATTTTGTATTTCAAACTTTATCATACCCGAGATGTCTACCAGACTCTGGTTTGGACAGATTTAGGTGAGTTATTCCTAAGAATTACAGGCCTACAATGTAAAACGCCAAATTTCCATGCAAAATAATGGTACCGCTTTCAGCACCTAAAATCTTCCAGAATCATACCGCCAGGGAGGTTAAGAGAGAGAATAGACTTCTTCCTACACTCTAGGGTGAAGAACCAACGGAAAGAGGTAACTTGCTGCAAGACCCAAAAATAGATAACACCGCTCACCCTCTTCAACAAGGAGGACACTGGGCACGTGGCATGGTGTGTCCCACCTGCTAGCGGAGGTAAGCAAGAAAGGGATCTGTGTGCTACATATACACAAAATATGCTGACTGTGACCTTTGACACTGACATTGACCATTGACTCTAACAATAACCCTGGCAACCTTGATCTTTTCTTTTTTTCTTCCTTTATTTAAAATTTAAACATTTTTATTCGATTTTTTCATTTTTTTTCCTTTTACAAACTTGGATTGTTTACAATTCCTCTCCTGCAACAAAAGGAAGATACAATCATTATCTTCATTCAGAAGAGGAAAGAAATCCAGGGGCGGGCTCACAGTGACTGATCACTGTGATAACCAATCAGAGGCTATCACAGCGATAAGGTGAACCGAAACTCATAGTCCCGGGTCCTGATCCTTAGTACAAGACCTGGGGCTTTCAGTAAAACTCCGGTCTCTGTGCTGGGAGTGCGCTGTGTGGTGCGCTTCCAGCACATAGGGTGATACGCATATATGCGGCTCTTACGGTAAAAAGCCAACTTCTGCGAGGCTGCATAGATATGTTTGCGGTCAGCACTAAGAGATAAAAAAAATTCCCCAAAAATTTTGAAGCCCCCACGTACACACACACATGTATGAACCACACACATCTAATGATTTATTAACCGCTTGCCAACCAGCCGCCGTCATTATATGGCGGCAGGTCAGCTCTCCTGTGCAAATCGGCATAGCTGTACGTCGTGCCCGCGGGTCAGGCAGACTCGATGTATGCCGGCGACCCGCGATTGCCTATTACAGATGCAGAACGGGGAACTGCCTTTGTAAACATGGTGATTCCCGGTTCTGACAGGACACATGACAGGGATCTACTGTTCCCAGTGATCGGGAACAGTGATCTCTGTCATGTCCCTGCCAGCCCATCCCCCTACAGTTAGAACACAGCTAGGGAACACATTAAACCCCTTGATCGCCCCCTAGTGTTAACCCCTTTCTTGCCAGTGACATTAACACAATAATCAGTGGCTATTTATAGCACTGATCGCTGTATAAATGTTAGTGGCCCTAAAAAAAAAAAAAATAATTAGGGTACAGCATTGCACGACCGCGCAATTGTCAGTTAAAGCGATGCAGTGCAGTATCGCAAAAAAGGGCCTGGTCTTTAATGTGCTTGTAAACCCTTTTTTATAACTTTATGCTACAGGTAAGCCTATATTAAGGCTTACCTGTAGCTACCCATGATATCTCCTAAACCTGTACAGTTTAGGAGGTATCTCCCTGTGTCTGCATGTGCCAAAGTCATCGGCACATGCGCACTGGGGCAAACTGAAGCAATGGCACCTATGTTTCGTTGCTACAGTCTCTGTGCTGTTACGGGTGGCTCCCGCGCGCATGCGTGGGAGTGACATCATCGCGGCTCCGGCCAATCACAGCGCGGGAGCCGCGATACCCGGAAGTAACTCTGGGACGACATGTCGGCGGCTGGAGGGGAAGACGGGCGCTTCGATCGGAGGTAAGTAATACATAATGAGCTAGTATGCTATGCATACTAGCTCATTATGCCTTTGTCTTGCAGGGGTTTGTTTTTTTTAGGATTTTTTTTAAGAAGGTTTACTTCCTCTTTAAGGGAGAAAATCCGTCCGGGGCTGAAGTGGTTAATGAGCATGTAGCTAAATTTATATTTATATTTTTTCTAATAGCTGTATTGAGTTCAGCTTTAAAGTATAACTAAAGCTAACGGAACATCTTTCAGGTTTATTGTTTTATTGTTGTACTGTGTGCCTATTAGGGAGATTCACCTTTTCTATTTGTCTGTGGTGCTAAATTATGAACGCCACTCAAGCTGGGAAAGCCAAACTCCCGCAGTCACCAGAGAGAAAGATGCAGGCCGCCAAAAGTGCTCATCCGAAGCAATGCATCTGCACTTTCATCCAGCCAACCTAGTGTAGACTTGAAAATGGCCTCAGCCCATAAGTCTTAAAGTCTACACTAGGTTGCCTGGACGGGAGTGTAGCGCTTCTTTAATTCTCTATCTGTCTGCTTATTATCATCACTAAGCGTAAAAGTAAAATACCATTCCAAATTTTGGGCTGTCACCAAAACATGAACAGAGGGGAAATCTTCCAGTGGGGACACTAGTTTTAGAGACGCTGGTGACAACCAGGGATTTCTCTCACTTCCTGTTTTGGTCATTGGACAGGAAGTGAAAGGAAATATCCCTAGTCGGACACAGATGGCAAAATAATATTAAAAAAAGTTATGGGAGTTTTACCCTCCCTTATGGCATTTAAAGTAAAAAAATATATATTTTGCCTTTAGTTATATTTTAAAATGCTAATTTTATCCCTTGGAGTGCTAAGAAAGTTGCATTTAATGAAAACCATTTAAAAATAAAAATGGTTTCTTTGATTTTTACAAAATTAAAAGCAAGACTTGACAAAGCACTTAAATAGTTTGGGGAGATAAGTACACAATAAGAGCGCAAATTTAGCAGAAAGCAGAACTTCCTGCTCCTTGCAACGACCAGCTGAATTAAAGAATTAAATAAACATATTTTTCCTGTTATAACAAAAGATCTGACCTTCATATAACTCTTCAGTGGATTATTTTTAGTTATGATAATGTTTTTACTTTACCATTGTTTCAAATTATCTTTAGGACCACAGATAAGTAATTTAAACATGACTGTTTTCCCAGACTAGAGCTAAAGCACCAAGATTGGCATATTCTTTGTTAAGGGAATAGACTGATGAATGTGTTTGGCTCTCGTATCTCTTGGCCTGTATTTAAGGTATAACTAAAATCAAAACTTTTTTTTAAAATTTTGATAGAGTGGAGGGTCTGGAACCACTGTTTTTTGTTATCGTCTGTGTCCTTGTTGGGGAGATTCACTGTCTTCAGTTGTCCTGATCAGCAATATCTCTGGGTAAGGGTAAATCCAAAATTTTTAAATTGCCACCAGAACAGGTACAGAGGGAAAATCTTTCAATGGGGACATTTGTTTAACTGTCTAAGAGGGGATTTCCTTCACATTGAAAAGATATCACTGCGTGTTGAGTCTACAGGACGTTAAGGGAAATCTCCCTAATGAGACAAGACACAGATAGCAATAAAATAAAACACTCCCCTACTCTATCCAAAATTAAAAAAACATTTTGGCTTTAGATATATGTAGCGGGGTCTTCAAAGTTAGTGGGATACACCTGGGGGTAGAGAGACCCAGGTGTGTAATTATGTCAGGGATTAGACCCCTTTTCTTATTCGTGGAGGATTGGGTGGTGTAATATTCTCTTTGACCAGTGGGTGTCAGTGTACCTGCTGGCTCGAGGTAGAATCGCTATCACAGTGTTACCCTTTTTTTTGGTTCCTTCCTGGCGATGGTACGGCTGGGGCGGGGAACCCGCCGTGGTGTCGATGGGAGGATATAAAAGGGGGAGACGCCCGCGCCACGAGGTCGTCGTCGCCTGTCTGTTGTTCTTGTGGGAGGGGGTCACCCCTTCACGCACCCAGGCACCTTAGGCCTGGGTGCGGGCGGTTCAAGGTTCCGGCTTAGGCGCCCAAGGCCTGGTCGGAACGAAGATGGAGTCCATCCCGGGCACCTTCAGCCTGGGGTGAGGTACTATTAAGGAGGCCTGGGACCCGGTGACTCCGACTGGGTCCCGCAAGGGTGAAGTTGCTCCAGGGCGCCCCTTGCGAGGGGACCCGCATCTGAGGTGAGGAGGCTGGGGGGGGTCACCCGTCCAAAGACCCGGTGTAGCGTCAACCCGGTGACGGATGGGCCTTCAGTAACTCCCTTGGAGGACATCTTCCCCTGATATGGGCTTCAGCGCAGCGGAGGAGCTTCCATCAAGACTCCTGCAACCCCTGGTCATAGCACAGGGAGTGTAGGGACTAGGAACCTGTACAGTGCCTCGACCTGCTTCCCCATCGTATCATGCCATTGCATTTGACTGTATGTAGAGATACGCAATAAACCTGAGTTTGGACTTTGATGGGTGTAGGGACTCTGATGATGGGAACAAAGGGAGATTCCGGCACGGAAGGACTGACCCTCATAACCAGCACACATTTGGCCCGAGGAAAAGATTGATATTGGCCTTCACCTCACCCACATGCATGGGGAGGACATGGGCCGTAGCGCACCTCACTCTGTCGCTCGACATACCCCTAGCTAAAGAGGTCGGGGTGAGGAGGTCGCTACATATACTTTAATGCTGGGAAAGTATGTCACTGTTATTAACCGTTCCCAATACACATGCACATTATTTGCAAAGAAGGTATGAGTGGAATGATTTTAGGGACATTTATTTAATCCTGAATTCAACATAGGTAATATGTCACCAAAGTGAAAACTCTCAATTCCACTCAATGAGCTACTTAGGTAAAAGTCTACTCTACTTTTTAGAAGTTGCAGGTTTTTGGGTATTTTGAGTTTCAAATTTCAACTTTGTATTTGCATTTTGTATTTGATTACCAGTTGTGGACTGTTAATTAATTGCTTCTTTTCAACTGTCTTATTTTTGTCATAAATTAATAGGGCTAATGATGACGAGACATTTTTGGGCGTAAGAACAGGTTTAGAATAATTGAAAGGAGCTTCTGTAACCTTCAGAAACCATTTAAAGACCTTTGCACTTTTAAAATCCAGAGGTTTAACCACTTTCCTCCTGGGACTTCCCGATCATGTGATCACTGTAATTGGCAGTCATAATGGTCACATGATCAAGAGTCTGTGCCAGCAGCTCCCAATCATAAACAGTGACTTGGAGCTGTTGGTGACAGTTAGGGATGAGCTTCGTGTTCGAGTCGAACATACGTTCGACTCGAACATCGGCTGTTCGATCGTTCGACGAAGATCGAACGATTTGGGCCGTTCGCGCCAAATTCGAGTGACGCGAACGGCCCACAATGCACTACGCCATCGCAGTGTCATCCAGGCGCTGTGATTGGCCAAGCATGCACTGTGACCCCGCATGCTTGGCCAATCACAGCGCCGGCAGCGAGGAGAGCAATGATTGGCCACAGGCAGGATGCCTGTGGCCAATTATTGCTGAGGGTGTTTAGTACACGCCCCACACTATAAAAGGCCGCCAGCACGGCGGCCTAGTGTAGTGTGTTCCGGAGCAGGGATAGAGCAGCATAGGCAGGGACAGTGACTTTTATTTCTTTCTTGCTTAACCTGGATTCCTTTAGTTTAGGGAAAGAGAAGGATAGGTAGGGAGAGTGTCAGTGTGTTTTGTGCTTGTGCTATAGTGTGCTTAAAAAAAACATTTTTTCTAGGGACAGAAAACTGTAGGTAGGGAGAGTGTCAGTTTCTTTCACTGTGCAAGTCCTTGTTTCCAGGGACCTGGAAGGACAGTGAGTGAATTCTCCTTGTGCTATATTGTGCTTAAAAAAAACATTTTTTCTAGGGACAGAAAACTGTAGGTAGGGAGAGTGTCAGTTTCTTTCACTGTGCAAGTCCTTGTTTCTAGGGACCTGGAAGGACAGTGAGTGAATTCTCCTTGTGCTATATTGTGCTTAAAAAAAAACATTTTTTCTAGGGACAGAAAACTGTAGGTAGGGAGAGTGTCAGTTTCTTTCACTGTGCAAGTCCTTGTTTCCAGGGACCTGGAAGGACAGTGAGTGAATTCTCCTTGTGCTATATTGTGCTTAAAAAAAACATTTTTTCTAGGGACAGAAAACTGTAGGTAGGGAGAGTGTCAGTTTCTTTCACTGTGCAAGTCCTTGTTTCCAGGGACCTGGAAGGACAGTGAGTGAATGCTCCTTGTGCTATAGTGTGCTTAAAAAAAACATTTTTTCTAGGGACAGAAAACTCTAGGTAGGGAGAGTGTCAGTTTCTTTCACTGTGCAAGTCCTTGTTTCCAGGGACCTGGAAGGACAGTGAGTGAATTCTCCTTGTGCTATAGTGTGCTTAAAAAAAACATTTTTTCTAGGGACAGAAAACTGTAGGTAGGGAGAGTGTCAGTTTCTTTCACTGTGCAAGTCCTTGTTTCCAGGGACCTGGAAGGACAGTGAGTGAATTCTCCTTGTGCTATATTGTGCTTAAAAAAAACATTTTTTCTAGGGACAGAAAACTGTAGGTAGGGAGAGTGTCAGTTTCTTTCACTGTGCAAGTCCTTGTTTCTAGGGACTGGGAAGGACAGTGAGTGAATTCTCCTTGTGCTATAGTGTGCTTAAAAAAAACATTTTTTCTAGGGACAGAAAACTGTAGGTAGGGAGAGTGTCAGTTTCTTTCACTGTGCAAGTCCTTGTTTCTAGGGACTGGGAAGGACAGTGAGTGAATTCTCCTTGTGCTATAGTGTGCTTAAAAAAAACATTTTTTCTAGGGACAGAAAACTGTAGGTAGGGAGAGTGTCAGTTTCTTTCACTGTGCAAGTCCTTGTTTCTAGGGACCTGGAAGGACAGTGAGTGAATTCTCCTTGTGCTATATTGTGCTTAAAAAAAACATTTTTTCTAGGGACAGAAAACTGTAGGTAGGGAGAGTGTCAGTTTCTTTCACTGTGCAAGTCCTTGTTTCCAGGGACCTGGAAGGACAGTGAGTGAATTCTCCTTGTGCTATATTGTGCTTAAAAAAAACATTTTTTCTAGGGACAGAAAACTGTAGGTAGGGAGAGTGTCAGTTTCTTTCACTGTGCAAGTCCTTGTTTCTAGGGACCTGGAAGGACAGTGAGTGAATTCTCCTTGTGCTATATTGTGCTTAAAAAAAACATTTTTTCTAGGGACAGAAAACTGTAGGTAGGGAGAGTGTCAGTTTCTTTCACTGTGCAAGTCCTTGTTTCCAGGGACCTGGAAGGACAGTGAGTGAATTCTCCTTGTGCTATATTGTGCTTAAAAAAAACATTTTTTCTAGGGACAGAAAACTGTAGGTAGGGAGAGTGTCAGTTTCTTTCACTGTGCAAGTCCTTGTTTCCAGGGACCTGGAAGGACAGTGAGTGAATTCTCCTTGTGCTATATTGTGCTTAAAAAAAACATTTTTTCTAGGGACAGAAAACTGTAGGTAGGGAGAGTGTCAGTTTCTTTCACTGTGCAAGTCCTTGTTTCCAGGGACCTGGAAGGACAGTGAGTGAATGCTCCTTGTGCTATAGTGTGCTTAAAAAAAACATTTTTTCTAGGGACAGAAAACTGTAGGTAGGGAGAGTGTCAGTTTCTTTCACTGTGCAAGTCCTTGTTTCCAGGGACCTGGAAGGACAGTGAGTGAATTCTCCTTGTGCTATATTGTGCTTAAAAAAACATTTTTTCTAGGGACAGAAAACTGTAGGTAGGGAGAGTGTCAGTTTCTTTCACTGTGCAAGTCCTTGTTTCTAGGGACTGGGAAGGACAGTGAGTGAATTCTCCTTGTGCTATAGTGTGCTTAAAAAAAACATTTTTTCTAGGGACAGAAAACTGTAGGTAGGGAGAGTGTCAGTTTCTTTCACTGTGCAAGTCCTTGTTTCTAGGGACTGGGAAGGACAGTGAGTGAATTCTCCTTGTGCTATAGTGTGCTTAAAAAAAACATTTTTTCTAGGGACAGAAAACTGTAGGTAGGGAGAGTGTCAGTTTCTTTCACTGTGCAAGTCCTTGTTTCTAGGGACCTGGAAGGACAGTGAGTGAATTCTCCTTGTGCTATATTGTGCTTAAAAAAATTTTTTTCTAGGGACAGAAAACTGTAGGTAGGGAGAGTGTCAGTTTCTTTCACTGTGCAAGTCCTTGTTTCTAGGGACCTGGAAGGACAGTGAGTGAATTCTCCTTGTGCTATATTGTGCTTAAAAAAAACATTTTTTCTAGGGACAGAAAACTGTAGGTAGGGAGAGTGTCAGTTTCTTTCACTGTGCAAGTCCTTGTTTCTAGGGACCTGGAAGGACAGTGAGTGAATTCTCCTTGTGCTATATTGTGCTTAAAAAAAACATTTTTTCTAGGGACAGAAAACTGTAGGTAGTGTGAGGGGGTTAGCTCGGCAGCGGGTGTGTGTGACCCCCGGGATGGGCTCCCCACACAAAACAGGCCCAGCAAACGGAGGTTGTGGTTTTCAAAATCAAAAAAGGTGCGGTTTATTTTCTATTTACAGTGACAAAACACAGCAAAGCAAAAGAAACATAACCAAAATAAATCCTGGTCAAGTTGACCTCTGACTAAACATACAGGTTTCCTAACTAACAACTGGGATCAGCCTAGTGCTGTCCTAGTCCCTAAGTCCCTGGTTTAGTAAAAGTCCAAACAAATAGCCACACAGGCTTTGCCTCACCGCACAGGGGTTCACTCTCCCTAGACAGTCCACACAGGTCTGGTTCCAGGCATGAGCTAACACCTAATGAATCTGGGAGTTCTTATAGAGGCCTAAATGAGCTGACAAGCTTCAGCTGGTCTCATCAACTCCCTGCCTCACGACGCCCAGCACTCTCCCTAGAGGTATGAGTCATTCATGAGCCCACTAGCCTCAGCTGGGCTTCATCAACTCCCTAGTTGTATAAGTCGGCGTAAAGCCTGAATCTGGGCAAAATATATCTACCCCCCTGGATGCAACCAGGTGACTTTACCTTCCTGCTGTCACATACCCCCCCCTCTTGTTTTAACCTCGGGGTTGGAACACCAGCAATCAGGCATTCATGTACTCGAGACAAAGCATCCACATTCCCCATTTGAACGCCAGGGCGACGCTTTACTGTGAAGTTGAATTCCTGGAGGGCCAGGAACCACCTATTCACTCTTCTATTTGTTTCCTTGTTTTGAGCCATCCACTTTAACGGAGCGTGATCCGTAACCATGTCAAAGTGCCTACCTAGCAGGTAGTACCGAAGGGAATCTAGAGCCCACTTCACCGCTAAACACTCCTTTTCAACGGTGGCGTAATTTACCTCATGGGACTTCAACTTCCTGCTGAGGTAAATGACTGGGTGCTCTTCCCCGTTCCAGACCTGGGACAATACTGCTCCTAACCCCACATCTGACGCATCACTTTGTACGACAAAGTCTTTAGAGAAGTCGGGTGAGTACAACACTGGCTGGCTACATAAGGCTTGTTTCAAGAATTGGAATGCTGCCTCAGCCTCGGGGGTCCATTTAATCATGACCGACCCTTTCCCCTTCGTCAGGTTGGTTAGGGGCACAGCCTTAGAAGCAAAGTGGGGAATGAATCGCCGATAATACCCAGCGATTCCCAGAAAGGCTCGTACCTGCTTCTTGCTGTTGGGACGTGGCCAACTCTGGATGGCCTCGACTTTGTTGAGTTGGGGTTTTATTACTCCCCTCCCAATGGTGTACCCAAGATATTTGGCCTCCTCCTGCCCAATGGTACACTTCTTGGGGTTAGCCGTAAACCCCGCTTCCCGAACAGAGTCCAGGACTGCTTGCACTTTTGGCAGATGTGAGGCCCAATCTGTGCTATGGACAATTACGTCATCCAGGTAAGCCGCAGCATACTTCCGATGGGGCCTCAGCATCTGGTCCATTTTCCGCTGGAATGTGGCCGGCGCATTCTGTAACCCGAACGGCATTCTTTTATATTGGAACGCCCCGTCTGGGGTTACAAATGCAGTTTTCTCTTTGGCCGACTTGGCCAGGGGGATTTGCCAATACCCTTTTGTGAGGTCAAGAGTCGTCATGTATCGGGCTGTTCCCAGCCGGTCGATCAACTCATCTATACGTGGCATGGGGTAGGTGTCAAATTTTGTAACTTTGTTCAACTGACGAAAATCGTTACAAAATCGCCAGCTCCCATCCGGTTTAGGCACCAACACGATGGGACTAGACCAATCACTTTGGGACTCCTCTATCACCCCTAAGTTCAGCATTTTCTGTACTTCCTCCCGTATTGCCTCCCGTCGAGCCTCTGGGATCCGATAGGGTTTTAACTTCACCCTTTCACCGGGCGGGGTAATGATGTCATGCTCTACCCCAGATGTTTGTCCCGGCAGCTCAGAGAATACCTCCTTGTTGCGAAGCACAAACTCCTTAACCTCCTGTTGTTGGGGTTGTGACAAGGTGGCTGCTATTCCAACCTCAGGAATCACGCAACCAGTTTGAGCTGGTGACCAAGTGTCTGCGACTAGGGACTCTCTATCCCTCCAGGCTTTCAACAGATTAACGTGATAGATCTGTTCGGGCTTTCGCCTTCCTGGTTGTCTGACCTTGTAATTCACTTCGCTCACTTTTTCCATTATCTCGTAGGGGCCTTGCCATTTGGCAAGGAATTTACTTTCAACCGTAGGGACAAGTACCAATATCCTATCCCCCGGGGAAAAGGTACGGGTCTTGGCTCCACGGTTGTACACTCTCTGCTGTGCCAACTGCGCTTGGGCCAAATGTTCCTTCACGATGGGCATTACCTGTGCAATTCGATCTTGCATCAGGGCGACATGCTCAATCACACTCCTGTGGGGAGAACTCTCACTTTCCCAAGTTTCCTTGGCAATATCCAACAGCCCTCTTGGGTGTCTCCCATACAGTAACTCAAAGGGGGAGAATCCCGTAGAGGATTGGGGCACCTCCCTAATAGCAAACATCAAATAAGGAAGTAAACAGTCCCAATCCTTTCCATCTCTATCCACCACTTTCTTCAACATTTGTTTTAGGGTTTTGTTGAATCTTTCAACCAGCCCATCGGTTTGGGGGTGATACACAGACGTACGCAATTGCGTCACTTTGAACAATTTACACAGCTCTTTCATAACCCGGGACATAAAGGGTGTACCTTGGTCCGTAAGCAGTTCTTTACAAATACCCACCCGGCTAAAAACAAGAGATAGCTCTTTGGCTATGGTTTTGGCCGAGGTATTTCGGAGAGGGATCGCTTCTGGATAACGGGTGGCATAGTCCATTATAACTAATATGTACTGGTGCCCCCTAGCGGACTTGATTATAGGACCTACCAAATCCATGGCGATCCTCTCAAACGGGACCTCAATGATGGGTAGAGGGACCAGCGGGCTACGGAAATGTGGCATCGGGGCCGACCTCTGACACACAGGGCAGGAGGAACAATAATTTTCTACGTCCTTCATCACCCCCGGCCAATAGAATCTCTGTAATACCCTCTCTCGGGTTTTCTCTGTCCCCAGATGACCTCCAAGAATGTGCCCATGGGCCAACTCCAACACCAACTTCCTGTAAGGTTTGGGCACCACAAGCTGCTCAACGGTTTCTTCTGCCCTTTTTGCCACCCGATAGAGTAGGTCCTTCTCTACGCTGAAGTATGGGTAAGTGCAGGTATTATCTGGGTTCACTAACTCACCATCTATTTTCACTACGTTTTCCCGTGCCTTTATTAGGGCGGGGTCTTTCAACTGTTCTGTGGCAAAGTTTTCCCTGTGAACCTCAAGATCAGAAAACTCCACAGACGGTAGGTTTTCGTCTGAGGAGGTGGGCTCCTCTCCAGTTTCTTGAGTCTCCCCTGCCAATACTGATAAGGGAAATTCCGGAGAGTCCTCACCACTCTCAGGGGAGTTCTGGCTATCACATTCCTGGTACATAGGGGCACCAGTGAGGGGCTCAGGATCATCCCACAGTTCCCAGAACTTCGGAAAATCCCTTCCCACAATGGCGTCATGCGGTAACTGAGATACTAAGCCCACTGGATGAGAGAGGGTACCTTTGGGGGTCTCGAAACACACTGTAGTCACTGGATACTCTCGGGTGTCCCCATGCACACAAATAACAGCTACCTTGCTATTCCCAGAGACCTCTGTTTTAACTAACTCAGCCTTTATCAGGGTCACAAGGCTACCTGAATCCAGCAATACCACAACATTTCTACCATTAACACACATTTTGCATAAATGTTTCTCAATTCCTCGAATGGCAGTGCATGCGACTGTCGCACACAGCGACTGACGTCTGCCCGTCAGAAAGTCACACTGCATGGGTTCCTCCACAACCGGGCAATTGGCTGCAATATGTCCCGCTTGCCGGCAGCGGTAGCAAACGATCCTTCTTGCCGCCTCTTGAGCCGCTGATTTCCCAGGCTGTTCTCGCCAAACTTGGGGTAGAGCTCCCACCCTCTCACTCTCTCCACCCTCACCCCTTGGAATCCTCTTATCCGCCCCTGGGGATGGTCTGGTCTTAGGGTGGAAAGTCCGAGTGTCTCTGGAAGAGGCCGTCAGGTTCTCTGTAGCCAAGTATTTCTCCACACGATCCACAAGACCATCGGCCGTCTCTGGGTCTCCATGGCTTACCCACTTTTGGATGGCAGTAGGAAGAGCTCTCAAAAACCGATCCATTACAACACGTTCCACAATCTTTGGTGCGGACAAAGTCTCTGGCTGTAGCCACTTTCTGCTCAGGTGAATGAGATCATACATTTGAGACCTGGGGGGTTTTCCAAGCTGGAAAGTCCAGTTATGCACACGCTGAGCCCGGACAGCCTGGGTGACACCCAGCCTTGCCAATATTTCAGCTTTTAGCATCACATAGTCTTTTGCTTGGTTAGGCTCTAGGTCATAGTAAGCTTTCTGCGATTCACCAGTTAACAGAGGAGCCACCAGTCCAGCCCACTGCTCCTCAGGCCACTTTTCTCTTTCAGCGGTCCTTTCAAATGTGGTCAAAAATACCTCTGGATCATCCTCTCCAGTCATTTTTGTCAATAAACTACTCACCCCAAAGGACGCGGTATTAGTGGGACGGCTTTCCTCACTGGTCTGCGGACGTTGCTGCATTACTGCTTCCATCTGTTGTTGTAGTCTCTGCTCTTGCTTCTGCAACAGGTCTATGAAGCGGGCCTCAGATTGCTGCTGGGCTCGTTGCTGAGCCTCCAGACTCTGTTGCAAAGTTGCGTTTGTCTGCTGCTGGGCTGCAAGGCTCCTTTGCAAACCTGCATTTGTCTGCTGTTGATTGGCATTTGCTAGAGCCAGCTGCTTCAGTATCTCCTCCATGCTGGCTTAAAAAAAACTGCCACTGGTTCTCCACCAACTGTGAGGGGGTTAGCTCGGCAGCGGGTGTGTGTGACCCCCGGGATGGGCTCCCCACACAAAACAGGCCCAGCAAACGGAGGTTGTGGTTTTCAAAATCAAAAAAGGTGCGGTTTATTTTCTATTTACAGTGACAAAACACAGCAAAGCAAAAGAAACATAACCAAAATAAATCCTGGTCAAGTTGACCTCTGACTAAACATACAGGTTTCCTAACTAACAACTGGGATCAGCCTAGTGCTGTCCTAGTCCCTAAGTCCCTGGTTTAGTAAAAGTCCAAACAAATAGCCACACAGGCTTTGCCTCACCGCACAGGGGTTCACTCTCCCTAGACAGTCCACACAGGTCTGGTTCCAGGCATGAGCTAACACCTAATGAATCTGGGAGTTCTTATAGAGGCCTAAATGAGCTGACAAGCTTCAGCTGGTCTCATCAACTCCCTGCCTCACGACGCCCAGCACTCTCCCTAGAGGTATGAGTCATTCATGAGCCCACTAGCCTCAGCTGGGCTTCATCAACTCCCTAGTTGTATAAGTCGGCGTAAAGCCTGAATCTGGGCAAAATATATCTACCCCCCTGGATGCAACCAGGTGACTTTACCTTCCTGCTGTCACAGTAGGGAGAGTGTCAGTTTCTTTCACTGTGCAAGTCCTTGTTTCAAGGGACAGAGAAGGACACCTGAAGGTAGCCCTTATTGCTTTTTTCCCATCTCCCTGCAGGCCATCTATTAGAATGTCTGGAAGGCAAACAAGGAGAGGCAGACAGTCAGGAGGCAATAAAAGAGGGCAAGCAGGCTCTGTGTCTGGGGGCAACAGTGCTGGTCGTGGACGCGGTGCAATGTCATCAGCACATGGCCATGGGACACGCTTGTCCTTCTTTTCCGCAGCTGGACATGTTGAGCCACATCATGCCGAAGACTTGGTAGAGTGGATGACCAAGCCCTCCTCCTCCTCCTCATCCTCTCTCACCCAGGCTCAGGGTACTGGCAAAGCAGCTGCCAAAGCGTCCTCTTCCCTGGTATCAATGTCAGACTCATCATCAGTCACTCCTTCCCTAGACCCACCATGTCCTCCTCCTGAGGAGTCCCCCGAACTGTTTGAGCACAGTGTTGGGTACATGCTCCAGGAGGATGCCCAGCGTTTCGAAGGGTCTGATGATGAAACCCAGCTACAGGAAGGCAGTAGGGTGAGAGCAGACAGAGGGGATGCTCAAGAAGGACACCAATCTGGCAGTCATGTTCCAGCAGCTGCAGCATACTGCCAGATTGGCTCCAGTGATGAGGAGGGAGGGGATGATGAGGTCACTGACTCCACGTGGGTGCCTAATAGGAGAGAGGAGGAGGAGGATGAGGAGGAGGCACATCTCCAACGAGACAGGATGCCCTTTGGTGGCCAGCGTAAGGGCAGTACACCGACGGAATCACACCGCAGAGCTCCGCCTGTGCAGGGCGCTGCCTCTGCCCGTCATTCAAAAAGTTCCTTGGTGTGGGCCTTTTTTGAGGCTAGTGCATCAGATCGCACAGCTGCTGTTTGCAACATATGTCTCAAGCGTATATCGCGTGGCCAAAACATCAGCCGCTTGGGTACCACATGCCTGACCAGACATATGTTGACCTGCCATGCAGCTCGTTGGCAAGCCTACCTCAAAGACCCACACCAAAGAACAAAGCGGACCTCTCCTTGCACCGCATCAGCTGGGATCTCCAACCCCACTATAACTTCAGTCCTCTCTGAAACATGCACTGAGAGGAATGAAGGTGTAGAATTAGGTGTGTCACAGCCAAGTACTTGCGGCCACTCTGCTAGCAGTACACCGACGTCCGATTCTAGCAGGCAAATTTCCCTGCCCCAGCTGCTGGACCGTCGAAAGAAGTTCACTCCCAGCCATCCACATGCCCAGCGGTTGAATGCTAGCTTGGCTAAATTGCTAGCGCTTCAACTGCTGCCTTTTCAGTTGGTAGACTCGGCCCCCTTCCGTGAGTTTGTGCAATGTGCGGTTCCTCAGTGGCAGGTTCCCAAACGCCACTTTTTCTCACGGAAGGCTATTCCGGCTCTCTACCGGCATGTGGAAGGCAATGTCTTGGCCTCGCTGGACAGGGCGGTCAGCGGTAAGGTGCATATTACCGCTGACTCATGGTCCAGCAGGCATGGACAGGGACGTTACCTTTCTTTCACGGCCCATTGGGTCACTCTTTTGGCAGCTGGGAAGGATGCAGGACAAGGTGCAGTAGTGTTGGAGGTTGTCCCACCGCCACGCCTCCAAAATGCTACTACTGGTTGTGACACACCTCTCTCCTCCACCCCCTCCTCTTCTTCTTCCTCCATGGCCTCTTCCTGTGGTTTGTCCTATGAACCAGCGGTGCTCCGTAGCCGTTCACGGGGCTACGCAAGTACGCAGGCAAAAAGATGCCATGCCGTGCTTGCGCTGGTGTGTTTGGGGGACAGAAGCCACACTGGGGCAGAGGTCCTGTCTGCTCTGCAGGGCCAGGCCGAGAGGTGGTTGACGCCACGCCAGCTTAAGCCAGGAATGGTGGTTTGCGACAATGGCACCAACCTCCTCTCCGCCCTCCGACAGGGACAACTGACCCATGTGCCCTGTGTGGCTCACGTCCTTAACCTGGTGGTGCAGCGGTTCTTGGGCAGGTACCCGGGCTTACAGGATGTCCTGAGGCAGGCCAGGAAAGTCTGTGTGCATTTCCGCAGATCTTATAATGCCAGTGCTCGCCTGGCTGAGCTGCAAAAGGAGTTGAACCTGCCCAAGAACCGCCTTATATGTGACATGCCCACCAGGTGGAACTCAATGTTGGCCATGCTGCAGCGGCTGCACACGCAGCAGAGGGCCATCAATGAGTACCTGTGCGACTACGGCACCAGGACAGGGTCAGGGGAGCTTGGTTTTTTTTCTCCACGCCAGTGGGGCATGATCAGGGATGCATGCACTGTCCTGGCACCATTTGAGGAGGCCACGAGGATGGTGAGCAGTGACAGTGCATGCATCAGTGACACTGTACCTCTTGTCCACCTGTTGGAGCACACGCTGCGTGGAATAATGGACAGGGCACTTGAGGCAGAACAGAGGCAGGAAGAGGAGGACTTCCTTGCCTCTCAAGGCCCTCTTTACCCAGACAGTGTTCCTTCTGCCCCACCCATCGCACAGGAAGAGGAAGAGGAGGAGGAGGAGGAGGAGGATTGTGTCAGCATGGAGGTGGAGGCTGGCACTCAGCATCATCAGCAGCAGTCTTTTAGGGATGATTTACAGTCCCAAGAAACCAGTGGACTTGTACGTGGCTGGGAGGAGGTGACTGCGGATCATGTCGTCCTTAGTGACCCAGAGGACTCCGGAGCGAATGCCTCAGCAAACCTACGCTGCATGGCCTCCCTGATCCTGCAAAGTCTGCGGAAGGATCCTCGTATTCTTCGGATCAAGGAGAGGGACCATTACTGGCTGGCCACTCTCCTTGATCCACGGTACAAGGGTAAGGTTGCGGACCTTATGTTACCGTCGCAGAGGGAGCAGAGGATGAGACAACTCCGGGAGGCCTTGCAGAAAGGTCTGTGCAACGCGTTCCCAGAGACTGGGAGGTTACAAACTCCTGGTCCAGGACAACGAGTTGCTGAGGCTTCGGCCAGTCAAAGAAGGAGCGGTGGGGAAGGTGGCCGTCTGACCGATGCGTTCAGACAATTCTTTAGTCCGCAGCCCCAAAGTATGATTGGTTCCAGCAACCATCGCCAGCGTCTGATAAACATGGTGCAGGAATATCTAGGGGCAAGGTCAGACTTGGACACCTTCCCCACCGAAAATCCTCTGGCTTACTGGGTCTTGAGGATGGATCACTGGCCAGAGCTTGCACAGTATGCAATTGAGCTACTGGCCTGTCCTGCATCCAGCGTTCTTTCGGAACGCACATTCAGTGCTGCTGGAGGATTTGTCACGGATCACAGGGTGCGCCTGTCCACCGACTCGGTTGATCGACTGACTTTCATCAAGATGAACCAGTCTTGGATCACCACCAGCTACCACACACCTGATGCTGATATAACAGACTAATTGATTTTAACATGTCACGTCCCTTCAAGACTGATGCTGATGCTGAGTGCCTGTGCTGTTATGTTGACTGGCTATCCTCCTCCTCCGAGTCCTCAATGATACGATTGATGATGATAGCTTGGAAGATCATTTTTGTTTATGGGTGCCGCCACCAGTGGCTAAGGCCCAATTTTTCAGCCCCTGTTTTACAGGGGCGTGTACTTACAATTTTTTTAGCAATAATTTGCCATAGGGCTCAGTGCTGTGCTCCAAGTACAGTATCTGTGAGGGGTTGTAGTGTTGTGCCACCAGTGCCTAAGGCCCAATTTTTCAGCCCCTGTTTAACAGGGGCGTGTCATTACAATTTTTGAAGCAATACTTTGCAACAGGGCTCATTGCTGTGCTCCAAGTACAGTATCTGTGAGGGGTTGTAGTGTTGTGCCACCAGTGCCTAAGGCCCAATTTTTCAGCCCCTGTTCAACAGGGGCATGCAATTACAATTCTTGATGTAATAATTCACAGCAGGGCCCATTCCTGCACCCACCAAGAGTAACTCTGAGGGCTTACAGTGTTGTGGCAACACCACCACCACCACCACCACCACGAAAAGCCCAATTTTTCAGCCCCTGTTCAACAGGGGCATGCAATTACAATTCTTGATCTAATAATTCACAGCAGGGCCCATTGCTGCACCCACCAAGAGTAACTGTCAGGGCTTACAGTGTTGTGGCACCAGCACCACCATCAAAGCCCCAATTTTTACTACCACTGTTCAACAATTATATGTAATTAAAATTCCTGATATAATAGTTGACAGCAGGGCGTTCCAGCACCAACCAAGAGTAACTGTGAGTGCTTACAGTGTTGTGCCAACACCAACAACTAAGGGGCCTATTTCTGCAGAGTATATACGGCAGGTCCCTACTTTCAAACATCCAACTTACAAACGACTCCTACTTGCAAACGAAAGAAGACAACAGGAAGTGAGAGGAAATCTACCCCTAGGAAGGAAAATTCTCTCCTGTAAGAATAAATATGGGAGAAAGGTGTCTCCTCTGTACTGATGCTTTATCAGCAATCCTTGTTTCAAGAAAAACACCACATTTCAAAAACAGTTGTCATTGGGACGGAAAGTGAGGTGAAATGTTCTGAACAGGGGCACAGACAGCAAAACAAATGTTACAGGGGTGATAACCCTTACCTATGTTTCCCAAAAAGTTTAAAAATAGATTTTTGGGCTGGAGCTACAGTTCAACAATGTACCTGTTCAAAATTACAAACACATTCTACATAAGAACAAACCTACAGTCCCTGTCTTGTATGCACCGCCTGTATACGGCTGTTCAGAGTATATAGGGCCTTTTTTATTTTATGTGCGGGGTTCCCCTTAATATCCATACAAGACCCAAAGGGGCTGGTAATGGGCTGGGGTAGGGGGGGGGGGTCATGGGGTAGCTATGCCATTTTTCTTAAAGATTTTCATCCATATTACCGGGACCAGACATTACATTAAAGCCGCAAGAAGTTTTAAATGGCTTTTTTTTCCTTTAGAAGTGTCATTTTGTGCAGGGACAGTTCTAAACACGGGAAACACGTGGCACTTCACAGGCATACTTTAGACACCCCCCAGGTACGATATTTAAAGGAATATTTGACTTTTTTTTTCACTTTATGCATCATTAAAATGACTGCTCCCGAAAAACGACCGTTTTTAAAACTTCTTTTTGCATTGATACATGTCCCCTGGTGCAGAACCCGGGTTCCCAAACCCTTTTTAGGACAATAACATGCATAATAGTTGTTATAATTAGCACTTTAGAATTCGAACGTTCGCATCCATTGTATTTAATAGGGTTCTAATGTTCGTACGAACTTTCGGTCCGTTCGCGGGTTCTGGTGCGAACCGAACCCGGAGGTGTTCGGCTCATCACTAGTGACAGTCTAGTCACTGTGCCAGGAGTGTGCTCTAAGCACAGAACAGCAAAGCTGACATACAGTATCTCATAAAAGTGAGTACACTCCTCACATTTTTGTAAATATTTTATTATATCTTTTCATGTGACAACACTGAAGAAATTACACTTTGCTACAATGTAAAGTGGTGAGTGTACATCTTGTATAACAGTGTAAATTTGCTGTCCCCTCAAACTAACTCAACACACAGCCATTAATGTCTAAACCACTTGCAACAAAACTGAGTACACCTCTAAGTGAAAATGTCAAAATTGGGCCCAATTAGCCATTTTCCACTCCCCGGTGTCATGTGACTCGTTAGTGTTACAAGGTCTCTGGTGTGAATGGGGAGAAGGTGTGTTAAATTTGGTTTTATCGCTCTCACTCTCTCATACTGGTCACTGGAAGTTCAACATGGCACCTCATGGCAAAGAACTCTCTGAGGATCTGAATTTTTTTTTACATAAAGATGGCCTAGGCCAGTGATGGCGAACCTATGGCACGGGTGCCACAGCTGGCACGCCGAGCCCTCTCAGTGGGCACGCCAGGACGCTGTTTCCGCGGCCACCGCTGACTTTTTTTTCACATTATTGATGAGTCTAATGACTCCGCTCGTCACCGCTGCTCAGTCTCTTCTTCCTAGGCTCAATTTAAATGTGTAGGTCCGGTCGGGATGCGGCGCCGCCCACTCGTCCTGACTCCTGCAGTGAAGTGCAGAGTAATCTCTGAGGGAGGGGCTGGAAGTGTCTCTGTGGAATGCCAGGTAGCGCGGGTCATGGCGGGAGAACAGGGTAAGGAGACTCAAGATTGTCAATATTAAGAATGATGGTTTCATAAGATTTTTCTAATCAGTGATTTTTTGTCATCTGTATTCTGGGTTATAACTGGTATGCAAGATATTTTAAAAGCTATAAT
Organism: Rana muscosa; assembly: GCA_029206835.1. Lineage (NCBI taxonomy): Eukaryota > Metazoa > Chordata > Amphibia > Anura > Ranidae > Rana > Rana muscosa. Next base: position 796,056,165 of record CM055118.1, read on the forward strand.
AATTACATTGATCTTTTACTTCAAGTTTTGCTCTTGGCTTTTCCTTGCTAGGTGGGCTGTTATCTTCCTTTACCATTTTATTTCACTTATTGTAATTTAGTGGTGCCAATGTCTCAAAAATTAATTTAAATATTAAAGAAGGAACCATAAAGATACCTATAATTTTGATTGAACTGTAACCCCCATATCCACTCTTGTAGTGTGTCTTGTAGCGGTCTCTCTTATGCACTCTTATAATATGTCTGCTGTCTCTGATGCACTCTTGTATTATGTCTGCGGCCTCTGATGCACTCTTGTAGCATGTCTGCGGTCTCTGATGCACATTTATAATATGTCTGTGGTCTCTGATGCACTCTTATAATATGTCTGCGGTCTCTGATGCACTCTTGTGGTATGTCTGCGGTCTCTGACCATCTCCTGTAGTATGTCTGATGGGAGAGCAGCAACCCTGCTCAAAGACGGTGGAGTTCTGTTTAGGGACAGGAGGCTGAGTGTGAGGAGATGGAGGCTCCCTTTGAGGTAAAATAAGGGATGAAGGCTGCGCTTGAGGTGACAGATGCTGTCTAATGCCCTGTACACATGGTCGGAATTTCAGACGAAAAAAGTCAGACGAAGTCCGTTGGGTTTTTTTCATAGGAATTTCAGACCGTGTGTGGGCCCCCTTCGGAGAAATTCCGTCAGAATTCCGATGGAAGTTTGATCAGAAAAAGGTCCGATCGTGTGTACTGGGCATAACAGTATACCACAAGCAGTCTTTATATAAATGTTATTTTAACCATATTTGTACTTGTAGAACTAGGCCAGAGAGTAGACAGAGTGTTTTTTGATGGTTTTAATTTGAAATGTACCTTGGTGTCCTTCACTAAGGTCTGTACTTTGGAAAATGTCTGCCACAGCCTTGGTATGTGCCTATCCGTGAACTGACTGGTGTATACCTTTTTTATAGCGCCGCTCGGCACTTTGAAAAAAATGTATTGGTTTTGCGTCGCAGTTTGGGCACTCAGGCTCAAAAAGGTTCGCCATCACTGGCCTAGGCTATAAGAAGACTGCCAAGACCCTGAAACTGAGCTGCAGCACGGTGGCCAAGACCATACAGCGATTTAACAGGACACTCAGAACAGGCCTTGCCATGGTCGTCCAAAGAAGTTGAGTGCTTCTTCCCCGAACGCTCCTTTGTGGTGCAACCCCCAATTTAAAGAAATACATAAAATCCCAGATGGGGTATGTTGGGCCTGGTATGGTCTCAAATATGTCTACCAATTGTTCAGTAACCAAACTTTTAGAACCTTCAGCAATATTCAAAATTAATATCACGATCCCAACATCGATTTTTATCAGTATCTGCAATTGCGACATGCAGTGGCAGCCCAATTTGGTCTTCAAGGGGTTCAGCTCATCCACTCTGAGCTGGAGAAATTACTATTACAGGAAGATCACTCCAAACTTATCTCAAGATATTATTTCACCCTGTTGACCTCCTCTTCGTCTAGGATGGAGAGAGTGGAGGCTCAATGGAGAAATAATATACCATCTCTTACAAAGGAATCTTGGGCCGAGGTCATCGAATCACTGTTGCCGTCTGTGATTTCGGCCAGAGAAAAAATGATCCAGTTTAACTATCTCCATTGAGTGTATTATTCACCTGCACGTCTTCATAAGATGGGCAGGGTAGAAGCTCCTGAATGCCATAGGTGTGAGGCTGTGGTAGGGGACTATTTCCATATGGTATGGCAGTGTCCTCAGGTAGGGAAGTTTTGGGCGGCAATCATGAAATTCATGGAGGAAAAACTAGCCCTTCCAAGCATATGTGCTCTGGCCAGATGCCTACTGGGTGACTTTGGGGAGGAGGAATTGTTGGAATCCAAAAAGACTCTCTTACGAATACTCTTTTTCCGGGCAAAAAAGGCTTTAGCTTTAAAATGGAAGGATACCAGCCCTCCGTCCCTCCACTACTGGATGGACCTGGTTAATGGAGCTCTACCAAAATACAAATTGACCTACATTTCCAGGGGTTGCCTAAAAAAGTTTAACAAAATATGGGTAGGTTGGATTAAATCAGTGTCTGGTGATATAGAGATGTAAATGCAGGATAGATGGGACCAGGATTGGGTTATAGCTTTATCAGCAAAATAAATACTTCTGCATAGCGAAGGTACTGAGTTTTGTTAATATGCTATCTAAAGTGGATTACCTCAGTTACAATGTTGAGTTCAGGGGTACTCCCCTGGAGATGAAGGAGGTTGCAGTTAACACAGCTGAATATACAGAATGCTAGTAATGTATGCACTGTTGCATAGAAGCTAAATTTTTTGAATCTATATGTTTCTTCATCTGATGGCTGTGATCCTGTATAACAGAAATGTTTTGAACAATATAATTTTTTAGTTGAAATATGAATAAATTTACCCTTTAAAAAAAAAAAAAGGAAGTTGAGTTCACATGCTCAGCGTCATATCCAGAGGTTGTCTTTGGAAAATAGATGTATGAGTGCTGCCAGCATTGCTGCAGAGGTTGTAGGCATGGGGGGTCAGCCTGTCAGTGCTCAGACCATACGCCACACACTGCATCACAATGGTCTGCATGGCTGTCGTCCCTGAAGGAAGCCTCTTCTAATGATGATACACAAGAAAGCCCACAAACAGTTTGCTGAAGACAAGCAGACTAAGGACATGGATTACTGGAACCATGTCCTGTGGTCTGATGAGACCAAGATAAACTTATTCGGTTCAGATAATGTCAAGCGTGTGTGGCGGCAACCAGGTGAGGAGTACAAAGACAAGTGTGTCTTGCCTACAGTCAAGCATGGTGGTGGGAGTGTCATGGTCTGGGGCTGCATGAGTGCTGCCGGCACTGGGGAGCTACAGTTCATTGAGGGAACCATGAATGCCAACATGTACTGTGACATACTGAAGCAGAGCATGATCTCCTCCCTTCGAAGACTGGGCCGCAGGGCAGTATTCCAACATGATAACGAGCGCAAGGTCTCTAACATCCTTCAGCTCCATGATGTCATCATGGAGGAGTGGAAGAGGACTCCAGTGGCAACCTGTGAAGCTCTGTTGAACTCCATGCCCAAGAGGGTTAAGGCAGTGCTGGAAAATAATGGTGGCTACACAAAATATTGACACTTTGGGCCCAATTTGTACATTTTCACTTAGGTGTGTACATACTTTTGTTGCCAGCGGTTTAGACATTAATGGCGCGCCTCCCCCTCCTCTCTGTTTACGTCTACACAGGAGGAGGAGGAAGTCTAAGGGACACACCGCTGTGCCTATCCTGTGCTGTTCTGAGGTCTGTGCAATTTATTGTAATGCCAATGGACATGTGGGGGGGCGCTATGGGAGGGGAGAGGGGGGTCTGCACTGAGGGGGGAGTCTGCACTGAGGGGGGTCTGCACTGAGGGGAGGTCTGCACTGAGGGGAGGTCTGCACTGAGGGGAGGTCTGCACTTAGGGGAGGTCTGCACTTAGGGGAGTCTGCACTGAGGGGAGGTATGCACTAAGGGGAGGTCTATACTTAGTGAGTGGGTCTGTAGTTAGTGAGGGGGTCTGTACTGAGGGAGGGTGATCTATGCTGTGGGAGGGGGGTCTGTACTTAGTGGGGGGTCTATACTGAGAGAGGGGGGTCTGTACTTAATGGAGGGGGGTCTGTTCTGAGGATGACTATAGTTGGTGGAGGGGGGGGAGACACCACTTTTTTCTGCACCGGGTGACACCAACCCTAGTGACACTATTGCTAAGTAAAGACATTGACCTCCCACGGATCTCTTTCTCTCTATTTAAAAATGGCTATGGATCTCTTTCTCTCTAATTAAAAATGGTTACGGATCTCTTTCTTTCTATTTAAAAATGGTTACGGATCTCTTTCTTTCTATTTAAAAATATAATAACTGTAATTTACCCAAGAATATAGTAGCAATGGCAAGTAGGTGCAGAACTGTCAGTTTAATATTTAATTTAGCATTGTGTTTCTCTATCAGCAACATAAAATAACCCAATCTCTGACCATCTCTGGCAGTATGTCTGCGGTCTCTGACCATCTCCTGTATCATGTGTGCAGTCTCTGACCATCTCCTGTATCATGTCTGCATTTTCTGACCCTCTCTTGTATCATGTCTGCATTCTCTGACCCTCTCTTGTGTCATGTCTGCAATCTCTGACCCTCTCCTGTAGTATGTCTGCATTCTCTGACCCTCTCTTGTAGTATGTCTACAGTCTCTGACCTTCTCCTGTAGTATTTTAGGGGGGGGGGGGGCTGGAGCTCCTCTTTTAGTTGTCTGCTGTGTTTAGACTTTGCTACATGCAGAGAGTGTTGTCTTTTTTAACAACAGTTCTTCTGGCTGCTTGAATTTTTTTTAATGAAAACCATGGGCAGTAATCGTGATGCATCATGATGCATCGCGGAATCGAATCGTTGACATGATAATCGTAATCGAATCAAATCTTGAGACCATTGAAGATGTGCACTTCTAGTACTCACAGGTAACCCAATTAAGTCCTAGAACCATACTACTATTATAGAAGAGTGATATCTTGTCTACCATTCTCATCTTCAGTTCTGGGTGGACTGATACAAAAGAGACAATGGGTGTTATTTACGAAAGGAAAATCCACTTTGCACTACAAGTGCAAACTACAATTACAAAGTGCACTTGAAAATGCACTGAAAGTGCACTTGGAAGAGCAGTCACTGTAGATCTGAGGGGGACTTGCAAGGAAAATAAAAAACTGCATTTTAGCTTGCACATGATTGGATGATAAAATCAGCAGAGCTTCCCCTCATTTCAGATCTACCCCTCAGATTTACAGCGACTTCACTTCCAAGTGCACTTTCAGTGCAATTTCAAGTGCACTTTGCACTTTTCATCTCTTTCATCATTTCATTTGTGACTAAGTTGTCTGCTATTGTTTATGAGATTTTTAAAATTACACAAAATTCTGGTTAAAAAAACAAAAAAACAATTAAACTCAAAAAGCACCTTCTGTTGCTCTCAGCCCCCTACAAATCTCTTTAAAAAAAAAAACATTTTTGGTTGTTGTTATCCGACTTCCTGTTAGAGGGCTACATTCATTCTCCATGGTCCCACTTTATATAGTAACATAGTCACCCTCTCTTGTTCATATGCAACTAATATGCACTGCTCGTTACAAATGTGAGGAAGGAAAATAAATAGTTTGAGAGCTCATGGAGGACTTTACAAGCAGGCAGAAAAAAGAACACAGCAAGAAACAAAATCATAAAAAAATAAATTACAGGACCATTAGGTAGTTGAAGATATGTTTTGGAGAATAATGCCCCATACACACGATCGTTTTTCATGCCGTTAAAAATGCCATTAAAAAAAATGGCCATTAAAAATGATCGTGTGTAGGCTCCAGAGCATTTTTAACAACGTGAAAAACGGCCATTAAAAATTTCGAACATGCTCTCTTTTTTCACGTCGTTTTTCATGTCGTTTTTTTTAATGACGTGAAAAACGATAGTGTGTATGCTTTAACGACGTGAAAAAAAACGCGCATGCTCAGAATCAAGTATGAGACAGGAGCGCTCGTTCTGGTAAAACTAGCGTTCGTAATGGAGATAGCACATTCGTCACGCAGTCACGGACTGAAAAGCACGAGACTGAAAAGAGCGACTCGTCGCTCAACAAACTTTACTAACATGAAGGGTGGCACCATTCGAACGGAACTTCCCCTTTATAGTGCCGTCGTACGTGTTGTATGTTACTGCGCTTTGCTTGATCGTTTTTTAAAATGATCGTGTGTACGCAAGACAGGCTTGAGAGGAAACATGAAAAAAAACGACGTGAAAAACGGCAAGAAAAAAAATGGCAAGAAAAACGATTGTGTGTATGGGGCATAAGGATATCGCTTAGAGTCGCTTTAAGGCTAGCCAGTCCACACAGGGGTAGGAGTGTGGCAGTACAAAACAGCTGAAACATCTCCAGAGTGTTTAAGGAAAATATATGATATAATGACCCAGCTTCTGTAGACTAGCTGAACACAGCTTTCTGGAAAGACAGCATAACAATGCAGCAAAAGAAAAGACGGCATAAGTCATAACAGACGTGCTTTTGTCACCCTTTGACCTAATGGTAGGATGTGTAGACAAATCACGACTGTACATTTACATTCCTTAGGGTTTTACATTACATACCGCTAGTACAAAGCATTTTTATGTTGATTATTATTGGTTATTAGAACTATGTTGAAGTTTGAACGATATAAAAAAACAAAAAAACAAAGCCATCTACATGTTCACGTAGCAGTATAGGCAATTAGGCCATCAATAAATAAATGTAGGAATCTTGGGTTCTTTTCCTAATTGAGCACATGATTAAAAACTTTCAGCTAGTCTTTAGAGGAAATCACATCTACATTCATAGTATTCTGCCAAAATTCTAGTGCTAGTGTAAAAATAAGGTACAAAATATTGATACAGTGAAAGTCATTTAATGCAGCAAGCAGTGCCTTATTAATGTAGCGGGCTCTTCCTCCCCTCTCCCAGTCCCTTCTATTAAAAATCTGCTCGCAATGTCTCTGGTCTAGGGGTACGATAGGGGAGGGAGAGGGTGCACTACGCCTGGCTTCCACCACAGATGTATAAGTGGTATCAGCAATGCCTTCCTTTACCTTCGGGCCTGTATTGTGCATCGAAACCTCCCTCCAAGAGTCTCCAAGAATCTCGTCTGCCAGAAACTTGAGCCACACACCGTTAAAGTCCAACACTCCTTTATTTAGCACATAACATGGACTCCCTTAGCTATAGTACAGAAAAGGAAGTGTGTGTACGAATAGGCCCAGACACAAGTTCGATCCTCCACTCTCCTCCAAAGAGTGGGTTATGGTCTCCGCACGAGGGAAATTCACCTTCCGGACGGTCTCCGACAAGAGGCTCACCCGTTACCGGCAGTATGCTGCACCGGGTCTTCAGATGAGGAGCTCTTCCCGGTCCATTACGCCCACCTCGGATTCAGGCATCCATCTCCGGAGTACCCTAGGATCCTTCCCTCGCGGAACTAAGTGTTGGGCACTGAGCTCCGGACCGCCGTCCGAGTACCTCACCCCAGGCTAAAGGTGCCTGAGATGGAACACGATCTCCGGTGGTCCTCTAGGCCTAGTCCGCCTAGAGGACAAACACGAACTCCGTCCGCAGGCTAAAGGTGCCAGGGACCAACAACCCCGTGACCAACATGGCCGGCCCCTTTTATCCCCTCTCCCAGCAAGCACGGCGGGTTCCCCGCCCCACCATACCGCTGCCCAGAGAGGACAAAAGTAAGCTCAGCACACAGCGGTATCCGTCCGTCGGCCCACAGTGACAGCGCCACCCAGTGGACCTCCGGAGATACACCACTGGTGTCACCGAAAAATTCAAATACTTACGGCGGGAAAGTAAGTACCCGCTACATACTCTCCCCTGTTATTTGACACTGGTCCCCAGTGTCTGGAATAAACCACATCCTAAACAACTGACATGGTTCAGTCCAGAAACCACTAACAATTGAAACAGAAAAACCTTTTGGAAACTCTCCTAACAAAGAAGTTGTGTCTGAGCCCCTGTAATAAAAGAGGAGTGAAAGACAACACATTCAACATGAAATCACATTTCAACATTTTACTTTCCCCCCCCCCCATCCGAACTAAAGACCTCCTCAGAGTATGTAATTTTGCTAGGATGTCCTCCTGTAGAGGGAAAAGAAATAAAATTTAACATAAAAACCCTGACACATGTATCCGTGTATATGAGGAAAATAAATTTCTCCTAAAAGAAATTCCTGTTTCTCCAAAGAGTGAATGCGTGAGAAGTGTTTGTAACGTTGCACGACACTGCCACCTGGTGACAGCCTCTCGGTAACTGCACCCGTGGAACTTCTCCTTTCTCTCTAACCCTATCTACCCCAAAGTCTGTGGTCTCCTTGCAGTAGGATAGAAATAAACAGGAACAGTTCCTTTTCTTTTTTTTCTGTGGGCACACAAACACAATTTTCCCAGAAAATTCAGCAGCATGATAATATCGGAGTCTTTATCTCCTAAAGGTAGAAGCGGGGATGTGGCAGAATCAGTGACTTCAAGTGCTGATCCATAGTCTCTAGATGGTACTCTACATCTTTGCCTTCTTTGCGTCTGATTACTACTTTATCTGCGTGAATGTGTCTTCCCACCATCCATTCTGCCTTGCAGTCTTTGAAGCGCTGTGAAGCCTTTGGAGAACATGTTAGGTATCTGCGGGCGTGTGGAACTTTGAGGTGGGTCCACACAAAGTCATTATACCAGCGCTCCCGGTACACTTCCACCTCATATAACAAGTCCTTCGATAAGTAAGGGTACTCCCAGCCATACTCCGCTGCAACCTTTTGACTGAATAAACGCTGTAATCTTGCCAAAGGAGGCATAGTAGCTTTTTCCCCTTCACCAGGCAACACAACTGAATCTGGATGACGAGGTGCCTTGACCACCTCCATTCTGGGCATTGGGGGCCGCAACAACAGTCTCTTGACCCCAGTGTCAGATACAAATGGTGCTGGGGATGCAGGGACAAGTTGAGGAAAAGATTCTCCTTCAGGCGCTGACGCCTCCACCCTGGGTGTGCTCTCCCCTACAGACATAGGTGAATTCCCACTTTCACGGAATGAAGCAAGCGGTACCTTGTCCCAGCCCTTCTTGGCAAACAAGTCATCTATCAATGCATCATCTCCCGCATCAGAAAGAGATTCCAGGTCAGAGGTGTCACACTCCTCCGCGGGTATGTAACCCTGTGTGGAAACAGAACATCCACACTCCGGGGACTTGCTAGGCTATGCCGTCTCGACACCTCCTCCCTCACACCAAGTCTTCTCTGCCGGCTTACCTTGACCTTTTCTGGGGCGTCCGGGACTCCCGTCAACGGATCCCTCTGGGTCTGGCGTAAGCATGCGAGATGGTCCACCACCACCGCTGGTCGGGGCTACCACGCTGGTTCTTTTCTTCGGTGGCGGACGCTGTGAGACAGTGGTGACCGAGTCAGCATCCTCGGATTTCTCCCGTTGGTGTTTCACGACCTCCTCCGCGGTCGCTGCAGTGTGCGCAGGGGTGACTCTCACAGCCGTGATTCCTCCCTTCTGAGTGACAGTATCTGAAGCCCGGCCTGGGTAGATGGTTTTCGGCCTCTTGACCTCTGGATCCACTTCAAACGTGAACTCCCCATAGGCCTCACAACGTCCGAACGGCTTCAACAGACATACCAGTCCCGAACACCCAGGGAAAATCATGCCCAGGGCCTCAACGTCCATACATGAGTACAGGGCGAATCGACCCCTCGGCTTCAGTCGGATCCCCGTATCCGTTATCGGAGCAGCAACAGTCAACGTTGTAGTCGCCGGGTAAACCGGAATCCATGAGGCGGGTCCAAACATGGCGACCTGTTGCTGTTCAATCTCACACTGCAAAGTTTTTCGCGCCAATGTCCCACGTGTAGTCCGTCACACGTATTGGACTCCTCCCCTTTGCTCCAGTTCGCGGGCTTTTCCACTTTCTAGGTTGAGACACGCCCACGAACTAAGCGGCGGGGGTTGTGTCTGGTGGCGCAGTGCAATTAAAAACCCCCACGTGTAGTCCGTCACATGGCTGGGTTTTCCCCCTTTCACCACTCTTCCTGCGTGGGCCTTTCCTCTTCTGAGGTCATGTCCACGACTTTCGAGCAGGGCTGCACTTTGGCCTATTCGCTTAACTCAGTCTGGCAGACACCTTCTTCCAAGTGATGCACAACACACATCCCGGACCCGAGCCCCCACGTGTAGCGGGCTCTTCCTCCTCTCTCCCAGTCCCCTCTATTAAAGTTCTGCTCGCAATGTCTCTGGTCTAGGGGTACGATAGGGGAGGGAGAGGGTGCGCTACGCCTGGCTTCCACCACAGATGTATAAGTGGTATCAGCAATGCCTTCCTTTACCTTCGGGCCTGTATTGTGCATCGGATCCTCCCTCCAAGAGTCTCCAAGAATCTCGTCTGCCAGAAACTTGAGCCACACACCGTTAAAGTCCAACACTCCTTTATTTAGCACATAACATGGACTCCCTTGGCTATAGTACAGAAAAGGAGGTGTGTGTACGAATAGGCCCAGACACAAGTTCGATCCTCCACTCTCCTCCAAAGAGTGGGTTATGGTCTCCGCACGAGGGAAATTCACCTTCCGGACGGTCTCCGACAAGAGGCTCACCCGTCACCGGCAGTATGCTGCACCGGGTCTTCAGATGAGGAGCTCTTCCCGGTCTATTACGCCCACCTCGGATTCAGGCATCCATCTCCGGAGTACCCTAGGATCCTTCCCTCGCGGAACTCAGTGTTGGGCACTGAGCTCCGGACCGCCGTCCGAGTACCTCACCCCAGGCTAAAGGTGCCTGAGATGGAACACGATCTCCGGTGGTCCTCTAGGCCTAGTTCGCCTAGAGGACAAACACGAACTCCATCCGCAGGCTAAAGGTGCCAGGGACCAACAACCCCGTGACCAACATGGCCGGCCCCTATTATCCCCTCTCCCAGCAAGCACGGCGGGTTCCCCGCCCCACCATACCGCTGCCCAGAGAGGACAAAAGTAAGCCCAGCACACAGCAGTATCCGCCCGTTGGCCCACAGTGACAGCGCCACCCAGTGGACCTCCGGAGATACACCACTGGTGTCACCGAAAAATTAAAAAACTTACGGCGGGAAAGTAAGTACCCGCTACATAAATAAGGGGGGAAAAGGGACAATTGCCCTGGGTCCCCCTTGCAGAGGGCCCCCCCCCGCCAGAGGAGGCCCTAGACTACCTTTATAAAATTTTTTACTTATTTTACCTTCAGTAGTTTCTGAAATTATCGATGCTCCCTGCTAAACCACTGTCTGTGGAAGGGGATTCTACATCCTTACCACTCTAAAGCCCTGTACACACGATCGGTTTTACCAATGAAAACAGTCCGATGGACTTTTTTCATCGGACAAACCGATCGTGTATGGGACCCATCGGTCTTTTTTCCATAGGTTTTAAAAAATAGTAGCAATGTTTTAAATTTTTCCGATGGATCAAAAACCGATAACAAATTCCGATCGTCTATGGGCAAGTCCATCGGATAAAAAACCCACGCATGCTCAAAATCAAGTCGACAGAAGCATTGAACTTCATTTTTCTTGGCTCATCTAAGTGTTTTACGTCACCGCGTTTGGAACGGTCGGTTTTTTGACTGATGGTGTGTAGGCAAGACTGATGAAAGTCAGCTTCATCGGATTTCTGATGGACAAAACCATCGGATTAGAATCCATAGGATATCCAATCGTGTGTACGAGGCTTTACAGTAAAGAACCCTCTACGCAGTTTAAGGTTAAACCGCTTTTCTTCTAAATTTTGTGAATGGCCGTGTGTCTAATTAAATTCCCTTACGTGTAAAAGTTTTATCACTTTTATGGGATCACCAGTACGGTATTTGTACATTGAAATCATATCCCCTCTCAAGCGTCTCTTCTCCAGAGAGAACAAGTTCAGTGCTTGTCAAATTTCGTAACTTCTATGTCGAGTGTCCCTCGAACTGAAAGTACCTTGGGCCCCCTAAGGTCTGTCACTGTCAGTGGCACTTGCAGTAAGTATGTTTAAATCAAGTGCTAAACATGAAGATAAACTTGAATTTGCAGCTTGATATTTTAGAACATGCTAGCTGCAGAACGAGCTCTAAATTTTTTAATAGATCTAATCATATGGAACGGGAACAGAAAATAAATGGGTACAGTATAATTTCCTTTATCTGCTGTTGCTGTCAGAAGGATACTGTATGTCTTATGTAATTATATAGTTGAACTTGAAATGTGAAATTATACAGTGTTCAGATTAAGAGATGCATTGTAAAAATATATACCAATTTTCTTTTTTTTTTAGATTCAAGGAGCAATTATTGTGGCTTCTGTCTTGCAATTGTTGCTGGGATTTACAGGACTGATTGGACTCTTACTGAAGTTTATTGGACCCTTATCTATTACGCCAACCATAACACTTATAGGGCTTTCGTTGTTTCAAGAAGCAGGAAAAAAATGTGGTGCACACTGGGGCATCGCTGCATTGTAAGTTGATCCTGAAATATCAGCAACTAAAGACTTAAAGTATTGCAGGTAGTCTTGGTGTGTTGCAAAATCTATCTATCTATCTATCTATCTATCTATCTATCTATCTATCTATCTGTAGTGCACCCCCTAAGGAGCCGTAAGTAGAAAGGATCGCCCACCCTGCACAGCCAGGCACACCAAATTTTCGCAGTCACTCCAAGTCAGAGAACAGTCCAGAGCTTTGTTTTTTTTTTCAAATATACAGTCTATATACACTCCTCTGCTTCCTCCAGCTCACTTGCTTGCAGGACTCAGTTGGCACACTGATAGAAATGACCTGACACAGCACTCAGTCAGATTTTTTTGAGCAATAGCCTCTTATAGGCAGGAACCAGAGGCCCCTCTAGGTGTGTAGAAACAGTCAGTGTCTGGCTTACATCCCTGTAGCTACTGATCCCAGCACCAACTCTTCAGGCACTGCCAACCCACCAGGCTGCAGCTGCCCCATTCTCTAGCCCTCCTGGCTAACTTTCTCCACAGTCCTTCCAGACTGTACACTCACCACCAGCCCACCCCGTCGACTTCTCAGGAGATCTCCCAGATTCCCCTTCTGGCATGACTCATGCCTATTTATGAGGTGCCTGTCCCCTGCCAGCCCATTTGCTAGGGATTGGCTGGGGCCCTCATAAATATGCCAAGCAGCTCATCCTTGCCTCCGCTTACTACATCTGGAAGCTTCTCCAAGGTTCCAGAAAAAACGGGATGCACCAGAGATGCTGCCTGCTGTGTCATCCAGCCTCCCTGAGTCACTCAACCCTGACCCAGATTCAACCCAGGCCAGGCTCTCAGCTAGACCAACCAACCTATTTACATAAAGCACACTAGGTAGAGGGTGCTACATATCTATCTATCTATTTATCTATCTATCTATCTATCTATCTGTAATCGGTTGATTATACATTCTGTTAAGTATCTAAAAATCAACATATTTTTTTATAAAATGGGGAAGGGTTTTTATTTTTATTTTACAGGATTTATATAACATAAGTAAACAATATCCCCACACTGCAAGATTGAATCTGTGTGTTTATGTGCTTATAAAATGTGTTTATTGATGCTAGTATGTGTACATATGTATGTATGAATGTAAATTAGGAACCTTAGATTGTAAGATCCTTGAGGGCAGAGATTGATGTGAATGTGCAATATATATGTAAAGTGCTGCAAAAAATGTATGGCACTATATAGTTACCTGTAATAAAAATAAATAAATAAATATGTGCTTATGAGATGGCTAACACTCATTTTTGGGTACGGATTGGCCAGACCACATTCCACCCCTAAAAACAAACACTGTAAGTACATCCGAGTCCTACTCTGCTACACATTACTGTTTCATGCCGTGAGTGTTTCCGGCTGGGTGTCTTCCCACTGGGTTTGTTGTGAATTACTGTATTCTACATTATTACAAGTTCTGTTCTCTGCAACTGGACTGTGTGTTTACTGCTGCTGCACCACCCTGCACGTCCTCACATGTATAAGTGTTTGCATAAAACAAAACAAATGAAAACTCCCTAATCACTCTAACTCCTCTCAGTGAACTTCAAGGTCCCTTGTAAAAAAAAAACAGTCCAACAAATCCTCAGTCTTGCAATTCTGTGATGCCACAGTGATTTCCCCTCTCCCCTTTAACCACCACTCAAGTGCAGGTAGATTTGTGCTCACTTTTGTTGATTGACCACTTAATTAAAGGAGGTCCATACAGGCTTGTAAGTTTATTGCAGCAGAATCCAGCTTTCATGAGGTACATATCTCCAATTATTATCATTTGGCTCCCAGCTCATAGGAATTGTTCTCTTCCATCAAATCATCATGTGTGTAATCCTCAATAATAAAAAAAAAAGACATCATTTAGTGCTCTCTGTATTGCAGTTTATTAAAGTGTAAAACAATCTACTCACACAAAGTAAAAAACCCTTTCCATATAAAATTTCCCCATAGAAACACTTTACAAACATGTCCTGAATACAGAGCACTCTGTCTTCCCAATAGCTAGTATGGTTTCCCTCGACAGTGTGGTGACGTCACAGGCAGATCCCACTTGACGCGTATAATCCTAGCTAGCTTTTGATGAAGCTCAATTACCGTATATACTCGAGTATAAGCTGACCCGAATATAAGCCGAGGCACCTAATTTTACCACAAAACACTGGGAAAACGTATTGACTCGAGTATAAGCCTAGGGTGTCCATCTGCATGCTTCACTTTGCCTCACTGTGTCCATGTGCATGCCTCACTATGTCCATGCCTCACTGTGTCCATGCCTCACTGTATCCATGCCTCACTGTGCCCATGCCTCACTGTGCCCATGCCTCACTGTGTCCAAGACTAGACTGACGTTTAACATGGGAGTCTTTGGAAGGGGTGCCTGGCTTTGAAAAATCGGTGCTCCCTGGCCATAGATTCCCCAGACAACAAACTTTGCACACTTGTAGATGAGAAATGGGGCAACCTGTGTGCCAAGTTTCGGGTCCAGGGGACCTACGGTCGGCCGGTACTGGGTCCCCAAATTCCGGAAGATCAGGCACAAAAAGGTGACTCGAGTATAAGATGAGGGGGGCACTTTCAGCACAAGAAAATGTGCTGAAAAACTCGGCTTATACTCAAGTATATACGGTAGGATTCATATAGCTCCTACAGTTTGTGCAGCACTTTACATTATAAAGAGAGGCATTACAGTTACAATACAATTTAATACAAGAGGATTAGCTCCGGAGAGCTTACATTCTGATAGGGTGGGGCAAGTGGAACAATAGATAATAACTGTGAGCTGTGGGAAGAAATACAATATTCAGTTGTTCAGTTGTCCTAAAGTGATGAGTTTTCAGGGATCACCTAAAAGTGGACAGGGTAGGGGATAGCTGGAGAGAGATCCATAGGATGGGAGAGGTTCTGGAGAAGTCCCAGAGATGACCTCTGGAAGAGGAGACAAGGATAGATATAGGATAAAATAGAGAGCAGGAGGTCTTAAGAAGAGAAGAGAGGATGATTTGGGTAATATATTGAGACAAGATTGGTGAATCAGTTTAGGGCAGAGTTGTGAATGGCTTTGTATGTTGTTGTTAGTATTTTGAATGTAATACATTAGGCAATCTGAAACCAGTGGAGGGATTCTAAGAGTGGAATAGCAGACACTGAGCAGTTGGTAAGGTGGATGAGTCTGGCAGCAGCATTCATTATAGACTGAAGGAAGGATAGCATGTGCTGAGGTAGGCGTATGAGGAGGGATTTGCAATAGTCAAGGCGAGAGAAAACAAGGGAGTTTTTATTGCTGTTTATGTTACTCCTAGGGACATTCACCCTATCTATCTATTTTTCCTGGTAACCCCTGTCACTGGAACTGAAAATTATGCTAAATCTAAAGTGTTGAGTTGCCACCAGAACAGAGATAGTGGAGAATTCTTCCAATGGGGACACTTGTTCTTGTGACAACTGTCTAAGCCAGTGTTTCTCAACCTTTTTTCAGTCAAAGCACCCTTTTAAATTATGGACAGCCTTGAGGCACCCTTTAAAATAAGGACAGTCTCAAAGCACCCCATTCTTATATTTAAAAAAAACATTTCTAATTATTTTACATAATGCAGCAACAGCCACAAATGTAGGATAAGAAATAATATAGTTGCGCTAAACCTAATATGGTGATGATTAACAAACGAATGTCATGAGTGATCAAACTAATGAAACAGAAACTGAATGAGTAAAACACAATCAGCAACATCGATACAGTGTACAAAAAATAAATTGCAACGTATAAAGTTGAATTCATAAAGTGCAAAAATAATAATGAAAAAGTTAGTTAAGTGCATGAAATTGGTCCAAATATCACTTCAGTGATAATACACCACCCGTGCAAAAGAGTCCAATGGCATCCAACTCTTCAGATGAGGACACAAACCAAGTGCTTTCCACCACCAAAAGACAAGTAATTGTGCTTACCAGAGCACCATGGTCCCCTATAACAGAGGACCAAAAAGTGCTTGTAGTGAATCTCAGCTGGATCGTGGTGACACCCTGTGTTCACAGCCTCGCTAGTCAGCACATTCCATGATGATAAGCCAGTTGGTAATGATGCAACATGCAAGAAAGACAGATGCTTCGATAGTGTAAAATCTTCCAATGGTTTATTAAAAAGTAATATTAAAAAATGACACTCCCAATTTACAAAGGAAAAACCAGCCTTAAGTCTGCTGCGCCGGCCGGACGCAAGCAGGCAGACCCGTCCGTGTGGAGATCGAGCAGTGTTGGGTGATGACAACAGCACGCAGCTCGTGCCGCCCTACGTGTTTCGTGATAGGTCACGTCATCTTGGGGCACCGACAAATGTAGGATACCCAACATTAGAAGTCATTGGTACTGAGTACTAGTATTCCAGTGTTTCTCTTTTCCCTCAGTTTCTCTTGATAACTCAGCTAATGTGGCCGCAGTAGAAATGAAGAAATCACCGCTCCAGGTGAATAAGCTGTGTCTGATAAGAGCTTTAATCAAGTGCTAGCCCTGGCCCGCCTCCGTTGATATGTAAATTTGAAAAGAAATGGCTGCACATCGAAGAAAGTCCAGTTAGCCATTTTATTGAATCACAAAAGTGACATCAAAAGACTCCAAAATACAGTCTTGTAGATGCGTTTTACTCAGTAAAATTGTGCTTAATCATTACCTGAATAAGCACAATTGTATTGTGTGAAACACGTTTACAAGACTGTATTTTGGTGTCCTTTGATGTCACTTTGGTGATTCAATAAAACGGCTAATTGGACTTACTTCGATGTGCAGCCATTTCTTTTCTAATTTTATGTGGCCCCAGTTCTGATGGAGTGGATCAGGGAAGGAGCAAACAAGGATGCTGGGTAGGTAACCAACATCCTCCTTATCAGCTGAAGATGTCATTGGTTGTTGGGATTCCGGTGGCTAGAAGGTCGCAATGGTGTATAATGAAAACCTGTGGCTTTATGTAACTAAAAGGCAGGCCTGATCAACCCGCTGGCTTGTATACACTGGGCAATTTGTAAGCAATTTGCCAAGGCACCCCTGAAGAAACCTGAAGGCAACCGGGGTGCCTGGGCACCCTGGTTGAAAAAGGTTGATCTAAGAGAAGATTTAACTTACTTACTTTTGAGATACACTTTCCCACTTCCTGTTATCTTTACAGGACAGGAAGTGAAAGGAAATCTAATAAACAGAACACAGATAGATAAACAAAAAAACAAAAAAACTGACAGGGTTTTTAAGCATTTCCTTCTCTGTCCAAAATGGCAAAAACTTTTTGGTTTGAGATATACATTAAATCATCCATAAACAGTTCAGGTACATCAAAACAAAAGGGGAGCAAAGTCTTAGGCCTCGTACACACGACCGATTTTCTCGTCCAAAACAGTCAAGAAAAGTGCCGCAAGAGTTTTTTTGTCTAGAAAAACGTTCGTGTGTATGGTTTTACGACGAGAAACTTGCCGAGAATCTCGACGAGAAAATAGAGAACCTGCTCTCTATTTTCTCGTCAGGATTCCAGATTTCCTCGTCGTGTTTCTCGTCGGCCTGTTTTGTGACGAGAAAATGGTTCGTGTGTATGCTTTTACGACTCTTCAAAAAGCGCGCATGCTCAGAAGCAACTATGAGACGGGAGCGCATCTTCTGGTAAAACAAGCCTTCATAATGGAGAGAGCACATTCGTCACGCTCAAAAATATTTCATCGTTTAAATGTTCTGCATTGAAATCTTCGTTAGAATGTTACATTAATCAAAACGAGTGACCTTCTTTTGCTGCTGATATTCACACAGAGTTGAGCCTTATTTTTAACCTTTTTCATGCTGCTCTTTATAAGATTTATGTGTATTATATCGTGCAAGTTTTTACGAATAATTTAAATGGTTAGATTTTTCAAAATGATGTTAATTATAATTTCTCAATGTTTTGATAGCGATCTCCCATTTAATTTTGGAATCTATATTATTTAAATTTCACACCATGTTTTTGTGCTAATCAGATTTAGTTATTCTTTTGGGGGGGTGATATCTGTGCCTTTTATTGTCAGTCAAATGTATCTGCTTACTCCAAAGCTTGTTTTTTTTTATTTAAAAAGACACATAGTCAAGTATGAACTTAAACAAAAAACACATTTATTCATGTTTATAACTTAAATAAAGAGAAGGCAGCGCTGGAGAAGCTGCTGCCATTTGTGCATCCCAGGGACCCCAGAGCACACGGCAACCCTGTGTGGACACTAAAATTGGGAGCTTGAGAAGGCCCCCATTTCTGAACACAATCTGATGCTGGTCTCCCAGAGGTCAGGAACAGCAGCAGGTGAGATATATGTCCCAAGTGTGTGGTACTACAACAGGCTGCCTTCTGTCCGACCACAATGAAGCGAGGCCATCACTTCCTCTTCTTCCTGGCAACCTTCCCTGAAGCCTTTCCTGAAGCCTTTCCTGAAGCCTTTCCTGCAGCCTTTCCTGCAGCCTTCCTTCTTCGTTTGGCTGGAGGCTGGCCCACTGGAGGGGTACTCCTGTCAGGAGGAGGAGGTGGAGGTGTAGCAGAAGGGGGTGGGGCAGAAGAAGAAGGTGGAGGTGTAGCAGAAGGGGGTGGGGCAGAAGGTGGAGGTGTAGCAGAAGGGGGTGGGGCAGAAGGTGGAGGTGTAGCAGAAGGGGGTGGGGCAGAAGGTGGAGGTGTAGCAGAAGGGGGTGGGGCAGAAGGTGGAGGTGTAGCAGAAGGGGGTGGGGCAGAAGGTGGAGATGGAGCAGAAGGGGGTGGGGCAGAAGGTGGAGGTGGAGCAGAAGGGGGTGGGGCAGAAGAGGAAGGTGGAGGTTGAGGTTGAGGTTGGGTCAGTTGGGCCACCTCACATATGGCGGTATTGGGGGTAATTTGCTCCATCACCCCCTTGTTGAGCAAGGTGATGAGCAGGGGCTCGCATAGGAGGCGTTGCTCCATGCTCATCACCTTGAACTTAGCCTCCACTAGGCCGGCAATGGCCTCTTCAGGGGATGTGGGCTCCTTGAGGGTGGCATGGGCCTCTTTAATAAGGGCCATTGCTGCCTCACTGGTGGTCCTGTCCCTCCTGCCTCTTTTCTGAAACCGGATCGGAGGCACCTGGGATCTGGTGCTTCTCCTTTGCCCTGCCACCTCCTGTCTGCCACTGGGCCCTGCCACCTCCTGTCTGCCACTGGGCCCTGCTACCTCCTGGCTGCCACTGGGCCCTGCCACCTCCTGGCTGCCACTGGGCCCTTCCTCCTCCTGCCTGACAGTTTCCAGACCCTCCTCCTGGCTGATTTCATCCTGTGTATGAAAAAGGAACATAGTTTAATATGTTGGTTTAATCTTTGCATCAAACTTTGTAATCCTGATGGAAGCAATTAGAATGTAAATGCATAAATCCTTGCTTTAAATTTACCACAACATCAGCTTGACTATTTCCCACACAATTAAGTGCAGAAGAATGTCTACAGATCATGATTTCACTTGTGTAATACAAAATAATGTATGTTTATCATCCTGACATATTTGGGAAACATTAATTTTATCCCAATACATTTTCAGTTAATACTATACCTGGCTCCAGATGGCCAAATCAGGATCATCCAGGATGGCTGCCTCCTCTTGCTCCAGAGAAGGCTCAGGTTGGCTGCAGGGAAGTCTGGGGGGAAGAGTGGAGAGTGATGGCCTTGTCTCAATGTGGTCATCCAGGAAGGACATCCTGTTGTAGTACCACAAAATCGGGACATAAACATTATCTGCTGCTGCTCCTGACCTCTGAGAAGCCAGCACCTTAGAGCGTTCAGTCCTGTAGGTACCTCTCAAGCTCCCAATTTTAGTGTCCACTTGTTTTGCTGTGGCTGTGGGCACCTTGGTATGCACAAATGGGAGCAGCTTCTCCAGCGCTGCTTTTCTCACCCCTTTTTTTTTATGGATGGGGTTTTTCGTCTCCCACAGAGCCGGCAGCTCCCTTACCCGGTCAATAAATTCCGCCAGGAACTCTTTGTCGCTAATAAAGACATTCATATTGTATCTGCAAGTAAAATAAATTATATTTAAATAATGTGAGGCAAACAGTCTAACCTCCTTCACATCCTAGTCACCATATATATCCTACAACAATCTCAAGACAGTATAGGCCAACAATTTTTCCAAGTCACAAAATCACATACCTTCGTTCGCACGTCCGTCACTTGAACTCCTCTCGCCGCACACCGAACGTACTATAGTCACATGTGTGTTTGCTATATACACACCACGCATGCGTCAAAATTCGAACACGTCGCTCCGCACACGTCGCCCGCCCATGACGTTCTAACTTACATCTTTTCCCCGCCCCTTCTCTTTCGGCGCGCAGACAGATATGGCGGAGTTACAGCAGGTGTCTGATAATTCCGCAACTAGCGAGGAGACAAGCCCGGAGACCGAGGACACGTCACGATCAAGGAGGAGATTCAAGGCATCGAATATGTCTTTGGCGGAGATGGCGGAGATGGTGGACATCTTGGTCAAGGCTGATTATGATGCCAAGCATGGGCCGTATAGCAAACCAAATAGAAGGAAGGCCAAAATCCTCACTAAAGTTGTGAAGAGTCTGAGGGCGAAGTTCGGGGTGAAACGCTCAAATGAGCAGCTCAGAAAGAGGTGGTCAGACCTCAAACTGAGGGAGCCAGACCAGTTGAGGAGCATAAAGAGGATGCTTGCTAAAAGTAAGTAAAATGTAGACTTTTCTGTTATTAATCTTTTTATAAACTGACAATTTTTTTTTTTTTATCATATTGGACTCACTTCCAAAATGTCATATTTTGAACTAGGTTGGGCACAGTAATCGTTCGTTACGTTACCGACACTTCGTTCGGCCACTATCCGCGGTTTTGGCTTATTTAAGAGTCACAAAAGTAATTAGACATCTGCCATTTTTGATCAAGTATTGTGGATAATTTTTTAGTCTAGATGATGTGTTTGTAAGGAGTATGAAATGCAAACTTTTAACAGTGTAAAGGAGAGGACACTCAGCAGCTGCTTCCACATCTGTACTTTGGAGCACTATAGTGTGGGCCCACAGACCCGCCTATTTTGGGTGTCCCACACAGGTGCATCAGAGTTTATTTGTGGTGCCTCCATGTTCCAAAAATTACATCCAAATGTGAATACTAAACATATTTGGGGTCATAAATAATGCATTCTTCTTTAAATTCCGCACAAACACACACTTGTACACCACTTCCAAACAATTTATCCTTTTTTTAGTTTAACAATGAGATTTACAGTGTGATAAATAGACCTTTTGTTTTATTCTCATAGGGGAGAGAAGACTGGGAGGAGGACACTCCAGGGAGCACATGCACCCCACAACTTCCAAACAACACCAAACTCCCAAAGATCCACAACCGAAAGATGTGCAGGAAGTTGAGGTGGAGGAAGGAGAAGTGCAGGAAGGAGAGGTGGATGACGTTGTGGATCTGGTCACCACAACAGGTCAGTATCTGACACCACAGCTTAAGGTAAGCGAGGTAGGCCTGCAGAGTTATAATACCTTTTGTTAATTTTTTTTTAGGGGATGTAAATGTTGTGAAGGATAGCACACGGTTCTCTGCTGACAGTGCCCTCCGCCTCATCCAGCAAGTGATGGAATGTAGCACGGAACTGGACCTAATTAAACAAAGAATCCATGTGATGGAACAAACATTTAAAGACATTCTCGATGTTTTGGGGAGAATTCAATAAGCCCTCCAAACACATTTGTTTTTACATGTTTGTTTTTACATTTTTTTCTAATTTTTTGAGTAACAAACCAGCCAAAAATTGAATCTGCACACAGTGTGTGAACATGTGCTATCTGCCATCAGGGGATATCCATGTACGTCTTTTGTGGGTGCAACCCCTTCCTCGTATCAAAAGTCGGTGAACTGAGGAAGGGGATGCACCCCCAAAACACGTCCATTGAACACCCCTGATGGCAGATAGCACATGTTGACAATAGGGATCAGGATTGTAAACTTCCTATATGCAAAAACTTAAAAATGTGTGCATATTGAATTTTTGGCTGGGCAAGGGGTGGCAGGACCCCATATTAGGATGGGCACATAGAGACATAGTTTGTGTAAGTGAATGTCTCCGATTGCTCAGAGGTATCCAATGTTGTAATTTTAGAAATGCAAGTGATATTTTTGTATTTTCATAAGCCAAAATTTGCCGGGTTGTGGCCAGGCCAACCCCAAAGTAAAACCAAAAAAAAAAAAAAAGAAGAGAATGTGCACAGAGTAAAATATTTGACCACAAACAACGTGTAGCTTCTTTTTATAATACTCTCTAAGCTTATTTGGTTCTTTTGTAAGGTAACATAGTGAAATTGGTTGTTATTTACTAAAGTAAAATACACTTGCCACTACAAATGTACAAAGACAAACTAGGAGACAGGAAAGAACAAATAATTAAAGGTTTAAACAAGATTTTTATTTGGATACTTAGACATAGGCTGGCATAGGAATTGCCCCCCTACCCGTGAAATACTCCATGTATTTGTCCCGAACCACACGGGCATTTTGGGGGGGCAAGCCAAGACGGGCAGATTCCAGGCCCGGAAGGGGATTTGCAGGGGAAAGTCCAGCCTCTGGCAAAACTGAGGCCATATAGGAATTTGATTTTTCGCTCAGAAAGTTGTGTAGCACACAGCAGCATAACACTACATAGTTTATTTTGTAGTCCGCCAAGTGGATGGAAGTCATAAAAAGGCGGAACCGGCTGGCCATTATGCCGAAGGCATTTTCAACGACTCTTTGGGCCCTGGCCAGCCGGTAATTGAACACACTCTTCTCTGGGGTCAGGTTCCTCTGTGGAAATGGCCTCATAAGATGCCGTCCGAGTCCGAAGACTTCATCAGCAAAAAAAACAAAGGGGAGTCCTTCAATATTCCCTGCATCCGGTGGCAATGCAAGGTCGTCACTCTGGAGACGGAGGGCAAACTCTGTCTGGATGAAGGATCCCCCATCGGACATCCGGCCATTTGTCCCTACATCAACATAGAGGAATTCATACCGTGCTGACACCACCGCCATCAGCACAATGCTATGAAACCCCTTGTAATTGTAGTAGTAGGACCCAGAACGGGGTGGCGGCACGATGCGGACGTGCTTCCCGTCTATGGCACCACCGCAGTTGGGGAAGTCCCACCACGTGGCAAACTCCGATGCCACAGTCTGCCATTCCTGTGGCGTGGAAGGAAGCTGTGGAGTGAAACAAGATGAAATAATATTAGAAAACCAAAGGCATACATTACAAGGAAATTCTATACCAAAAAATTAGAGACCAACATCAATCTAATTATACGTTTATTAAGGTGTGTAAAAAAAGTATAATGGAAGGCTCATTTATCATATTCATCACCCCCTCTGATGGGCCATTACTAAATTATTTTGGGGGGGGGGAGATGTGTTTGGCCACAGGATAGCATTGCAGTGGCGGTGCGTCCAGAGTGGGCGCTGGAGCACTGTCCCCTCTCTCCTGTGCCCATCACTCAGAACAATACATAGGTTCATGCATTGCATGAACCTATGTATTGTCTATGCCGCACACTATTCAGGTGGATGGCCTCTTGTAAAGCGACCGACATATGATTAATTGCGGCATTTAGGGGGTTAAAATTGCAGAGCAGAAACAGGTATTAAAATAGTCTTGCAAATTACAACATGAGGGATGTAATTGGCTTCATCAAAGAAAAATCGGGGACGCAAGGAGGGGGGCATTCCTTGTGTAAACACTGACAGGCTGCTCTGGCAATCATGTTCACCAAGTCTGTTTAATGGTAACATGATTGGCTGATGCAACATGAAGGGAAGGAGAAGACATCAAGGACAGAAGAAGGATGGCGCTGACCACAAGAAGGTAAGTGCAGGGCTGGGGGGAAACTGGCTGCATTAGAGGGGACTAAATGGCTGCATTTGAGGGAACAAAATGGCTGCATTGGAGGGGACAACTGGGGGCGTTTATTAGGCAACAGAGCAAAAAAGGAGGAAGTTTATTTCCTAAACTGGGGTTTGAACCCCCCAACATTTGGAGCAACAGGCGCCCCTGCTGGAAAAGTTAGTGAGGGGAAATATTTATGGAGGAGAAAAAAAGGGGCAATCTAAAGCTTCCAACATGCATGGGGACAAAGGGGACATTCTCAGCATATTACAATCATGGTAATTAGGGAAGGATGAAAGAAATACAATACATTAGCATACATGTAATACCTAAAATGTGATGTTAAGGGAGAAAACTTACCCTAATATAGTCCTCCTGCAGGACTTGGATGATGGCAGAACAGGTGTCTGGGATTATGAGGCCCAGAGCCTGGAGGGAGATGCCTGTGGTGAACTTCAAGTCCTGAAGACTTCTCCCTGTCGCCAGGTAACGCAACGTGGCGATGAGCCTCTGCTCAGCACTGATGGCTTCCCGCATAACGGTGTCCTTCCTGGTAATATAGGGGGACACCAAAGCCAACAGTTCCTGAAAAACGGGGTCAGACATCCTGAGAAAATTCCTGTAGTCCCCAGGATTATTCTCGACTATGTCCCGCAGCAGAGGCATGTGGCAGAATTGGTCCCGCTGGAGCAACCAATTCTTGGTCCATGAACTCCTCCTCACACCATTCATGGACTGGTCTTGGTCCAAAACAAGCAGACCAACACCAAGCGCACGCACAGCACGAACTCGACGACGAGAACGTCCAGGCGACATGGCTAGGAAACGGTCGTCTAATCAGAACGTACAGAACAGAACGCACTTTAGAACAGCAAAGCCTATGAATAACGAACTGAAAATCAGAAACGAACAGGCAAGAACGCACTGTAAAACAGATACGACCTGCCTAGACGCCCTGAAAGTCAAGATACGAACCCACAAGCACAAACTGAACCGCAGAAAACGATCTGAAAAGTACGAAGACTGAAAAGCGCGAATCGTCTCTTCCCAAACTTTTACTTCACACGCGGTAACACGAGATCAGCAAAAGCAGCCCAAGGGGTGGCGCCAAAAAAAAAGAACTTCCCCTTTATAGTGCCGTCGTACGTGCTGGACGTGAGCGCAGAGAACCACGAGGAAATTGGGAAATGACAGTGTGTACGCATAGAAAGCTTGACGAGAAAATCGACAAGCTTAACAAGAATCTCGTCAAAAAAAATGACGTGTTTTTTACGACGAGAAAATCGGTCGTGTGTACGAGGCCTCACAGTTAATCTTCTTTGCAAGCAGCCAAAAGTCTGTCCCCTGCCAGCGGGTTGTAGCAAAGGATCCTTGATTTTTGTGTGGAAGCAGTGGTCTCTGTCCAGGTTCAACATGCCCTCTGATAAGTTGGACCCATATAGCTGTCCAATTAGCAGAGATCTTGAGATTTTTGATTGCATAGCTATAGGTCTAAATCACCACGGGTTATGTCAGATCTGTGCAGATACCACTATTTATACACAGACGGATCTTTCTCAGCAGCAAATAGTTTTTTCTACTGGCTGTTTTTGTAAAGAAAATTAACTGCAAGACTTTGTGCACCTTTTTTATGTGGTGGCAATGCATTTGCTTGATTTATACTGAAAGTTCAGTTGTGTTTTAACAGTTTTAGTCAAAGAATTTGAAATGCAGAGTAGTTTTTTGTAATTAAGCTTTGCATACAGAAATTGTTGTGGAGAATACATACAGCATGTGCATGATCCACTGAGACAGTGTTTGCAAGTGCAACACAGTTCAAATACTTGAGCTTACCAGTGTCCCCAGATATTATTATAAATTCTTAGCAATTATATCTGTTGAACCTTGCTGTACGGGCTTTGGTGTTAACTATACACCCTGCTGCAACGCAATGCCTGAGAAACATGATCGCATGATGCAAACGGTTGCCAAATATTGCATGGACACATGTAGGGATGCACTGTAAAAGTAGAGGTTCTGAGAGTTAAATGGATAAAGCAGCTGCCTTTGCTATAGATGCTAAAATCTCCAGGAAGGAGCACCGCAGTGCCAAAATTAAGACCAGATAGAACACTGAGAGGCAGTACAAAGGAAATACATTCGTTTTAAATTTTTCACATCTTGCTCACAGACAAGTCCTTTTATTACATTAGTATATGAGCTTAATCTTAAATTTTTTATAGATTAACGTGCAACATTTGAGCCTTTCTATAAACACTCCTTTTACATAAGGACATTATTATTTTATTTATACATACTGTAGTTCTCTTTGTCTGCAGAATAGATAACATAATGTGCCTTATAAGATGGCAAAGAGCTAACAAGGTCTAAATAGGAGCCTCTAAAAAAATTAACAATAGTGCTTTCCTTTTAAAAAAAAAAAAAGATTTAGATTCCTAACAAAGGAAAGGCCTGACCTACCCTGGTAATTAAAAGCAACAACTTCTCCAAACGCTGGAAAGGAGGAGGAACAACACAAATGTGACCTACGTTCTAGAACAAACACAAATCTGCTTTGATTCTTTGTGGATTGTGTGGTGTTATTTATTGGACATACATAAATATAGCAAAGAGGGAGACAGGGCACCAGAATTTATCATGATCGCAGACAACCCATCACAATTTCCAGACAGCTGTCAAAAGGAGGCCAATATTCAAGAAACAATTCGAATAACTTTAGCAACTTCAGGGTAGAAAGAAGTATATGAAAACTTTGATGGGAAGACTTCATCTCTGCAATGACCCAAAAATATGTCAGCGATTAAAACAGGCTAAAGACATATCACCTTAATGTATTTATAAAATACTTTTTTCTTTGGTTTGAGAGAGACTGTGAACCCCCATCAGGTTTTTATTGCTGTGTGTCCCCTCTATTAGTCCTGGTGGCTATTGTTGCCAAGGCTGGAAGTGGAGGGAAATCTAAAATGTTTGGATGTCCTTGCAAAATAGGGTGAAGAGAAATATTCTATAGGTAAATTTGTTCTGTTGACAACTAAGAAGGATACCCTCTGGCTATGTAGCGATCTCCTCTTACTTCCTGCTTTGTTTCTAGGACAGAAAGTGAAGGAAGATCTTTGACTGGACAGAGACCTGACCAGTGGCAGGTGGTGGTCTTTTTTGGGGGGGTCGGTTGGCGACACCTCCCCCTACCCCGGCACTTACCCGATCAGTTGCAGGCGGGCGGGTTCCTACGGGCAGTGGGCATCGGCTGGGTTACAGACTCCTATGTGCGGGTATGCGGACTCTTACGGGTGGCGGGTTGCGGGCTCCTATGGGCGGGGGGCAGCAGCTCCTGTGTCCTCTCTGCATTACGGTGGCTTCCACTGTGCAGCTCCTCCCTCCTCCTCCTCCTAGGCGTCCAATAAGATCGCCTGTCCTTTCAGCCAATCAGGTGACCGGTGTCAAAACCAGCTTCCTGATTGGCTGGGAGGAGGATCAGTGCTACATCAGCGAATATTGATTCGCTGTTGTAACACACCTGGGTGGGCTCAGAGCGCACTCTCTGTGACCCAAGCCCACCCTATATTGAAGCCTATTAGAGCCTCTGGCTCTAATCAGTGCTTCAAAAAAACAGCCCCTCCACATTGGAATCCATGCCCCAGTGTCCTGAAAGGGACCGGATGCATGGATAGGGGAGGTGGCGCCCTTGCGCCCTTAATTGATGGGCGCCCCTGGACCTGATAGGAGTCTTAACCATTCTCTACTCTATTCAAACTACAAAACAAAAATTTCTAGTGTACTATAGCCACAGCATACACTTTAATTTTATAACATTAGCATTGTAATAGCAATACAAACAATACAAACAATATTTATTTTTGTCAATCCATCATAATTGTACTTGAAAAATCTTCTTTTGTGATGTGAGTGCTTTCTGTCTACTGGTCATCTCTCCCCACAGCTTCCTAGATTCCCAGCATGCTTTGCAGCTTCTCCTCTGACATTTACTTTCAGTTTCTAAGGACTATATATCCCATGATACCTTGCTGTCAACCTCTTGAAACTCATCCTCTCAGCACCTCTGTAGTTCAGAAGCAAGGTTCTGTTAAAATGTGTGAAACATCAGTGTCTTTTCACAGGGCATAAGTAGGTTTACAAACCTCAAGATTATTCAGATTAAAGGGAGCAGGGTGAAATACAATGTGTAAATTAATATATGATTTTACATTTTGACCATAGATATTCATTAATAAATGTAAGTTTAGATGAACAGCTCAAAAAAAGATGTAACTTTGTTTCTTGAACAGAGTGGGGGGGGGAGGTTAAATTCCCTTTCAGTGTTTAGCAAGGACTGAAAGTGAGGGAACATTTAAAAGTTGCCAATTTAACAGTAGGTGAAGGGAGATCTCTCATTGGGAACAACTCTCCCAATCAGTGGCGTATCATCCATGGGTGAAACAAGGGCCCACAGGGGGGGCACTGTGCTCTGACCCACAGGGCACCCATGGATGGCCGTGTCTGTCACTCTCTGGCTCCTGGGAATGTACAGTACAGCACAGTCCAGCGAGGAGGTGATCACAGCTCCGGGAGGGATCTACACACACACAGCCCCATGTGGAGCTCCCTGGAATTCTCCAATAGGGGCTGGCACAGTGCCCCCCCCATCTGGTGGACTGGGGTACTGCACATGTGGAAAAAGTAGGGGGGAGGTGATTTTGGTGTCAGTTTTGGGGTTCCCTAGCATATCGGGGTGCCCTATTTATTGGGGTGCCCTGTTTATAGTTAGCTTCACATTATCATGGTTTATTGATCTATCTATAACACAATAGTTGCCAAAACAATGTCAAATGTTTGCGATATTTGACTGGTTAAGGTACTGGAAACTTAAATTTCATATGTAACTTCACTTGGAAAAAAGGAACGAAAAAAATGCAAACCTTTTTTTTTTTTTTCAGAACTATTGCTTTAATCATCATCTTCTCCCAGTATCTGAGGAATATAGAAATGCCACTGATCTCCTATAGAAAAGGAAAATGGAAAATCAGCACATATCCTGTTTTCAAGTTATTTCCAGTAAGTCAAACTAAATAAAACTAACATTTATAATAAAGTACCGGTAAATAATGTGGAACACATTGAAAGTAAATGATTAATAAATGAACACCAAATGGATCCAATTATCAATAAAATGAAGAATACAGACACAAACGTTTTTTTTTTTTTTTTGTGTGTTTTTAAATTTATATTTTACTCTTTTGGGTTAAAATCTGATGCAGCTCTGAACAGAAACCAATCAGCTTCCAGTTTTTTTGTCAAAGCTCAATTGAACAAGCTTAAGTTAGAAGCTGATTGGCTACCATGCACAGATGCACCAAATTTGGCACTCTCCAGTTTAACTAAATCAACCCCTTTATGTAAGAGATTTGACAGAAAACAGAACAGAACAAACAGAAAAATTGAGGATGCCTGTGTTCATTTTAGCTATGCAATGACAGTAATGTGGGCCATATATAGATGGATCTACTTCTTAAGAGGGTTCCTGTGATTTAATGTATGGCCAGCTTATAATTGTTGAAAGGTTAGGAGTCAGGCACTATGAAGAATAAAATAAAATGTAAAATCTGTCAGAACGACTCCAGTACACACGGGCCAAATGTCGGGTGGCATCGGCCGCTTAAAAAAGAACCTTCCGACATTCTACCCGTGTGTACTGATGTCAGTCTGACAGATTTTACATTTTATTTTATTCTTCCTAGTGCTTGACTCCTAACCTTTCAATAATTATTTCAATTTCCTTTAGATTTTCCTTCAACTATGTGTAGCGGGGTCCTAAATTTAGGGGAAGTGTTTGAGTGGTAGTTGTGCTCAAACACCCCAATTGTCAGGACTCTATCAACCATTTTTGTATTTTTGTCCGCAGGGAGAGTATCGGTGTATAGTTCCCTGTGGCCTGCAGGTGGCGCTGCTATGGTAGGCCAGGGTTGAACCGCCGATACAGTGCTGTGCCTTGTGTGTCCCCTCTCAGCAGCCGTACAGTGGGTGTGGCAGGCCTGCTGTGCATGCTGGGAGAGGATATAAAAGGGGCAGACGCTGCCTGTTCGGGTTCTGTTCTGCGTGGTCTGTCGTGGCCGGGGGTCCTACCCCAGGGAGTGTTTTCCTGTCTGCCCTGGGCACCTTTGGCCCAGGGGCGGAGGTCGGTGAATCAGTCCCAGGCACCTTTAGTCCTAGGACTGCAGCAAAGGCCTTGGGCCCAGCACCTTCGGCTGGGGCTCATCAAGGATCGAGGAATCCCAGGGTTCCGCCTTGCGAGGGGACGCGTATCTTAGACGAGGAGGCCGGGGAGGAACTGTTCCGAGGGACCGGTGAGAAGTCATGGTGAAGGAAGGGGCCCGCTAACTCTCTGGAGGGATGTCTTCTCCTTACAAAGAGGTCAATCTTTGAAACACCAAGTTCACCAGGTCTGTGGCAGAGACCAAGTTCATCCAGTCTGTGGCAGAGACTGTGCGGTTAAGTCAGAGTACCATTTGGCTGCTAGTCCCTACCTAGGGAGACTATCCATCTGGGCTGAGTCTGCTTGGGAAGCCGAGCAGTGAAGTGATTATGTTTGTGCCTGGACCTCTCTCCCACACCTTATGCTGTCCTGTCTTCTTACTCCAACCTTTACCTCTCAGAGACTGTTATTTACGAGAAATAAACTCTATGTTGGAGTTGCAGCTGGTGTGGACATTCAAGTCACTGGGGGGGAACAAGGACTTATCTCTGTCAATTGTAGAGGTGAGAACCATTCTCTGAAAGATTCTGGTTTCTGGCTGTGGAGACCCGCCAACAACATTGCTCAACCTCTTTACACAGGAGGGTACAGGCTTGTGGCGTGGTGTGCCCTCTCTACCTGCGGGGAGCCAAAGGCAGGTTGGTTTTTTTATTTGGTCATTAAAAACGATCGTGTGTAGGCTCCAGAGCATTTTTTGCGACGTGAAAAATGGCCATTAAAAATTTGGAACATGCTCTATTTTTCTCGTCGTTTTTCACGTCGTCGTTTTTCTCGTCGCGAAAAACGGCCGTGTGTAGGCTTTAACGACGTGAAAAAAACGCGCATGCTCAAAAGCAAGTTATTAGACGGGAGCTCTCGTTCTGGTAAAACTAGCATTCATAATGGAGATAGCACATTCGTCACGCTGTAACGGACTGAAGAGCACGAGGCTGAAAAGCGCAAATCGTCTTTCACCAAACTTTACTAACACGAGGATCAGCAAAAGCAGCCCAAAGGGTGGCACCATCCGAATGGAACTTCCCCTTTATAGTGCCGTCGTACGTTTCGTCACCGAGCTTTGTTCGAGCATTTTTTTTCACGATCGTGTGTAAGCAAGGCAGGCTTGAGAAGAATCACGTCGAGAAAAACATTGTTTTTTCAATGACATTAAAAACGGTCGTGTGTACGCGGCATAAGACTTTTGTTATCACATTGGCCACTTTCAATATGTTACATATATATGCCTATTTTGTCACCCGCTGAGACTTATCTAATTGCTACATGAGGGGTGTCAGATAGAATCAAAAAGGTATAGCATATCCATCTCTGGCTATACCAAAGGTGTGCACTGTAGGTTGATAGCAGTAGTGGTTAACTATTCATTCAGTCACTAGTAGGTGAAGACATACAGTAGGTAAGAAGGATTAAAGAGGAGCTGGACAAGCTTATTAGACAAATTAAGGGTATTATTCAATGAAGAAAACACTAAAGCCCCGTACACACGATCGGTTTGACTGATGAAAACCGTCCGATGGATGGTTTTCATCAGACCAACCGATCGTGTATGGTACCCATCGGTCTTTTTTCCATCGGTTGTAAAAAATAGAACTTGTTTTAAAATTATCCGATGGATAAAAAACCGATGGGAATTTCCGATCGTCTATGGGCAAGTCCATCGGTTAAAAAACCCACGCATGCTCAGAATCAAGTCGACGCATGCTCAGAAGCATTAAACTTCATTTTTCTCGGCTCATCGGAGTGTTTTACGTCACCGCGTTTGGAACGGTCGGTTTTTTGACTGATGGTGTGTGGCCAAGACTGATGAAAAACAGTTTCCGATGGACAAATCCATCGGACGAAAATCCATAGGTTATCCGATCGTGTGTACGGGGCTTAAGCCATTTTGTACTGAATAAATGTCTAGATGTATTCTATAACCACAGCTCACTGCTTCGGTTTCATGACAAAAAACAGCCTACACCTCTTAGCACTGAATCGGTTGCATTGGATATATACAATATAAACAATTCTTGTGAGGGACTACTGATGTGCACTTGATACTTCCTACACAGCATTGCTATCTTTCTGTTTGGTCATATAAGGTGGTGCAAAGTAAGGATAGAAAGTAGAAAGGGCGGAGAAAGTGAACGCATTTCAAGAATGCAAACACAAGTTTCTATAAAGATTAGATGTGTTATGGTGTAATAATACACTCTCTGTCACATGTGTCTGTTGGCTTCTGTGTGCAAAGCATTCTGTATCTCCGACTTATCAAGAGGAATCATCTTAGTATGCCACAATATATATTTTTTATTGTTCCTTAAGTGCATAGCATATCTACAGATATTGAATAGAATTTATTCCTAAGCTCCCGAATATAACCATAGTAGTGATATCCGACCAAATTATAGTCAGAGAAAATGTAGCATGTGGTTAATTGCAGGAATAGTTCTTTAACCACCTGCCTACCGGGCACGAAAACCCCCTTCCTGCCCAAGCCATTTTCCAGCTTTCAGTGCTGTCACATTTTGAATGACAATTGCGCGGTCGTGCGACATGGCTCCCAAACGAAGTTTGCGTCCTTTTTTTCCCACAAATAGAGCTTTCTTTTGGTGGTATTTGATCACCTCTGCGGTTTTTATTTTTTGCGCTATAAACAAAAGAAGAGCGTCCAGTTTGAAAAAAATAACACAATATTTTTTACTTTTTGCTATATTAAATATCCATTTAAAAAAGAAAAAAAAAATTCCTCAATTTAGGCCGATACGTATTCTTCTACATATTTTTGGTAAAAAAAAAATCGCAATAACCGTATATTGATTGGTTTGCACAAAAGTTATAGCGTCTACAAAATAGGGGATCGATTTATAGCATTTTTTTTTACTAGTAATGGCTAGGGATGAGCTTCGAGTTCGAGTCGAACTCATGTTCGACTCGAACATTGCCTGTTCGCCCGTTCGCCGAACAGCGAACAAATTGGGGTGTTCGCGGCAAATTCGAAAAATCTATGGGAGAAATCTAAAGTGCTAATTATAAAGGCTTATATGCAAGTTATTGTCCTAAAAAGTGTTTGGGGACCGGGGTCCTGCCCCAGGGGACATGTATCAATGCAAAAAGAAGTTTTAAAAACGGCCGTTTTTTCGGGAGCAGTGATTTTAATAATGCTTAAAATGAAAAAATAAAAGTGAAATATTCCTTTAAATTTCGTACCTGGGGGGTGTGTATGATATGCATGTAAAGTGGCGCATGTTTCCCGTGCTTAGAACTGTCCCTGCAAAAAATGTCATTTTTGAAAGAAAAAAATGCATTTAAAACTGACTCGCGGCTATTAATGAATTGTCGGCTCCCGGCAATACATACAAAAGTCATTGATAAAAAAAAAAAAAAGCGTGGGGGTTCCCCAGAATTCAATTACCAGGCCCTTCAGGTCTGGAATGGATATTAAGGGGAACCCTGCCGCAAATTAAAAAAAAAATTGACGTGGGGTTCCCCTAAATATCCATTCCAGGCCCTTCAGATCTGGCATGGATTTTAAGGGCAACTCCACCCCAAATTTAAAAAAAAAATGGCGTGGAGTCCCCCTAAAAATCCATACCAGACCCCTTATCCGAGCACGCAACCTGGCCGGCCGCAGGGGAAAAGGGGGGGACGAGAGAGCGCCCCCCCCTCCTGAACCGTACCAAGCCACATGCCCTCAACATGGGGAGGATGTCCCCATGTTGATGGGGACAAGGGCCTCATCCCCACAACCCTTGCCCGGTGGTTGTGGGGGTCTGCGGGTGGGGGGCTTATCGGAATCTGGAAGACCCCTTTAACAAAGGGGACCCCCAGATCCCACCCCCCTATGTGAATTGGTAAGGGGTACATTGTACCCCTACCATTTCACGAAGAAAGCGTAAA
Source organism: Rana muscosa (assembly GCA_029206835.1). NCBI lineage: Eukaryota > Metazoa > Chordata > Amphibia > Anura > Ranidae > Rana > Rana muscosa. The sequence continues at coordinate 796,090,260 of CM055118.1, forward strand.
AAAATGTTTAAAAAACACACAAACACCTTGAAAAAGTCCTTTATTTAAAAAAAAAAACAAAAAAACATTCCAGCGGTGAAATCCAGTGTCCCGCGGCGATCCCGATGTCCAGCGCTGTCCTTCATTGGTTGTGCCTGAGCGGACCTGATGGGGAACTCCCTCTCAGTATTTTAAATGTATAGACCCGCCCCTTCTAAAGTTCCCCATCAGGTCCGCTCAGCGGACCAGATGCGGAACATGAGAAGGGGCGGGTCTATACATGTATTACCAAAGTGAGAGCAGTTCCCCATCAGGTCCGCCCCCTCGGTATGTCGGACCCGCCTACGTCATTGGCTTGAGCGGGGAACTTCCTTCACTGTGTAATTTAAATTTACATAGTGAAGGAAGTTCCCCGCTCAAGCCAATGACGTAGGCGGGTCCGACATACCGAGGGGGCGGACCTGATGGGGAACTGCTCTCACTTTGGTAATACATGTATAGACCCGCCCCTTCTCATGTTCCGCATCTGGTCCGCTGAGCGGAACTGATGGGGAACTTTAGAAGGGGCGGGTCTATACATTTAAAATACTGAGAGGGAGTTCCCCATCAGGTCCGCTCAGGCACAACCAATGAAGGACAGCGCTGGACAGGGATCGCCGCGGGACACTGGATTTCACCGCTGGAATGTTTTTTTTGTTTTTTTAAATAAAGGACTTTTTCAAGGTGTTTGTGTGTTTTTTTAAACATTTTTTTACGCTTTCTTCGTGAAATGGTAGGGGTACAATGTACCCCTTACCAATTCACATAGGGGGGGCCGGGATCTGGGGGTCCCCTTTGTTAAAGGGGTCTTCCAGATTCCGATAAGCCCCCCGCCCGCAGACCCCCACAACCACCGGGCAAGGGTTGTGGGGATGAGGCCCTTGTCCCCATCAACATGGGGACATCCTCCCCATGTTGAGGGCATGTGGCCTGGTACGGTTCAGGAGGGAGGGGGGGGGCGCTCTCTCGTCCCCCCCTTTTCCCCTGCGGCCGGCCAGGTTGCGTGCTCGGATAAGGGGTCTGGTATGGATTTTTAGGGGGACTCCACGCCATTTTTTTTTAAATTTGGGGTGGAGTTCCCCTTAAAATCCATGCCAGATCTGAAGGGCCTGGAATGGATATTTGGGGGAACCCCACGTCAATTTTTTTTTAAATTTGCGGCGGGGTTCCCCTTAATATCCATTCCAGACCTGAAGGGCCTGGTAATTAAATTTTGGGGAACCCCCACGCTTTTTTTTTTTTTTTTATCAATGACTTTTGTATGTATTGCCGGGAGCCGACAATTCATTAATAGCCGCGAGTCAGTTTTAAATGCATTTTTTTCTTTCAAAAATGACATTTTTTGCAGGGACAGTTCTAAGCACGGGAAACATGCGCCACTTTACATGCATATCATACACACCCCCCAGGTACGAAATTTAAAGGAATATTTCACTTTTATTTTTTCATTTTAAGCATTATTAAAATCACTGCTCCCGAAAAAACGGCCGTTTTAAAACTTCTTTTTGCATTGATACATGTCCCCTGGGGCAGGACCCGGGTCCCCAAACACTTTTTAGGACAATAACTTGCATATTAGCCTTTATAATTAACACTTTCGATTTCGAACGTTCAAGTCCATTGTATTTAATAGGGTTCTAAAGTTTACACAAACATTTTGTCTGTTCGCAGGTTCTGGTGCGAACCGAACAGGGGGGTGTTCGGCTCATCCCTGGTAATGGTGGCGATCTGTAATTTTTATTGTGACTGCAATATTGCGGCGGACACTTTTGACACATCTTTGGGACCATTCACATTTATACAGCGATCCCTGCTATAAAAATGCATTGATTACTGTATAAATGTGACTGGCAGGGAAGGGGTTAACACTAGGGGGCGAGTAAGGGGTTAAATGTGTTTCCTAGATGTGGGGGGAGTGAACTGACTGGGGGAGGTGACCGATGGTTGTCCCTATGTACAAGGGACACACCATCGGTCTCCTCTCCCTTGTGATTGCCCAGTGATTGCCCAGTAACCGAGCAGGACAGTGGATCTGTGTGTGTAAACACACAGATCCCCGTCCTGTCAGGGAGAGGAGACCAATGGTGTGTCCCTTGTACATAGGGACAACCATCGGTCACCTCCCTCAGTCAGTCCCCTCCCCCCACATCTAGGAAACACGTTTAACCCCTTCCTCGCCCCCTAGTGTTAACCCCTTCCCTGCCAGTCACATTTATACAGTAATCAGGTCCCCAGCGATGCGGCGGTCACGCATGCGCGCCCCGCCAACGCGCGCGCGCGCCCCCTAGCTGCTTTTAAAGGCAGGACGTCATATGACGTCCTGTCAGAACGAGAGAGTCTTTTGCCTGCTGTCATTTGACGGTGGGCGGTAGACAAGTGGTTAATAAGATTTTAATTGATTTTACATTTTATTTTGTTCTTCATGGTGCCTGACTCCTAACCTTTCAACAATTATACCTTACACCAATCTCTATCTAAACAACGGCGCATATTCAATAAAACAGGAAAAAGAAAATGAGGACATTGCTGGAGTTGTTGCCTATATAAACCAATGATAATTCCTGTTTAACCACTTCAGCCCCAGACCATTTTGGCTGGTTAAAGACCAGGCCACTTTTTGCGATTCGGCACTGCGTCGCTTTAACTGACAATTGTGCGGTCGTGCGACATGGCTCCCAAACAAAATTTACGTCCTTTTTTTACCACAAATAGAGCTTTTGTTTGGTGGTATTTGATCACCTCTGCGGTTTTTATTTTTTGCGCTATAAACAAAAATAGAGTGACAATTTTGTAAAAAATGCAATATTTTTTACTTTTTGCTTAAATTTCCCCAAAAAATATATATTTTTTTTTCCCTCAGTTTAGGCCGATACGTATTCTTCAACATATTTTTGGTAAAAAAAAATCGCAATCAGCGTTTATTGATTGGTTTGCGCAAAAGTTATAGCGTTTACAAAATAGGGGATAGTTTTATGGCATTTTTATAATTTTTTTTTTTTTACTAGTAATGGCGGCGATCAGTGATTTTTTTCATGACTGCGACATTATGGTGGACACATCGGACACTTTTGACACATTTTTGGGACCATTGTCATTTTCACAGCGATCAGTGCTATAAAAATGCACTGATTACTGTGAAAATGACACTGGCAGTGAAGGGGTTAACCACTAGGTGGCGCTGTAGGGGTTAAGTGTTCCCTGCATAGTGTTTCTTACTGTAGGGGGGATGGGGGCAAGCATCTCCCCGCTCTATACCTCCGTGAGACGATCGCGGGGATCCCTGCGGCGATCGAGTCCACGGGACCCACGGTCCAGCTCACGGGGATGGCAGCAGGGTCGCGAGCGCGCCGCCGCCGGCGCACGCGCGACCACACGGATAGGCATTTAAAGGGGACGTACAGGTACGTTGATGTGCCTGTCCGTGCCATTCTGCGGACATATATATGTACAGGAGGTGGTCAGCAAGTGATTAATTATTTCATAAAAAACAGCATTTTTGTTTTTACGTGATTGGATGATAGAAACCAGCAGACCTTACCCTCAGATCTAGAGCAAGGGCAGGTAAAGTGCACTTGCAGTGCACAGTATATTTGCCTTTGGTAAATCACCTCTGTGCAATACATACTGTATAAACACCCTAATGTTTTGCTGCTAACGACTTAGGGAAAAATTCTCTTCAAATGTACTTTCTGAGCCTTAAACAATAGCGTTTTTTGTCCAGTGTTAATAAAACTGTTTTTAGCTTTCTAGTGTGCATGAAGCCTTAGTGCCTTCTGTGGCTGCAAGCAGTATTTTCCATTTTAAATTTAAAAAAAACATTCGACCAGCACAGGAAAAAGCTTAACGTTAACAACACCTAAAATGCAGGTCGCAAACAGAGTGCATTTGCCGCCACCAGATCACATGGTACAAAAGGACCATGTGATTCGGTTGCGGTGCTGCTCCAAAAAAGGTGCATGCACGTCTTTGGTGCAATGCGATGAAAACTGAGCTCATTCAAACTGAATGGGCTCAAATCGCACTGCACTGAATGGCATGTGAATTGAACAGGAATGTGGTGTGGTTCTTGTGCAATTTACATTAAGTTCATAGTGAGAATCGATGCTAAAGGTTTCTTCAGATTTATAAAAAAAAAATACAACAAAATGTGTGGACTGTCATTCTTACAAGAGGGAAGAAACACAGTTCATACAAAAAGTATACAGTCACTTAACCTCTGGTAGCTCCAGCCAGATGACCAGCAGATTGATAGAGAAAAGATTTAACACAGTTAAAACTTCTTACGCTGCCTGGGTGTTCTTCAACACATTGCAAATTTTTGCACAGACATTGTCAGACAAGTCTTCTAAAGTATCAAGGACAAGGACTTCTTCTGAAATAAACCTTTCATTGAACTAAAAGTAAGCATAACAAATTTAATTGGCCATTCTTTATATCATCCTTTTTGTGAACTAGTAGCTATAAATATAAATAAACCTGTCGCTATAGATCATGACTAGTAGGTCAGACCCACATAAATCTTTATTTTTCTACGTCTCCCACTTGACGGAATGCAAATGCTAAAAAAGAAGAGAAGAGTCTAAGCAAAATTATCATCTTCATCTTGTGAAGTCAATAATTTATACTATACAGTTAGCTATACAGTTATACTATATAGTTTAAACACGATTTTCTACCAGATCTCTGGAGCTAGAATTCCTTCAGGAAATTCTTCTGTATGTAAAGACATGTACACAAAAATGCTAGAGGGTGCCAAATACAGCAAGAATGCTAAATTGTGTTAATGTAATGTAATGCAATTTGTTTAGAAAGTTGCAATATTGATGTCATCATTAGTACATCTGAGTACTCAACAACATTTAACAAATTCTCTGTGTCTGGAGTTTGTCCAATTATACAAAAGCCTAGTATAAAACAGACATACTGTATAGAAAAGTCTAATATGTAGGATGTGTATCATATAACTGGTTAGAAGACAAGATGACAAGAGGGATTCCCTTACACCTCTGGTCCATACACCCCTGGAATAGAGAACAGGGGATGAGACGGTACAGAATGACATGAGTGTCAAAAGTCCAGTCCATAAAAGCTCACTTCTGGGAGAAGGCTCAACTGAGAGGTTCACATGCAAACTAATAACAGGAACACTGAGAGGCAGGGCCACAGGAGAAGTCACCATGGCGAAGAAGGCTGAACAACAGCTGGCAGGAACATTGGAACTCATGACATGCTACAAGCGTGGTCTGAGACAGATGGTGGTTGGCAACTGAAGAGCCTGACAGCAGGCAAGGCAGAAGGCAGAGTAGTGGTTTGGAGGCAGGCTGAAGTCACACTAGGAAGTCAGCAGAATCATGGTCAACAGATAGGCCAAAATCACACCAGTATTCAGCAGAACTGTGGTCAGGAGGCAGGCCAAGGTCACACAGGGAAGTCAGCACAGATGAGCTATGGTAAGGAACTAGCCAGTCAGCAATGAACAGGCAGACAAAGCCGGGGTCAGGATTAAACCAGGTCACAACAGGAAATCAGAGCAGAGATTAATCCAGGGGCAGGCTGAGACAGCAACATGTAAGCCGATCGCAGATACAGATGTGCGTTCAGGTTGCAGGGTAACAGCTTAAAGGCTGGTACACACTGGTCGAATATCAGCCATTGTTGGCCATTTACAGAAACCAGCCAACATTCCGCCAGTGTGTACAGCAGCCTGCCTGACAGAAGTCAGCCAAATGTCCGACTTCTGTCCATCGGCCATGCTGGAAAACCAGCAGCCGATTGGCATCCAATCAGCGCTTGCAGCCAATGGTTGTTATTAATATTATTATTTTTTTATTATTATTATTATACAGGGTTTATATAGCGCCAACAGTTTGCACAGCACTTTACAACATGGAGAAAACAGTACAGTTACAATACAATTCAATACAGGAGGGATCAGAGGGCCCTGCTCGTTAGAGTTTACAGTCTAGAAGGGAGGGTCAAGTGAAACAAAATGTAACGGCTGTGGGGGATGATCAGATGGAGAAAATGAAAAAACAATTGTTGGGTGTGGGTAGAATAGCCTTCTCTGAAGAGGATTGTCTAAAAGCTAATAGAGTAGGAGATAATCGGACAGATTGGGGTAAGGAGTTCCATAGGATTGGAGAGGCTATGGAAAAGTCCTGGAGGCAAGCATGGGAGGAGGTGATGAGGGAGCTAGAGAGCAGGAGGTCTTGAGAAAAACGAAGAGAATGATTAGGTTGGTATTTTGAGACTAGGTCAGTGATGTAGAGTTGTGGATGGCTTTGTAAGTAGCAGACACAGAGTAATTGATAAGGTGGATGAGTCTGGCAGCAGCATTCATGATGGATTGAAGGGGGGATAGACTATGTAGAGGTAAGCCAATGAGGAGGGAGTTGCAGTAGTCGAGGCAAGAGATGACCAGGGCGTGAATTAAGAGCTCTGTTGTGTCATTGGTTAGAAAGGGGCGTATTTTGGAGATGTTGCGGAGGTTGAGGCGGCAAGATTTGGACAGTGATATCAAAAACTTCATTGAACAAGCTAAAGTTAGAAGCTGATTGGTTACTAGGCACAGCTGCACCAGATTCTGTGGGACCCTGGAGAATAAAAATGGTGGTATTTGACATTTTTTATGTCAACTCTTTATCAGAGGCATATTTTCAGTAAACAATATGCTGAAGCTCATTTTATGGCATGCAAACACAATATATAACCCAATCTTTTGGGAAAAATATAAACAAAGTTGAAATGAAGTTGCCTCAAGTAAATAGGTACCCAATATCTCAAGCCCTAAATGTGTGTGCACCCATGAAATAGTGACAACCTGAGTTAGGCAATAGTTACATCACTGGCTTCACACATATGGTATGATGTTCTAAGAAGTTTATTATTGATTTATTAATTTGAGCATGTGTTCACTTTCACTTAAAAGTTCAAACACTCCAGTGCTCAGACAGGGGTACATCTACTGGTGTCCTGGCATGTAAAGTTTCAGCCAATGCAGTCTTTCTCAAATTGGGGAATCTTCAACAAACTGCAAAAACACACAGGAGGGTGCAAACGTCTAGTGCATTACAACCACAGATATTTATTAAAATTCAAATACAATAACATACTCACAAACAACACAAACGGCTGGAATTTTTATCTGTTTTGCCTGCTCATTCTAAAAAAATATGGGATTCCTGTACACATTAAATGGACGATTGAAAACAATGTAGCTTTATTGGGCTAAATTAAAAAATGAACCAATTTGCTGCAAATGTCTGTAATTACTATTTTTACATTGTACGAAGAAGAAAGAATTAAAACTTTGCTTTCAAACTCTTTCAAGGTATTATTAGGAATGTGCTTATCATGGCTGATTTGTTACATTTTGACGTACTGCAACATTTTCCCAAGAGACCCAGTAAATTATGGATTTGCTGCTCGGACTGATATTAACACTGATGCCATAATCAATTCACCTTGGTTTCATATTCCATATCCAGGTATGCTTGATTCTACAGTTCTGGGTAAACAAACAAACAAAATCTCCTGTCAGCGTTTGATATCTGTTGTGTTGTTCAAACTTATTAATGTGAGATTGTAGAAATATAAATTTTCTAATTATGACAATGTGAGTCAAGTGCTTGTGTTTAGCAGATCACTTTTGTTATTATTTTTTTAATTTATTACGTCAACCATGACACAGCTTTCATCTAGAAGTGTAATACACAAATATGGAAGCAAAAACAAAAAAATGGAAATTAGATCTTGGTTTTCCATTTCCAAAAATGTTCTGTTTTCCACCTTGTGGCCCGCATTTTTCGCTCTTTGATAAATTAGACTTTTGTGTAACCTGAATGTGTCAGTTTTATTTTAAAATTTTATGTATAATAGGTAATTCTTTGGATGGATGGTATTTTTTTAAGTAAAAAACTCTTGTCTGTTTTTTGCCCCTCCATGTGGTAGCAATAGAGCTCCCTCCACCCTCAGTATTTTAGCTTTTATTTGTAAAACCATTGAATTCTGGTATTCAATTACAACCATAAAGATACAGGGGTTCAACTGTATTTGAAAATTGGATAACATTATAAAGGGGGCTTCCAGATTCCAACTCTGCCTGCAGACCCCCACAACCACAGCCCAGGGTTTTGCAGAAGAGACCCCTGTCCCCATCAACATGGAGACAAGGTGCTTTGGGGTCCCCATGTTGAGGGCATGTGACCCCCCCCACCCCCCCATGTTGAGGGCATGTGGCCTGGTATGGTTCAGTGGGGGGGGGGCGCTCACTCGCCCCCTCCTCTTTCCTGGCCTGCCAGGCTGCGTTTTCAGATAAGGGTCTGTTATGGATTTGCCTTTTTTTTTTTTTTTTGGAATGAGGTTCCCCTCAAAATCCATACCAAAACCATTTTTTAACATTTTTCTCTTGCTGGCAATGGTATTGTATTGCTGGCAATTTAAATGTAATTTCATTAATTTTTTTTTCTTTAGAAAGGCAATTTTTGCTGCAGCATGTTCTATATATGCTACAGATGTGCCACTTTACAGGCAGACTAATGGTTATTGTTGCACTTTTAGCATCATTAAAATAACTGCTTCTTTAAAACGATCTTTTAAAAACAAAAGTTTTGCATTGATATGTCCCCCAGGGTAGTATGCAGGTAGTATCCAGGGTAGTATCCAGGACCCCATACCCTTTTTATGGGCAATTACTGGATCATAAGCCTTTAAAATTGGGACTTTTTATTTTTCAAGTTCGGGTCCCATAGACTTTAATAGGGTTTGCCGTTCGGGTCAGAACTTTTTCTCTGTTCGGGAGTTCTGATGTGAATTGAACAGGGGAGTACACACTATAGTTTTTTTTCCCATTGACTGCCAGCAGTGATTGGATGCCAATTGGATGCTGGCTTCCCAGCATGTCTGTTTGACAGAAGCCAGTATCACAACTGACTTCTGTCGAACAGGGAGCTGTACACACAGGCTAAAAGTCTACTGGTTCCTGACAACTGACCATTTTCAACCGATTTTTGGCCCGTATGTACCCAGCATTATTCTCGTCGCATATGGGTCTCAGTGGGTTTTAAAACAGGCACATGGCCCACCACCATTCTCAGTGACACATCTGCCCATCTTATGGTGACCATAAGGCAGAGAAAACCCTATTGCACATACTCTTTTTCTTTAATCCTTTACTTTTCTACATAGCAAAAACTGCAGAATCGGATCCACTAGAAGGAAGATTTTCCAACAAATTAAACAAGAAAACCTCCCTGTGCAGTAATGGAAACCTTATTTAAAACACTTTTTATAACCTTCTAGAACACATGTCAAATGCACGGCTATGGGCCAAATCTAGCCAGCAGGCCTTCTCATGCGGCCCTCACACTCAGTTTTGTAGACAGGACGTGGCAGAACTCCATTTTGCCTCCTCGGGCTCTTACCCTCTGCCCCTGCTTCCTGCTGTCACTTGTAAACACAGAAGCCTTCTGTGTTTATAAGGGACAGCTTTGTCCAGTGACTCCTGGATCTAACAGATCCCTGCATGTGCTCATGGTGGGGCACGTGGGGACAGGTCTCTAGAGAGAGAGAATGATCTCCCTGCAAGGTGTGCTGCCTACACAGGAAGGTTCTAGAGCTGAGCCTGAAAGGAGAGAGAAATACGGGGAAATTGTGTACACAGCACACCCCTGAACTCTGCGCTCGGTACATAGCGCACCACTAAACCCTGCACATTCTGTACATAGTGCACAACTGAACTCAGCCATCTGCACACAATGCACCCCTGAACTCTGCACTTTGTACACAGTGCACCCCTGAACCCTGCATTCTGTACAAAGCACACCCCTGAATCCTGAACTCTGTACATAACGCACTCCTAAACTCTGCACAGTGTGTGTAGCATAATCCTGAACTCTGCACTCTGTACGTAATGCACTCCTGAACCCTGCACTCTGTAAGTAGCGCACACCAGATACAGCCAGCCCTTTGAATGCAAACATACTGCTGATGCAGCCTGCAATGAAATTGAGTTTGACACCCCTGTTCTAGAATGTCCCAAATGACTGTAAAATGGCAAGTAACACTGCTAGCAGTTCTGGATAAACAGCTGACAATAATGACTCTGCCACCGTCATAAAGTGATGGTTTTTATGTCTTTACCTAATAGTTTTGAAGGTTCCAGTAATTACACGGATTATAAAGTCTCAACAGGCCTTGAGCTTGAGTTGACGGCATCAGTTTGACATCAGTTTGGGATTGCTTCTCCATGCATTGGTAGTGATTACTGGGTAGGTTATGGTCATCCTAAAAAGCATATATGAACTGCTACAGTTCTCTTACTAGTAATTACATTTCACTAAATTAAAAAAAGGTCTTTATAATATCTTTAAGGAAGAAAATTAATTCTACAGATTATACAGAAAAATTACAGATACACTAAAACTCTGGAGTAGTAGGTTTCCGATTGTAATCACTTAGTTTTTAGTTGTTCTTGAGCAGCTGCTTTTAAAATAAAACAGACTGGCTTTTTAGGATTTGCTTCAGGGAAAGTAGCATTCCAGTGACACATTGTACGTCTTTAATCCTTTCCTTGTATGGTTCTTGCTAATAGAGATCAGACGTATTCTCACTTAGGTCAATCTACTGATGTTAGAAACATGCAAAATATATCAGGATTCCTGTCTTATGGTGGTCATAGACTGGCATTTGTTTTAGAATAATAAGTAGTGAAGCATATGTCTGTCATCCTTATTGGATCTTCCCAATTCAACCACATGCATTAAAAATAAGCGTAAAAGCTCTTTTCTCCATCTTTCTGCATGTCAAATGGAAATTTTGTAACGTACAGAAAAAATGCAAATGACTGCTCCTGATAATTGGAACCCTTTTACAGTATCTCTGCACACTCTGCACAGTACAGTACACAGTCATATTATTTTAAAGGCATTATACACTTTCAAATGTTTTTGTATTTTTAACTAGGTATTAGAGACGTTATATCCATATCTTAGATTGTAAGCTCTAACGAGCAGGGACCTCTGATTCGTACGGTATTAAAGTGTATTGTATTTGTACTGTCTACCCTCAAGTTGTAAAGTGCTGCGTAAATTTTTGGCACTATATAAATCCTGTATAATAATAATAATAATATTTTGTTTGTTTGCCTTACCTTGTAATGATGGGCTCATATGTTGTGGCTGCAGTTTGCAGTGTTATGGCTGATCGATTCCCCTATAGCCATGTGTTATTTCAGCTTGTCTATTCCTATTCTCAGACAGCTTCTGGTTTTGGGTCACACAGCACACAATCAATGCCTTGCCATTTCCTCTAAGTTGCAAAACAAATATTGGCATGCTAATGTGATGACAGCACATCTCTTCCAGCATTGAGAGATCCCTGTTATTTGCGCTGCCAGTTTCTGACTGCGTCAGATTTTATTTGTGTTTGTCTCTCGCCTGCACAGTTCTAGACTGAGAGACCCAGGTATTGTGGGATATATAGTTTCATCACAGGTTCTCACACTACAGAGAGAGGTCATGCATCAACCTGTGTAGTACCTGCCACTTGCTTTATGTTTGAACACAAGCAAAAACTTCTGACACAAGAATATGAAGATTTACTCTACTATAGTATGTGCATACAGGGCAGCAAATGACACCATGAAACGACATTTGCGATGCACACTTATGGAGGTGAAAAACACAAGGTGCGGATAGGAAGGTCTATAATGCCTTTAAGAAATTCTCAAGTCAGTAAATCAGCTTACTTTTACTATGGCATATATGTTAAACATTTAAGGTTTCTGTCAAATCCTGAAAAAAAAGTCTTACTTGCAGTACCCTGCAGGAGAAAAGCCATTATACTCCCCTATCTGGTAACCTATGTTTCCTGCTAGAGATGAGCAGACTGCCCTGGGTTCAATTCAAGTGACTTCCTATGGTGGCACACGGAGAAGAGGAGGAGCCTAGAGCACCTGCGGGGGACCTTAGAAGAGGAGGTTCAGGGTCACTCTATGCAATACCATAGCACAGAACAGGTAAGTATAAAATGTTTGTTATTACTGAAAAAAAAAACAACCTTTATAGCCACTTTAAGGCAAGTAGGTCTAGGATACCCATAGGCCTTGCTATATTTGCAGAATTTAGATGCTCCCCAACAGTCCTTGGAGAGAAAGATTTCACTAACTGTGTCAGATGGCTTCATGGTAGTAAGATTCAAATTGGGTGCTGTATGCAGGAGTGACCAGGGCTTGTGCCTAACTAGATGCTGATCCAGCAGTACTATGTACTGGCAGCAGACAGTAGCATCATTTCTTATCCAGGCAAGGGTCAGGGCAGGCCGATAAGCCCCCCGCCCGCAGACCCTGACAACCAATGGCCAGGGTTGTCGGGAAGAGGCTCTTGTCCCCATCAACATTGGGACCCCAAAGCACCCTCCCCATGTTGAGGGCATGCGGCCTGGTATGGTTCAGGAATGGGGGGGCACTCGCTTGTCGTCCCCACCTATCCTGACCTGACCTCCAGGCTACATGTTCGGATAAGGGTCTGGTATGTATTTTGGGGGGGACCACTGCAAAAAATAATTTTTCACATTTTCGCGTGGAATTTCCCTTAAATCCATACCAGACCCGAAGAAATAGAGATTTATTTTTGTGGTATTTGATCACCACTGAGGTATTTATTTTGTGTGCTATAAACAAATAAAGAGCGACAATGTTGAATTTTTTTTTTTTTTTTTTTTTTTTTTTTACTTTTTGCTACTTTTCTTGGTAAAAAAAAATCACAATAGGCGTAAATTGAAAATAAAAATGCACTGATCAATGTAAAAATGACTCCGGCAGGTAAGGGGTTAACACTAGGGGGCGATCAAGGGGTTAAGTGTGTACCCTGGGTGTGTTCTAACTAGGGTTGTCCCGATACCACTATTTTAATTACGGATACTTTTTTCAAGTACTCGCCGATACCGATTACCGATACTTTTTTTACTTCCGATTCTGATGGAACATGCGGCTGCGCCCTGCACCCCTGCCCCAGCCAGCTTACCTTCCTCTGCTGCCAGCCTGCTGAGGACTCGCTTTCCGCTCCGCCCTCTCCGCCCACTGACATCCGGTTGCGAGCAACGCCACCTCTTTATTGCCAGGTATCGGATTGTGCATCGGAGCATTTATGCAAGTACAAGTATTTGCACAAATGCTCGTTATCGGTATCGGGACAACCCTAGTTCTAACTGTAGGGGGAATGGGCTGCCAGGGACATGACAGAGATCACTGTTCCAGATGACTGGGAACAGTAGATCTCTGCCATGTCAGAACAGGGATCTGCTTGTTTACATAGGCAGACCCCCGTTTTGCCTTTGTACTAGGCGGTTGCCGGTGGACATGGAGTCTGACCGACCAGCGGGCATGCTCCTGCAGCGTTTAGGGGGCGTGAGAGCGCACCGCCGGCGGCACGCACCCGCCCGCAACTGTGCCTGCGTGAGCCGCTGTACAGCTACGGCGATTCACACAGGAGAGCCAACCTGCCGCCGTATAACGACGGCGGCTGGTCAGCAAGTGGGTTAATTTAATTTTTTCCTTTACATTGCACAGATGCGCCACTTTACAGGCAGACTAAGGGGACCCCCAGACACGATATTTAAAGGAATATTTATTTTTACTGTTTCACTTTAAGCATTATTAAAATTACTGCTCTGGAGAAAACGGTTGTTTTAAAAACTTTTTTTGCTTTGATACATGTCCTCTTGGGCAGTAGCCGGGCCCCCATACACTTTTTATGGCAATGACTTGCATATAAGCCTTTAAAATTAGCACTTTTGATTTTTCATGTTCGTATCCTATAGACTTTAACAGGGTTTGCATGTTCGCTAGAACTTTTTGCCTCTTCGCGTGTTCTGGCGCGAACCGAACCGGGGGGTGTTCGGACAATCCCTAGTGTTCACCAAGGCTGAAACTCTTCCAGTGAATGAGGTATTGAAGAGAGTTCCGAATTGTCCTGGAATACGACATAGCCTCTACCTCAAACTACTCCTAACCATTAACAGCAACTGGAGGTTGACAGGATGGTATCTTGGCTTACTGACTTAAGCAAACCTACATTAAAAGGAGTTGGGTATACTCAAAAAAAGGAGGAAGCTTTAGATGGAAACAAAGTTTACCTGTTGTTAACTTCTGAGACTGGGCCTTGATTAGACTAGACTAATTAACAACCTTGAAGATGGAGCTGAACGTTGGTAATCAACAAAGGCAGGCAGAACCATACACATGACTGTTATGCACGGATTTCCAAATAGCAGAAAAATGTTCAACAAGCTTTCTAATCTCTGGAAAATTAGAACTGTGGGAGGAAAAGGTGCACAACCTGGGGTGGAGGTAATAAAGATACTGTAACCATAATGTAAGAAACAGGACCCCAGTAGCATGAAAATATACTTCTCCAGTTTGGCATAGAAAGAATGTTCTCAAAACCTGGCCGGGAAATTTTTCGATATGACATGATGGTATGCCAAAGATTGAGAATAAATTAGGATGTCATCCATATATATGACAAGGATTTTGCCCAGGTAGTTGTGGAAGATATCATTAATGAACTCCTGGAAGACAGCCAAGGCATTTTGTAAACCAAAAGGCATTGTCAAGTATTTATACTGCTCATCTCTGAAGTTGAAGGCTGTCTTCTACTCGTCTTCTTTATGGATTCAAACTAAGTTTTATGGTTTCATATGTGATCATAGCTTGGAGAAAATCTGGACTCCCTGGACTCTAGCCCGGTGATCAAGGAAGGTGGGTATCAGTTGGGAAGAGTAATCCAAATCGGGCCTCTAAATTCAATACATGACCTGAGGGTCTTCTTTCTCCAGAAAAACCGCCTGCACCAGTAAGAGAAGAAGAGTGGTGAATAAACCCCTTTTGCAGGTTTTCCTTAACGTAAGTATTTTTAGCCTCTTATTTGAGTGGATAAATTCACCACTTATCTGGTATGGTACTTGAAGTAAGTTGTTTGGGCAGTCATATGGCTGATGAGGAGGCAGATCAGAGGCAGATATGACACAGTGGTCATGAAAGTACTCAAAGTAGAAGTCATGGGTACTTAACCATAGGTAGCCTAAGGTCAGAAGGTTGGTGGGGGGGGGTGATTGAGAAAGAATGAAATCTATCCCTGCTGTAAGGCTCCAACAGCAGGAACTGGCATGGGAATCTGAAGGATAACTGTACCTTCGGTGAGCAGACAGTAGTTGATAGCAACCAGGGATAATTGGGAGACAACTGGAACAAAAGGGAGCTGAAGCTGAAAGGTTAGCGTTTCATCAATGAAGTTATTTGCAGAACCATATTCTGAAAACGCAGTGATACTGTAATGTGCTTAATAGTCTGGTAACAAATACAGACAAGGGACAAAGGCCAAATGGCAAAATAGCTTTTGGTATCACAATAGATACAGCGGGTGAGGTTACTTCTGAAGCATTTCTCTTTGGTGATAAGGCACCAATCTGCTTCAGCACGGCACGCAAGAAAGACAACGATCAAGCTCCGTGTCCTTATGAGATGTCTGAGGTGTGAGATGGTTAACCTGGGTGTCTTTGATAGCTTCAGAGAGCCTAAACTGGGTTTAAAGTGCTGGATGATTCCAACCAGAGCCCAGGTCCCATTCTCAGAACTCTGAACAATTTTGTGCTTGACAGACCCCTTTGCTACTGTATGTGTGCACGGTCATGGTTCTCATGCAGGGAGATTAAAGCATTGAAGAACACATCTATTGAAGTCACTGCAGGGTCAGAAGATAAAAAACTGAAGTCGTAGGACAGGGGATCCCCTTAGAGTAGTGATATTTTACTTTTACCTTGCTGTTGTTTGGAACCAAGGTTTTCCCGGCAAGAAAACTGCTGGGAGAGCTTTTTGCCATAAAAACCAGGCGTGTGTATGTTCCCTCGCCGGGGAAAATAGAGAACCTGCGTTTTTTTTTCCTCCGGATTTACTACACTTGCCACTGGCAAACACTGTGAGGCAGTGCTGAGGAAGCATAAGCCCTGTACACACGGCCGGGATTCCCAGCCAAATCTCTCCCCGCCATTTTCCTGTCGGGATTCCCGGCGGACTTTATACCGCCGGGAATCCCGGCCCTGTAAGACTACAGTTTGCAAGAGTTCTTAAAGTTAGAGAAGCCCTTACCATGATCGTGTAAAGGGATTTTAGATTCAGGTTTCGGGACTGCAGATGCAGCGGGATCTGGGTGAAACTAAAAAGTCTTGATAGAGAGTACATGAAACTGGTAGGTCATTTTACACACTTCATCTGCGAATAACTGATCCTATGAAAGATCCGTCACCAAAGCAGTTGGATTGTGATAATGTAAGGTATACAGGTTCACATTCTATTATGTCAAAATAGCGATACTTTAGTGCAATTTTCCTATAGCAGGTGCCCATCCCAAAGGGAAGAAGGCCTACTGATACTTGGCTACCCCAAGAACTTGCTATATTCGCAGAATCGGGATGCCAAGCATCCCTTTGAGAGAGAGTTCATGTACTATGTCTGATGACTTCAAGGTGGTAAGGTTCAAGCCAGGTGCTGTGTGCAGGAGTGACTAGGGCTAGTGGCTGAATGGACGCTGAGCTAGAAATTGTATGATCTAGCAGCAGACAGTTGCATAATCTGTTATCCAGATAAGGGTCAGGGCAGGCTGAAATCAGTATTGTAATCCATTATACAAGCAAAGATTAGGCTATTTGGCAATCAGTAGCATAATCTGTTATTCAGGCAGGATCAGAGCAGGCGGCAATAAATTGGGTAATCTGTTACTCAGGCAGTGGGGTCAGACAAACTGAAGCAATCTAGAACAAGGCACTTGGTAGAGAGAAGCTAGTTAGCTACATGCTATTGCAAGCCCAGAGTCCTGAGCTTGTGATGTTCAAATAGAGCAAGACAGCACTGCTAGCCAATCATAGCTGAGGAGTAGGAAAACGTAGTGCTGAGCTGCTGCCTAGCAATAAGTTCTGGCAAGTGAGAGTGGAGGGGGTATTGCTATCAGTGCATTGCCTGTTACCTGGTAGCCAACCACCAGGCTGGGGAGAGAGAGCAGCTAAGTGGTAGGGCTGAAAGGAAATCAGTACAGGCAGAATAGGAGCATGAGACACGATCCTAACAATGTTATCAGGAAATGCTATCCCCAAAGACTTATGGGAGATATCAATCCCCATTATTTCTTGTTCAATTTTTATGCTGAAGTGCAAGGCTATAGTATTTATTTGAGGGAACCTCTTTGCTGATCAGCTATGCTTACTATGAATTGATCTCCAAGTCTTCTTCTGTGTTGAAGGGTGCATTCAGTGCCTTTTACAGTGCTTCGATGAATGTTTGATACATACAAAGCACACTTTTCATGAGGCTTTTTTTATATAAACTTTATAGCAGCCTACCTTTACAGCTATAATAACATGCATCACTGTAGTAGTGTTTTACATCCACATCTAAGAATACTGAAGACTTGCAAACTTTTTTTTTAAATGTATTTTGTTATATGTGTAGTGCCTCAC
The DNA here is from genome assembly GCA_029206835.1 of Rana muscosa. Classification (NCBI taxonomy): domain Eukaryota; kingdom Metazoa; phylum Chordata; class Amphibia; order Anura; family Ranidae; genus Rana; species Rana muscosa. The sequence continues at coordinate 796,107,786 of CM055118.1, forward strand.
ACCCTCTCTTCACCTGTCTTTGGCTCCTCGCAGGAAAAGAGGGCACACCCAGCTACATGCCTGTACCCTCCTGTGTAAAGAGGTTGAGCGGTGTTATGAAACAGGTCTACACAGCCAGGTTCTCCAGAGAATGGCTCTTATTTCTATGCTCAATAAAGATAAGTCTCTATTTCCCCCAATAACTCCAAGGTCCACACCAGCCGTAACTCCAACGTAGAGTTTATTTCTCTTAAAGCACAGTCTCTGATAGGAAAGGTTGGAGAGAGAACAGGACAGCATAAAGTGTGGGAGAGGTCCAGGCACAAACAAAATACACTTCACTGCTTGGCTTCTCAAGCAGACTTAGCCCATTTGGATAGTCTCCCTAGATAGGGACTAGCAGCCAGAATGGTACTCTAACTAAATGCACATTCACTACACAAACTGGTGATCTTGGTCTCTGCCACAGACCTGGTGAACTTGGTCTCTGCCACAGACCTGGTGAACTTGGTTTTTAAAGCTTGGCCTCTTTGTAAGGAGAAGACATCCCTCCAGAGAGTTACCGGGCCCCTTCCTTCACTGTGACTTCTCACCAGTCCCTCGGAACGGTCCTTCCCCAGCCTCCTCGTCTAAGATGCGGGTCCCCTTGCAAGGCGGCACCCTGAGATTCCTCGATCCTTAGTAGGCCCCAGCCAATGGCGCTGGGCCCAAGGCCTTTAGTTGCAGCCCCAGGGCTAAAGGTGCCTGGGACTGATTCACCGACCACCGCTCCTGGGCCAAAGGTGCCCAGGGCGGACAGGAACACACACTCCCTGGGAGTAGGACCCCTGACAACAAACCACAAACAGGCAGTGTCCGCCCCTTTTATAACCTCTCCCAGCATACACAGCAGGCCGACCACGCCCACTGCATGGTTGCCGAGAGGGGACACACAAGGCACAGCACTGTATCAGCGGTTCAACCCTGGCCCACCATGGCAGCGCCACCCGCAGGCCACAGGGAACGGTACACTGATACTCTTTCTGCAGACAAAATGGTTGATAATGTCCTAACAATTTAGGTGTTTGAGCACAACTACCACTCAAACACTACCCCTAAATTTAGGACACCGCTACACATGCTTTTTTTAATACTCAATCACAAGCAAAGAAAATCGAAAAACAGCATTTTTGCTTGCACATGATTGGATGATGAAAGTCAGCAGAGCTTCTGCTCATTTACTAAGCTCTGGAGCAACTGCTCCTGCAGGGTGGAACTTCGCTTTGCAAAGTGCACACTCTATTTGCCTATAGTAAATCAACCAGTGGCCGCTGGTGCCCAAATGTTTTGGGGGGGCCCAAACGAACTGAAAAATTCTGAAAAATACTGAAACAAAAACATCAAATGCAGTCTCACTGTGCCATCATATGCAGCCACTGTGCCCATCATATGCAGCCAACTGTGCCCATCATATGCATACACTGTGCCCATCATATGCAGGCACTGTGCCCATCATATAGAGCCAACTGTGCCCAGCCAATGCAGCCACTGTGCCCATCATATGCAGCCACTGTGCCCATCATATGCAGCCAACTGTGCCCAGAAAATGCAGCCACTGTGCCCATCATATGCAGCCAACTGTTCCCATCTTATGCAGCTAACTGTGCCCAGAAAATGCAGCCATTGTGCCCATCATATACTGCCACTGTGCCCATCATATGCAGCCAACTGTGCCCATCATATACAGCCAACTGTGCCCATCATATACAGCCAGTGTGCCCATCATATGCAGCCAACTGTGCCCATCGTATACAGCCACTGTGCCCATCATATGCAGCCAACTGTGCCAATCATATACAGCCAACTGTGTTTATCATATACAGACACTGGGCTCATCATATACAGCCACTGTTCCCAGCATATACAGCCACTGTGCTCATCATATGTAGCCAACTGTGCCCTATCAAATGCAGCCACTGTGACACCCGCCCGCTCGTTCACTGTCTGCCTGGTACTTACCCTATTGTGGTGGTGGGTCAGGCAGCGGGCGACGGCGGCGAGCTGTGGGACGGGTAGCGCGGGTCAGGCGGCGGCTCCTGTGTCCTCCATGCATCTCTTCTTGCCTTCTGCTAGGCGGCCAATGGGGTCACTTGTGCCTTCAGCCAATCAGGTGACGGGTATTAGACCCGCACCTCCTGATTGGCTGAGAGGCGGCTTAGCGTTAGAAAAGCGAATATTCATTTGCTTTTCTAACACATCTGGGTGGACTCCGAACGCAATGCTCTGCGCCACGAGTCCACCTTTTTTGAAGCCTATTAGAGCCTATAGCTCTAATCAGGTGCTTCAAAAAAACACCCCCGCCGCTGTAATTCATGTGTCTGGCATCCGAAAAGGGGACGGATGCCTGAATAGGGGGTGGCAGCGGTGGCCATGGATAGATTAATCTATACATGATACATATAGGGGGGCGGCTGGAGAGAGGGGGCAGCACCCGTGCGCCCTTAATGGACGGGCCACCACTGAAATCAACACACTGAGTTGATCGTGTTGACCACCGCTTTGAATATGTATGAAATTTTGGGCACCTCCACAAAAGATGGATTAGATCCCCATGGTCCATTTTACATCTAGTACAGGTAGGCTCCAGTAGGATACCTATTCGATGCAATCTATGCAGAGTATAATCATTTATAGCTGAGTCAGCTTTTGGGACACAGTTAGTGAACAAGTCACCACAGACTCAAAGGCCTCTTCCCATTGTATTCCTGTAACTGCACCTACATCCCACTTATCTGCTACTCGCAAGGGGTGATCTTTGAGAAAGTACAGCAAAAGCATTGTGTAGCACTGAGATATACACTCACTGGCCACTATATTAGGCCCACTTTGCTAGTACTGTGTTGGACCCCCTTTTGCCTTCAGAACTGCCTTAAATCTTTGTAACATAGACTCAAAAAGATGTTGGAAACATTCCTCAGAGAATTTGTTTTATATTGACATGATAGCATCACGCAGTTGCTGCAGATATGTCGACCGGACATCCATGAAGCGAGAATCCCGATCCACTACATTCCAAAGATGCTCTATTGGTTTGAGATCTGGTGACTACGGAGGCCATTGGAGTACAGTGAACTTATTGTCATGTTCAAGAAACCAGTGGTGAGATGATTTGAGCTTTGTGACATGGTGCTTTATCCTGCTGGAAGAAGCCATCAGAAGATGGGTACACTGTAGTTATAAAGGGATGGACATGGTCAGCAACAATACTCAGGTAGGCCGTGGCATTTAAACAATGCTCAATTGGTACTAAGGGGTCCAAAGTGTGCCAAGATAATATCCTCCACACCATTAAACCATCACCACCAGCCTGAACCGTTGATACAAGGCAGGATAGATCCATGCTTTCATGTCGTTTACGCCAAATTCTGACCCTACCATCTAAATGTCGCAGCTGAAATTGAGACTCATCAGACCAGGCAACATTTTTCTAATCTTCTATTGTTCAATTTTGGTGAGCCTGTGCGAATTGTTTCCTCAGTTTCCTGTTCTTAGCTGACAGGAGTGGCACCCAGTGTGGTTTTCTGCTGCTGTAGCCCATCTGCTTCAAGGTTCGATGTGTTATGTTTAGAGATGGTATTCTGCATACCTTGGTTGTAACGAGTGGTTATTTGAGTTACTGTTGCCTTTTTTATCATCTGCCAATTTTTCCGCTGACATTAACAAGGCATTTTCGTCCACACAACTGCCGCTCACCCTAGATATGGTTGTGTGTGAAAATTCCAGTAGATCAGCAGTTTTTGAAATACTCAGACCAGCCCGTCTGGCACCAAACACCTTACCACGTTCAAAGTCACTTAAATCCTCTTTCTTTCCCATTCTGATGCTCGGTTTGAACTTCAGTTAGTCGTCTTCACCACATCTAGATGCCTAAATGCATTGAGTTTCTGCCATGTGATTGGCTGATTAGCAATTTGTGTTACCAAGCAATTGAACAGGTGTACCTAATAAAATGGCCGGTGAGTGTAAATCCCTTGAAGGATTCAGAGAACTGGATAAGATTAATAATTGGGGTGTAATACAATTGCATTCACTAGATTTACTCTGTGCCCTAATTGCATGACGCAGCTGCTTTATTGTCTTTGTTAATATCATATTCACCATACTGTAAATAATTTCCTCATACCATATTGCTGAAGAAAACACATTAGAACAAGAAGGCACGTTAGGTAAGGGTATGCAGTAATTTAAAGTTGAGGAAATCCAAGGAAGTCAGAACAATGGCAGGAAAATCCAGATGTTTTAAATATTGTCAACAATTTATTATGGAAAAGTAGGATTTGAAGTGGTCTTTGCACCATAACAGTTGTCTTTTTATGTTACTTGCAGTCCTGCTTGCCTCCATGATTTCTGTGCATTGTTACTGGATGAGGACGTATGACATTTTCTCATGAAAAAACTTAAAGTACAGGCACCTAGAGTTGCTGGCGCAAACATATAGCAGTCATCCAAACCTTCCCAGCATTTCTGTTTTAATAAAGTGACAGTGTTTAGTGGTAATGCACTATAGTCCTCTTCTTTCTCTGTGACAATATGGGGACAATATGGTGCTAATTATGAGTGTGAACTGGCCTGGGATCACCCGACTGACTATTATTAACCAGTACATCATCGTAACAGAATTGTCTGTTTGCTGTCTATTGTGATTAGATGACTGCTGTGGCTTATATTCAAGCGCTTTGGGCGTCTTTAACTGGGGGGTCTGATGTTCCGCTAAGCGTTTGCATTTGTAGTGGAGCACGAGCATTTACAAGGATTGCTGGCACCAGTGGTTCACATGCAATAAGGACTTTATAATTTGAACTTATTGCTGAAGTGAACACTTTGCATGTCTTAGTGGGACATACCCACTATTTACATATTGTGTTTCATATAATTCAGTTTTTTTTTTGTATTTCACATAATTTTTAAAGAGACAGTGCACCCTTCTTTAACCACTTCAGCCCCGACCATTTTGCTGGTCAAAGACCAGGCCACCTTTTGCGATTCGGCACTGCGTCGCTTTAACTGACAATTGCGCGGTCGTGCGACGTGACTCCCAAACAAAATTTACGTCCTTTTTTCCCCACAAATAGAGCATTCTTTTGGTGGTATTTGATCACCTCTGCGGTTTTTATTTTTTGTGCTATAAACAAAAATAGAGCGACGATTTTGAAAAAAAAATGCAATATTTTTTACTTTTTTCTATAATAAATATCCCCAGAAAATATATAATTTTTTTTCCTCAGTTTAGGCCGATACGTATTCTTCTACATATTTTTGGTAAAAAAAAAAACGCAATAAGCGTTTATTGATTGGTTTGCGCAAAAGTTATAGCGTCTACAAAATAGGGAGTAGTTTTATGGCATTTTTATTAATAATTATTTTTTTTACTAGTAATGGCGGCGATCAGCGATTTTTATTGTGACTGCGACATTATGGCGGACACATCGGACACTTTTGACACCATTTTGGGACCATTGTCCTTTTTACAGCGATCAGTGTTATAAAAATGCACTGATTACTGTGAAAATGACACTGGCAGTGAAGGGGTTAACCACTGGCGCTGTAGGGGTTAAGTGTGCCCTAATGAGTTCTTCTAACTGTAGGGGGGATGGGTTGTGTGTGACAAGACAGTGATCACCGCTTCCGATTACAGGAAGCGGTGATCACTGCCATTGTCACTAGGCAGAGCGGGGAGATGCTTGTTTACATAAGCATCTCCTCGCTCTATCTCTCCATGAGACGATCGAGTCCGCGGGACCCACAGTCCGACTCACGGAGATAGCGGCAGGGTTGACCACATGGCGGTATCTTAAAGGGGACGTACCTATGCCTGTCCGTGCCATTCTGCCAACGTAAATATACAGGCGGCGGTCTTTAAGTGGATATATATATATATTTGTAGCACCCTCTTGTGTGCTACTAGTGGTAGTACAGGCAAACCATAGTCTGGCCCAGGGATGAACCTGAGTCACTGAATCTGGGTCAGTGTTATTAGAGGCCAGGGCTGGATGACTCATCTAGGCAGCTCTCTGGTGCCTCCCACTGTTTCTAGATTGTTCTGGAAGTTTGTGGGTGGAGGCTAGGAGGGCTGTCTTGCATATTTAGGGGCTCTTAGCCAATCCCTAGGTGGGGGGCCTGGCAGGGAACTAAGATGCTCTTAAATAGACATGAGCCATGCCAGCAGGGGAGTCGGGTGGAAGATGGAGATGCAGTGCTAAGAGAGTCAGTGGCCCTTGAGGGATCTCTGCCAGGGATGGGTTTTATCCAGCTCGGGTGGCTGGCCTGGAAGGATCCTACCACAGGACACAGTTGGAGAAAACCGTTCCGGAGAGGCAGCAGAGAGCAAGGAGAGACAGTGAGTAGATCAGCATGATGCAGGGACAGACAAGGGGTGAGACTGCCAGCTGTAGCAGGTCTCTCTTGAAGATTGTGGTGTGCTACGTCTTCATCCAGCCTTGCCCTGGGAAATCTCCAGTGTTTCAGTCGGACAGGACTGGTGCAGAGTTTCAGTCAGGAGGACTGGGAAGAAGAAGCAGCCAGGTGGGCTGGTGGCAGCCTGGTGGGCTAGAATTTCTGCAAGCAGTAGAACTGGGATCAGTGTCTACAAAAAAACAGGTTTTGCAAATGCAGTTCACTCCACGTGTGCAACTTTTTAAGGGTCTGAGAGTTCCTAGCATGTAAGGGGCTTTTGCTAAACTAACATAGAGACTGTTAGTTCCAGAAAGGAGTGAACTCAGCGGAACTGTACAAGGATCAAGTTTGTTCAGGTGGAAGAAGAGGAGTTGTAAATAGGAGGGGGAAGTTGTCCCTGGATTTTCTGTTGTTTTCAATTTGGGCATCCCATGAATCCCTAACCCCATCTAAGTTATCATCCCCTAATAAAACAACAAAACTCAAGGATTGTTTTCCTGTGTATGGATGCATGTTGAAGATGCTAAGTGACTTGATGTGCAGCAGTGGGGAACCCTGACATTTGCAACTGCTACGGGGCTAGTGCTGCATATTGTACTGTGGCTGGACAGTACAGTATGTAAGTACCTTGGCTACGCCACAATGTAAGGGGCAGGTTTTATCCTTAAGTATTAATTAGAGTGTATTATTTCATAGACAATATCCCCACATTTTTGCAGTTGCTTGATAGTATGTGCACAGCTTGGTGGATCACTGTAATAGGTTGCAAACTTAGAGACATGAGCATAATTTACCCTGCAGCAAACATTATACATTTTTGCAGTTGTGGTTCAGCAGCAGAAAAACTATGTGTGGCACCCTTACAGTGCCTGAGCATCTGAATAGTTTGCATATTTGAAGATGCAATGCAGGGTTTCTCTGCAGTAAACATTTGAATTTTGGCAGCTGAGGTACAAGCTACGTAGTAGGTAAGAATGAATAAAGACAATAGTCCATCCAGTTCAACCTGGGTATGTGTGTATGTGTGTCACTGTGTATGTGTGTCAGTGTCGATAATGCACGTCCAAAAGTCTTTTAAAAATATAAATTCTCCCCGCTGACACCACTAATTATGGAAGAGTGTTCCACATCCTTATTGCCCTGACAGTGAAAAAACCCCTACGCAGCTGAAGTTTAAACCACTTCTCCTCAAATCTCATTGCGTAGCCCCGTGTCCTCATAAGCCGCGTACACATGATCGGTTTTACCGATGAAAACAGTCCGATGGATTTTTTTAATCGGACAAACCGATCGTGTATGGGCCCCATCGGTCTTTTTTCCATCGGTGTCAAAAAATAGAACATGTTTTAAATTTTTCCGATGGATAAAAACCGATAGCAAATTCCGATCGTCTATGGGCAAGTCCATTGGTTAAAAAACCCACGCATGCTCAGAATCAAGTCGACGCATGCTCAGAAGCATTGAACTTCATTTTTCTCGGCTCATCAGAGTGTTTTACATCACCGCGTTTGGAATGGTCGGTTTTTTGACTGATGGTGTGTTGGCAAGACTGATGGAAGTCAGCTTCATCGGTTTTCCGATGGAAAAATTCATCGGTTTAAAAACCATAGGAAATCCGATCGTGTGTACAGGGCTTTACACTGCCTGAGACTGAAAAGTATTTTTTTCCTATGCTGGTGTAGCAGGAGCCGCTTAAGTATGTTCAGTCCCGTATTTGGCCTATCAACCCCAAGAATAACCTCAGCCCCTCTGGCACACTTGGCAATAGTGTAAATTCAAGGACCAATGAAACCAACCAACCAAATAAAAAGTTATGATAAAACACAAAAATTATCTTTATTGCAATATTTCTGTAGAAAGAGGTAACACACAATAGCAGTATATATTCATGTAATGCAACTGGAGAGCAATAACTGAGATCAAGAGCAATATAGCTAACTGCTGTATTCAGGCTGCTTTTAGGGGATTCCAAACCTGAGAACGTCCCCAAGAACAGAGGCACACTTAAATGGCAAATAAATCACAATATGACACTTTATATCGGATTGGTTACTTCTACTCACATTGGCTCTATGAGTCCAGGCAGGAGAAGAGCAGAAGAATGCCCTTCTCTTATGTCAGTCCTCTCTCTTCTATCCGCTGAAACCACAGGTCCAATTACACACACTGTACTCAGTTCAACATTTAGTAGCTTAACTGCCCAGATAAACTATCCCGCACACCCACTACATATACAGAGCCCTGAACATGTGTGCGTGCCTGTATGGCACCAGTAACTTCAGTCTCTTGGAAGGAAGATGAGGCCTCTTGTTGGTGCACTTAAACTCTGAATAGCAGGGGCAAACAACACAACTGGCCCAGATTATCAGGTAAAGAATACAGGATCTTCCTCAGCAAGGTGAAAGGACAATGGTGTCTGTATACAGTGTCTCTGTATCTGAATGGCCTTGTGTCCTGTGGCACTACAGGTGTCAGAAAGGTGACTAAGAGCAATGATGTCTGTATACAGTGTCTATACAACTCTATCTGTGTGCAGTGTCCTTGTTTCCTGCAAATGGGCAAATGCCCTCTCACCCAATCCTGCGCTCAAGGCCCAAACTAACTTCCTGGAACAAGCAGGCTCTTCTAGTGACCCGACTGGTCACCTGACACTGGAAAGCTTCACACTGTCAATGCAGGTGTGTCTGGATATGCACCTGGGATCCCCCTATCACAGGCTGGATGTCCCTGACTGGCTGTGGATGTCTGAAACAACGCAGTGGACTGACCTGGTAGGTAGCATCTCTCCCCTAAGTCTAGTCTGTTCTCCTACCTCGTGTTGACTAAATTCCCTCAGACAAACAAGATGGAGTCTTTGGATTCTTTTTACCCTTTCACATTAATTGGAATGTGAAACTTGAGTCCTGGGACTACAATTGCCTGTATGCTTTGTTACCTAGTGGTAAACACTCTGCTGGCAGGATGTGATGACACAGAGTCTTAGCTGGCACTAGAAGGAAGCGGTCTCACTGCAACAATGTTGCAGAGTGTCTTCTGATACTGCAGGTAAGAAAATCAGCTCCCTGCTACATCGGAATCACCATTGAGGTATTTGTATATTGCTATCATATCTCCTCTCAAGTATCTCTTCTCCAGGGAGAATAAATTTAGTGCTTGTAGTTGTTCCTCATAATTGAAGTCCTCCAGTCTCCTTATTAATTTTGTTGCCCTTCTCTGGACTCTCTCCAGCTCCAGCACATCCTTCACCACAAGCCCGACGAAGGGGTCCTGCGTGACTCTGAAACGTTGCACTACCTGCTCTGTGATGTGATCATGCTTCAATAAAAAATCTGTCTGAATGCTACTTGTCGATCCATGGTGTGCTGGCAAATATCCTCGTGGTGACTTCCTGAGTACTGGTGACCAGAACTGAATGGAATACTCCAGATGTGGCTGAACCAGAGTTTTGTAAAGTGGCAGGATTATAGTTTTATCTCTGGATTAAATTCCCTTTTTTATGCAAGCTAATAGGGATGAGCCCAATGTTCGAGTCGAGGCAAATACCGAACTTTATGGAGCGTTCGCGCCAAATTCGAGCACCGCGGAACGCCCCATAATGCACTGCGAGATCAGGGGGCATTGATGTCTGATGATTGGCCACAGCATACACCTGCATGCTGTGGCCAATCACAGTTCACTGTGCTGTGAGAGCCATGATTGGCCAAAGGCAGGGGGCCTTTAGCCAATCATGGCTCAGGGAGCTAAGTCCACGCCCCACACTATATAAGGCTGCTTACACGGCGGCCGTATATAGTGTTATGAATGAGAGAAGTCAGCTAGAGGTAGGTTAGTTAGTGGTATGCAGACAGTTTAGTGTGTGTGTGTGTGTATATATATATATATATGTATTAGGGATGAGCTCGGTGTTCGAGTCGAACATACGTTCGACTCGAACATCGGCTGTTCGCGCGTTCGGCAAACAACGAACGATTTGGGCCGTTCGCGCCAAATTCGAGTGACGCGAATGGCCCACAATACACTGCGCCATCGCAGAGCAATCACGGCGCTGTGATTGGCCAAGCATGCACTGTGACCCTTCATGCTTGGCCAATCACAGCGCCGGCAGCGAGGAGAGCAATGATTGGCCACAGGCAGGATGCCTGTGGCCAATTATAGCTGAGGAGGTTTAGTACACGCCCCACACTATAAAAGGCCGCCAGCGCTGCAGCCTCGTGTAGTGTTTTCCGGAGCAGGGAAAGTGAAGGATAGGCAGGGACAGTGTCAAATCTATTCTTTGCTAAACCTTGTGTGTAGGGACAGAGAAGGATAGGCAGGGAGAGTGTCAATGTCATATTCTTTGCTAAACCTTGTGTGTAGGGAGAGAGAAGGATAGGCAGGGAGAGTGTCAGTGTCATATTCTTTGCTAAACCTTGTGTGTAGGGAGAGAGAAGGATAGGCAGGGGACAGTGTCAGTGTCATATTCTTTGCTAAACCTTGTGTGCAGGGAGAGAGAAGGATAGGCAGGGGACAGTTTCAGTGTCATTGTTGCTAAGCCTCCTGCACATTATACACCTGAAGCTAGCCCGTATTGCTGTGTTTTCCTGGTGTGTTACACTACCAGACATTTGCAGCACTTACAGCGGACGTAGTGTGCCTCCTGCACATTAAACACCTGAAGCTAGCCCGTATTGCGGTGTTTTCCTGGTTTGTTACACTACCAGGCATTTGCAGCACTTACAGCGGACGTAGTGTGCCTCCTGCACATTATACACCTGAAGCTAGCCCGTATTGCTGTGTTTTCCTGGTGTGTTACACTACCAGGCATTTGCAGCACTTACAGCGGACGTAGTGTGCCTCCTGCACACTAAACACCTGAAGCTAGCCCGTATTGCTGTGTTTTCCTGGTGTGTTACACTGCCAGGCATTTGCAGCACTTACAGCGGACGTAGTGTGCCTCCTGCACATTAAACACCTGAAGCTAGCCCGTATTGCTGTGTTTTCCTGGTGTGTTACACTACCAGGCATTTGCAGCACTTACAGCGGACGTAGTGTGCCTCCTGCACATTATACACCTGAAGCTAGCCCGTATTGCTGTGTTTTCCTGGTGTGTTACACTACCAGGCATTTGCAGCACTTACAGCAGGCGTAGTGTGATTCCTGCAAAATATACTCCTGAAGCTAGGCCGTATTGCTGTGTTTTCCTAGTGTGTTACACCAACAGGCATTTGCAGCACTTACAGCAGGCATAGTGTAATTCCTGCAAAATATACTCCTGAAGCTGGGCCGTATTGCTGTGTTTTCCTAGTGTGTTACACCAACAGGCATTTGCAGCACTTACAGCAGGCGTAGTGTAATTCCTGCAAAATATACTCCTGAAGCTAAGCCTTATTGCTGGTTTTCCCATCACCCTGCAGGCCATTAGAATGTCTGGAAGGCAAACAAGGAGAGGCAGACAGTCAGGAGCCAATAAAAGAGGGCAAGCAGGCTCTGTGTCTAGAGACAACAGTGCTGGTCGTGGACGCGGTGCATCGCCATCAGCACGTGGCCATGGGACACGCTTGTCCTTCTTTTCGGCAGCTGGACGTGTTGAGCCGCATCATGCCGAAGACTTGGTAGAGTGGATGACCAAGCCCTTCTCATCCCCCTCATCCTCTCTCACCCAGGCTCAGGGTACTGGCAAAGCAGCTGCCAAAGCGTCCTCATCCCTGGTATCAATGTCATCATCAGTCACTCCTTCCCTAGACCCACCATGTCCTCCTGAGTAGTCCCCCGAACTGTTTGAGCACAGTGTTGGGTACATGCTCCAGGAGGATGCCCAGCGTTTCGAAGGGTCTGATGATGATACCCAGCTAGAGGAAGGCAGTAGCGTGAGAGCAGAGAGAGGGGATGCTCAAGAAGGATACCAATCTGGCAGTCATGTTCCAGCAGCTGCAGCATACTGCCAGATTGGCTCCAGTGATGAGGAGGGAGGGGATGATGAGGTCACTGACTCCACGTGGGTGCCTAATAGGAGAGAGGAGGAGGAGGAGGATGAGGAGGAGGCACATCTCCAACGAGGCAGGATGCCCTTGGGGGGCCAGCGTAAGGGCAGCACACCGACGGAATCACACCGCAGAGCTCCGCCTGTGCAGGGCGCTGCCTCTGCCTGTTGTTCAAAAAGCTCTTTGGTGTGGGCCTTTTTTGAGTCGAGTGCATCAGATCGCACAGCTGCTGTTTGCAACATATGTCTCAAGCGTATATCGCGTGGCCAAAACATCAGCCGCTTGGTCACCACATGCTTGACCAGACATATGTTGACCTGCCATGCAGCTCGTTGGCAAGCCTACCTTAAAGACCCACACCAAAGAACAAAGCGGACCTCTCCTTGCACCGCATCAGCTGGGATCTCCAACCCCACTATACCTTCAGTCCTCTCTGAAACCTGCACTGAGAGGAATGAAGGTGTAGAATTAGGTGTGTCACAGCCAAGTACTTGCGGGCACTCTGCTAGCAGTACACCGACGTCCGATTCTAGCAGGCAAATTTCCCTGCCCCAGCTGCTGGACCGTCAAAAGAAGTTCACTCCCAGCCATCCACATGCCCAGCGGTTGAATGCTAGCTTGGCTAAATTGCTAGCGCTTCAACTGCTGCCTTTACAGTTGGTAGACTCGGCCCCCGTCCGTGAGTTTGTGCAATGTGTGGTTCCTCAGTGGCAGGTTCCCAAACGCCACTTTTTCTCACGGAAGGCGATTCCGGCTCTCTACTGGCATGTGGAAGGCAATGTCTTGGCCTCGCTGGACAGGGCGGTCAGCGGTAAGGTGCATATTACCACTGACTCATGGTCCAGCAGGCATGGACAGGGACGTTACCTTTCTTTCACGGCCCATTGGGTCACTCTTTTGGCAGCTGGGAAGGATGCAGGACAAGGTGCAGTAGTGTTGGAGGTTGTTCCACCGCCACGCCTCCAAAATGCTACCACTGGTTGTGACACACCTCTCTCCTCCACCCCCTCCTCTTCTTCTTCCTCCACGGCCTCTTCCTGTGCTTTGTCCTCGGAACCAGCGGTGCTCCGTAGGCGTTCAAGGGGCTACGCAGGTACGCAGGCAAAAAGATGCCATGCCGTGCTTGCGCTGGTGTGTTTGGGGGACAGGAGCCACACTGGGGCAGAGGTTCTGTCTGCTCTGCAGGGGCAGGCCGAGAGGTGGTTGACACCACGCCAGCTTAAGCCAGAAATGGTAGTTTGCGACAATGGCACCAACCTCCTCTCCGCCCTCCGACAGGGACAACTGACCCATGTGCCCTGTGTGGCTCACGTTCTTAACCTGGTGGTGCAGCGGTTCTTGGGCAGGTAACTGGGCTTACAGGATGTCCTGAGGCAGGCCAGGAAAGTCTGTGTGCATTTCCGCAGATCTTATAATGCCAGTGCTCGCCTGGCTGAGCTGCAAAAGGAGTTGAACCTGCCCAAGAACCGCCTTATATGTGACATGCCCACCAGGTGGAACTCAACGTTGGCCATGCTGCAGCGGCTGCACACGTAGCAGAGGGCCATCAATGAGTACCTGTGCGACTACGGCACCAGGACAGGGTAAGGGGAGCTCGGGTTTTTTTCACCACGCCAGTGGGGCATGATCAGGGATGCATGCACTGTCCTGGCACCATTTGAGGAGGCCACGAGGATGGTGAGCAGTGACAGTGCATGTATCAGTGACACTGTACCTCTTGTCCACCTGTTGGAACATACGCTGCGTGGAATAATGGACAGGGCACTTGAGGCAGAACAGAGGCAGGAAGAGGAGGACTTCCTTGCCTCTCAAGGCCCCCTTTACCCAGACAGTGTTCCTTTTGTCCCACCCATCGCACAGGAAGAGGAGGAAGAGGAGGAGGAGGAGGATGAGGAGGAGGATTGTGTCAGCATGGAGGTGGAGCCTGGCACTCAGCATCATCAGCAGCAGTCTTTTAGGGATGATTTACAGTCCCAAGAAACCCGTGGACTTGTACGTGGCTGGGAGGAGGTGGCTGCGGATCATGTCGTCCTTAGTGACCCAGAGGACTCCGGACCGAATGCCTCAGCTAACCTACGCTGCATGGCCTCCCTGATCCTGCAAAGTCTACGGAAGGATCCTCGTATTCTTCGGATCAAGGAGAGGGACCATTACTGGCTGGCCACTCTCCTTGATCCACGGTACAAGAGTAAGGTTGTGGACCTTATCTTACCGTCGCAGAGGGAGCAGAGGATGAGACAACTCCGGGAGGCCTTGCAGAAAGGTCTGTGCAACGCGTTCCCAGAGACTGGGAGGTTACAAACTCCTGGTCCTGGACAACGAGTTGCTGAGGCTTCGGTCAGTCAAAGAAGGAGCGGTGGGGATGCAGTGTTGTGGCACCAGTGCCTAAGGCCCAATTTTTCTGCCCCTGTTTAACAGGGGCATGTAATTACAATTCTTGATCTAATAATTCACAGCAGGGCCCATTCCTGCGCCCAACAAGAGTAACTGTGAGGGCTTACAGTGTTGTGTCAACACCACCACCACCACCACCAAAGGCCCAATTTTTCAGCCCCTGTTCAACAGGGGCATGCAATTACAATTCTTGATCTAATAATTCACAGCAGGGCCCATTCATGCGCCCACCAAGAGTAACTGTGCGGGCTTACAGTGTTGTGGCAACACCAACATGTAGGGGGCAAATTTCAGCAGAGTATATAGGGCAGGCCCCTACTTTCAAACATCCAACTTACAAACGACTCCTACTTGCAAACGGAAGGAGACAACAGGAAGTGAGAGGAAATCTACCCCTAGGAAGGGAAATTCTCTCCTGTAAGAGTTAATATGGGGAAAAGGTGTCTCCTCTCTACTGATGCTTTATCACCAATCCTTGTTTCAATAAAAACCCCACTTTTCAAAAACATTTGTCATTGGGACGGAAAGTGAGGTGAAATGTTCTGAACAGGGGCACAGACAGCAAAACAAATGTTACAGGGGTGATAACCCTTCCCTATGTTTTCCAAAAAGCTTAAAAATAGATCTTTTGGCTGAAGCTACACTTAAACAATGTACCTCTTCAAAATTACAAACAGATTCTACATAAGAACAAACCTACAGTCCCTGTCTTGTATGCACCGCCTGTATACGGCTGTTCAGAGTATATAGGGCCTTTTTTATTTTGTCTGCCGGGTTCCCCTTAATATCCATACAAGACCCAAAGGGGCTGGTATTGGGCTGGGGTGGGGGGGGGGGGGTGATGGGGTAGCTATGCCATTTTTCTCAAAGATTTTCATCCATATTACCGGGACCAGACATGACATTAAAGCCGCAAGCAGTTTTAAATGGCTTTTTTTTTCCTTTAGAAATGTCATTTTGTGCAGGGACAGTTCTAAACACAGGAAACACGTGGCACTTCACAGGCATACTTTAGACACCCCCCAGGTACGATATTTAAAGGAATATTTTACTTTTTTTTTTCACTTTATGCATCATTAAAATGACTGCTCCCGAAAAACGCCCGTTTTTAAAACTTCTTTTTGCATTGATACATGCCCCCTGGTGAAGAACCTGGGTTCCCAAACCCTTTTTAGGACAATAACATGCATAATAGTCATTATAATTAGCACTTTAGATTTCGAACGTTCGCATCCATTGTATTTAATAGGGTTCTAACGTTCGTGCGAACTTTCGGTCCGTTCGCGGGTTCTGGTGCGAACCGAACCCGGGGGTGTTCGGCTCATCCCTAATATATATATATATATATATATATATATATATATATATACCGTATTTATCGGCGTATAACACGCACTTTTTTCCCCTTAAAATCAGGGGAAAATCGTGGGTGCGTGTTATACGCCGATACTCACCTATCCCCAGTCGAATCTTAGCTGACTGAGCGGAGCGCAGCGATCGAGTCACATAGCCGAGTGTACTCGGCTTTTCTCGGCTCCGCTCACAGCCACGCCCAGTCCCGCCATTGGACCTGTGTTATGTCCATCATAGGGCGGGACTCGGCGTGACTGTGAGCGGAGCCGAGAAGAGCCAACTAGAGCTGAGTACACTCGGCTATGTGTATCCCTGCGTTCTCGGCGGCGTCGTCGTCCCGCTCCGCACAGTCTCTGCAGCGATCTCGGCGGCGCAATTTTTGAAATGCGGGCAAGGCTGTACTGGGCACTGAGGCAAGGCTGTGCTGGGCACTGAGGCAAGGCTGTACTGGGCACTGAGGCAAGGCTGTACTGGGCACTGAGGCAAGGCTGCAATGGACACTGCTGGCAAGGCTGCACTGACAAGGCTGCAATGGACACTGCTGGCAAGACTGCACTGGACACTGGGGCAAGGCTGCAATGGACACTGCTGGCAAGGCTGCACTGACAAGGCTGCAATGGACACTGGTAAGGCTGCATTTAAATGTAAGTTTAAATGTAATTTTTTTTCCCTTAAACTTCCCTCCTAAAAGTTTTTTTCCCTAAAATTCCCTCCTAAACTTGGGGTGCGTGTTATACGCCGGCGCGTGTTATACGCCGATAAATACGGTATATATATATATATATATATTCTAGACTGCCTGCTGTGTATATATATGTAAGAAGGCCAGTATGCTGGCCTGTATTTATGGGAGGAGCCTGGGGGGCTATTTAACCAGCCCACTCATCTGTGGTCTTCGTCGGTTTCCTGTGAGCGATACTACATGTCACTGGGCCGACTCTTACCAGCTCACCTCATGTTTGTGAGTCCTGGCGTTTCGATCGCAGGTGAATTTTGGCTTCTTCGTTCGTGGTCTTCGTCGGAAGTTCCCGCTCACTGTCGCAGGTACTTTTCAAATCTTTTGCGTCATATGCAATTTGTTATGCTTCCTGTCCTGCATTCCTTTCGTAAAAAGTCTGCTTCTGAGTTGTTCTCTGCCAAACATACGATTCATTTATAAATCCAAACCTCCAAATCGCTGTCGGTCGTTGTCCGATATCACTTGCCGTAGGTTTCACTGGACATAAAGATTCAATGTCCATGGGGTTGCCGTCTCTTCCATTTGAAAAAAAAAAAAAGGGAGACTATAATTAGTCCCACCTGGTGCCTTCTCTGCACTTGGTTAGCCTGGGGGGAGGGGTGACTGGTTGGGGTTTAGTTTTAGAGTAAGGGGAGGCATACACTATACAACCAATTTTTATCACATTAATTCAATACTCCTCACTACCGATTCGTATCGGATTCCTTTCATATATTTACAAACTGATTCGGGTCACATACATTGCATACTTTCGCCCGTTGCCATTTGTTGTTTGCCCTCATGCCGTGTGTTTTAGTTCCCGCAGTGGAACTTACGAATCGTTTGTACGTGTTTTTCTCTCATTTGTTTACCAAACCAAAGTCATTTTCTGTGCGTCATGCACGGCGCAACGCCACACTCTTTGGATGTCTTGGACACCCACCGTGCCTTTCGTACATCAAGTTTTTCAAACTGTCGCAGGTAGGATTCGTACAATTTCTTTGTTTCACGCCCTGTTTGCCAGATAAACCGTGTCATCAAAACCCCGCCGTGGAACTTGCGAGTCATTAGTCAAGTCTCCATATGCAGACTTATTTCAGCCTCGTGCAAGACCACGGTCTTGTCGTGCAATTCGTGAGCACAAACGCAGAGCTGTTTTCATCAGTTTTGTTTCGTGCATTTTTTCGTACCTTGTCGTTTCACGCCAAGTAGTAGGCCCATGTCACTTAGAAATGCACTGTCTATCATTACAGTTATTTTACTTTGCATTACCCTCCGGTCGAATCTAGTCGCATCAGCGACCCACCGGTTTGTCCCCGCTAGTTTTGTCATCTCATTCACTGATAGTAATTTCATTTGTCACATCTCGCATACCCTTCTCTCTCTCCTTATGAAACCCTGCACATAGCCACTGATTCGTCTCGCATCGTTAGTAATTTCCTGTGCATCACTCTGATACGAATCCAAGTCGCATCCACAATGCACCGATTCGTCCTGACGTGCCCCAGTTGCTGGCCTCATTTCAGTACATGCTTTAGAGTCCGCTCGTTGTCAGTCGCACATGCGGCGCACCGGCTCGTGCCTAGATCATGGGAGAATTCTGTCATTCATGTCACCATCATGCATCTGAGTTGAATCCACGCACATTCTTATGTGCAGATTCGTCCCAAACGTGCCCCAGTTGCTGGCCTCATTTCAGTACATGCTTCAGAGTTCGCTTGCTGTTAGTCGCACAGCGCCGCACCGATTCGTGTCTCTGTCATGGGAAATTTCTGTCACTCGTTTCACTGTTACGCATCTGATTCAAATCCACGTGCATTCTCATGTGCAGGCTTGTCTCAAGCGTGCCCAGTTGTTGATGGCCTCATTTCAGTACATGCTCCAGAGCCAGGTCATTGTCAGTCGCACCTGTGGCGCACCGATTCATGCCTCTGTCATGGAAAATTTCTGTCACTGATTTCACCGCCATGCATCTGATTTGAATCCACGCGCATTTTCATGTGCAGGTTCGCCAAGCGTGCCCCAATTGCTGGCCTCATCTCAGAAC
The DNA here is from genome assembly GCA_029206835.1 of Rana muscosa. Classification (NCBI taxonomy): domain Eukaryota; kingdom Metazoa; phylum Chordata; class Amphibia; order Anura; family Ranidae; genus Rana; species Rana muscosa. The sequence goes on from CM055118.1 coordinate 796,126,669, forward strand.
ATGCTCCAGAGTCCGGTCGTCGTCAGTTGCACCTGCGATGCGCCGATTTATGCCTCTGACATGGGAATTTCTGTCACTCATTTCACTGTAATGCCGCGCACACGCGGCCGTTTTTAATGTCATTTAAAAAAACAAAGTTTTTCATGACGTGATTTTTCGTGTTTCCTCTCAAGCCTGCCTTGCCTACACACTATCGTGAAAAAAAATGCTCGAGCAAAGCGCGGTGACGTACAACACATACGACGGCACTATAAAGGGGAAGTTCTATTCGGATGGCGCCACCCTTTGGGCTGCTTTTGCTGATCATCGTATTAGTAAAGTTTGGTGAGATAAGATTCGCGCTTTTCAGCCTCGTGCTCTTCAGTCCGTTACAGCGTGACGAATGTGCTATCTCCATTATGAACGTTAGTTTTACCAGAAGGAGCGCTCCCGTCTCATACTTGATTCTGAGCATGCGCATATTTTTTCCCCTCGTAAAAGCATACACACTACCGTTTTTCGCAACGTTAAAAAGAACGACGTGAAAAACGACGTGAAAAAATACAGCAGGTTCTAATTTTTTTTAGGCCATTTTTCACGTCGTAAAAAATGCTCTGGAGCCTACACATGGTCGTTTTTAATGACCAATTTAAAAAATTGCATTTTTCACGCCATGAAAAACGGTCGTGTGTACGCGGCATAACACATCTGATTTGAATCCACGCGCATTCTTAGGTGCAGCTTCGTCTCAAGCGTGCCCCAGTCGTTGTTGGCCCCATTTCAGTACATGCTCCAGAGTTTGCTTGCTGTTAGTCGCACAGCGCCACACCAATTCGTGTCTCTGTCATGGGAAATTTCTGTCACTCGTTTCACTATCACGCATCTGATTAGAATCCACGTGCATTCTCGTGTGCAGGCTCGTCTTAAGCATGCCCCAGTGGTTGTTGGCCTCATTTCAGTACATGCTTCAGAGCCCAGTTGTTGTCGGTCGCACCTGCGGCGCATCGATTCATGCCTCTGTCATGGGACATTTCTGTCACTCATTTCACCGACACGCTCCACCATCCGATTCGCTCACTTAGTCGTGTTCAAATCAGCTAGTCAAACCCATCACCACTCATAATCTGTCATTTCTCCTCCAGGTCAGTCAAGTAGGTCCACCCTGCACCAGGTTGGACGTCATTTCCCCCCCCCAAAAAAAAAAACGCTCACTTTACCTAACTGACCTCCGACCAAAATATATATATAAAAAAAGTAAAAAAATATATATATATATATATATATATATATATTGTGACAGCAGGAAGGTAAAGTCACCTGGTTGCATCCAGGGGGGTAGATATATTTCGCCCAGATTCAGGCTTTACGCCGACTTATACAACTAGGTGGAGAGTTGTATAAGCCCAGCTAAGGCTAGTGGGCTCATGGATGACTCATACCTCTAGGGAGAGGGCTGGGCGTCGTGCAGGCAGGGAGTTGATGAGGCCAGCTGAAGCCTGTCAGTTCGTTTAAGGCCTCTATAAAAACTCCCAGATTCATTAGGTGTTAGCTCATGCCTGGAACCAGACCTGTGTGGACTGTCTAGGGAGAGTGAACCCCTGTGCGATGAGGCAAAGCCTGTGTGGCTATTTGTTTGGACTTTTACTAAACCAGGGACTTAGGGACTAAGACAGCACTAGGCTGATCCCAGTTGTTAGTTAGGAAACCTGTATGTTTAGTCAGAGGTCAAGTTGACCAGGATTTATTTTGTTTATATGTTTCTTTTGGCTTTGCTGTGTTTTGTCACTGTAAATAGAAAATAAACCGCACCTTTTTTTTGATTTTGAAAACCACAACCTCCGTTTGCTGGGCCTGTTTTTGTGTGGGGAGCCCATCCAGGGGATCACACACACCCGCTGCCGAGCTAACCCCCTCACAGTTGGTGGAGAACCAGTGGCAGTTTTTTTTAAGCCAGCATGGAGGAGATACTGAAGCAGCTGGCTCTAGCAAATGCCAATCAACAGCAGACAAATGCAGGTTTGCAAAAGAGCCTTGCAGCTCAACAACAGAACTTCGCAGCCCAGCAGCAAGCTCATCAACAGAGCCTTGCAGCCCAGCAGCAAGCTCACCAACAGAGTCTGGAAGCTCAGCAACAAGCCCAGCAGCAATCTGAGGCCCGCTTCATAGACCTGTTACAGAAGCAAGAGCAGAGACTACAACAAATGGAAGCAGTAATGCAGCAACGTCCGCAGACCAGTGAGGAAAGCCGTCCCACTAATACCGCGTCCTTTGGGGTGAGTCGTTTATTGACAAAAATGACTGGAGAGGATGATCCAGAGGTATTTTTGACCACATTTGAAAGGACTGCTGAAAGAGAAAAGTGGCCTGAGGAGCAGTGGGCTGGACTGGTGGCTCCTCTGTTAACTGGTGAATCGCAGAAGGCTTACTATGACCTAGAGCCTGACCAAGCAAAAGACTATGTGATGCTAAAAGCTGAGATATTGGCAAGGCTGGGTGTCACCCAGGCTGTCCGGGCTCAGCGTGTGCATAACTGGACTTTCCAGCTTGGAAAACCCCCCAGGTCTCAAATGTATGATCTCATTCACCTGAGCAGAAAGTGGCTACAGCCAGAGACTTTGTCCGCACCAAAGATTGTGGAACGTGTTGTAATGGATCGGTTTTTGAGAGCTCTTCCTACTGCCATCCAAAAGTGGGTAAGCCATGGAGACCCAGAGACGGCCGATGGTCTTGTGGATCGTGTGGAGAAATACTTGGCTACAGAGAACCTGACGGCCTCTTCCAGAGACACTCGGACTTTCCACCCTAAGACCAGACCATCCCCAGGGGCGGATAAGAGGATTCCAAGGGGTAAGAGAGTGAGAGGGTGGGAGCTCTACCCCAAGTTTGGCGAGAACAGCCTGGGAAATCAGCGGCTCAAGAGGCGGCAAGAAGGATCGTTTGCTACCGCTGCCGGCAAGCGGGACATATTGCAGCCAATTGCCCGGTTGTGGAGGAACCCATGCAGTGTGACTTTCTGACGGGCAGACGTCAGTCGCTGTGTGCGACAGTCGCATGCACTGCCATTCGAGGAATTGAGAAACATTTATGCAAAATGTGTGTTAATGGTAGAAATGTTGTGGTATTGCTGGATTCAGGTAGCCTTGTGACCCTGATAAAGGCTGAGTTAGTTAAAACAGAGGTCTCTGGGAATAGCAAGGTAGCTGTTATTTGTGTGCATGGGGACACCCGAGAGTATCCAGTGACTACAGTGTGTTTCGAGACCCCCAAAGGTACCCTCTCTCATCCAGTGGGCTTAGTATCTCAGTTACCGTATGACGCCATTGTGGGAAGGGATTTTCCGAAGTTCTGGGAACTGTGGGATGATCCTGAGCCCCCCACTGGTGCCCCTATGTACCAGGAATGTGATAGCCAGAACTCCCCTGAGAGTGGTGAGGACTCTCCGGAATTTCCCTTATCAGTATTGGCAGGGGAGACTCAAGAAACTGGAGAGGAGCCCACCTCCTCAGACGAAAACCTACCGTCTGTGGAGTTTTCTGATCTTGAGGTTCACAGGGAAAACTTTGCCACAGAACAGTTGAAAGACCCCGCCCTAATAAAGGCACGCGAAAACGTAGTGAAAATAGATGGCGAATTAGTGAACCCAGATAATACCTGCACTTACCCATACTTCAGCGTAGAGAAGGACCTACTGTATCGGGTGGCAAAAAGGGCAGAAGAAACCGTTGAGCAGCTTGTGGTGCCCAAACCTTACAGGAAGTTGGTGTTGGAGTTGGCCCATGGGCACATTCTTGGAGGTCATCTGGGGACAGAGAAAACCCGAGAGAGGGTATTACAGAGATTCTATTGGCCGGGGGTGATGAAGGACATAGAAAATTATTGTTCCTCCTGCCCTGTGTGTCAGAGGTCGGCCCCGATGCCACATTTCCGTAGCCCGCTGGTCCCTCTACCCATCATTGAGGTCCCGTTTGAGAGGATCGCCATGGATTTGGTAGGTCCTATAATCAAGTCCGCTAGGGGGCACCAGTACATATTAGTTATAATGGACTATGCCACCCGTTATCCAGAAGCGATCCCTCTCCGAAATACCTCGGCCAAAACCATAGCCAAAGAGCTATCTCTTGTGTTTAGCCGGGTGGGTATTTGTAAAGAACTGCTTACGGACCAAGGTACACCCTTTATGTCCCGGGTTATGAAGGAGCTGTGTAAATTGTTCAAAGTGACGCAATTACGTACATCTGTGTATCACCCCCAAACCGATGGGCTGGTTGAAAGATTCAACAAAACCCTAAAACAAATGTTGAAGAAAGTGGTGGATAGAGATGGAAAGGATTGGGACTGTCTACTTCCTTATCTGATGTTTGCTATTAGGGAGGTGCCCCAATCCTCTACGGGATTCTCCCCCTTTTGAGTTACTGTATGGGAGACACCGAAGAGGGCTGTTGGATATTGCCAAGGAAACTTGGGAAAGTGAGAGTTCTCCCCACAGGAGTGTGATTGAGCATGTCGCCCTGATGCAAGACCGAATTGCACAGGTAATGCCCATCGTGAAGGAACATTTGGCCCAAGCGCAGTTAGCACAGCAGAGAGTGTACAACCGTGGAGCCAAGACCCGTACCTTTTCCCCGGGGGATAGGATACTGGTACTTGTCCCTACGGTTGAAAGTAAATTCCTTGCCAAATGGCAAGGCCCCTACGAGATAATGGAAAAAGTGAGCGAAGTGAATTACAAGGTCAGACAACCAGGAAGGTGAAAGCCCGAACAGATCTATCACGTTAATCTGTTGAAAGCCTGGAGGGATAGAGAGTCCCTAGTCGCAGACACTTGCTCACCAGCTCAAACTGGTTGCGTGATTCCTGAGGTTGGAATAGCAGCCACCTTGTCACAACCCCAACAACAGGAGGTTAAGGAGTTTGTGCTTCGCAACAAGGAGGTATTCTCTGAGCTGCCGGGACAAACATTTGGGGTAGAGCATGACATCATTACCCCGCCCGGTGAAAGGGTGAAGTTAAAACCCTATCGGATCCCAGAGGCCCGACGGGAGGCAATACGGGAGGAAGTACAGAAAATTCTGAACTTAGGGGTGATAGAGGAGTCCCAAAGTGATTGGTCTAGTCCCATTGTGTTGGTGCCTAAACCGGATGGCGATTTTGTAACGATTTTCGTCAGTTGAACAAAGTTACAAAATTTGACACCTACCCCATGCCACGTATAGATGAGTTGATCGACCGGCTGGGAACAGCCCGATACATGACGACTCTTGACCTCACAAAAGGGTATTGGCAAATCCCCCTGGCCAAATTGGCCAAAGAGAAAACCGCATTTGTAACCCCAGACGGGGCGTTCCAATATAAAAGAATGCCGTTCGGGTTACAGAATGCGCCGGCCACATTCCAGCGGAAAATGGACCAGATGCTGAGGCCCCATCGGAAGTATGCTGCGGCTTACCTGGATGACGTAATTGTCCATAGCACAGATTGGGCCTCACATCTGCCAAAAGTGCAAGCAGTCCTGGACTCTGTTCGGGAAGCGGGGTTTACGGCTAACCCCAAGAAGTGTACCATTGGGCAGGAGGAGGCCAAATATCTTGGGTACACCATTGGGAGGGGAGTAATAAAACCCCAACTCAACAAAGTCGAGGCCATCCAGAGTTGGCCACGTCCCAACAGCAAGAAGCAGGTACGAGCCTTTCTGGGAATCGCTGGGTATTATCGGCGATTCATTCCCCACTTTGCTTCTAAGGCTGTGCCCCTAACCAACCTAACGAAGGGGAAAGGGTCGGTCATGATTAAATGGACCCCCGAGGCTGAGGCAGCATTCCAATTCTTGAAACAAGCCTTATGTAGCCAGCCAGTGTTGTACTCACCCGACTTCTCTAAAGACTTTGTCGTACAAAGTGATGCGTCAGATGTGGGGTTAGGAGCAGTATTGTCCCAGGTCTGGAACGGGGAAGAGCACCCAGTCATTTACCTCAGCAGGAAGTTGAAGTCCCATGAGGTAAATTACGCCACCGTTGAAAAGGAGTGTTTAGCGGTGAAGTGGGCTCTAGATTCCCTTCGGTACTACCTGCTAGGTAGGCACTTTGACATGGTTACGGATCACGCTCCGTTAAAGTGGATGGCTCAAAACAAGGAAACAAATAGAAGAGTGAATAGGTGGTTCCTGGCCCTCCAGGAATTCAACTTCACAGTAAAGCATCGCCCTGGCGTTCAAATGGGGAATGTGGATGCTTTGTCTCGAGTACATGAATGCCTGATTGCTGGTGTTCCAACCCCGAGGTTAAAACAAGAGGGGGGGGTATGTGACAGCAGGAAGGTAAAGTCACCTGGTTGCATCCAGGGGGGTAGATATATTTCGCCCAGATTCAGGCTTTACGCCGACTTATACAACTAGGTGGAGAGTTGTATAAGCCCAGCTAAGGCTAGTGGGCTCATGGATGACTCATACCTCTAGGGAGAGGGCTGGGCGTCGTGCAGGCAGGGAGTTGATGAGGCCAGCTGAAGCCTGTCAGTTCGTTTAAGGCCTCTATAAAAACTCCCAGATTCATTAGGTGTTAGCTCATGCCTGGAACCAGACCTGTGTGGACTGTCTAGGGAGAGTGAACCCCTGTGCGGTGAGGCAAAGCCTGTGTGGCTATTTGTTTGGACTTTTACTAAACCAGGGACTTAGGGACTAGGACAGCACTAGGCTGATCCCAGTTGTTAGTTAGGAAACCTGTATGTTTAGTCAGAGGTCAAGTTGACCAGGATTTATTTTGTTTATATGTTTCTTTTGGCTTTGCTGTGTTTTGTCACTGTAAATAGAAAATAAACCGCACCTTTTTTTTGATTTTGAAAACCACAACCTCCGTTTGCTGGGCCTGTTTTTGTGTGGGGAGCCCATCCAGGGGATCACACACACCCGCTGCCGAGCTAACCCCCTCACAATATATATATATATATATATATATATATACCAAGCACTTACCAACAGCCGATCTGAATCTAGTCGCAACGTCGGCCCTATGATTCGGATCCTCAGCAATCACAAACCCCTTCAACCACTAACACCATCAGCCGATCTGAGTCTAGTCATATCATCGGTGCAACGACTCGGAGCCGGCACATAAGCTCCCTCGTCACCTTACATCTACAGCCGATCCGAATCTAGTCGCATCATTGGCGCAACGATTCAGATCCTCGGCAATACAAACTTCACCGACCGATCCGAGTCCAGTCGCAGCGCCGGCTCAAAAGTTTAAGATCCTTTACAAACCAAACCCCACCGGTGCTCACACCTCAGCCCGATTCGAACTATTCGCATCAGTGATACGAATAAAGTGGTACTTATGATTCAGATCCCTGGCCTTACGTTCGTTATCAAGCATAAACGTTTACATCTCACTCCATCTGCATGTACAATGTTGCGTACAGTCATTCCTACATACTCAAAATTTCCGCTAACTTTGTTTTCACCTTTCCAATAAAGCTGCTTAATTACAATCGCTGCAAGCATTTCTGCAAGCGGCTCAAATCGGTCGCTCATCATCTCCAGTAGCAACTCGGCTGCTCACCTATTCTCTGTCGTGCTAACACGCTAACTAGCTTTCGGGGTCGATCTTTTGTATCACGCCTCCTGGTCTTCCTCTCCCAGACACAGGACCCCAATCAGATCCTTAACTTAGACACCGTGGCAGTAGCGGACCTGTCAATATGGGACGAGTTCCTTACTACGTGGAACGGTATATCAATGTTACACCATCAATATCGCCCCCATCACCGCAGGTAGTGACAGATGCCGGAGCCTCCACAGGCATCGCTGCAATTTTTGGCCACCATTGGTTTGCAGGACCATGGCCTCCAGAGATACTCAATCCCAGGGTTTACCCAGACTTCCTCCCTGTTTGAACAATACCCGATTGTGGCAGCCGCTCTGCTCTGGGGTCACATCTGGACAGGACAAACCGTGGCCTTCACCACCAACAACCAGGCCATGGCCGATATTAATAATAAAGGCAAGTCCAAGTTATGTCCTTCCTACGCAGGCCCGTACAACTATCTCAACAGCACCAATTAATGTCCACTATTTTTGCTAGTTCCCCATTTGGCCTTCTCCCCAGCCTGGTCATTCAAGCAGCCATCTACTTGGCCTACCACGGGTTCTTGTGGCCACCCTGCCGGCCAAGTTCTGCGTAGACCTCACTTGGCTCGCTACCAAGACCATTTCATTCTCCACCTTGCACTATCCAAAACCCAGCAATCAGGCTCCGGGGTAGACATCCACCTCTATAAAACAAACAATCTCTGGTATCCAGTACCATACTCGATCGCCTGCTGTCACTCCTACCGGAACAGTCAAACTCTTGTCCCCTACTACCTTTCCCGATCAAACCCTTGAGTGCCTGCCAGTTTGTCAAACACGTGAGAATTCTTCCACGCAATCTACACCTCAACCCCAGTTAGTGCTCCAGTCGCTCTTACCGTATTGGAGCGGCCTCGGCCACATTCCGGCATGGAGTCCCAGGTCACGTCATTAAGAGACTAGACAGATGGAAGTATTCCTGCTTCGCCCCCCAAAACATACCCGATGGTATTGATATCCCCAATCCTCAGGTGGAAGTGGCACAAACATTTACCAAACTTGCTCAATGAATAAAGCTAAAACCAATAAAAATACACCCCTACCTGAATGTTTTTGCCCCCTTATTTTGACATACCGTCCATCAGATCAGGGCACACTTCAGGTCCATTTCATGTTGTAAGTCTTATGTTAAGTCTATCTATCTTGTTCATATCCGTATCGGACATAGGGCTTCAATAATAAGTAAGAAGGCCAGTATGCTGGCCTGTATTTATGGGAGGAGCCGGGGGGGCTATTTAACCAGCCCACTCACCTGTGGTCTTCATCGGTTTCCTGTGAGCGACACCCACCCTCCCATCCCCCTTTTTAGGGCATTTCTTAAATTCATTTCTCTCCACAAAATATTCATTCTAATCTTGGGTATGCCCCCTTATTTTGGCATACCGTCCATCAGATCAGGGCACACTTCAGGTCCATTTCATGTTGTAAGTCTTATGTTAAGTCTATCTATCTTGTTCATATCCGTATCGGACATAGGGCTACAACCATAAATATATATATATATATATATATATATATATATATATATATATATAAAAATACAGTGCAGTCAGTGTAGAATATATACAGTGCAGTCAGTGTACAGTATATAATACAGTGTATTGAAGTGGTTAAGGGGAACCCTATGAAAGAATTAAGAAAAAAAATGGATGCCCCCCCCAGTCTATACCAGGCCCTTTGGGTCTGGTATAGATTTTAAGGGTAACTTGGGTAAATTGGCATGGGGTCCCCCCAAAATCCATATCAGACCCTTTTCCCAGTAAGCAACCTGGCAGGCCAGGATAGGAGGGGGACAAGCGAGCGCCCCCTCCCTCTTTAACTATTTCAGGCCGCTTGCCCTCAACATGTGCCATCAGAGGGGGCGGGGGTCATCCGGTTAAGTCAGCTTGTGGCACCGCCCTTGCCTATATAACAGCTGTCACAGCAAAAAGACAGCAGTCGGCGGGATGCCTCCCATGGAGGTGGAGTATTTTCTTTTTTTTTTCTATTTTTCGGGTCTGTGTGCGCCATGATTGAAGATGGATGGACACTTTTTTTTTTAATAAAGGAATGGTTAAAAAATGGTGTTTTGTGGTTACTTTTTGACACTTTTTTGGTGAATGGGTAGGGGTATAATGTACCCCTACCCATTCACATGGGGGGGGTGGGATCTGGGGGCCCCCTTGTTAAAGGGGGCTTCGAGATTCCAATAAGCCCCCTGCCCGCAGACCCACACAACCAATGACCAGGGTTGTGGGTACGACAAGCACCATCCCCATGTTGAGGGAAAGCGGCCTGATATGGTTCAAGAGGGGGGGGGGCGCTCGCTCGTCCCCCCCTTTCCTGGCCTGCCAAGCTGCTTGCTCGGATAAGGGCCTGGTATAGATTTTGGGGGGAACCTACGCCATTTTTTTTTTTAAAACGCAATGGGCCTAATATGGATTTTGGGGGGAGACCCCATGCTGTATATTTTATTTTTATCTTGGCGTGGAGTTCCCCTTAATATTCATACTTTATTGCTGGGAGTCGGCAATAAATTACAGCCGCAAGCAATTTTAAATGAAATTTTTTCCTTTAGAAATGTCATTTTGCTGCGGCACAGTAAAAAAAATCTGAAAGATGCGCCACTTTACAGGCAGACTAAGGGGACCCACCAGACACGACGCATGACGTGGCTCTCACTCACTGGCTATCTCGCCTTTGGGGGGAGGACTTGGTGGTGCGCCGCGCGCCCGGGGGACCGCAGCATTCTAATGACAGGGCACACGTGGTGTTTGACACCCACGTGTATCGCTGAGGAAGCCAATCACTGTGCCTTGATGCTCTTTAAAAGCGACGAAGTCAGTCCTTCAATAGTGCTGTGGCTGATGGGGAGAGAGCACGTGGGGCAGGACAATAACCAGGTGAGATGTGATTTTTTGATCTTCAACTCGTGGCGGTGACTTTTTGGCAATATTAGCAGATGACTATCATCCCCCACTCTGGGTCCATTTGAGACCACAAATGTAGGGTGATACTACAAATGCATCAAGTAATGATGCAATCTTGTGTCTTTTCTTTTGTCTCTCCTCTCATATAGACTCCATAGGCAATTTTGCTTGATGAGTGGACTTGCAATACAAGATAGGGAGTTGGTCTCCCTTTCCTCCGTTTTCCGTGTATGCTGGATCTGTGAGGACTCCACCTGTATCTTGTTTTTTCCTTCTTGTGGGAGCTGTGCATACTACATCAAAAGTTCTCCATATTGTCTATCTGCATGCCCCTTCCCTCATCTCCCCATTTCCCATAATTATACAGTATTTTGGGAAGAGGTAAGAAAAATCTATCCAATATCCATGTGAATTCCACTTGATTTCCATCTTGTGTCAACAATATATTTATATTTTTTATACTATTAACCCTTGAATCCCTCCCCTTGGGGAAAAGGGTATACATTTTGGGACAATACCATATAGTGTACAATATGCTTCTTTGACGCATTTATGTGCATTAATCCATAATTAATTTGAGAATTTTTCTTTTTACCTCAGGTATATTGATTTTTCTATGCTTCCCTTTGGAGACGTTTGCGGTCCCGGGTCGCTGTCTGGACATTGCATGTGCGCAGTTTCCACCCATTTCCCCATATAGGGGATTTTTTTTCACCACTTGTTTTCAAACCATAACCCTTGTGTTTTCTGGGTGTTGTGGTTCTATGATGACTGATATATAAGCTTGATATATGGCTGCAGAGGTGAGTACTCTGCCAATTGGGTGTTTTCCATGCTCACCCTCATTTGCATATTTATTGTTTATGTTTTGTTTTGTGTTTTATGTTTAATGAATGCCATCATATGAGACAACTGTATTCTTCTCTGTTTTAGATTTCAATTCTGAATTATATGTCGGATTATCCCTGAAGAAGGAGTTATCTCCGTAACGCGTAGGATCTGACCTATATAATTACTATTCCAATTTTCATATAATTGTGCACTAGCATTGCAGTCTAGGGTATAATCCTTTCCCCTGGGCATGCAATGCATTGGGCATAATTCAACATCTATTCTATTGATTCATTGATTGTATTTTCTGCATATATCAAGTCTTTTTTATTGGCCTACAATTTTATGTAATCATACTTTCTACTTTTGTAATAAATTTTTTTATACTCTACCCTAGTGGTTATGTAAATTCATGCCTATAAAGTCCCGCCCTGTGAGGGGAAACTTTTGTATTGACACGATATTTAAAGGAATATTTCATTTTTATTGTTTCACTTTAAGCAATATTAAAATCACTGCTACCTAAAAACTTTTTGCATTGATACGTGTCCCCTGGGGCAGTACCCGGGTCCCCAAACACTTTTCATGGCAATAACTTGCATATAAGCCTTTAAAATGAACTCTTTTGATTTTTCACGTTCGTGTCCCTTAGGCTTTAACAGTGTTCGCATGTTTGCACACATTTTTTGCCTGTTCGCATGTTCGGGTGTGAACCGAACTGGGGGGTGTTCGGCTCATCCCTACAAGCTAAAAGTCTGCTGGCTTTGCTAGCTGCAGCTTGACTTTGCATGCTATTTCTCAGTCTGTCTTCTACCAGGACCCCTAGATCCTTCTCCATCCTTGATTCCCCCAGAGGTTCTACCCCTAGTGAGTAGTTTGTGTTTGTTTTCAGCCCCCAAGTGCATTACTTTGCATTTCATAACATTGAACCTCATTTGCCATGTAGCTACCCACCCCATTATTTTATTCAGGTCTTCCTGTAAAATTTCTATATCCTGATGTGAAGTTATTGCCCTGCTTGTGTCGTCCGCAAAAACTGAGATTGAGCTACTTATTCCAACCTCTATATCATTTATGAATAAATTAAACAAAATTTGTGCCAAGACAGAGCCTTTGGGTACCACATTTACCACTCCAGACCAGTACACGTTATTTATCACCACCCTTTGGACACGCCCCTGTAACCAGTTTTCTATCTAAGAACAAACTCTATGGTCCATGCCTACAGACTTCAGTTTTTAGATTAAGCGTTTATGGGGAACTGTATGGAATGCTTTTGCAAAATCCAGATTCTTGTGTGTAGGTCCTGGTGACTTATTTGTGTTAAGCTTTTCTAGTCTTTTCTGGACTCTGGCCTCTGTTAGCCACTAGGCTATGCCCTGCGATGTGTTAGTAACAAAACAGTTGTGGTTGGTGTACCCCTCCTTTTCCTGTGTAAAAACTGAGGAGACGAAAGCAATTAGTACAGGTTCCTTCTCCGTGTCATCTGTAACTATCCTCCCCAGTGTTTTTTATGTGGCCAATGCACTCTGACCTCGCTTTTTTACTGGTAATATATCTAAAAAATGTCCTGTAATTTTTTTTACTCTCTTCTGCTATGTGTCTCTTATGCCGCGTACACACGATCGGAATTTCCGACAACAAAACCGCGTTTTTGTTTTCCGACGGATGTTGGCTCAAACTTGTCTTGCATACACACGGTCACACAAATGTTGCTCGGAAATTCCAATCGTCAAGAACGCGGAGACGTACAACACTACAACGAGCCGAGCATGCGTCAAATTGATTCCGAGCATGCGCAGCACTTTTGTGTGTCGGAAATGGCTACACACGATCGGAATTTCCGACAAGAACTTTTGTTGTCGGAAAAATTGAGAACCAGCTCTCAATCATTTGTTGTCGGAAATTCCGACAGCAAATGTCTGATGGAGCCTACACACGGTCGGAATATCCGACCAAAAGCTCACATCGAACATTTCTTGTCGGAAATTCTGATCGTGTGTACGCGGCATTATAGTCTTTTTTTAGCCACTCTGATTGCGTTCTTACACTTCTTATTGCATTCCTTATAGTGTTGAAATTCCGACAATGACCCATCCCCTTTATATTTTTTAAAGGCCATTTGTTTCTCTTTAGAAGCTGAAGAAGCATTGTGTGCCAGAGCACCAAAATAGGTCAGGAGAAGTGTCAGGAGCTTGTAATGCTAGCAGGCTAGGTGAGGTGACAGGATTTGGCAATGGTGGAAGTCCAGCAAAGGTGTCAAGAGCTGGTAATGATGACAGTGACAGACCAGGAGAGATGTCAGAAGCAGGTAATGGTGGCATTTCAGAAGAGGTGCCGTGTTTTTGTAATGGTAGAATTGGCAGACAAGGAGAGGTGAGTCACAGCAAGTAACAACAGCAATGCAGCAGAGGTGCAGGAGGTAATGGCAGCAGGCCAGCATAGGTGGCATGAGCTGGTAATGGTGGCAGTCCAGCAAAGGTGTTGGGAGGTAGTAATGGTGGGGGAAGCAGATATGGTTCAGGAGGTGGGCACACGCTCATGCTCCTATCCTGACCAGCTAGGCTGCTTGCTCAGATTAAATCCTCGTACACACGGCCGAAAATCTCGTCAAAAAACACGTCGTTTTTCTTGACGAGATTCTTGGACAAGAAACTTGTCCCGGCTGAGTGTACAGACGCTCGATTCAAAGAACCCGCGGTTCTTTGAATGGAGCGAACGCGGTGACATCATCGACTACGACGAGCGTGTGCTCGTCACCTTTCGATGCCGTCGCCGCCATCTTGCTACACCCTATCTATGCCTAGGAAGCTACCGCGCATGCGTCAAAGTCATTTCGAGCATGCGCGGGCTTCCCGGAGGACAGGTAAGTGTACACACACACAATTTTCTCATCGAGAAACAGGCTGACGAGAATCTCAACGAGAAAATAGAGAGCAGGTTCTCTATATTTCTCATTGAGATTCTTGTTGGTTTTCTTGACGAGAAACCATACACACGAACGATTTTCTCGGCAAGAAAGCTATCTCGGCAGTTTTCTTGTCGTTTCTTGCCGAGAAACTCGTTTGTGTGTACGAGGCTTTAGGGTCTGCTATAGATTTTTAGGGGGACCTGCCCTTTTTTTTTACATGGGATAGCCCCTTAAAATCCATAACAGACTTAAAGGATATTGTAAAAAAAAGGTGTGAACAATTTTTTAAATTAAACTGTCAGAGACCCCCTATCCTGACCACCAGACTGCATGCTATGATTAAGGGTCTGATATTGATTTTTAGAGGGACCTCCACTCTTTATTTTTGCAAGGGGTACACCCTTTAAATCCATACCAGGCTCAGTGGGGTAGATCTACTAAAACTGGTGCAGCTGTGCATGGTAGCCAATCAGCTTCTAACTTTATCTCATTATCTCATCAGAAGCTGATTGGTTTCTATGCAGAGCTGCACCCGATTTTGTGCTGTCCAATTTTAGTAAATAAACCCCAAAGGGTCTGGTATGAAAATTGGGGGACCCCACACTCATTTTGTCCCTTTGCTTTTATGGCAAAGGTCATACTACTGAGGAAGCCTGGTGGGCGTAACGCGTATAGGGGCAGAGCCACACTGCAAGTGCCATAAGGTGTACAGGTTCCTGGAATTCTTATGTTCTGGGGAGAGGGGCATTCCCCTGTCAGAACACAATAGCCCAGCGGCGAGATCACTATACTAGCATTGGATAGTTAGAACAGCAGCTCCTCCAGGGCTCTTCACGTTTTTTTGTTCAGCCCACTGGGTTGAACAATTTTTTTTTTTTTTAAATTAGAGCGTGTACTAGGCCTTAGGCCAGTCTGATATTGGGGATTGCTTGTATTCTATACCTTTTATCTTAGTTTTGGCAATTGGGGGAGAAAGGAGATGGTGTTTTGTTGTACTAAAGATGTGTTGATGATATCATGACGTGCTGCAAACAAAGGACAGCTTTGCCTGTGTCAGTTCATCTTGCTGACACGAAAAAAAAAAAAAAATGTAAATATAAAAATATATCTCCCACAAAATATAAACCCTAAAACACTAAAGCCAAACCTTATGTTTTTGTTTTTTAAAAGCTTGAAATAAATGAAAAAAAAAATACCCAAAAAACAACCCAAAAACTGCAGGGGTGGGGGTGTTAGCAGCTAAACAACAACTAAAATTATTGCTGCCTAACCAAAAGGTAGCCCTAGAAGAGACTGTTGGGTCTATGCACTTTAACAAGTGGGCTATACAATAATATGTAGCACACTACACTTCAATTGACAGTAATGTAGCACAATAGGCAATGTTGTATCTTGGCCTAGGCCAACAAGGCCCAGGCCTAGGGCAGCACTTTGCAGGGGGGCAGCATGAAAAGAGTCCCCGCCGGCTTGCGCTACACTTTTTTGTCTTGCGGCCGAGTCTTATGAGGTGGACTGGGCCGCAAGACAAATCGGTCTGGCGCCCCCATAAAGCGGCCGCACTGCTGCTGGTATGATAGGGATGGCAAAGACACAAGGGACACTGACATGGTCACCTATACCTAGCAGGTAGGTAGTAGGACTCTCCTGCAATCCTTTTCTTGTGTCAGTTGTACATATTAAGGAATCTTAATTTTATTTCTGTTGACTGCTAATGAGAAAAATAAACAGATGGATTTTTTTTGTTCCTGCCCCCAATCCTTCTTTTGCTCAATGCCTGGACCACATACCTTCATCACTGTGCTACGTGTTTTCTGCTGCACCACTGGCATGGTTATATCCTCTTAGTCCTACATAAATTTAGAAGAAATTTGTGCTTAAAGTAGAACTATAGGCAACACTTATTTTTCCATTTTGGACAGAGTAAGGGATGGTTATAGCCCTTGTTAATTTTTTTTTTGCCATCCGTTCATTTCCTGCCCCTTAGCCAAACAGGAAGTAAGAGAAAATCTCTGCAGATTAAGCAAATCCCTCCCCCCCCCCCCCAAGGCCCTAAGAACTAGTGTCCCCACTGGAAAATTTCGGGGCAGGTTTTACACAGGAAGGGGTGTGACCTTAACAGGAAGGGGTGGATCATATTTAAATTAGGGGTTGCATGAGTTTAGTCAGGCCTAGGGCAGCACAAAACCTAAATACACCACTGACAATAGGGCACTGTGTATAGAATTGTATAGCACTGTATATCACATATGTCTAACAAATGGCCACATTAACAATTTATTCAAAATCCTATTAATTTTTTTTTCCCTTTGATTAGTGTTTACTAGCCAAGTATCTGGGAGAAGTTTAAAAGCTACATCACTAATCACAAATGACTAAACAAAGTCATATTAGCTTAAAAAATACTTTAAAAAGTGATATGTTTCTTGAGTTAATAAGTCACATACACTATACTGTCAAAAGCATTGGGACACCTGCCTTTACATGCACATGAACTTTAATGGTATCCCAGTCTTAGGCCGTAGGGTTCAATATAAAGTTGTCCCACCCTTTGCAGCTATTAGGGATGAGCCAAACACCCCCCAGAACCTTCGAACGGACCGAAAGTTCGCGCGAACGTTAGAACCCTATTAAATACAATGGACGCGAACGATCGAAATCTAAAGTGCTAATTATAACGACTAATATGCATGTTATTGTCCTAAAAAGGATTTGGGGACCCGGGTTCTGCCCCAGGGGACATGTATCAATGCAAAACAATGTTTTAAAAACTGACGTTTTTCGGGAGCAGTTATTTTAATGATGCATAAAGTGAAAAAAAAAGAAATTCTCCTTTAAATATCGTACCTGGGGGGTGTCTAAAGTATGCCTGTGAAGTGGCATGTGTTTCCCGTGTTTAGAACTGTCCCTGCACAAAATGACATTTGTAAAGGAAAAAAAGCCATTTAAAACTGCTTGCGGCTTTAATGTAATGTCTGGTCCCGGTAATATGGATGAAAATCTTTGAGAAAAATGGCATGGCTATCCGAACCCCCCCCCACACCCCAGCCCATTACCAGCCCCTTTGGGTCTTGTATGGATATTAAGGGGAACTCCGCACTCAAAATAAAAAAAGGCCCTATATACTCTGAACAGCAGTATACAGGCGGTGCAAACAAGACAGGGACTGTAGGTTTGTTCTTAAGTAGAATCTGTTTGTAATTTTGAACAGGTACATTGTTTAAGTGTAACTGCAGCCAAAAAATATATTTTTAAGCTTTTTGGAAAACATAGGGAAGGGTTATCACCCCTGTAACATTTGTTTTGCTGTCTGTGCACCTGTTCAGAACATTTCACCTCACTTTCCGTCCCAATGACAAATGTTTTTGAAAAGTGGGGTTTTTATTGAAACAAGGATTGGTGATAAAGCATCAGTAGAGAGGAGACACCTTTTTCCCATATTAACTCTTACAGGAGAGAATTTCCCTTCCTAGGGGTAGATTTCCTCTCACTTCCTGTTTTCTCCTTCCGTTTGCAAGTAGGAGTCATTTGTAAGTTGGATGTTTGAAAGTAGGGGCCTGCCGTATATACTCTGCTGAAATTTGCCCCTTAGATGTTGGTGTTGCCACAACACTGTAAGCCCTCACAGTTACTCTTGGTGGGCTCTGGAACGCCCTGCTGTGAACTATTATATCAGGAATTGTAATTACATGCCATTGTTGAACAGTGATAGGAAAAATTGGGCCTTTGGTGGTGGTGCTGGAGCTACAACACTGTCAGCCCTCACAGTTACTCTTGGTGGGCGCATGAATGGGCCCTACTGTAAATTATTAGATCAAGAATTGTAATTGCATGCCCCTGTTGAAGAGGGGCAGAAAAATTGGGCCTTTGGTGGTGGTGGTGGTGTTGCCACAACACTGTAAGCCCTCAAAGTTACTCTTGGTGGGCTCAGGAATGGGCCCTGCTGTGAATTATTAGATCAAGTATTGTAATTACATGCACCTGTTGAACAGGTGCTGAAAAATTGGGCCTTAGGCACTGGTGCCACAACACTGCAACCCCTCACAGATACTGTACTTGGAGCACAGCAATGAGCCCTGTTGCAAATTATTGCATCAAAAATTGTAATTACACGCCCCTGTTAAACAGGGGCTGAAAAATTGGGCCTTAGGCACTGGTGCTGGTGCCGGTGCCACGACACTTTAACCTCTCCCAGATACTCTAGTTGGAGTGCAGGAATGAGCCCTGCTGCAAAGCATTGCATAAAAAATTGTAATTACATGCCCCTGTTAAACAGGGGCTAAAAAATTGGGCCTTAGCCACTGGTGGCGGCACCCAGAAACAAAAATGTTCTTCCAAGCTATCATTATGAATCGGATCATTGAGGAGGAGGAGGATAGTCAGTCAACATAACAGGAGAGTCACTCAGCATCAGCATAGGCAGTCTTGAAGGGATGTGACATTTCAAAATAAATTATTCTGTTATATCAGCTTCAGGTGTTTGGTAGCTGGTGGTGATCCAAGACTGGTTCATCTTTATGAAGGTCAGTCGATCAACCGAGTCGGTGGACAGGCGCACCCTGTGATCCATGACAAATCCTCCAGCAGCACTGAATGTGCGTTCTGAAAGAACGCTGGATGCAGGACAGGCCAGTAGCTCAATTGCATATTGTGCAAGCTCTGGCCAGTGATCCATCCTCAAGACCCAGCAAGCCAGAGGATTTTCGGTGGGGAAGGTGTCCAAGTCTGACCTTGCCCCTAGGTATTCCTGCATCATGTATATCAGACGCTGGCGACGGTTGCTGGAACCGATCATACCTTGGGGCTGCGGACTAAAGAATTGTCTGAACGCATCGGTCAGACGGCCACCTTCCCCACCGCTCCTTCTTTGACTGACCGAAGCCTCAGCAACTCGTTGTCCAGGACCAGGAGTTTGTAACCTCCCAGTCTCTGGGAACGCGTTGCACAGACCTTTCTGCAAGGCCTCCCGGAGTTGTCTCATCCTCTGCTCCCTCTGCGACGGTAAGATAAGGTCCGCAACCTTACCCTTTTACCGTGGATCAAGGAGAGTGGCCAGCCAGTAATGGTCCCTCTCCTTGATCCGAAGAATACGAGGATCCTTCCGCAGACTTTGCAGGATCAGGGAGGCCATGCAGCGTAGGTTAGCTGAGGCATTCGATCTGGAGTCCTCTGGGTCACTAAGGACGACATGATCCGCAGCCAAACAAAAACAGAAACCGCTCAGGTGTAGACGTCCTCCAGGTGACTATCTCCTCCCAACAGCCAACTGTGCAGGCAATGCAATTTCAGGCAAAACAAAAGATCAAGTCTTCTGGACAGCAGCACTCCAATAAAAAGCCTTTATTATGTAAAATCTTCAAAAATCCAAATACAGCACAGCAAGTCACAAAATTCTGGTTAGAGCTGACTAGTTTCACACTTTCTTAGTGTTTAATCATGATCCGCAGCCACCTCCTCCCAGCCACGTACAAGTCCACTGGTTTCTTGGGACTGTAAATCATCCCTAAAAGACTGCTGCTGATGATGCTGAGTGCCAGGCTCCACCTCCATGCTGACACAATCCTCCTCCTCCTCCTCATCCTCCTCCTCTTCCTGTGCGATGGGTGGGACAGAAGGAACACTGTCTGGGTAAAGGGGGCCTTGAGAGGCAAGGATGTCCTCCTCTTCCTGCCTCTGTTCTGCCTCAAGTGCCCTGTCCATTATTCCACGCAGCGTATGTTCCAACAGGTGGACAAGAGGTACAGTGTCACTGATACATGCACTGTCACTGCTCACCATCCTCGTGACCTCCTCAAATGGTGACAGGACAGTGCATGCATCCCTGATCATGCCCCACTGGCGTGGTGAAAAAAAAACGAGCTCCCCTGACCCTGTCCTGGTGCCGTAGTCGCACAGGTACTCATTGATGGCCCTCTGCTACGTGTGCAGCCACTGCAGCATGGCCAACGTTGAGTTCCACCTGGTGGGCATGTCACATATAAGGCCGTTCTTGGGCAGGTTCAACTCCTTTTGCAGCTCAGCCAGGCGAGCACTGGCATTATAAGATCTGCGGAAATGCACACAGACTTTCCTGGCTTGCCTCAGGACATCCTGTAAGCCCGGGTACCTGCCCAAGAACCACTGCACCACCAGGTTAAGGACGTGAGCCACACAGGGCACATGGGTCAGTTGTCCCTGTCGGAGAGCGGAGAGGAGGTTGGTGCCATTGTCGCAAACTACCATTCCCGGCTTAAGCTGGCGTGGTGTCAACCACCTCTCGGCCTGCCACTGCAGAGCAGACAGAACCTCTGCCCCAGTGTGGCTCCTGTCCCCCAAACACACCAGCGCAAGCACAGCATGGCATCTTTTTGCCTGTGTACTTGCGTAGCCCCTTGAACGCCTACGGAGCACCGCTGGTTCCGAGGACAAAGCACAGGAAGAGGCCATGGAGGAAGAAGAAGAGGAGGGGGTGGAGGAGAGAGGTGTGTCACAACCAGTAGTAGCATTTTGGAGGCGTGGCGGCGGAACAACCTCCAACACTACTGCACCTTGTCCTGCATCCTTCCCAGGTGCCAAAAGAGTGACCCAATGGGCCGTGAAAGAAAGGTAACGTCCCTGTCCATGCCTGCTGGACCATGAGTCAGCGGTAATATGCACCTTACCGCTGACCGCCCTGTCCAGCGAGGCCAAGACATTGCCTTCCACATGCCGGTAGAGAGCCGGAATCGCCTTCCGTGAGTAAAAGTGGCGTTTGGGAACCTGCCACTGAGGAACCGCACATTGCACAAACTCACGGAAGGGGGCCGAGTCTACCAACTGAAAAGGCAGCAGTTGAAGCGCTAGCAATTTAGCCAAGCTGGCATTCAACCGCTGGGCATGTGGATGGCTGTGAGTGAACTTCTTTCGACGGTCCAGCAGCTGGGGCAGGGAAATTTGCCTGCTAGAATCGGACGTCGGTGTACTGCTAGCAGAGTGCCCGCAAGTACTTGGCTGTGACACACCTAATTCTACACCTTCATTCCTCTCCGTGCAGGTTTCAGAGAGGACTGAAGGTATAGTGGGTTTGGAGATCCCAGCTGATGCGGTGCAAATAGAGGTCCGTTTTGTTCTTTGGTGTGGGTCTTTAAGGTAGGCTTGCCAACGAGCTGCATGGCAGGTCAACATATGTCTGGTCAAGCATATGGTGCCCAAGCGGGTGATGTTTTGGCCACGCGATATACGCTTGAGACATATGTTGCAAACAGCAGCTGTGCGATCTGATGCACTCAACTCAAAAAAGGCCCACTCAAAAGGCCCCCTGCACAGGCGGAGCTCTGCGTTGTGATTCCGTTGGTGTGCTGCCCTTACGCTGGCCCCCCGAGGGCATCCTGCCTCGTTGGAGATGTGCCTCCTCCTCATCCTCCTCCTCCTCCTCCTCTCTCCTATTAGGCACCCACGTGGAGTCAGTGACCTCATCATCCCCTCCCTCCTCATCACTGGAGCCAATCTGGCAGTATGCTGCAGCTGCTGGAACATGACTGCCAGATTGGTGTCCTTCTTGAGCATCCCCTCTCTCTGCTCTCACGCTACTGCCTTCCTCTAGCTGGGTATCATCATCGGACCCTTCGAAACGCTGGGCATCCTCCTGGAGCATGTACCCAACACTGTGCTCAAACAGTTCGGGGGACTCCTCAGGAGGACATGGTTGGTCTAGGGAAGGAGTGACTGATGATGACATTGATACCAGGGTAGAGGACGCTTTGGCAGCTGCTTTGCCAGTACCCTGAGCCTGGGTGAGAGAGGATGAGGAGGATAAGGAGGGCTTGGTCATCCACTCTACCAAGTCTTCGGCATGATGCGGCTCAACACGTCCAGCTGCCAAAAAGAAGGACAAGCGTGTCCCATGGCCACGTGCTGATGGCGATGCACCGCGTCCACGACCAGCACTGTTGTCTCTAGACACAGAGCCTGCTTGCCCTCTTTTATTGGCTCCTGTCTGTCTGCCTCTCCTTGTTTGCCTTCCAGACATTCTAATGGCCTGCAGGGAGATGGGAAAACCAGCAATAAGGCCTAGCTTCAGGAGTATATTTTGCAGGAATCACACTACGCCTGCTGTAAGTGCTGCAAATGCCTGTTGGTGTAACACACCAGGAAAACACAGCAATACAGGCTAACTTCAGGTGTATAATGTGCAGGAGGCACACTCCGCCCGCTGTAAGTGCTGCAAATGCCTGTTGGTGTAACACACCAGGAAAACACAGCAATACGGGCTAACTTCAGGTGTAATATGATCAGGAGGCACACTCTGCCCGCTGTAAGTGCTGCAAATGCCTGTTGGTGTAACACACCAGGAAAACACAGCAATACAGGCTAACTTCAGGTGTAATATGATCAGGAGGCACACTCCGCCCGCTGTAAGTGCTGCAAATGCCTGTTGGTGTAACACACCAGGAAAACACAGCAATACAGGCTAACTTCAGGTGTATAATGTGCAGGAGGCACACTCCGCCCGCTGTAAGTGCTGCAAATGCCTGTTGGTGTAACACACCAGGAAAACACAGCAATACGGGCTAACTTCAGGTGTAATATGATCAGGAGGCACACTCCGCCCGCTGTAAGTGCTGCAAATGCCTGTTGGTGTAACACCAGGAAAACACAGCAATACAGACTAACTTCAGGTGTATAATGTGCAGGAGGCACACTCCGCCCGCTGTAAGTGCTGAAAATGCCTGTTGGTGTAACACACCAGGAAAACACAGCAATACGGGCTAACTTCAGGTGTAATATGATCAGGAGGCACACTCCGCCCGCTGTAAGTGCTGCAAATGCCTGTTGGTGTAACACCAGGAAAACACAGCAATACAGGCTAACTTCAGGTGTATAATGTGCAGGAGGCACACTCCGCCCGCTGTAAGTGCTGCAAATGCCTGTTGGTGTAACACACCAGGAAAACACAGCAATACGGGCTAACTTCAGGTGTAATATGATCAGGAGGCACACTCCGCCCGCTGTAAGTGCTGCAAATGCCTGTTGGTGTAACACACCAGGAAAACACAGCAATACAGGCTAACTTCAGGTGTATAATGTGCAGGGGGCACACTCCGCCCGCTGTAAGTGCTGCAAATGCCTGTTGGTGTAACACACCAGGAAAACACAGCAATACAGGCTAACTTCAGGTGTATAATGTGCAGGAGGCACACTCCGCCCGCTGTAAGTGCTGCAAATGCCTGTTGGTGTAACACACCAGGAAAACACAGCAATACGGGCTAACTTCAGGTGTAATATGATCAGGAGGCACACTCCGCCCGCTGTAAGTGCTGCAAATGCCTGTTGGTGTAACACACCAGGAAAACACAGCAATACAGGCTAACTTCAGGTGTAATATGATTAGGAGGCACACTCCGCCCGCTGTAAGTGCTGCAAATGCCTGTTGGTGTAACACACCAGGAAAACACAGCAATACAGGCTAACTTCAGGTGTATAATGTGCAGGAGGCACACTCCACCCGCTGTAAGTGCTGCAAATGCCTGTTGGTGTAACACACCAGGAAAACACAGCAATACGGACTAACTTCAGGTGTAATATGATCAGGAGGCACACTCCGCCCGCTGTAAGTGCTGCAAATGCCTGTTGGTGTAACACCAGGAAAACACAGCAATACAGGCTAACTTCAGGTGTATAATGTGCAGGAGGCACACTCCGCCCGCTGTAAGTGCTGCAAATGCCCGTTGGTGTAACACACCAGGAAAACACAGCAATACGGGCTAACTTCAGGTGTAATATGATCAGGAGGCACACTCCGCCCGCTGTAAGTGCTGCAAATGCCTGTTGGTGTAACACACCAGGAAAACACAGCAATACAGGCTAACTTCAGGTGTATAATGTGCAGGAGGCAAACTCCGCCCGCTGTAAGTGCTGCAAATGCCTGTTGGTGTAACACACCAGGAAAACACAGCAATACGGGCTAACTTCAGGTGTAATATGATCAGGAGGCACACTCCGCCCGCTGTAAGTGCTGCAAATGCCTGTTGGTGTAACACACCAGGAAAACGCAGCAATACAGGCTAACTTCAGGTGTATATTGTGCAGGAGGCACACTCCGCCCGCTGTAAGTGCTGCAAATGCCTGTTGGTGTAACACACATGGAAAACACAGCAATATGGGCTAACTTCAGGTGTATAATGTGCAGGAGGCACACTCTGCCCACTGTAAGTGCTGCAAATGCCTGTTGGTGTAACACACCAGGAAAACACAGCAATACGGGCTAACTTCAGGTGTATAATGTGCAGGTGGCTTAGCAACAATGACACTGACACTGTCCCTTGCCTATCCTTCTCTCTCCCTGCACACAAGGTTTATCAAAGAATATGACACTGACACTCTCCCTGCCTATCCTTCTCTCTCCCTGCACACAAGGTTTAGCAAAGAATGTGACACTGACACTGTTCCCTGCCTATCCTTCTCTCTCCCTGCACACAAGGTTTGTCAAAGAATATGACACTTACACTCTCCATGCCTATCCTTCTCTCTCCCTGCACACAAAGTTTAGCAAAGAATGTGACACTGACACTGTCCCCTGCCTATCCTTCTCTCTCCCTGCACACAAGGTTTAGCAAAGAATATGACACTGACACTCTCCCTGCCTATCCTTCTCTCTCCCTGCACACAAGAATAACACAAAGAATATCACACTGTCCCTGCCTATCCTTCTCTTTCCCTGCGCCGGAACACACTACACAAGGCCGCCGCGCTGGTGGCCTTTTATAGTGTGGGGCGTGTGCTAAACCCCCTGAGCTATAATTGGCCACAGGCAACCTGCCTGTGGCCAATTATGGCTCTCCTAGCTGCCGGCGCTGTGATTTGCCAAGCATGCGGGGTCACAGTGCATGCTTGGCCGATTACAGCGCCGGGATTGCACTGCGATGGCGTCACTCGAATTTGGCGCGAACGGCCCAAATCGTTCGATGTTCGCCGAACGGTCGAACAGCCGATGTTCGAGTCAAACTTATGTTCGACTCGAACACCGAGCTCATCCCTATCCAGGACCAGGAGTTTGTAACCTCCCAGTCTCTGGGAACGTGTTGCACAGACCTTTCTGCAAGGCCTCCCGGAGTTGGCTCACCCTCTGCTCCCTCTGCGACGGCAAGATAAGGTCCGCAACCTTACCCTTGTACCGTGGATCAAGGAGAGTGGCCAGCCAGTAATGGTCCCTCTCTTTAATCTGAAGAATACGAGGATCCTTCCGCAGACTTTGCAGGATCAGGGAGGCCATGCAGCGTAGGTTAGCTGAGGCATTCGGTCCGGAGTCCTCTGGGTCACTAAGGACGACATGATTCGCAGCCACCTCCTCCCAGCCACGTACAAGTCCACGGGTTTGTTGGGATTGTAAATCATCCCTAAAAGACTGCTGCTGTTGATGCTGAGTGCCATGCTCCACCTCCCTGCTGACACAATCCTCCTCCTCCTCCTCCTCCTCTTCATCGTCCTCTTCTTGTGTGATGGGTGGGACACAAGGAACACTGTCTGGGTAAAGGAGGCCTTGAGAGGCAAGGAAGTCCTCCTCTTCCTGCCTCTGTTCTGCCTCAAGTGCCCTGTCCATTATTCCACGCAGCATATGCTCCAACAGGTGGACAAGAGGTACAGTGTCACTGATGCATGCACTGTCACTGCTCACCATCCTCGTGGCCTCCTCAAATGGTGCCAGGACAGAACATGCATCCATGATCATGCCCCACTGGCATCCTGAAAAAAACCCGAGCTCCCCTGACCCTGTCCTGGTGCCGTAGTCGCACAGGTACTCATTGATGGCCCTCTGCTGTGTGTGCAGCCGCTGCAGCATGGCCAACGTTGAGTTCCACCTGGTGGGCATGTCACATATAAGGCGGTTCTTGGGCAGGTTCAACTCCTTTTGCAGCTCAGCCAGCCGAGCACTGGCATTATATGATCTGCGGAAATGCACACAGACTTTCCTGGCCTGCCTCAGGACATCCTGTAAGCCCGGGTACCTGCCCAAGAACCGCTGCACCACCAGGTTAAGGATGTGAGCCACACAGGGCACATGGGTCAGTTGTCCCTGTCGGAGGGCAGAGAGGAGGTTGGTGCCATTGTCGCAAACCACCATTCCTGGCTTAAGCTAGCGTGGCATCAACCACCTCTCGGCCTGCCCCTGCAGAGCTGACAGAACCTCTGCCCCGGTGTGGCTCCTGTCCCCCAAACACACCAGCGCAAGCACGGCATGGCATCTTTTTGCCTACGTACTTGCGTAGCCCATGAACGCCTACGGAGCACCGCTGGTTCCGAGGACAAAGCACAGGAAGAGGCCATGGAGGAGGAAGAAGAGGAGGGGGTGGAGGAGAGAGGTGTGTCACAACAGTAGTAGAATTTTGGAGGCGTGGCGGCGGAACAACCTCCAGCACTACTGCACCTTGTCCTGCATCCTTCCCAGCTGCCAAAAGAGTGACCCAATGGGCCGTGAAAGAAATGTAATGTACATGCCTGCTGGACCATGAGTCAGTGGTAATATGCACCTTACTGCTGACCGCCCTGTCCAACGAGGCATGGACATTGCCTTCCACATGCCGGTAGAGAGCCGGAATCGCCTTCCGTGAGAAAAAGTGGCGTTTGGGAACCTGCCACTGAGGAACCGCATATTGCACAAACTCACGGAAGGGGGCCGAGTCTACCAACTGAAAAGGCAGCAGTTGAAGTGCTAGGATTTTAGCCAAGCTAGCATTCAACCGCTGGGCATGTGGATGGCTGGGAGTGAACTTCTTTCGATGGTCCAGCAGCTGGGGCAGGGAAATATACCTGCTTTAATCGGACGTCGGTGTACTGCTAGCAGAGTGCCCGCAAGTACTTGGCTGTGACACACCTAATTCTACACCTTCATTCCTCTCAGTGCAGGTTTCAGAGAGGACTGAAGGTACAGTGGGGTTGGAGATCCCAGCTGATGAGGAGCAAGGAGAGGTCCGCTTTGTTCTTTGGTGTGGGTCTTTAAGGTACGCTTGCCAACGAGCTGCATGGCAGGTCAACATATGTCTGGTCAAGCATGTGGTGCCCAAGCGGCTGATGTTTTGGCCACGTGAGATACGCTTGAGACATATGTTGCAAACAGCAGCGGTGCGATCTGATGCACTCGACTCAAAAAAGGCCCACAACAAAGAACTTTTGGAATAACGGGCAGAGGCAGCACCCTGCACAGGCGGAGCTCTGCGGTGTGATTCAGTCGGTGTGCTGCCCTTACGCTGGCCCCCGGAGTGCATCCTGCCTCGTTGGAGATGTACCTCCTCCTCATCCTCCTCCTCTCTCCTATCAGGCACCCACGTGGAGTCAGTGACCTTATCATCCCCTCCCTCCTCATCACTGGAGCCAATCTGGCAGTATTCTGCAGCTGCTGGAACATGACTACCAGATTGCTGTCCTTCTTGAGCATCCCCTCTCTCTGCTCTCACAGTAATGCCTTCCTCTAGCTGGGTATCATCTTCAGACCCTCCGAAACGCTGGGCATCCTCCTGGAGCATGTACCCAACACTGTGCTCAAACAGTTTGGGGGACTCCTCGGGAGGACATGGTGGGTCTAGGGAAGGAGTGACTGATGATGACATTGATACGAGGGAAGAGGATGCTTTGGCAGCTGCTTTGCCAGTACCCTGAGCCTGGGTGAGAAAGGATGAGGAGGATGAGGAGGGCTTGGTCATCCACTCTACCAAGTCTTCGGCATGATGCGGCTCAACACGTCCATCTGCCGAAAATAAGGACAAGCGTGTCCCATGGCCACGTGCTGATGACAATGCACCGCGTCCACGACCAGCACTGTTGTCTCTAGGCACTGAGCCTGCTTGCCCTCTTTTATTGGCTCCTGACTGTCTGCCTCTCCTTGTTGGCCTTCCAGACATAGTAATGGCCTGCAGGGAGATGGGAAAACCAGCAATTGGGTAGTGTATATTGTGCTGGAGGCACAAAACACCCACTAACTCCAGCAGATGCCTTTATTAGAGAACAGCAATGACGGGTATATACAGGTGTATACTGCACTAGGGCACACAACACCCACTAACTCCTGCAGATGCCTGTATTAGAGAACAGCAATGACGGGTATATACAGGTGTATACTGTACTAGGGCACACAACACCCACTAACTCTAGCAGATGCCTGTATTGGAGAACAGCATTGATGGGTATATACAGGTGTATACTGTACTAGGGCACACAACAACCACAAACTCCTGCAGATGCCTGTATTAGAGAACAGCAATGATGGGTATATACAGGTGTATACTGTGCTGGGGCACACAACACCCACTAACTGCTGCAAATGCCTGAGAAAAGAACACACTGTCCCATAGAGAAGAAACACATATAGGAGAGATGAAGGTGCTGCGAACCCCGATAAACAGAAAGAAAGAAGGGACAGTTTCCCCAATGGGGCTTTGGACAGCAGTATAGAACTATCATAAAACTGTACAATGGATACCAGAAAAAACAGTACATTTATTGGGAATCACACAATAGTAATATAATAATTATAATGCAGCATATGAGCATGGATCATACATGAGTAAAATTGTATAAAAAGAGAACTGGCAAAATGGTACAGTCTACATTCCACAACAGAGCGTGTATTCAAATAGTACAAAGATTAGAGCATGTGGTTGCATGTCGAGATGCTAGGGTGCAGAATCCCGACACGTTTCGACCTGTATGTGGTCATCATCAGGGGGACAATTAGCTCTAAAAGACACATTGCATATCATCAGACTTATAAAACATATCATCACAATCATGAATCCCAATTGGGTTCTAAATGCTGACATATTTACCGCTAGAAAAGTGGAAAGAGTGATCCCAGGGCCAGGAGAGATGCGGGCTGTGGAGCAGTTTAGGGGCCCACCCTGGGGGGTAGCCGCCCCTACCTATCCCAAAGGGGATGGGTCCGATCCGAAAGGATTGCAAGGAGCCGCAAAAATGACGCACTCCAGGGGACGGAAGGGTTGGCACCTGCAATAAACACCCAATCAGTGACCATATGAAAAAAGCAAGAATTATGGATAAATTATCTCTTAAAACACTGGCAAGAGTGTAAGTAAGAGTGTATATGCATGTATGGTATAGGTATATGGGCTTATTACAGACAGGTATATTTGTCACGGTGTACCTAGCATTAACTTGGATTTTAAGTTTTTTAGTTCCATATATATAATATTAACCCCACACATGAGTGTGCAATTAAAATAAAAGAAAAATGGTTATTTGCAAAAATGTATTAAACAAGTTGGATTGTAATGTGTGGGTAATATTAGTGATAATTGTACAAGTGGTAAGCACAGCCCATGGGGCGGTGGGATAATGAAGGTACCAATTAAATGTGAGGTTAAAACAATAAAGTGAAAGTGGTCTCAGCTGACTGAGTGCAAACTGGGTTATAAAACCCATAGCAAGTGTGAAAGTGATGGGATTAAACATGTCAAACAGAAACGTTAGAATGACAACAAATGAAAATTAATTGATGGTGTTAATAAGCCCCAAAACAAACTGATAAAGTAAGGAATGGGTCAAAATAGTGTAGTGTAAAGTATTTACCTTAGGGAATGTAATAGATTGTATAAATGGTGGTTGTATGTCGTAGAATTCTAACTGCAGGTAGACAGGAAAAGTTAGACCTGAGAGACCGAGAGATCCTGTGTGTAATGCTGTCCATCCTATTCCGCTTAGAATCAAAGTTTGACTCATCGGCGGTGGTCATAGATATAGGCCAAAAGGTGGCAATTAGGTGAGTGGAAGCAGGTGAAGCCTCCCTCTCCCCTCCCCTCAGAGATGATGCGACCAGGCCGCTCAAGACGAGCGGCCCTAATTCGGTTCCCTCGGCATCCCGGAAGGCTGGAAAGCCCCGGTATCCACCGTCATCTCCGCCGCAAGCCACGTGACGTCACGGCGCAGTGCGCACGCCGGGGGAATCCCGCGCATGCGCACTGCACCGCAGACAGTCCGGAGATGAACAAGGGACGCCGCCGGCAGGGTGAGGTTTGAAGCAGCGAGAGAGGGATCGCTCAATCACGCACAAAGACACTGAGGGGGGACGCGAGAATTCACATCCCCCCAACAGCATACACTCTCACCCTGCCTGGAAGCCACAATGGGCCGGAACCCAACCACCCGAGATGACAGGGGCGACAAGGGGTGAATCCCCACCATCCCAGACCCCACATCTGAGCTAGTTAAACAAAATACTGGCATCCACCATGGTGATTAAGCATGGTGTAGTTAAGTGCATTGAAATTGTATGTGGTATTTGTTGGATGATTCAGTTGTACTGATAGTACCCATTGTACAAATAAAGAATTTATACAAGGGCCATGTGATAAGTCAGAACGGTCCCAAATACTTTGTATAGAGTTTGAAGACATTAATAGTATAATACTGGAACACGCTGCAATACAGGAATATGGGGTAGAGGTATCCTGATGCTGCGACGGGGGATAGATAAAATTATAATCTAATCCCCCATTAAGGAGAGTTGAACCAAACATATGGCAGCTAGGGATGAGCTTCGAGTTCGAGTCAAACTCATGTTCGACTCGAACATTGCCTGTTCGCCCGTTCGCCGAACAACGAACAACGAACAATTTGGGGTGTTCGCGGCAAATTCGAAAAGTCTATGGGAGAAATCTAAAGTGCTAATTATAAAGGCTTATATGCAAGTTATTGTCCTAAAAAGTGTTTGGGGACCTGGGTCCTGCCCCAGGGGACATGTATCAATGCAAAAAAAAGTTTTAAAAACGGCCGTTTTTTTAGGAGCAGTGATTTTAATAATGCTTAAAGTGAAACAATAAAAGTGAAATATTCCTTTAAATTTTGTACCTGGGGGGTGTGTATGATATGCATGTAAAGTCGCGCATGTTTCCCGTGCTTAGAACTGTCCCTGCACAAAGTGTAATTTTTGAAGGAAAAAAAGTCATTTAAAACTCACTCGCGACTATTAATGAATTGTCGGCTTTTATCAATACATAGAAAAGTCATTGATAAAAAAAAAAAGAAAAAGCGTGGGGGTTCCCCCAAATTCAATTACCAGGCCCTTAAGGTCTGGAATGTATATTAAGGGGAACCCCGCCGCAAATAAAAAAAAAATGGCGTGCGGTTCCCCCTAAATATCCGTACCAGGCCCTTCAGATCTGGCATGGATTTTAAGGGGAACTCCACCCCAAATGTAAATGGCATGGAGTCCCCCCAAAAACACATACCAGACCCTTATCCGAGCACGCAACCTGGCCGGCCGCAGGGGAAGAGGTGGGGACGAGAGAGCGGCCCCCCCTCCCTCCTGAACCGTACCAGGCCACATGCCCTCAACATGGGGACAAGGGCCTCATCCCCACAACCCTTGCCCGGTGGTTGTGGGGGTCTGCGGGCAGGGGGCTTATCGGAATCTGGAAGACCCCTTTAACAAAGGGAACCCCCAGATTCCACCCCCCCATGTGAATTGGTAAGGGGTACATTGTACCCCTACCATTTCACAAAGAAAGTGTAAAAAAATGTAAATAAAAACACACAAACACCTTGGAAAAGTCCTTTATTAAAAAATAAAAAATAAATAAAATAAAAAAACATTCCAGCGATGAAATCCAGTGTCCCGCGGCGATCCCAATGTCCAGTGCTGTCCGTCATTGGTTGTGCCTGAGCAGACCTGATGGGGAACTTCCTTCACAGTGTATTTCACTTTTATTGTTTCACTTGAAGCATAATTAAAATCACTGCTCCCAAAAAAACTGTTTTTAAAACTTTTTTTGCATTGATACATGTCCCCTGGGGCAGGACCCAGGTCCCCAAACACTTTTTAGGACAATAACTTGCATATTAGCCTTTATAATTAGCACTTTTGATTTTGAACGTTCGAGTCCATTGTATTTAATAGGGTTCTAAAGTTCACGCGAACATTCTGGCTGTTCGCAGGTTCTGGTGCGAATTGAACAGGGGGATGTTCGGCTCTTCCCTAATCCACATCACCTAAAATAAAATAAAAACACACCATGTATTATAAACATGCAGGCATACATCTCTTACCTGAAGCTATGGTCTCAGACACTGACCTGTTGTGGTCTTTATTTCTCCCATTTCTTCCACCTCTCCTCCCTCCACATCCTCAGGTTGTGGTGTCATCAGTTCCCCTTCTTTCTGAGGTGTGGGGTTCCTGATGTCTTTAGATGTCCCAAGTCTTTTCTCCCCTATGAGAATGAAACAAAAGGTATACTTAGCACACAGATATTTGAGGCCAGAAATAGGATTATGAAACATTGCTTGGAAGTCTGGTACAATTGTCTGTTTTGGCAGAGTTCCAAGCTGAAGACATGATTTTTTCCCTTACCAAAGCTGGAATACTTACCTTTTTTGAACAAGTTACACACATGGAGACACCCCAAGTATCCACTGGAGCACCTGTGTGGGACACCCTAAAAACGTTGTTCTGGTGTCCCACACTAGTGCTCCTGAGTGCAGATGTGTAAACAGCTGCTGAGTAGGGATGAGCCGAACACCCCCGGGTTCGGTTCGCACCAAAACCTTCGGACGGACCGAAAGTTCGCGCGAATTTTCGAACCCTATTCGTTATAATGGACGCGAACGTTCAAAATCAAAATTGCTAATTACAACGGCCAATATGCATGTTAATGTTATAAAACAGGTTTGGGGACCCGGGTCCTGCCCCAGGGGACATATATCAATGCAAAAAGAAATTTTAAAAACTAAAGTTTTTTCGGGAGCAGTCATTTTAATGATGCATAAAGTGAAAAAAAAAAAAGTGAAATTTTCCTTTAAATATGGTACCTGGGGGGTGTCTAAAGTATGCCTGTGAAGTGGCATGTGTTTCCCGTGTTTAGAACTGTCCTTGCACAAAATGACATTTGTAAAGGAAAAAAAGAAGCCATTTAAAACCACTTGCGGCTTTAATGTCATGTCTTGTCCTGGCCGCCATATGGCTGAAAATCCTTGAGAAAAATGGCATGGCTACCCCATCACCCCCCCCCCCCACCCCAGCCCCTTTGGGTCTTGTATGGATACTAAGGGGGACCCCGCACCCAAAATAAAACCCTATACCTACAACCCTATATACTCTGAACAGCAGTATATAGGTGGTGCAAACAAGACATGGACTGTAGGTTTGTTCTTAAGTAGAATCTGAACAGGTACATTATGAAGTGTAGCTACATCCCAAAAAAATCAATTTTTAAGCTTTTTGGAGAACATAGGGAGGGGTTATCACCCCTGTAACATTTGCTGTCTTTGCACATCTGTTCAGAACATGTCACCTCACTTTCCGTCCCAATGACAAATGTTTTTGGAAAAGTGGGGTTTTAATTGAAACAAGGATTGGTGATAAAGCATCAGTAGAGAGGAGATACCTTTTTCCCAAATTAAATCTAACAGGATAGAATTTTCCTTCCTAGGGGTAGATTTCCTCTCACTTCCTGTTTTCTCTTGCCGTTTGCAAGTAGGAGTCGTTTGTAAGTTGGATGTTTGAAAGTAGGGGCCTGCCGTATATACTCTGCAGAAATTTGCCCTATTAGATGTTGGTGTAGCCACAAGACTGGTGGGCACAGGAATGGGCCCTGCTGTGAGTTAATAGATCAAGATTTGTACTTGCATGCACCTGTTGAACCGGGCAGAAAAATTGGGCCTTTGGTGGTGGTGGTGGACGGTGTTGCCACAAGACTGTAAGCCCTCACAGTTACTCTTGGTGGGTGCAGGAATGGGCCCTGCTGTGAGTTATTAGATCAAGATTTGTAATTGCATGCACCTGTTGAACAGGGCAGAAAAATTGGGCCTTTGGTGGTGGTGGTGGTGGTGGACGGTGTTGCCACAAGACTGTAGGCCCTCATAGTTACTCTTGGTGGGCGCAGGAATGGGCCCTGCTGTGAACT
Organism: Rana muscosa; assembly: GCA_029206835.1. NCBI lineage: Eukaryota > Metazoa > Chordata > Amphibia > Anura > Ranidae > Rana > Rana muscosa. The sequence continues at coordinate 796,160,779 of CM055118.1, forward strand.
ATTAGATCAAGATTTGTAATTACACGCCCCTGTTAAACAGGGGCTGAAAAATTGTGCCTTAGGCATTGGTGCTGGTGCCACAACACTGCAACCCCTCACAGATACTGTACTTGGAGCACAGCAGTCACACCTGTTGCGAAGCATCTTTTTAAAAAATTGTAATTACACGCCCCTGTTATACAGGGGCTGAAAAATTGTGCCTTAGGCACTGGTGCTGGTGCCACAACACTGCAACCCCTCACAGATACTGTACTCTGAGCACAGCAATGAGACCTGTTGCAAAGCATTGCCTAAAAATTGTAATTACACGCCCCAACAGGGGCTGAAAAATTGTGCCTTAGGCACTGGTGCTGGTGCCACAACACTGCAACCCCTCACAGATACTGTACTCTGAGCACAGCAGTCACACCTGTTGCGAAGCATCTTTTTAAAAAATTGTAATTACACGCCCCTGTTATACAGGGGCTGAAAAATTGTGCCTTAGGCACTGGTGCTGGTGCCACAACACTGCAACCCCTCACAGATACTGTACTCTGAGCACAGCAATGAGACCTGTTGCAAAGCATTGCCTAAAAATTGTAATTACACGCCCCAACAGGGGCTGAAAAATTGTGCCTTAGGCACTGGTGCTGGTGCCACAACACTGCAACCCCTCACAGATACTGTACTCTGAGCACAGCAGTCACACCTGTTGCGAAGCATCTTTTTAAAAAATTGTAATTACACGCCCCTGTTATACAGGGGCTGAAAAATTGTGCCTTAGGCACTGGTGTGGTGGCATGGATCATTGAGGAGGAGGAAGAGGATAGTCAGTGAACATAACAGGACAGTCACTCAGCATCAGCATAGGCAGTCTTGAAGGGATGTGACATTATAAATTATTCCGTTATATCCGCTTCAGGTGTCTGGTAGCTGGTGGTGATCCAAGACTGATTCATTTTTATGAAGGTCAGTCGATCAACCGAGTCGGTGGACAGGCGCACCCTATGATCGGTGACAAATCCTCCAGCAGCACTGAATGTGCGTTCGGAAAGAACGCTGGATGCAGGACAGGCCAGTAGCTCAATTGCATACTGTGCAAGCTCTGGCCAGTGATCCATCCTCAGGACCCAGTAAGCCAGAGGATTTTCGGTGGGAAAGGTGTCCAAGTCTGACCTTGCCCCTAGGTATTCCTGCACCATGTATATCAGACGCTGGCGATGGTTGCTGGAACCGATCATACCTTGGGGCTGCGGACTAAAAAATTGTCTGAACGCATCGGTCAGACGTCCACCTTCCCCACCGCTCCTTCTGCTACTGACCGAAGCCTCAGCAACTCGTCGTCCAGGACCAGGAGTTTGTAACCTCCCAGTTTCTGGGAACGCGTTGCACAGACCTTTCTGCAAGGCCTCCCTGAGATGTCTCATCCTCTGCTCCCTCTGCGACGGCAAGATAAGGTCCGCAACCTTACCCTTGTACCGTGGATCAAGGAGAGTGGCCAGCCAGTAATGGTCACTCTCCTTGATCCGAAGAACACGAGGATCCTTCCGCAGGCTTTGCAGGATCAGGGAGGCCATGCAGCGTAGGTTAGCTGAGGCATTCGGTCCGGAGTCTTCTGGGTCACTGAGGATGACATGATCGCCAGCCACCTCCTCCCAGCCACGTACAAGTCCACTGGTTTGTTGGGACTGTACATCATCCCTAAAAGACTGCTGCTGCTGATGCTGAGTGCCAGGCTCCACCTCCATGCTCACACAATCCTCCTCCTCCTCCTCCTCCTCCTCTTCCTGTGTGATGGGTGGGACAGAAGGAACATTGTCTGGATAAAGGGGGCCTTGAGAGACAAGGAAGTCCTCCTCTTCCTGCCTCTGTTCTGCCTCAAGTGCCCTGTCCATTATCCCACGCAGCGTATGCTCCAACAGGTGGACAAGAGGTACAGTGTCACTGATGCATGCACTGTCACTGCTCACCATCCTCGTGGCCTCCTCAAATGGTGAGAGGACAGTGCATGCATCCCTGATCATGCTCCACTGGCGTGGGGAAAAAAAGCCAAGCTCCCCTGACCCTGTCCTGGTGCCGTAGTCGCAAAGGTACTCATTGATGGCCCTCTGCTGCGTGTGCAGTCGCTGCAGCATGGCCAACGTTGAGTTCCACCTGGTGGGCATGTCACATATTAGGCGGTTCTTGGGCAGGTTCAGCTCCTTTTGCAGCTCAGTCAGCCGAGCACTGGCATTATAAGATCGGCGGAAATGCACACAGACTTTCCTGGCCTGCCTCAGGACATCCTGTAAGCCTGGGAACCTGCCCAAGAACCGCTGCACCACCAGGTTGAGGACGTGAGCCATACAGGGCACATGGGTGAGCTGCCCCTGTCGCAGGGCGGAGAGGAGGTTGGTGCCATTATCAGAAACGACCATTCCTGGCTTAAGCTGGCGTGGCGTCAACCACCTCTCGGCCTGCCCCTGCAGAGCTGCCAGAACCTCTGGCCCAGTGTGGCTCCTGTCCCCCAAACACACCAGCGCAAGCACGGCATGGCATCTTTTTGCCTGCGTACTCGCGTAGCCCCTTGTACGCCTACGGAGCACCGCTGGTTCCGAGGACAGAGCACTCGAAGAGGACATGGAGGAAGAAGAAGAGGAGGGGGTGGAGGAGAGAGGTGTGTCACAACCAGTAGTAGCATTTTGGAGGCGTGGTGGCGGAACAACCTCCAACACTACTGCACCTTGTCCTGCATCCCTCCCAGCTACCAATAGAGTGACCCAATGGGCCGTGAAAGAAAGATAACGTCCCTGTCCATGCCTGCTGGACCATGAGTCAGCGGTAATATGCACCTTACCGCTGACCGCCCTGTCCAGCGAGGCATGGACATTGCCTTCCACATGCCAGTAGAGAGACGGAATCGCCTTCCGTGAGAAAAAGTGGCGTTTGGGAACCTGCCACTGAGGAACCGCACATTGAACAAACTCACGGAAGGGGGCCGAGTCTATCAACTGAAAAGGCAGCAGTTGAAGTGCTAGCAATTTAGCCAAGCTAGCATTCAACCGCTGGGCATGTGGATGGCTGGGAGTATACTTCTTTCGACGGTCCAGCAGCTGGGGCAGGGAAATTTGCCTGCTACAATCGGACGTCGGTGTACTGCAAGTACTTGGTTGTGACACACCTAATTCTACACCTTCAGTCCTCTCAGAGCAGCTTTCAGAGAGGACTGAAGATATAGTGGGGATGGAGATCCCAGCTGATGAGGAGCAAGGAGAGGTCCGCTTTGTTCTTTGGTGTGGGTCTTTTATGTGTGCTTGCCAACGAGCTGCATGGCAGGTCGACATATGTCTGCTCATGCTTGTGGTGCCCAAGCGGCTGATGTTTTGGCCACGCGAGATACGCTTGAGACAAATATTGCAAATAGCAGTGGTGCGATCTGATGCACTCGTCTCAAAAAAGGCCCACACCAAAGAACTTTTGTGATAACGTGCAAAGGCAGCGCCCTGCACAGGCGGAGCTCTGCGGTGTGGTACAGTTGCTGTGCTGGCCTCTAGCTGGCCTCCAGGGGGCATCCTGCCTCGTTGGACATGTGACGCTGCATCCTCCTCCTCCTCCTCCTCTCTCCCTTCAGGCACCCACGTGGAGTCAGTGACCTCATCATCCCCTCCCTCTTCACCACTAGAGCAAACCTGGCAGTAAGCTGCAGCTGGTGGAACACTACTGCCAGATTGCTGTCCTTCAGCATCCCCTCTCTCTGCGCACACACTACTGACTTCCTCAAGCTGGGTATCATCATCCGAGCCTTCGAATCGTTGGGCATCCTCCTGGAGCATGTACCCAACACTGTGCTCAAACAGTTCGGGGGACTCCTCAGGAGGACATGGTGGGTCTAGGGAAGGGGTGGCTGATGATGCCATTGAGTACGCGTTGGCAGCTGCTCTGCCAGTACCCTGAGCCTGGGTGAGAGAGGATGAGGAGGATGAGGAGGGCTTGGTCATCCATTCTACCAAGCCTTCGGCATGATGCGGCTCCACATGTCCAGCTGCCGAAAACAAAGACAAGCGTGTCCCATGGCCACGTGCTGATGACGATGCACGACCACGTCCACGGCCAGCACTGTTGTCTCTAGAAACAGAGCCTGCCTGCCCTGTGTTCTTGCCTCGGCACGCTCTGCCTCTCCTTGGCGGTCTTCCAGCCATTGTAGTCGGTAGTGTATATAGTATAAAAAATAGAACTCCTATGTGTGCTCACAACACACTGTAGGTCCTATGGGTGCTGACACTAACACACTATAGGTACTATGTGTGCTGCTGACAAGAAAATATAGGAGCTCTGTTTGCTGCCACTAACACACTAGAAGTCCTATGGGTGCTGCTGAGAAGAAAATATAGGAGCTCTGTTTGCTGCCACTAACACACTAGAAGTCCTATGGGTGCTGCTGAGAAGAAAATATAGGAGCTCTGTGTGATGCCACTAACACACTAGAAGTCCTATGGGTGCTGCTGAGATGAAAATATAGGAACTCTGTGTGATGCCACTAACACATTAGAAGTCCTATGGGTGCTGCTGAGAAGAAAATATAGGAGCTCTGTTTGCTGCCACTAACACACTAGAAGTCCTATGGGTGCTGCTGAGAAGAAAATATAGGAGCTCTGTTTGCTGCCACTAACACACTAGAAGTCCTATGGGTGCTGCTGAGAAGAAAATATAGGAGCTCTGTTTGCTGCCACTAACACACTAGAAGTCCTATGGGTGCTGCTGAGAAGAAAATATAGGAGCTCTGTGTGATGCCACTAACACACTAGAAGTCCTATGGGTGCTGCTGAGAAGAAAATATAGGAGCTCTGTTTGCTGCCACTAACACACTAGAAGTCCTATGGGTGCTGCTGAGAAGAAAATATAGGAGCTCTGTGTGATGCCACTAACACACTAGAAGTCCTATGGGTGCTGCTGAGAAGAAAATATAGGAGCTCTGTTTGCTGCCACTAACACACTAGAAGTCCTATGGGTGCTGCTGAGAAGAAAATATAGGAGCTCTGTTTGCTGCCACTAACACACTAGAAGTCCTATGGGTGCTGCTGAGAAGAAAATATAGGAGCTCTGTTTGCTGCCACTAACACACTAGAAGTCCTATGGGTGCTGCTGAGAAGAAAATATAGGAGCTCTGTGTGATGCCACTAACACACTAGAAGTCCTATGGGTGCTGCTGAGAAGAAAATATAGGAGCTCTGTTTGCTGCCACTAACACACTAGAAGTCCTATGGGTGCTGCTGAGAAGAAAATATAGGAGCTCTGTTTGCTGCCACTAACACACTAGAAGTCCTATGGGTGCTGCTGAGAAGAAAATATAGGAGCTCTGTTTGCTGCCACTAACACACTAGAAGTCCTATGGGTGCTGCTGAGAAGAAAATATAGGAGCTCTGTTTGCTGCCACTAACACACTAGAAGTCCTATGGGTGCTGCTGAGAAGAAAATATAGGAGCTCTGTGTGATGCCACTAACACACTAGAAGTCCTATGGGTGCTGCTGAGAAGAAAATATAGGAGCTCTGTTTGCTGCCACTAACACACTAGAAGTCCTATGGGTGCTGCTGAGAAGAAAATATAGGAGCTCTGTTTGCTGCCACTAACACACTAGAAGTCCTATGGGTGCTGCTGAGAAGAAAATATAGGAGCTCTGTTTGCTGCCACTAACACACTAGAAGTCCTATGGGTGCTGCTGAGAAGAAAATATAGGAGCTCTGTGTGATGCCACTAACACACTAGAAGTCCTATGGGTGCTGCTGAGAAGAAAATATAGGAGCTCTGTTTGCTGCCACTAACACACTAGAAGTCCTATGGGTGCTGCTGAGAAGAAAATATAGGAGCTCTGTTTGCTGCCACTAACACACTAGAAGTCCTATGGGTGCTGCTGAGAAGAAAATATAGGAGCTCTGTTTGCTGCCACTAACACACTAGAAGTCCTATGGGTGCTGCTGAGAAGAAAATATAGGAGCTCTGTGTGATGCCACTAACACACTAGAAGTCCTATGGGTGCTGCTGAGAAGAAAATATAGGAGCTCTGTTTGCTGCCACTAACACACTAGAAGTCCTATGGGTGCTGCTGAGAAGAAAATATAGGAGCTCTGTGTGATGCCACTAACACACTAGAAGTCCTATGGGTGCTGCTGAGAAGAAAATATAGGAGCTCTGTTTGCTGCCACTAACACACTAGAAGTCCTATGGGTGCTGCTGAGAAGAAAATATAGGAGCTCTGTTTGCTGCCACTAACACACTAGAAGTCCTATGGGTGCTGCTGAGAAGAAAATATAGGAGCTCTGTGTGATGCCACTAACACACTAGAAGTCCTATGGGTGCTGCTGAGATGAAAATATAGGAACTCTGTGTGATGCCACTAACACATTAGAAGTCCTATGGGTGCTGCTGAGAAGAAAATATAGGAGCTCTGTTTGCTGCCACTAACACACTAGAAGTCCTATGGGTGCTGCTGAGAAGAAAATATAGGAGCTCTGTTTGCTGCCACTAACACACTAGAAGTCCTATGGGTGCTGCTGAGAAGAAAATATAGGAGCTCTGTTTGCTGCCACTAACACACTAGAAGTCCTATGGGTGCTGCTGAGAAGAAAATATAGGAGCTCTGTTTGCTGCCACTAACACACTAGAAGTCCTATGGGTGCTGCTGAGAAGAAAATATAGGAGCTCTGTTTTCTGCCACTAACACACTAGAAGTCCTATGGGTGCTGCTGAGAAGAAAATATAGGAGCTCTGTGTGATGCCACTAACACACTAGAAGTCCTATGGGTGCTGCTGAGAAGAAAATATAGGAGCTCTGTTTGCTGCCACTAACACACTAGAAGTCCTATGGGTGCTGCTGAGAAGAAAATATAGGAGCTCTGTTTGCTGCCACTAACACACTAGAAGTCCTATGGGTGCTGCTGAGAAGAAAATATAGGAGCTCTGTTTGCTGCCACTAACACACTAGAAGTCCTATGGGTGCTGCTGAGAAGAAAATATAGGAGCTCTGTTTGCTGCCACTAACACACTAGAAGTCCTATGGGTGCTGCTGAGAAGAAAATATAGGAGCTCTGTTTGCTGCCACTAACACACTAGAAGTCCTATGGGTGCTGCTGAGAAGAAAATATAGGAGCTCTGTTTGCTGCCACTAACACACTAGAAGTCCTATGGGTGCTGCTGAGAAGAAAATATAGGAGCTCTGTGTGATGCCACTAACACACTAGAAGTCCTATGGGTGCTGCTGAGAAGAAAATATAGGAGCTCTGTTTGCTGCCACTAACACACTAGAAGTCCTATGGGTGCTGCTGAGAAGAAAATATAGGAGCTCTGTTTGCTGCCACTAACACACTAGAAGTCCTATGGGTGCTGCTGAGAAGAAAATATAGGAGCTCTGTTTGCTGCCACTAACACACTAGAAGTCCTATGGGTGCTGCTGAGAAGAAAATATAGGAGCTCTGTGTGATGCCACTAACACACTAGAAGTCCTATGGGTGCTGCTGAGAAGAAAATATAGGAGCTCTGTTTGCTGCCACTAACACACTAGAAGTCCTATGGGTGCTGCTGAGAAGAAAATATAGGAGCTCTGTGTGATGCCACTAACACACTAGAAGTCCTATGGGTGCTGCTGAGAAGAAAATATAGGAGCTCTGTTTGCTGCCACTAACACACTAGAAGTCCTATGGGTGCTGCTGAGAAGAAAATATAGGAGCTCTGTTTGCTGCCACTAACACACTAGAAGTCCTATGGGTGCTGTTGGGGTGCAATGCTGTGCTAACAGCACTGCGGTTGGTACTACTGCAATACTGTACTAACAGTAAGCACGCACCAGACTAATCCCCAGCAGCAGCTAATAACACACTAACTGTGCAATCAGCAGCAATGAACGATCAATGACTTAGGTAGCAATGGTTTAGCAAAGAAATAGCCAATGGTTTAGCAAAGAAGAGCAAATCTTTCAGTATCAAGCAAAGACAGAATCAGCAGACTAATCTCTCCTAAAGCCGGAACTCATGTGACCGGGGCCGATGGCGTGGCGGCCTTTTAAATGGTGGGGCGTGTACTAAAGCCCCTGAGCTGTAATTGGCTACAGGCGTCCTGCCTGTAGCCAATTATTGCTCTCCGAGTTTCGGGCGCTGTGATTGGCCAAGCATGCGGGGTCACAGTGCATGCTTGGCCAATCATCAGCCAGCAATGCACTGCGCCGGCCGTGCCGGCCGCAATGCATTGCGGGGCCGCTCGCATCACACGAATGTGATGCGAACGGCCCAAATAGTTCTGGGCTCGACGAGCGAGCGAACGCCCGATGCTCGATTCGAACATGGGTTCGAATCGAGCACCGGGCCCATCCCTACTGCTGAGTGTCCTCTCCTTACACTGAATCAAGTTTGCATTTCATTCTAGTTACAAACACATCTAGACAGCAATGTACTAAACTTATTTTAATACAAATAGGTATGACCAAATGTAGTTAACCTGTATCTGCCAAAAATGTTGTATTTAGCGGGCGAACAAACAATGTTTACTACGACCGATTACTGTGCCCACGAACCTGAAAGTTGCCATTTTAAACTGTCCAACAGTAAAGAAAAGCACATTGAGCAACATGCAAGTAATAATAATAATAGGAACACAGGACAAATACTTACTTTATAGAAGCAGTTTCCTGATCCTTCTGTACTGATCGTGCTCCCTCAATTTCAGGTCTTACCAGCGTTTCCTCAATCACTCCTCGGATCGTTGTACCCCAAAGTTCCTGTGCAGACTTCTCACAACTTTAAACAAGATTGTGGCCTTTCTCACATTTGGGTTGGGGTACGGTCCATACTTCCCATCATAGTCGGCCCTCTTCAAGATGTCCACCATCTCCACTATCTCTACAAAAGACATATATGAGGCCTTATATCTCCTCCCGGATCGTGACTTTCTGGATCCGGGCTTTCCTCCTCGTTAGTGCTATTATCATGCACCTGCTGTGTCTCCACCATGTGCTCTCCCACTGCGCCGAAAGAGAAGGGGTGGGGAATATACTAGAAAGAACATCAGGGGCGGGCAACGTGGGCGGATTTTCACACATGCGCAGTGTATATAAAGCTAACACGCGTGTGTCGTACCTCAAACTGTGAGCGGAGGAAGGAATAACGGAAGCACCGATTGTTCTAGCGAAGGTAAAATTTTAACTTGGGGCATCAGTGGCCTATACTGCTTCTAGATTGAGGCCTTTATTGGGATAAGATTAGGAGAGTTTAGCCTGACATTAGTGTTTTTGTCTTGTGTTTTGTCTTGCAGACAAAATTAATAAATTCAAGGACCCAACTTTCATGAGCCAGTTTATAGACATGTACAGGGAGCTGAACTGTTTGTGGCAGCTTAAACACCCCTTATACAAAAACAAACCAGCTAGGCAGGCAGCGATGGAGAAACTGTTAGAATTTGTAAAGCCGCAGGTCCCCACGGCAGACATCACCTTTTTGCAAACCAAAATTTGTGGCTTGAGGAGCACATATAGGAAGGAGCGGAATAAGGTCCTGAGTTCCCAAAAATCAGGAGCAGCAGCAGAAGACGTGTATGTACCCAGTCTGTGGTACTATAACAGAATGCGTTTTCTGGAAGACCAGATTCAAGTCAGGCCATTATTTTCAACACTTCCTTCCCCCCTTCCTTCCACCCTTCCTTCAACCCCAGCTGAGGCTTCTGACGACCAACCTGGGCCTTCCAACCAGGAAGAAGTGGAGGAGCCCAGCTCGAGCCAGGTATAGTATTTTTCTACATATTTATTGTCCTAAAATTAATGATGTTAACTATATGTTATTATTGATAACAAATTAATGATTTAACAAAAAGTGTTTTACATATCAATGCTGGGGTCAGAATGATAGTCTTTTCTATTCAATAACATTCAATTTGCAACAGTCATGAGCTGAAAATTGTGTGATTGATGAACCAAATACTAAAACAATGTCCCTTTTTTATACACAGGAAAGCCTCAGCCAGGACGAGGCTCTGGAATGTGGCTGCCAGGAGGTGGCGGGGGTAAGTGGCAGCCAGGAGGTGGCTGGGCCCAGTAGCCTCACACAATCCCAGGTGCATCCCTCCGCCTTCCAACCAAAAGGCCCAGGAAGGGGAGGAATGTGGAGGAGGCAGCACTCGACCTCATTAGGCAGGCTAATGCGGCCCTCAGAACCCCCCCCAACGTTCAAGAGGCCTATGCCTGCATGGCAGCAACTAAAATGCAGGACATGGAGGATGGCCAATGCCTCATCTGTGAGGAAATAATTATTATGGCCCTAAATATAGGGTTGAGGGGCGAACTGACACAAAAAAAACACTTTTGTGAGCTCGACCATCCTCCTCCTCCACCTCCTGCCACAACTCCACCACTAGAGCCACAGCCTGGAAGGAAGCGTGGAGGGAAGCCTGGAGGGAAGCGTGGAAGTATGTAAAGAAGACAAGAAAGTGATGGCCTGGGTTCAGTCTGGTCTGACAGAAGACTCAGGCTGTAGTATGACCACAGCCTGGGGACATATATGTCATCTGCTGCTGTTCCTGATCTCTCGGAGTCCTGGACCAGATTGTGCTCCCTATTATATGGACTCCTCAGGCTACCAATTTTGATTTGCAAATAGTTGCCCTGGGGTCCAAAGGCTTCGCAAATTTCATCAGTATCTCCAGTGTTGCCTTCCTCTTTATTTTGTTATGACCCAGAATAAATGGATATATTTTTTTCTGCAAATACTTGCCTATGTGTTTTTCTTAAAAAGGACAGTTTGTTTGTGAGTAGGCAGGTACATTTCAAAAATACAATGTCAAATTAACAAGGGACACCAACCAACCTCCTTGAGGTAAAAAAAATACAAGATAATAATGTTGTGGTAACTTGACACACAAAAATAAAGAAAAAGTATGGAGATCACTAGAAAATAATTTTAAAATAATAAAAAAAAACAGGAGATCTTGATTTAAAAAAAAAAGGAAAAAAGATCACTATAAAAAAAAATTGCAAACATTAATATGGAGATCTGGCTTTAAAAAAGAAAAAGATTATTCAGGAGATCACGAGAAATAATAAAGAAATAAGTTTGTCAGAACTCTGTGTGAATATCAGCAGCAAAACAAATTCATTATTCTAGCATTATAAAGAAGAAAAGAATGCGCTGAATTAAAAGATCCAAAAATTTGCAGCGTGACGAATGTTCTATCTCCATTACGAATGCTAGTTTTACCAGACCAGGCGCTTCCGTCTAGTACTTGATTCAGAGCATGCATGGTTTTTGGTGCGTCGGAATTGCATACAGACGATCAGAATTTCTGACAAGAACTTTTCTTGTCGGAAAATTTGAGAACTAGCTCTCAAATTTTTGTTGGCGGAAATTCTGACAGAAAAAGTCCGATGGAGCCTACACACAGTCGGAATTTCTCACATCAAACTTTTCTTGTCGGAATTTCCGTTCATGTGTACGCAGCATAAGAGTCCAGTTAGTGTTTGGAAGCTTAGTCCATTTCCTTCTGGATCCAGACCTGTGTTAAAAGGTTCTGGTGGGAGTTGAAAGCGGGCAGCCAGCTCAGGAGAGCAGAAGAGACTCTATGGTAATGAGAGAAAGGAAGAGAGAGCAGCACTGCTCTAAGCGCAACAAGTTAGTTAAAAAAGCTTTACTTTGCTTTAAAAGTACACTCATATTTGAGCAGTGGTAATCAGGCATTGGTTTTGGTTGTTCTGTCAGCTGTCCTGGATGTTCCCTCGGTTCCAGCTGGGCGGCAGTGATGGATCAGTCCCCAGCCGCTCCGAAGGAGCACACATGCTCCGATCGCGAGCGCTCAAGCCACGCCCCCTGTTCTCAAGCTTCTGACGATTCCTGCTGACATGCTCTGCTGACATGCCTGCTGTGATATCCTCAAGCCTCGGATCTACGGACGTCACCGGAGCGGCCGGGGACTGATTCATCACTCCCGCCCAGCTGGAACCGAGGGAACATCCAGGACAGCTGACAGAACAACCAAAAAACAATGCCTGTTTACCACTGCTCAAATGTGAGTTTACTTTTAAAGCAAATTAAAGCTTTTTTAACTAACTTATTATGCTTAGAGTGGCGCTGCTCTCTCTTCCTTTCACCCAGCCTCAAAGGCGCTGTATACAGTAAAATAAAGTTTATTATTATTATTATTTACAATTATCTAGTCCATCCTCCCCAGCCCCACTGTCCCTGGCCCACACTTTTAATTTATTGGATCCTAGTTCTTGCAGTCATGAGGCATTACCTAGGAAAGTCTGCATACAAAGTGATCTAGAAGTAATTCAAAGCATGAGAATAGATTAAATTACTCTTAACAAGCTATGTTTTATAGGTGATCCAAACCATCTACCATAAAGAAGATTAACGATAACAATATACCACAAGTCATAATTTTTGTCCCGTGTATCCAAGCCACAAATGAAATATAATATGCAGTATATCCTGTTTCACCAAATTATTGCTATTTTAACAAGAACAGAATTAATGTTGCATAACACATAAATGTTAAGTTGTAAATTCCACCACTGTGTAAAAGAGCCACAGCACCACAACAGTTTATGTTACTATAAGTAGTGATTTGTGAATCCGCTTCGGTTCAGTAGCGAATCCCCAATAAAGTTGAGGGGGGGGGGGACTTAATAATAAATTCTGTCCATTTGTAAGGCAAGATATTGTCAAAAAAAGCCGGGCACTGCTATTGGGGACATTTAACAAAGCAAAATATTTTTTTCAAAAATATTGTACAGTATTGTACGATAGAGAAAAATATATTGGAAACAACTGGGACTTTAAAGGTGCTGAACCACCCCTCAGTATAATACTCGGTGCAAATTCATTGAGTTAAAAAAAAATCTTTATTGTACAATTTAGTTAAAACCTATAATGACAGGGGGTTTAAATATTCCCCTTTACAGTAATAAAAGAACGTAGTGTAAAGCATATTGTCAGAAACCCACAGCTAGGGATGAGCTCGGTGTTCGAGTCGAACATAGGTTCGAGTCGAACATCGGCTGTTCGTGCGTTCGGCGAACAATGAACGATTTGGGCCGTTCGCGCCAAATTCGAGTGACGCGAACGGCCCACAATACACTGCGCCATCGCAGTGTAATCCCGGCGCTGTGATTGGCCAAGCATGCACTGTGACCCTGCATGCTTGGCCAATCACAGCGCCGGCAGCGAGGAGAGCAATGATTGGCCACAGGCAGGATGCCTGTGGCCAATTATTGCTGAGGGGGTTTAGTACACGCCCCACACTATAAAAGGCCGCCAGCGCGGCGGCCTCGTGTAGTGTGTTCCGGCGCAGGGAAAGAGAAGTATAGGCAGGGACAGTGTCATATTTTTTCTTTGCTAAGCCTTGTGTGTAGGGACAGAGAAGGATAGGTAGGGAGAGTGTCAGTGTCATATTCTTTGCTAAACCTTGTTTGTAGGGGCAGAGAAGGATAGGCAGGGAGAGTGTCAGTTTCATATTCTTTGCTAAACCTTGTGTGCTGAACCATATTGCTAAACCTTGTGTGTAGGGACAGACAAGGATAGGCAGGGAGAGTGTCATATTCTTTGCTAAACCTTGTGTGCTGAACCATATTGCTAAACCTTGTGTGTAGGGACAGACAAGGATAGGTAGGGAGAGTGTCAGTGTCATATTCTTTGCTAAACCTTGTTTGTAGGGACAGAGAAGGATAGGCAGGAAGAGTGTCAGTTTCATATTCTTTGCTAAACCTTGTGTGCTGAACCATATTGCTAAACCTTGTGTGTAGGGACAGACAAGGATAGGCAGGGAGAGTGTCAGTGTCATATTCTTTGCTAAACCTTGTGTGCTGAACCATATTGCTAAACCTTGTGTGTAGGGACAGACAAGGATAGGCAGTCGAGAGTGTCAGTGTCATAATCTTTGCTAAACCTAGTGCGCTGAACCATATTGCTAAACCTTGTGTGTAGGGACAGACAAGGATAGGCAGTCGAGAGTGTCAGTGTCATAATCTTTGCTAAACCTAGTGTGCTGAACCATATTGCTAAACCTTGTGTGTAGGGACAGACAAGGATAGGCAGTCGAGAGTGTCAGTGTCATAATCTTTGCTAAACCTAGTGCGCTGAACCATATTGCTAAACCTTGTGTGTAGGGACAGACAAGGATAGGCAGTCGAGAGTGTCAGTTTCATAATCTTTGCTAAACCTAGTGCGCTGAACCATATTGCTAAACCTTGTGTGTAGGGACAGACAAGGATAGGCAGTCGAGAGTAGTGATGAGCCGAACACCCCCAGGTTCGGTTCGCACCAGAACCCGCGAACGGACCGAAAGTTCGCACGAACATTAGAACCCTATTAAATACAATGGATGCGAACGTTCGGATTCTAAAGTGCTAATTATAACGACTATTATCCATGTTATTGTCCTAAACAGAGTTTGGGAACCCGGGTTCTGCACCAGGGGACATGTATCAATGCAAAAAGAAGTTTTAAAAACGGACGTTTTCCGGGAGCAGTCATTTTAATGATGCATAAAGTGAAAAAAAAAAAGTCAAATATTCCTTTAAATATTGTACCTGGGGGGTGTCTAAAGTATGCCTGTGAAGTGCCACGTGTTTCCCGTGTTTAGAACTGTCCCTGCACAAAATAACATTTCTAAAGGAAAAAAAAGCCATTTAAAACTGCTTGCGCTTTAATGTAATGTCTGGTCCCGGTAATATGGATGAAAATCTTTAAGAAAAATGGCATAGCTACCCCATCAACCCCCCCCCCCCCTACCCCAGCCCATTACCAGCCCCTTTGGGTCTTGTATGGATATTAAGGGGAACCCCGCACACAAAATAAAAAAGGCCCTATATACTCTGAACAGCCGTATACAGGCGGTGCATACAAGACAGGGACTGTAGGTTTGTTCTTATGTAGAATCTGTTTGTAATTTTGAACAGCTACATTGTTTAAGTGTAGCTCCAGGCCAAATACCTATTTTTAAGCTTTTTGGAAAACATAGGGAAGGGTTATCACCCCTGTAACTTTTTTTTTGCTGTCTGTGCCCCTGTTCAGAACATTTCACCTCACTTTGCGTCCCAATGACAACTGTTTTTGAAATGTGGTGTTTTTTATTGAAACAAGGATTAGTGATAAAGCATCAGTAGAGAGGAGACACCTTTCTCCCATATTAATTTTTACAGGAGAGAATTTTCCTTCCAAGGGGTCGATTTCCTCTCACTTCCTGTTGTCTTCTTCCGTTTGCAAGTAGTAGTCGTTTGTAAGTTGGATGTTTGAAAGTAGGGACCTGCCGTATATACTCTGCAGAAATTGGCCCCTTAGGTGTTGGTGTTGGCACAACACTGTAAGCACTCACAGTTACTCTTGGTGGGTGCTGGAACGCCCTGCTGTCAACTATTATATCAGGAATTGTAATAACATATAATTGTTGAACAGTGGTAGTAAAAATTGGGCCTTTGATGGTGGTGCTGGTGCCACAACACTGTAAGGCCTGACAGTTACTCTTGGTGGGCGCAGCAATGGGCCCTGCTGTGAATTATTAGATCAATAATTATAATTGCATGCCCCTGTTGAACAGGGGCTGAAAAATTGGGCCTTTGGTGGTGGTGGTGGTGGTGATGGTGGTGCTGGTGCCACAACACTGTAAGGCCTGACAGTTACTCTTGGTGGGCGCAGCAATGGGCCCTGCTGTGAATTATTAGATCAATAATTATAATTGCATGCCCCTGTTGAACAGGGGCTGAAAAATTGGGCCTTAGGCACTGGTGGCACAACACTGCAACCCCTCACAGATACTGTACTTGGAGCACAGCAATGAGGCCTGTTGCAAAGTATTGCATCAAAAATTGTAATTACACGCCCCTGTTAAACAGGGGCTGAAAAATTGGGCCTTAGCCACTGGTGGCATCACCCATAAACCAAAATGATCTTCCAAGCTATCATCATTAATCGTATCATTGAGGAGGAGGAGGAGGATAGCCAGTCAACATAACAGCACAGGCACTCAGCATCAGCATCAGTCTTGAAGGGATGGGACATTTTAAAATCAATTAGTCTGTTATATCAGCATCAGGTGTGTGGTAGCTGGTGGTGATCCAAGACTGGTTCATCTTGATGAAAGTCAGTCGATCAACCGAGTCGGTGGACAGGCGCACCCTGTGATCCGTGACAAATCCTCCAGCAGCACTGAATGTGCGTTCTGAAAGAACGCTGGATGCAGGACAGGCCAGTAGCTCAATTGCATACTGTGCAAGCTCTGGCCAGTGATCCATCCTCAAGACCCAGTAAGCCAGAGGATTTTCGGTGGGGAAGGTGTCCAAGTCTGACCTTGCCCCTAGGTATTCCTGGACCATGTATATCAGACGCTGGCGATGGTTGCTGGAACCGATCATACTTTGGGGCTGCGGACTAAAGAATTGTCTGAACGCATCGGTCAGACGGCCACCTTCCCCACCGCTCCTTCTTTGACTGCCCGAAGCCTCAGCAACTCGTTGTCCAGGACCAGGAGTTTGTAACCTCCCAGTCTCTGGGAACGCGTTGCACAGACCTTTCTGCAAGGCCTCCCGGAGTTGTCTCATCCTCTGCTCCCTCTGCGACGGTAAGATAAGGTCCGCAACCTTACCCTTGTACCGTGGATCAAGGAGAGTGGCCAGCCAGTAATGGTCCCTCTCCTTGATCCGAAGAATACGAGGATCCTTCCGCAGACTTTGCAGGATCAGGGAGGCCATGCAGCGTAGGTTAGCTGAGGCATTCAGTCCGGAGTCCTCTGGGTCACTAAGGACGACATGATCCGCAGCCACCTCCTCCCAGCCACGTACAAGTCCACTGGTTTCTTGGGACTGTAAATCATCCCTAAAAGACTGCTGCTGATGATGCTGAGTGCCAGCCTCCACCTCCATGCTGACACAATCCTCCTCCTCCTCCTCCTCCTCTTCCTGTGTGATGGGTGGGACAGAAGGAACACTGTCTGGGTAAAGGGGGCCTTGAGAGGCAAGGAAGTCCTCCTCTTCCTGCCTCTGTTCTGCCTCAAGTGCCCTGTCCATGATTCCACGCAGCGTGTGCTCCAACAGGTGGACAAGAGGTACAGTGTCACTGATGCATGCACTGTCACTGCTCACCATCCTCGTGGCCTCCTCAAATGGTGCCAGGACAGTGCATGCATCCCTGATCATGCCCCACTTGCGTGGTGAAACAAACCCGAGCTCCCCTGACCCTGTCCTGGTGCCGTAGTCACACAGGTACTCATTGATGGCCCTCTGCTGCATGTGCAGCAGCTGCAGCATGGCCAACGTTGAGTTCCACCTGGTGGGCATGTCACATATAAGGCGGTTCTTGGGCAGGTTCAACTCCTTTTGCAGCTCAGCCAGGCGAGCACTGGAATTATAAGATCTGCGGAAATGCACACAGACTTTCCTGGCCTGCCTCAGGACATCCTGTAAGCCGGGTACCTGCCCAAGAACCGCTGCACCACCAGGTTAAGGACGTGAGCCATACAGGGCACATAGGTCAGTTGTCCCTGTCGGAGGGCGGAGAGGAGGTTGGTGCCATTGTCGCAAACCACCATTCCTGGCTTAAGCTGGCGTGGCGTCAACCACCTCTCGGCCTGCCCCTGCAGAGCAGACAGGACCTCTGCCCCAGTGTGGCTCCTGTCCCCCAAACACACCAGCGCAAGCACGGCATGGCATCTTTTTGCCTGCGTACTTGCGTAGCCCCTTGAACGCCTACGGAGCACCGCTGGTTCCGAGGACAAACCACAGGAAGAGGCCATGGAGGAAGAAGAAGAGGAGGGGGTGGAGGAGAGAGGTGTGTCACAACCAGTAGTAGCATTTTGGAGGCGTGGCGGTGGAACAACCTCCAACACTACTGCACCTTGTCCTGCATTCTTCCCAGCTGCCAAAAGAGTGACCCAATGGGCCGTGAAAGAAAGGTAACGTCCCTGTCCATGCCTGCTGGACCATGAGTCAGCGGTAATATGCACCTTACCGCTGACCGCCCTGTCCAGCGAGGCCAAGACATTGCCTTCCACATGCCTGTAGAGAGCCGGAATCGCCTTCCGTGAGAAAAAGTGGCGTTTGGGAACCTGCCACTGAGGAACCGCACATTGCACAAACTCACGGAAGGGGGCCGAGTCTACCAACTGAAAAGGCAGCAGTTGAAGCGCTAGCAATTTAGCCAAGCTAGCATTCAACCGCTGGGCATGTGGATGGCTGGGAGTGAACTTCTTTCGACGGTCCAGCAGCTGGGGCAGGGAAATTTGCCTGCTAGAATCGGACGTCGGTGTACTGCTAGCAGAGTGGCCGCAAGTACTTGGCTGTGACACACCTAATTCTACACCTTCATTCCTCTCAGTGCAGGTTTCAGAGAGGACTGATGGTATAGTGGGGTTGGAGATCCCAGCTGATGCGGTGCAAGGAGAGGTCCGCTTTGTTCTTTGGTGTGGGTCTTTAAGGTAGACTTGCCAATGAGCTGCATGGCAGGTCAACATATGTCTGATCAAGCATGTGGTGCCCAAGCGGCTGATGTTTTGGCCACGCGATATACGCTTGAGACATATGTTGCAAACAGCAGCTGTGCGATCTGATGCACTCGCCTCAAAAAAGGCCCACACCAAAGAACTTTTTGAATGACGGGCAGAGGCAGCGCCCTGCACAGGCGGAGCTCTGCGGTGTGATTCCGTTGGTGTGCTGCCCATACGCTGGCCACCCAAGGGCATCCTGCCTCGTTGGAGATGTGCCTCCTCCTCATCCTCCTCCTCCTCCTCTCTCCTATTAGGCACCCACGTGGAGTCAGTGACCTCATCATCCCCTCCCTCCTCATCACTGGAGCCAATCTGGCAGTATGCTGCAGCTGCTGGAGCATGACTGCCAGATTGGTGTCCTTCTTGAGCATCCCCTCTCTCTGCTCTCACGCTACTGCCTTCCTCTAGCTGGGTATCATCATCAGATCCTTCGAAACGCTGGGCATCCTCCTGGAGCATGTACCCAACACTGTGCTCAAACAGTTCGGGGGACTCCTCAGGAGGAGGACATGGTGGGTCTAGGGAAGGAGTGACTAATGATGACATTGATACCAGAGAAGAGGACGCTTTGGCAGCTGCTTTGCCAGTACCCTGAGCCTGGGTGAGAGAGGATGAGGAGGATGAGGTGGGCTTGGTCATCCACTCTACCAAGTCTTCGGCATGATGTGGCTCAACATGTCCAGCTGCCGAAAAGAAGGACAAGCGTGTCCCATGGCCAAGTGCTGATGACAATGCACCGCGTCCACGACCAGCACTGTTGCCCCCAGACACAGAGCCTGCTTGCCCTCTTTTTTTGCCTCCTGACTGTCTGCCTCTCCTTGTTTGCCTTCCAGACATTTTAATGGATGGCCTGCAGGGAGATGGGAAAAACAGCAATAAGGGCTACCTTCAGGTGTATACTGTGCAGGAGGCTTAGCAACAAAGACACTGACACTGTCCCCTGCCTATCCTTCTCTGTCCCTAAACACAAGGATTTGCAATATGCTTTAGCAAGATTGGTTTAGCACAGAATAGCACACTGATAGTTTCCCTCACTGTCCTTCTCTGTCCCTACAAACAAGATTTAGCACAGAATAGCACACTGATAGTTTCCCTGAGTGTCCTTCTCTGTCCCTAAACTCAAGGATTTCAAATATGGTTCAGCAAGATTGGTTTAGAACAGAATAGCACACTGACAGTTTCCCCGAGTGTCCTTCTCTGTCCCTAAACTCAAGGATTTCAAATATGGTTCAGCAAGATTGGTTTAGCACAGAATAGCACACTGATAGTTTCCCCGAGTGTCCTTCTCTGTCCCTAAACTCAAGGATTTCAAATATGGTTCAGCAAGATTGGTTTAGCACAGAATAGCACACTGATAGTTTCCCTCACTGTCCTTCTCTGTCCCTACAAACAAGATTTAGCACAGAATAGCACACTGATAGTTTCCACGAGTGTCCTTCTCTGTCCCTAAACTCAAGGATTTCAAATATGGTTCAGCAAGATTGGTTTAGCACAGAATAGCACACTGATAGTTTCCCAGAGTGTCCTTCTCTGTCCCTAAACTCAAGGATTTCAAATATGGTTCAGCAAGATTGGTTTAGGACAGAATAGCACACTGACACTTTCCCTCACTGTCCTTTTCTGTCCCTACAAACAAGATTTAGCACAGAATAGCACACTGATAGTTTCCCCGAGTGTCCTTCTCTGTCCCTAAACTCAAGGATTTCAAATATGGTTCAGCAAGATTGGTTTAGGACAGAATAGCACATTGACACTTTCCCTCACTGTCCTTCTCTGTCCCTACAAACAAGATTTAGCACAGAATAGCACACTGATAGTTTCCACGAGTGTCCTTCTCTGTCCCTAAACTCAAGGATTTCAAATATGGTTCAGCAAGATTGGTTTAGGACAGAATAGCACACTGACACTTTCCCTCACTGTCCTTCTCTGTCCCTACAAACAAGATTTAGCACAGAATAGCACACTGATAGTTTCCACGAGTGTCCTTCTCTGTCCCTAAACTCAAGGATTTCAAATATGGTTCAGCAAGATTGGTTTAGCACAGAATAGCACACTGATAGTTTCCCAGAGTGTCCTTCTCTGTCCCTAAACTCAAGGATTTCAAATATGGTTTAGCAAGATTGGTTTAGAACAGAATAGCACACTGACAGTTTCCCCGAGTGTCCTTCTCTGTCCCTAAACTCAAGGATTTCAAATATGTTTCAGCAAGATTGGTTTAGGACAGAATAGCACACTGACACTTTCCCTCACTGTCCTTCTCTGTCCCTACAAACAAGATTTAGCACAGAATAGCACACTGATAGTTTCCCCGAGTGTCCTTCTCTGTCCCTAAACTCAAGGATTTCAAATATGGTTCAGCAAGATTGGTTTAGGACAGAATAGCACACTGACACTTTCCCTCACTGTCCTTCTCTGTCCCTACAAACAAGATTTAGCACAGAATAGCACACTGATAGTTTCCACGAGTGTCCTTCTCTGTCCCTAAACTCAAGGTTTTCAAATATGGTTCAGCAAGATTGGTTTAGCACAGAATAGCACACTGATAGTTTCCCCGAGTGTCCTTCTCTGTCCCTAAACTCAAGGATTTCAAATATGGTTCAGCAAGATTGGTTTAGAACAGAATAGCACACTGACAGTTTCCCCGAGTGTCCTTCTCTGTCCCTAAACGCAAGGATTTCAAATATGGTTCAGCAAGATTGGTTTAGGACAGAATAGCACACTGACACTTTCCCTCACTGTCTGTCACGTACCTGGTAGGTGAGCCCAACGTGCAGGGAGTGGCCTCTCGTAGACCTCTGACTCGAGAACCCCTGATAGAGCAGACAGGGGCTCAGGAGGGCAAAGGAGCACAAGTGCCTGGCAGGAACTGAGGCAGGTGGAAGTAGAAGCAGCAGACTGCAGCGGTGGATAACTGGTGGGAGACGTGCAGTGGTCCGCAGCAGGCACCAGAGGATCGGGAAGCAGACTTGGTGAAGACAGGCCGGGTCAGACACAAGCAGGCAGATGAGTACAAAGCAAGATCCAAGAATAGTTAAAGTCCAGGCCAGGTCAGTGTATCAGGCGGGCAGCAAACTGGTTAGAGGAGAAGGCAGAAGAGAAGTCGGGACGAGCCGTGGTCGGAGGCGGGCAGCAGACTGGAGAAGCCAAGGGAAGCCGGGTCAGGTACCAGAGCAATTAGATCAGAGGTTCAGGTAACAAGGGTCTTCAGGAAACGCTGTAGACCGGACAGCAAGGATGCAGAGTGACAGCTCCCTTTAAATAGGCAGTCTTTGGCGCCAAACTATCGCGTGCCCGCGCACGCTCGTTTGCCGCTATCGCGCATGCGCCGAACGGGTCTGCCTGTGCATAGAGATTCTGAGACCCCGATTGCTGGAATGAGTGAGAGAACGTCTTTCCTGACATTGCCCCCTCCTACGGGCAGCCTCCGGATGCCCAACTGAGCCAGCCTACCTGGGTGAGACCTTTTGAAGGCCGTGATCAACCTTTTGGCATGAATGTTGGTTTCCGGTTCCCAGGAATTTTCCTCGGGGCCATAGCCCTTCCATTTGACCAGATATTGGGTTTGGTTGCGTCTCTTCCTGCAGTCCAGGATAGACTCAATTTCAAACTCTTCCTCACCATTGATGAGCACGGGCTCAGGAGGGCCAATACCTCGATTGGGAAAGGGATCTGGGACTGCAGGTTTGAGTAGCGACACATGGAATATCGGGTGTATCCGAAAAGATTCCGGTAATTTCAGCTCGTATGCCACGTCATTAATTTTCCTTGTTACAGGGAAAGGACCCACAAATTTGGGGCCCAGTTTCTTAGAAGGGCATGTCATTTTTAGATTCACTGTGGACAGCCAGACTAGATCTCCGGGTGTAAGGTTAAGTTCCCCCCTCCTCTTTTTGTCGAACACCTCCTTATTATGCGCCTGAGTCCTTGCCATTGTCTCCTGAAGCAACTTACTGTTGGTACTGAGGAAGTTCAGGGTCTCCTGGGCGGCTGGGACCGCACACTCTGGAATATTATTAGACAGGAACAGAGGGTGGAAGCCGTAGTTTGCAAAGAACGGTGACTGTTTGGTTGCTGAATGAACGGAATTGTTGTAGGCGAACTCGGCGAGGGGTAATAGTGGTACCCAGTCATCTTGAGAGAAGGAAGAGAAACAGCGCAAATATTGCTCCAGGGTCTGATTTGTGCGTTCCGTCTGACCATTGGTCTGGGGATGATAAGCTGAAGAGAAGGAAAGGTCAATCTTTAAAGATTCGCAGAGTGCCCTCCAGAATCTGGATGTAAACTGCACCCCCGATCAGATACAATGTTCACAGGAATGCCGTGCAGTCTTACGATTTCTTTGATGAATAATTTTGCGGTCTCGGGGGCAGAAGGTGTACATCTCATGGGCAGAAAGTGGGCCATCTTGGAAAGTCTGTCTACTACCACAAAAATGGTAGTGCAATTTTCTGATGATGGTAGAAAATCCCCGGATAAACTTGCGATAAAAATTTGCAAATCCTACAAAGCGTTGGATCCCTTTTTTGTCTGTAGGAATTGGCCAATCCAAGATGGCGGAAACTTTTTGTGGGTCCATTTTGATACCTTCTATGGAGATAATTAGTCCCAAAAACTGAATGCTCTGTTGTTCAAATTCGCATTTCTCGGGTTTCGCGTAAAGACCATGCTGACGGAGTCGGGTTAACACTTTCCTGACATGCTCTCGGTGAGTGGACAAGGACGAGGAGAAAATCAGGATATCGTCCAGGTAAATTATCACAAACAAGTCTAGGTAGTCTCTGAAAATGTCATTCACAAAGTGTTGGAATGTGGCAGGGGCGTTACACAAACCGAAGGGCATCACGAGATATTCAAAATGCCCGAATCGGGTACGGAAGGCAGTTTTCCATTCGTCCCCATTACGAATCCGGACCAGATTGTAGGCCCCACGAAGATCCAATTTAGTGAATATGGCTGCAGCCCCGAGTCTCTGGAATAGTTCTGGCACCAAAGGGAGAGGGTACCGGTTTTTAATTGTAATCTTATTTAGCGCACGGTAGTCTACGCAAGGGCGTAGGGAATGGTCTTTTTTTCGACGAAAAAGATTCCTGCTCCTGCTGGTGAAGTAGAAGGGCGGATGAACCCCTTCTCCAGGTTGTCGTCGATATAGGTCTTGAGGGTCCCGAGCTCTAGTTCGGTTAGAGGGAAGATCCTTCCGAATGGCACCTCTGCCCCGGGGAGGAGCTCAATCAGACAGTCATAGGATCGGTGCGGGGGAAGTGTTTCTGCACCCTTTTTGCTGAATACATCCAAAAAATGATGGTAAACTTCGGGAACGGACTGGCGGGTTTCGGAGTCAGCGTCTAAGCAGAGCAGTGAGGAGGGAGCGTCAGCAACTTCTGGCACACAGTGCTGACGACAGTAAGGAGAGGGGAAGCTGATCTTACTCGTGGTCCAGTCAATTTGTGGGTTGTGTGCCCTCAGCCAGGGCATACCCAGTATGATGGGAAACAGGGGGGATTCAATGATGTCCAGGCGAAGTAACTCCCGGTGATTACCGGAGATGGTTGCACTTAAAGGGACGGTTTCCAGTATGACTGGCCCTGACTTAATAGCTGATCCATCGGCCAGGTGTACAGAAAGTCCCTTAGCTCGGGGTTGCAAGGGGACCTGGAATCTGTTGGCAAAGGAAGCGTCCATAAAACCGCTACATGCTCCGGAATCAATTATTGCTGTAGTTAGTATATTCCTTCCTGGAAGCTGTAAGGAGACAGAGACAGCCAGATGAGTTGAGTTGTCAAACGAAGTAGGTGAGTAGGTAGAGAAGATAGAGGAACACTTACGGGTCTTAGCAGGACAGGACCTCACGAAATGACCTGGTTCCCCACAGTAGAGGCAGAGATTGTTGAATCGCCGCCGTTGGCGCTCCTCGGGGGTGAGCGAGGGGCGAAGCAGGCCAAGTTGTATGGGTTCCGAAGTATCAGCAGACGGGTGAGCGGGAGCCAGGGGAGTGGAGTGAGCAGGGTTGAACACACGAGGTAGCATCCATACAGGACGAGAGGGACCAGCGGTACGTTCAGCTCTTCGTTCCCTTAACCGCCTGTCAATTAAGGTAGACTGAAGAATTCGAGCGTCCAGTGTTGCTGGGATGCCAACTCGAGACAGTTCATCCTTAAGGGACTCGGAAAGGCCCATACGGAACTGGTGGCGCAGGGCAGCATCGTTCCAATTTGTGTCCGAACTCCAACGTCTGAATTCGGACACGTAGTCCTCCACGGGCCTGCGACCCTGCTGCAGGGAACATAATGCTGCTTCCGTGGTGGCTGCTTGTTGGGGATCCTCGTAGAGAAGATCCATGGCTTCAAAGAACGTGTGCAGGAGGTTGAGGCAGGTGTCTTTATGCTCCAGAAGGCGGTGGGCCCAAGACTGAGGTTCGCCTGATAGTAGGGCGATGACGAAGCCCACCTTGGTGGTTTCAAGGGAAAAGGTCCTGGGTTGCAGAGCGAAAAAGAGCTCACAGGCGTTACGAAAAGCTCTGTATTTACTACGATCTCCAGAGAACCTCTCGGGAGGAGGAACCCGGGGTTCAGGTGGTAACATGACGACTGAGGGTGCGGGAGAAGCTCCAGGTGTGGCAGGTGCCGTGTTAGACAGGGTCTGGACACGCTCCTCTAGGCGGGTATAGCCTTCCTGTAAGTTCCTGACTGCCGTAGTAAGTCCATCTAGGTGACGGCAGAGTTCCTCCATGGGAGAGGCTCCCTGCGTGGGCTCAGACATGGCTGTCCGGTACTGTCACGTACCTGGTAGGTGAGCCCGACGTGCAGGGAGTGGCCTCTCGTAGACCTCTGACTCGAGAACCCCTGATAGAGCAGACAGGGGCTCAGGAGGGCAAAGGAGCACAAGTGCCTGGCAGGAACTGAGGCAGGTGGAAGTAGAAGCAGCAGACTGCAGCGGTGGATAACTGGTGGGAGACGTGCAGTGGTCCGCAGCAGGCACCAGAGGATCGGGAAGCAGACTTGGTGAAGACAGGCCGGGTCAGACACAAGCGGGCAGATGAGTACAAAGCAAGATCCAAGAATAGTTAAAGTCCAGGCCGGGTCAGTGTATCAGGCGGGCAGCAAACTGGTTAGAGGAGAAGGCAGAAGAGAAGTCGGGACGAGCCGTGGTCGGAGGCGGGCAGCAGACTGGAGAAGCCAAGGGAAGCCGGGTCAGGTACCAGAGCAATTAGATCAGAGGTTCAGGTAACAAGGGTCTTCAGGAAATGCTGTAGACCGGACAGCAAGGATGCAGAGTGACAGCTCCCTTTAAATAGGCAGTCTTTGGCGCCAAACTGCGTCATAGGCGCGCGCGCGCTATCGCGCACCCGCGCGCGCCCGCTCGCCACTATCGCGTGCCCGCGCACGCTCGTTTGCCGCTATCGCGCATGCGCCGAACGGGTCTGCCTGTGCATAGAGATTCTGAGACCCCGATTGCTGGAATGAGTGAGAGAACGTCTTTCCTGACACTGTCCTTCTCTGTCCCTACAAACAAGATTTAGCACAGAATAGCACACTGATAGTTTCCCCGAGTGTCCTTCTCTGTCCCTAAGCTCAAGGATTTCAAATATGGTTCAGCAAGATTGGTTTAGGACAGAATAGCACACTGACACTTTCCCTCACTGTCCTTCTCTGTCCCTACAAACAAGATTTAGCACAGAATAGCACACTGATAGTTTCCACGAGTGTCCTTCTCTGTCCCTAAACTCAAGGATTTCAAATATGGTTCAGCAAGATTGGTTTAGCACAGAATAGCACACTGATAGTTTCCCCGAGTGTCCTTCTCTGTCCCTAAACTCAAGGATTTCAAATATGGTTCAGCAAGATTGGTTTAGAACAGAATAGCACACTGACAGTTTCCCCGAGTGTCCTTCTCTGTCCCTAAACTCAAGGATTTCAAATATGGTTCAGCAAGATTGGTTTAGGACAGAATAGCACACTGACACTTTCCCTCACTGTCCTTCTCTGTCCCTACAAACAAGATTTAGCACAGAATAGCACACTGAAAGTTTCCCTGAGTGTCCTTCTCTGTCCCTAAACTCAAGGATTTCAAATATGGTTCAGCAAGATTGGTTTAGCACAGAATAGCACACTGATAGTTTCCCTCACTGTCCTTCTCTGTCCCTACAAACAAGATTTAGCACAGAATAGCACACTGATAGTTTCCACGAGTGTCCTTCTCTGTCCCTAAACTCAAGGATTTCAAATACGGTTCAGCAAGATTGGTTTAGAACAGAATAGCACACTGATAGTTTCCCTCACTGTCCTTCTCTGTCCCTACAAACAAGATTTAGCACAGAATAGCACACTGATAGTTTCCACAAGTGTCCTTCTCTGTCCCTAAACTCAAGGATTTCAAATACGGTTCAGCAAGATTGGTTTAGAACAGAATAGCACACTGACAGTTTCCCTCACTGTCCTTCTCTGTCCCTACAAACAAGATTTAGCACAGAATAGCACACTGATAGTTTCCCCGAGTGTTCTTCTCTGTCCCTAAACTCAAGGATTTCAAATATGGTTCAGCAAGATTGGTTTAGGACAGAATAGCACATTGACACTTTCCCTCACTGTCCTTCTCTGTCCCTACAAACAAGATTTAGCACAGAATAGCACACTGATAGTTTCCACGAGTGTCCTTCTCTGTCCCTAAACTCAAGGATTTCAAATATGGTTCAGCAAGATTGGTTTAGAACAGAATAGCACACTGACAGTTTCCCCGAGTGTCCTTCTCTGTCCCTAAACTCAAGGATTTCAAATATGGTTCAGCAAGATTGGTTTAGGACAGAATAGCACACTGACACTTTCCCTCACTGTCCTTCTCTGTCCCTACAAACAAGATTTAGCACAGAATAGCACACTGATAGTTTCCCCGAGTGTCCTTCTCTGTCCCTAAACTCAAGGATTTCAACTATGGTTCAGCAAGATTGGTTTAGGACAGAATAGCACACTGACACTTTCCCTCACTGTCCTTCTCTGTCCCTACAAACAAGATTTAGCACAGAATAGCACACTGATAGTTTCCACGAGTGTCCTTCTCTGTCCCTAAACTCAAGGATTTCAAATATGGTTCAGCAAGATTGGTTTAGCACAGAATAGCACACTGATAGTTTCCCCGAGTGTCCTTCTCTGTCCCTAAACTCAAGGATTTCAAATATGGTTCAGCAAGATTGGTTTAGAACAGAATAGCACACTGACAGTTTCCCCGAGTGTCCTTCTCTGTCCCTAAACTCAAGGATTTCAAATATGGTTCAGCAAGATTGGTTTAGGACAGAATAGCACACTGACACTTTCCCTCACTGTCCTTCTCTGTCCCTACAAACACGATTTAGCACAGAATAGCACACTGATAGTTTCCCCGAGTGTTCTTCTCTGTCCCTAAACTCAAGGATTTCAAATATGGTTCAGCAAGATTGGTTTAGGACAGAATAGCACACTGACACTTTGCCTCACTGTCCTTCTCTGTCCCTACAAACAAGATTTAGCACAGAATAGCACACTGATAGTTTCCACGAGTGTCCTTCTCTGTCCCTAAACTCAAGGATTTCAAATATGGTTCAGCAAGATTGGTTTAGCACAGAATATCACACTGATAGTTTCCCCGAGTGTCCTTCTCTGTCCCTAAACTCAAGGATTTCAAATATGGTTCAGCAAGATTGGTTTAGAACAGAATAGCACACTGACAGTTTCCCCGAGTGTCCTTCTCTGTCCCTAAACTCAAGGATTTCAAATATGGTTCAGCAAGATTGGTTTAGGACAGAATAGCACACTGACACGTTCCCTCACTGTCCTTCTCTGTCCCTACAAACAAGATTTAGCACAGAATAGCACACTGATAGTTTCCCCGAGTGTCCTTCTCTGTCCCTAAACTCAAGGATTTCAAATATGGTTCAGCAAGATTGGTTTAGCACAGAATAGCACACTGATAGTTTCCCTCACTGTCCTTCTCTGTCCCTACAAACAAGATTTAGCACAGAATAGCACACTGATAGTTTCCACGAGTGTCCTTCTCTGTCCCTAAACTCAAGGATTTCAAATACGGTTCAGCAAGATTGGTTTAGAACAGAATAGCACACTGACAGTGTCCCTCACTGTCCTTCTCTGTCCCTACACACAAGGATTAGCACAGAATAGCACACTGACACTTTCCCTCACTGTCCTTCTCTGTCCCTACAAACAAGGTTTAGCACAGAATAGCACACTGACACTTTCCCTCACTGTCCTTCTCTGTCCCTACAAACAAGGTTTAGCACAGAATGACACACTGACACTCTCCCTACCTATCCTTCTCTGTCCCTAAACACAAGGAATCCAGGATTAGTAAAGGAAAAAAATGACACTGTCCCTGCCTATGCTTCTCTTTCCCTGCTCCGGAACACACTACACAAGGCCGCCGCGCTGGCGGCCTTTTATAGTGTGGGGCGTGTACTAAACCCCCTCAGCAATAATTGGCCACAGGCATCCTGCCTGTGGCCAATCATTGCTCTCCTCGCTGCCGGCGCTGTGATTGGCCAAGCATGCGGGGTCACAGTGCATGCTTGGCCAATCACAGCGCCTGGATGACACTGCGATGGCGTAGTGCATTGTGGGCCGTTCGCGTCATTCGAATTTGGCGCGAACGGCCCAAATCGTTCGATCTTCGTCGAACGATCGAACAGCCGATGTTCGAGTCGAACGTATGTTCGACTCGAACACAAAGCTCATCCCTAGTCGAGAGTGTCAGTGTCATAATCTTTGCTAAACCTAGTGTGCTGAACCATATTTCTAAACCTTGTGTGTAGGGACAGACAAGGATAGGCAGTCGAGAGTGTCAGTGTCATAATCTTTGCTAAACCTAGTGTGCTGAACCATATTGCTAAACCTTGTGTGTAGGGACAGACAAGGATAGGCAGTCGAGAGTGTCAGTGTCATAATCTTTGCTAAACCTAGTGCGCTGAACCATATTGCTAAACCTTGTGTGTAGGGACAGACAAGGATAGGCAGTCGAGAGTGTCAGTGTCATAATCTTTGCTAAACCTAGTGAGCTGAACCATATTGCTAAACCTTGTGTGTAGGGACAGACAAGGATAGGCAGTCGAGAGTGTCAGTGTCATAATCTTTGCTAAACCTAGTGTGCTGAACCATATTGCTAAGCCTTGTGTGTAGGGACAGACAAGGATAGGCAGTCGAGAGTGTCAGTGTCATATTCTTTGCTAAACCTAGTGTGCTGAACCATATTGCTAAACCTTGTGTGTAGGGACAGACAGGGATAGGCAGTCGACAGTGTCAGTGTCCTATTCTTTGCTAAACCTTGTGTGCAGGGAGAGAGAAGGATAGGCAGGGGACAGTGTCAGCGTCATTGTTGCTAAGCCTCCTGCACAGTATACACCTGAAGCTAGCCCTTATTGCTGGTTTTCCCATCTCCCTGCAGGCCATTAGAATGTCTGGAAGGCAAACAAGGAGAGGCAGACAGTCAGGAGCCAATAAAAGAGGGCAAGCAGGCTCTGTGTCTGGGGGAAACAGTGCTGGTCGTGGACGCGGTGCATTGTCATCAGCACATGGCCATGGGACACGCTTGTCCTTCTTTTCGGCAGCTGGACATGTTGAGCCACATCATGCCGAAGACTTGGTAGAGTGGATGACCAAGCCCTCCTCATCCTCTCTCACCCAGGCTCAGGGTACTGGCAAAGCAGCTGCCAAAGCGTCCTCTTCCCTGGTATCAATGTCATCATCAGTCACTCCTTCCCTAGACCCACCATGTCCTCCTCCTGAGGAGTCCCCCGAACTGTTTGAGCACAGTGTTGGGTACATGCCCCAGGAGGATGCCCAGCGTTTCGAAGGGTCTGATGATGATACCCAGCTAGAGGAAGGCAGTAGCGTGAGAGCAGAGAGAGGGGATGCTCAAGAAGGACACCAATCTGGCAGTCATGTTCCAGCAGCTGCAGCATACTGCCAGATTGGCTCCAGTGATGAGGAGGGAGGGGATGATGAGGTCACTGACTCCACGTGGGTGCCTAATAGGAGAGAGGAGGAGGAGGAGGATGAGGAGGAGGCACATCTCCAACGAGGCAGGATGCCCTTGGGTGGCCAGCGTAAGGGCAGCACACCGACGGAATCACACCGCAGAGCTCCGCCTGTGCAGGGCGCTGCCTCTGCCCGTTATTCAAAAAGTTCTTTGGTGTGGGCCTTTTTTGAGGTGAGTGCATCAGATCGCACAACTGCTGTTTGCAACATATGTCTCAAGCGTATATCGCGTGGCCAAAACATCAGCCGCTTGGGCACCACATGCTTGACCAGACATATGTTGACCTGCCATGCAGCTCGTTGGCAAGCCTACCTTAAAGACCCACACCAAAGAACAAAGCGGACCTCTCCTTACACCGCATCAGCTGGGATCTCCAACCCCACTATACCTTCAGTCCTCTCTGAAACCTGCACTGAGAGGAATGAAGGTGTAGAATTAGGTGTGTCACAGCCAAGTACTTGCGGCCACTCTGCTAGCAGTACACCGACGTCCGATTCTAGCAGGCAAATTTCCCTGCCCCAGCTGCTGGACCGTCGAAAGAAGTTCACTCCCAGCCATCCACATGCCCAGTGGTTGAATGCTAGCTTGGCTAAATTGCTAGCGCTTCAACTGCTGCCTTTTCAGTTGGTAGACTCGGCCCCCTTCCGTGAGTTTGTGCAATGTGCGGTTCCTCAGTGGCAGGTTCCCAAACGCCACTTTTTCTCACGGAAGGCGATTCCGGCTCTCTACCGGCATGTGGAAGGCAATGTCTTGGCCTCGCTGGACAGGGCAGTCAGCGGTAAGGTGCATATTACCGCTGACTCATGGTCCAGCAGGCATGGACAGGGACGTTACCTTTCTTTCACGGCCCATTGGGTCACTCTTTTGGCAGCTGGGAAGGATGCAGGACAAGGTGCAGTAGTGTTGGAGGTTGTTCCACCGCCACGCCTCCAAAATGCTACTACTGGTTGTGACACACCTCTGTCCTCCACCCCCTCCTCTTCTTCTTCCTCCGTGGCCTCTTCCTGTGCTTTGTCCTCGGAACCAGCGGTGCTCCGTAGGCGTTCAAGGGGCTACGCAAGTACACAGGCAAAAAGATGCCATGCCGTGCTTGCGCTGGTGTGTTTGGGGGACAGGAGCCACACTGTGGCAGAGGTTCTGTCTGCTCTGCAGGGGCAGGCCGAGAGGTGGTTGACGCCACGCCAGCTTAAGCCAGGAATGGTAGTTTGCGACAATGGCACCATCCTCCTCTCCGCTCTCCGACAGGGACAACTGACCCATGTGTCCTGTGTGGCTCACGTCCTTAACCTGGTGGTGCAGCGGTTCTTGGGCAGGTACCCGGGCTTACAGGATGTCCTGAGGCAGGCCAGGAAAGTCTGTGTGCATTTCCGCAGATCTTATAATGCCAGTGCTCGCCTGGCTGAGCTGCAAAAGGAGTTGAACCTGCCCAAGAACCGCCTTATATGTGACATGCCCACCAGGTGGAACTCAACGTTGGCCATGCTGCAGCGGCTGCACACGCAGCAGAGGGCCATCAATGAGTACCTGTGCGACTACAGCACCAGGACAGGGTCAGGGGAGCTCGGGTTTTTTTCACCACGCCAGTGGGGCATGATCAGGGATGCATGCACTGTCCTGGCACCATTTGAGGAGGCCACGAGGATGGTGAGCAGTGACAGTGCATGCATCAGTGACACTGTACCTCTTGTCCACCTGTTGGAACATACGCTGCGTGGAATAATGGACAGGGCACTTGAGGCAGAACAGAGGCAGGAAGAGGAGGACTTCCTTGCCTCTCAAGGCCCCCTTTACCCAGACAGTGTTCCTTCTGTCCCACCCATCGCACAGGAAGAAGAGGAGGAGGAGGAGGATTGTTTCAGCATGGAGGTGGAGCCTGGCACTCAGCATCATCAGCAGCAGTCTTTTAGGGATGATTTACAGTCCCAAGAAACCAGTGGACTTGTACGTGGCTGGGAGGAGATGGCTGCGGATCATGTCGTCCTTAGTGACCCAGAGGACTCCGGACTGAATGCCTCAGCTAACCTACGCTGCATGGCCTCCCTGATCCTGCAAAGTCTGCGGAAGGATCCTCGTATTCTTCGGATCAAGGAGAGGGACCATTACTGGCTGGCCACTCTCCTTGATCCACGGTACAAGGGTAAGGTTGTGGACCTTATCTTACCGGCGCAGAGGGAGCAGAGGATGAGACAACTCCGGGAGGCCTTGCAGAAAGGTCTGTGCAACGCGTTCCCAGAGACTGGGAGGTTACAAACTCCTGGTCTTGGACAACGAGTTGCTGAGGCTTCGGTCAGTCAAAGAAGGAGCGGTGGGGAAGGTGGCCGTCTGACCGAAGCGTTCAGACAATTCTTTAGTCCGCAGCCCCAAGGTATGATCGGTTCCAGCAACCATCGCCAGCGTCTGATATACATGGTGCAGGAATACCTAGGGGCAAGGTCAGACTTGGACACCTTCCCCACCGAAAATCCTCTGGCTTACTGGGTCTTGAGGATGGATCACTGGCCAGAGCTTGCACAGTATGCAATTGAGCTACTGGCCTGTCCTGCATCCAGCGTTCTTTCAGAACGCACATTCAGTGCTGCTGGAGGATTTGTCACGGATCACAGGGTGCGCCTGTCCACCGACTCTGTTGATCGACTGACCTTCATAAAGATGAACCAGTCTTGGATCACCACCAGCTACCAAACACCTGAAGCTGATATAACAGACTAATTTATTTTCAAATGTCACATCCCTTCAAGACTGATGCTGATGCTGAGAGTTTGTCCTGTTATGTTGACTGACTATCCTCCTCCTCCTCAATGATCCGATTGACGATGATAGCTTGGAAGAACATTTTTGTTTCTGGGTGCCGCCACCAGTGGCTAAGGCCCAATTTTTCAGCCCCTGTTTAACAGGGGTGTGTTATTACAAATTTTTATGCAATGCTTTGCAGCAGGGCTCATTCCTGCACTCCAACTAGAGTATCTGGGAGTGGTTGCAGTGTCGTGGCACCAGCACCAGTGGCTAAGGCCCAATTTTTCAGCCCCTGTTTAACAGGGGCGTGTAATTACAATTTTTGATGCAATACTTTGCAACAGGGCTCATTGCTGTGCTCCAAGTACAGTATCTGTGAGGGGTTGCAGTGTTGTGGCACCAGTGCCTAAGGCTCAATTTTTCTGCCCCTGTTTAACAGGGGCATGTAATTACAATTCTTGATCTAATAATTCACAGCAGGGCCCATTCCTGCGCCCACCAAGACTAACTGTGAGGCCTTACAGTGTTGTGTCAACACCACCACCACCACCACCACCAAAGGCCCAATTTTTCAGCCCCTGTTCAACAGGGGCATGCAATTACAATTCTTGATCTAATAATTCACAGCAGGGCCCATTCCTGCGCCCACCAAGACTAACTGTGAGGCCTTACAGTGTTGTGTCAACACCACCACCACCACCACCACCAAAGGCCCAATTTTTCAGTCCCTGTTCAACAGGGGCATGCAATTACAATTCTTGATCTAATAATTCACAGCAGGGCCCATTCCTGCGCCCACCAAGACTAACTGTGAGGCCTTACAGTGTTGTGTCAACACCACCACCACCACCACCACCAAAGACCCAATTTTTCAGCCCCTGTTCAACAGGGGCATGCAATTACAATTCTTGATCTAATAATTCACAGCAGGGCCCATTCCTGCGCCCACCAAGACTAGCTGTGAGGCCTTACAGTGTTGTGTCAACACCACCACCACCACCAAAGGCCCAATTTTTCAGCCCCTGTTCAACAGGGGCATGCAATTACAATTCTTGATCTAATATTTCACAGCAGGGCCCATTCATGCGCCCACCAAGAGTAACTGTGAGGGCTCACAGTGTTGTGGCAACACCAACATGTAAGGGGCAAATTTCAGCTGAGTATATACGGCAGGCCCCTACTTTCAAACATCCAACTTACAAACGACTTCTCCTTGCAAACGGAAGGATACAACAGGAAGTGAGAGGAAATCTACACCTAGGAAAGCAAATTCTCTCCTGTAAGAGTTAATATGGGAAAAAAGGGTCTCCTCTCCACTGATTCTTTATCACCAATTCTTGTTTCAATAAAAACCCCAAATTTTCTAAAAACATTTGTCATTAGGACGGAAAGTGAGGTGAACTGTTCTGAACAGGTGCACACTGCACAGCCAGCAAAACAAATGTTACAGGGGTGATAACCCTTCCCTATGTTTTCCAAAAAGCTTAAAAATATATTTTTTGGCTGGAGCTACACTTAAACAATGTACCTGTTCAAAATTACAAACAGATTCTACATAAGAACAAACCTACAGTCCCTGTCTTGTATGCACCGCCTGTATACGGCTGTTCAGAGTATATAGGGCCTTTTTTATTTTGTGTGCGGGGTTCCCCTTAATATCCATACAAGACCCAAAGGGGCTGGTAATGGGCTGGGGTAAGGGGGGTGTGTGTGATGGGGTAGCTATGTCATTTTTCTTAAAGATTTTCATCCATATTACCGGGATCAGACATTACATTAAAGCCGCAAGCAGTTTTAAATGGCTTTTTTTCCTTTAGAAATGTAATTTTGTGCAGGGACAGTTCTAAACACGGGAAACACGTGGCACTTCACAGGCATACTTTAGACACCCCCCAGGTACGATATTTAAAGGAATATTTGACTTTTTTTTTTCACTTTATGCATCATTAAAATGACTGCTCCAGAAAAACGGCCGTTTTTAAAACTTCTTTTTGCATTGATACATGTCCCCTGGTGCAGAACCCGGGTTCCCAAACCCTTTTTAGGACAATAACATGCATAATAGTCGTTATAATTAGCACTTTAGATTTCGAACGTTCGCATCCATTGTATTTAATAGGGTTCTAAAGTTCGTGCGAACTTTCGGTCCGTTCGCGGGTTCTGGTGCGAACCGAACCCGGGGGTGTTCAGCTAATCAATACCCACAGCACCCCAGAGACAGCCACCCCTCCTCATGTATGTAAAGATAATATTAATAGATAGTATTAATAGAACAACTTCATATACCGTATATACTCAAGTATAAACCGACCCGAGTATGAGCCGAGGTACCTAATGTTGCCACAAAAAACTGGGAAAACTTACTGACTTGAGTATAAGCCGAGGGTCAACAATGCCTTACTGTTCCCATCCTCACTGTTTCCTATCCTCACTGTTTCCTATCCTCACTGTTTCCTATCCTCACTGTTCCTATCCTCACTGTTTCTATCCTCACTGTTCCCCATCCTCACTGTTCCCTATCCTTACTGTTTCCTATCCTCACTGTTCCTATCCTCACTGTTCCTATCCTCACTGTTCCCTAGCTCACTGTTCCCTAGCTCACTGTTTCCTATCCTCACTGTTCCTATCCTCACTGTTTAAATTTTACATTGGAAATAGTACCTGAAAAAAAGTTGCGGCTGCGGCGTCCATCGTTCAAATCCCGGGGTCTCTTCCTGGTTCCTTCCGTGATAGGCGATTCTCATCAGACACTCTCCGCCTATCACGAACGTTCTCTCATCCTCAATTTCCCAGCAGACACTGTGTTGGGTGTTCCGCCAATCACAGACGTCTTCTGGGAAACTGAGGATGAGAGAACGTTCATGATAGGCGGAGAGTGTCTGATGAGAATCACCTATCACGGAAGGGACCAGGAAGAGACCGCGGGATTTGAACGATGGACGCCGCAGCCGCAACTTTTTTTCAGGTACTATTTCCAATGTAAAATTTTGCTGACTCGAGTATAAGCCGAGGGGGGGGGGGGGGCTTTCAGCCCAAAAAAAAGGGCTGAAAATCTCGGCTTATACTTGAGTATATACGGTATGTATATTCTATCACATAGGGAGGGAGTAGCTCATCCCAAGGCAAGCTATTGTCAAAAAAAGCTGGGCACTGCTATTGGGAACATTTAACAAAGCAAAATATTATTTTTTTAAATATTGTACAGTATTGTATAATAGAGATGAACATTTTAATGTGACTTTGAGGGCAACATGGAAAAAAAAACAATCCTTTAAGAAGAAGTACAGCTAAAGCTCTTTTGGCTGCACTTCTCCTGTAGATCACAAGAGTGCAGTTCGTTCTGCACTCCTAAAGCCCACTGTCAGCTGATGTCACAGAGCTGGTCCAGGCTCAGGCAAGATCGTGACAATGAAGTTGAGATCCGCCCACATATCTGGACTGGCACCCAGCTCAGCCTCTCAGCGAGCTGCTGAGAGTCTGAACCGGCCGCTCCTACCCCCTCCACAGCCCAGCACTCCAGTGAGTAAGGGCAGAGAGTGCTGACTGACAGTCACAATGACAGTGTTAAAGCCGGAGGGGGACAGATGGTAAAATCTTTTAAATGTCATGCTTGGGAGATTACTTTAAACTGTATGTGTCATTAGGGAACAGTACAGTTTTCATGTTCAGCATCAGCAACACCATATTCTGGCATCACATATTTTGGATATGTAATTCATTTTTTGGTGTAATTATTTAGCTTGACTTCAATACAGCAGCAGAACAATTTTATGCATTACAACTTGAAAAAATGCTTTTTTAGGTAGTTTTGGCTGCTACGCCTATTTTTTTTTTTTTTTTTATCAAGCGGTAATAGGCCTGAATTATTTAATGGAAGTAGCAATGGCAACAGATCTAAAAGCTACAGGAAAGTCAACTCGTAAAGGATAAAGCTAAAGCCCTCAGCTCTATACAATCTGGGCAGTGGCACAATGGTTTAATAAAATAGCCTGTGAGCTTCTATGTACCACAATGCATTGTCTTATCCCACGTACACACGATTGGAATTTCCGACAACAAATGTTCGATGTGAGCTTTTGGTCGGATATTCCGATTGTGTGTAGGCTCCATCGGACATTTGCTGTCAGAACTTCCGACAACAAATGTTTGAGAGCAGGTTCTCAATTTTTTCGACAACAAAATTACTTGTCGGAAATTCCAATCGTGTGTATCCAATTCTGATGCACAAAAATCCTACGCATGCTCGGAATCAATTTGACGCATGCTTGGAATCATTGTACATAATTTTTCTCGGCTCGTCGTAGTGTTGTACGTCACTGCGTTCTTGGTGATCGGAATTTCCGAGCAACATTTGTGCGACCGTGTGTATGCAAGACAATTTTGAGCCAACATCCATCTGAAAAAAAAACCACGGTTTTGTTGTCAGAAATTCCGATCATGTGTACGCGGCGCGGCTTTAAACGTTTAAAGAATTGTCAAAACAAAGTGCACAAACCCACTTCTCCGAACCACCTCCCACCCATGCACCCTCAATTATTCCACAAAATGTCAAACTATAAATTTCATGTACGTGTTTATGAGAAATTTGCTAGCATCAGGACAGTACACAAGCACTTAGCAGCAAATAGAAAGAGATAAAGCAGGTTTTATCTTGAAAGAATAATTAGCATGTATTATCTTAAAGACAATAGTCACAAACACTGTTCAGTGGCTGGATAGTATGTAAGTAATTTGGTTGGTCCCCAATATAAGAGGGGAAGAGGAAGCAAGTATATCTTGGATTAAACATTAGAGTGTATTAATTAAAGTTGTACTAAACCAACAACAGTAAATACAGTCTGTATACTGTATGCAGTAAAGCATGCTTGTTATATATTTTTTTAAATATACGTTTTTATTATTTTTCCAAAACACAGACAAAAAAATATATAATTACAGAACAGTAAGCAAACAGAAATAGAGACAGATGCTTGTTATATTTACTGTGGAACCTATGGGGTTAATCTTCCGCATTGTGTAAAAAGGCTGTTCTGATCCTGTCTTCTCTGTTCCTCCCTTTCTTCCACTGACTCCTAATAACTTCCTGATAACAAACAGTCTATGGAGTCAGGCTGCACATGCTCAGTTTGGTGTGTATTGCTAAAGAGGTTTTTCTTGGGAGGTTGCATGTGGTCAGCACAGGGCCAATTAGCACTGTCCAGACAGAGGGTCAGGGGTCTTGCAGTCTCATAGCACAGTCAGAAAACTCCTTTCACAATCTTTAAGCAGTGCTCAGCTGGACACTGATAGAAGTCACAAGACCACTCGAACTTCTGATGAGAAAAGGTGTTTAGCTGTTGTTTATGTTTACTAAACTAATTGCATTTCCATGTTCTGTGTACTGTGCAAGACCACCAGATATTGTGAATCTGGGTCCTTGGTTTAGTAACACTTTAAAGGACAATAGCCACAAATATTGTACAATGACTGAAAAGTATGGATGCAGCTTGGTTCTGCCAACATAATATGAGAGAGATGAGGCACGTTTTATCTTGAAATAAACATTAAAATGTATTATCTGAAAGACAATAGCCATAAATATTGTTTAGTGGCTGGACAGCATTTAAGCAGCTTTATAAGTTTGCAATGTAAGAGGGAGAAGCAATAATGGGTTTATCTAGGAATAGCCTCAGAAATTACATTTTTTTATTTTTTATTTGAGAGACAATATCCACAAATATTGTACAGTGGCTCAGCAGTATTTTGACAGCTTGGTAATGTCACAAGGGAAGAGGCAGAGAAGAAAATAGGGTGCAAGCTTTGAGACACTAAACCCTGCAGTAAACATTACTAATTGAACAACCAGCTGCTGAAACAGTTTGTGGCACCTTGACAGTGTGAGAGCATCTAAATAGGTTAGCATAAGTAATGGCAGGTATCTTTATTTTGGTTGGGGGGGGGGGGTGGATGACCACTATACATTTTGTCTGTAGTATCAGCAGCATAGGTTTCATTGTTAATCCAATTATCTTAATTAAATTGAGCTGATCCTCAATGTCGGGGTACAGGAAAAAGTTACCTCGTTATTAGAGGTGTGCATCTTCACTGGTCTCACGATTCGATTCGATTATGCTTATCTGGTCAACAATTCGATACGATTTGATTCCATGATGCATCACAATGCATCACGATTACTGACGATGGTTTCCATCAAAAAAAAATCCATTTAGAAGAGCTCCATTTTTTTTATTTTATCTGCTTTAAAAAAAAAAAAAGAGGACACTCCCTGCATATAGCAGGACAAGGACATGGAAGAGTCCAGGATATGAGCGAGGGGTAGGAACTGAAGGATGGAAGAATCCATGGATAAGAAAGGAATGATGGAAGAGTCTGGGAATGGGGGAATCCATGGATAGAGAAGGGAAGGCCCGGAGGAGTCTGGAGATAGGAACTGAAGAATGGAAGAGTATGGGGATGGAGATGGCGTAATCAATGGATAGGAAAAGAAGGATGGAAGAGTTCAAAGATAAAATTGGTGGTGGTGAGGGGGGGACTGAAGGATGGATGTTATGGGAGGGTGTTAAGATGATCATCATGGAGTCCTGCAGGTGAGGAATATCAGAGGTAGAGGACCCCCTGTGCTGTGTACATGGCAGGGTTGGTGGTGTGATGGTCTCCTCCTGGAGTCCAGGGTTGGGGATGTCATAGTGCTTACTGCATAAACATATTTTATTAAAGTGGAGTTCCACCCAAAAGTGAAACTTCCACTTTAAGGAGTCCTGACTCCCTTACATGCCACAACTGGCATGTCATTTTTTTGGGGGTGGGTACCTAGTTTTGACAGGTAACCAGCTCCCACTCCCGCTCGGGCCGCCTAGGTGGCCCCTCCCTTCAATTTTCTGGGACATGTCACAGGTCCCAGAAGATTGCTCGGCCATTCAGGACAGCGCAGTGAGACATGCGCACCCAGCTGTGAAGCTGCAAGCTGTGCCCACAATAGAGTTGCAATCGCCGTGGACAGGCGGGGGAGAGAACAGAGGGGTTTTCGGTGACCACATCGCTGGATCATGGGACAGGTGAGTGTGTGTTTATTAAAAGTCAGCATCTACACTTTTTGTAGCTGCTGACTTTGAATAAAAAAAAAATCGACTGGAACTCTACTTTGAATTTAAAAAAAACGCACTCACTTAAAAAGTTCAGTAATCCGGTGCACTGCAGGGTACAGGCATTCACACACACTGCTGCTGGGAGGTCAGGAAGGATATTAATCCACAGCTGACAAACAGCCCTGTGAAGTTCCCTGTACTGGTGAACTGCCAGCACGGAGCGTGTACGAGATGTAAGCAAGTGCAAACTCATATGTACTCTACTTATTGCTGTTAAAATAACTGTGTTTTAATAAATCCTGTGTTACAATTAGGGATGAGTCGAACACCCCCTGGTTCGGTTCGCACCTTTAGAACCCTATTAAATACAATGGACTCGATCGTTTGAAAACAAAAGTGCTAATTATAAAGGCTAATATGCAAGTTATTGTCCTACAAAGGGTTTGGGGACCCGGGACCTGCCCCAGGGGACATGTATCAATGCAAAAAAAAGTTTTTAAAATGGCCGTTTTTTCGGGAGCAGTGATTTTGTGATTTTAATGATGCTTAAAGTGAAAAAAAAAGAGAAATATTCCTTGAAATATCGTACCTGGGGGGTGTCTAAAGTATGCCTGTGAAGTGGCACGTGTTTCCCGTGTTTAGAACTGTCCCTGCACAAAATTTGCTTTCTAAAGGAACAAAAGTCATTTAAAACTTCTTGCGGCTTTAATGTAATGTCTGGTCCCGGCAATATGGATGAAAATCATTGATAAAAATGGCATGGGTAACCCCCCCCCCCCAGCCCACTACCAGCCCCTTTGGGTCTTTTATGGATATTAAGGGGAACCCCCTACCCAAATGAAAAAAAGGCCCTATACAGTATACTCTGAACAGCAGTATAGGCGGTGCAAACAAGACAGGGACTGTAGGTTTGTTAAGTAGAATCTGTTCGTTATTTTGAACAGGTACATTTTTTTAAGTGTAGCTCTAGCCAAAAAATCAATTTTTAAGCTTTTTGGAAAACATAGGGAAGGGTTATCACCCCTGTAACATTCGTTTTGCTGTCTGTGCAGTGTGCACCTGTTCAGAACATTTCACCTCACTTTCCGTCCCAATGACAAATGTTTTTAAAAAATGTTTTTCAAAAATTTGGGTCTTTTATTGAAACAAGGATTGGTGATAAAGCATCAGTGGAGAGGAGACACCCTTTTCCCATATTAACTCTTACAGGAGAGAATTTCCCTTCCTAGGGGTAGATTTCCTCTCACTTCCTGTTGTCTCCTTCCGTTTGCAAGTAGGAGTAGTTTGTAAGTTGGATGTTTGAAAGTAGGGGCCTGCCATATATACTCTGCAGAAATGTGGCCCTTAGGTGTTGGTGTTGCCACAACACTATAAGTCCTCACAGTTACTCTTGGTGGGCGCTGGAACACCCTGCTGTGAACTATTATATCAAGAATTGTAATTACATGCCATTGTTGAACAGTGGTAGGAAAATTGGGCCTTTGGTGGTGGTGCTGGTGCCACAACACTGTAAGTCCTCACAGTTACTCTTGGTGGGCGCAGGAATGGGCCCTGCTGTGAATTATTAGATCAAGAATTGTAATTACATGCCCCTGTTGAACAGGGGCATAAAAATTGGGCCTTAGGCACTGGTGCCACTACACTGTAACCCCTCACAGATACTGTACTTGGAGCGCAGCAATGAGCCCTGCTGCAAAGTATTGCATCAAAAATTGTAATTACACGCCCCTGTTAAACAGGGGCAGAAAAATTGGGCATTAGGCACTGGTGCCACAACACTGCAACCCCTCACAGATACTGTAGTTGGAGCGCAGAAATGAGCCCTGCTGCGAAGCATTGCATCAAAAATTGTAAATACACGCCCCTGTTAAAAAGGGGCTGAAAAATTGGGCCTTAGGCACTGGTGCTGGTGCCACAACACTGCAACCCCTCACAGATACTGTAGTTGGAGCACAGCAATGAGCCCTGCTGCAAAGCATTGCATCAAAAATTGTAAATACACGCCCCTGTTAAACAGGGGCTGAAAAATTGGGCCTTAGCCACTGGTGGCGGTGCCCAGAACCAAAAATGTTCTTACAAGCTTTTAGCATGATCATTGAGAAGGAAGAGGATAGTCACTCAGCATAACAGGATAGTCACTCAGCATCAGCATAGGCAGTCTTGAAGGGATCTGACATTTCAAAAAAAATTATTCGGTTACATCAGCATCAGGTGCTTGGTAGCTGGTGGTGATCCAAGACTGATTCATTTTTATGAAGGTCAGTTGATCGACTGAGTGGGTGAACAGGCACACCCTGTGATCAGTTACAAAGCCTCCAGCAGCA
This sequence comes from Rana muscosa, assembly GCA_029206835.1. Classification (NCBI taxonomy): domain Eukaryota; kingdom Metazoa; phylum Chordata; class Amphibia; order Anura; family Ranidae; genus Rana; species Rana muscosa. Next base: position 796,203,403 of record CM055118.1, read on the forward strand.
CTGAATGTGCGTTCTAAAAGAACGCTGGATGCAGGACAGGCCAGTACCTCAATTGCATACTGTGCAAGCTCTGGCTAGTGATCCATCCTCAAGACCCAGTAACCCAGAGGATTTTCGGTGGGAAAGGTGTCCAAGTCTGATCTTGCCCCTAGGTATTCCTGCACCATGTAAACCAGACGCTGGCTATGGTTGCTGGAACCAATCATACCTTGGGGCTGCGTACTAAAAAATTGTCTGAACGCATCGGTCAGACGGCCACTTTCTCCACCGCTCCTTCTTTGACTGACCGAAGCCTCAGCAACACGTTGTCCAGGACTAGGGATGAGCTTCGTGTTCGAGTCGAACATACGTTCGACTCAAACATCGGCTGTTCGATCGTTCGACGAAGATCGAATGATTTGGGCCGTTCGCGCCAAATTCGAGTGACGCGAACGGCCCACAATGCACTACGCCATCGCAGTGTCATCCAGGCGCTGTGATTGGCCAAGCATGCACTGTGACCCCGCATGCTTGGCCAATCACAGCGCCGGCAGCGAGGAGAGCAATGATTGGCCACAGGCAGGATGCCTGTGGCCAATTATTGCTGAGGGGGTTTAGTACTTGCCCCACACTATAAAAGGCCGCCAGCGCGGCGGCCTTGTGTAGTGTGTTCCGGAGCAGGGAAAGAGAAGCATAGGCAGGGACAGTGTCATTTTTTTTCCTTTACTAATCCTGGATTACTTGTGTTTAGGGACAAATAAGGATAGGTAGGGAGAGTGTCAGTGTGTTATTCTGTGCTAAACCTTGTTTGTAGGGACAGAGAGGTACAGTGAGGGAAAGTGTCAGTGTGCTATTCTGTTCTAAACCAATCTTGCTGAACCATATTTTCAATCCTTGAGTTTAGGGACAGAGAGGTACAGTGAGGGAAAGTGTCAGTGGCTATTCTGTGCTAAATCTTGTTTGTAGGGACAGAGTAGGACAGTGAGTGAAACTGACAGTGTGCTATTCTGTTCTAAACCAATCTTGCTGAACCATATTTGAAATCCTTGAGTTTAGGGACAGAGAGGTACAGTGAGGGAAAGTGTCAGTGTGCTATTCTGTGCTAAATCTTGTTTGTAGGGACAGAGTAGGACAGTGAGGGAAAGTGTCAGTGTGCTATTCTGTTCTAAACCAATTTTGCTGAACCATATTTGAAATCCTTGAGTTTAGGGACAGAGAAGGACACTCGTGGAAACTATCAGTGTGCTATTCTGTGCTAAATCTTGTTTGTAGGGAGGGACAGAGTAGGACAGTGAGGGAAAGTGTCAGTGTGCTATTCTGTTCTAAACCAATTTTGCTGAACCATATTTGAAATCCTTGAGTTTAGGGACAGAGAAGGACACTCGTGGAAACTATCAGTGTGCTATTCTGTGCTAAATCTTGTTTGTAGGGAGGGAGAGAGTAGGACAGTGAGGGAAAGTGTCAGTGTGCTATTCTGTTCTAAACCAATTTTGCTGTTCCATATTTGAAATCCTTGAGTTTAGGGACAGAGAAGGACACTCGTGGAAACTATCAGTGTGCTATTCTGTGCTAAATCTTGTTTGTAGGGAGGGACAGAGTAGGACAGTGAGGGAAAGTGTCAGTGTGCTATTCTGTTCTAAACCAATTTTGCTGAACCATATTTGAAATCCTTGAGTTTAGGGACAGAGAAGGACACTCGTGGAAACTATCACTGTGCTATTCTGTGCTAAATCTTGTTTGTAGGGAGGGACAGAGTAGGACAGTGAGGGAAAGTGTCAGTGTGCTATTCTGTTCTAAACCAATTTTGCTGTTCCATATTTGAAATCCTTGAGTTTAGGGACAGAGAAGGACACTCGTGGAAACTATCAGTGTGCTATTCTGTGCTAAATCTTGTTTGTAGGGAGGGACAGAGTAGGACAGTGAGGGAAAGTGTCAGTGTGCTATTCTGTTCTAAACCAATTTTGCTGAACCATATTTGAAATCCTTGAGTTTAGGGACAGAGAAGGACACTCGTGGAAACTATCAGTGTGCTATTCTGTGCTAAATCTTGTTTGTAGGGAGGGACAGAGTAGGACAGTGAGAGAAAGTGTCAGTGTGCTATTCTGTTCTAAACCAATTTTGCTGAACCATATTTTCAATCCTTGAGTTTAGGGACAGAGAGGTACAGTGAGTGAAACAGACAGTGTGCTATTCTGTTCTAAACCAATTTTGCTGAACCATATTTGAAATCCTTGAGTTTAGGGACAGAGAGGTACAGTGAGGGAAAGTGTCAGTGTGCTATTCTGTTCTAAACCAATTTTGCTGTTCCTTATTTGAAATCCTTGAGTTTAGGGACAGAGAAGGACACTCGTGGAAACTATCAGTGTGCTGTTCTGTGCTAAATCTTGTTTGTAGGGAGGGACAGAGTAGGACAGTGAGGGAAAGTGTCAGTGTGCTATTCTGTTCTAAACCAATTTTGCTGTTCCATATTTTAAATCCTTGAGTTTAGGGACAGAGAAGGACACTCGTGGAAACTATCAGTGTGCTATTCTGTGCTAAATCTTGTTTGTAGGGAGGGACAGAGTAGGACAGTGAGGGAAAGTGTCAGTGTGCTATTCTGTTCTAAACCAATTTTGCTGAACCATATTTGAAATCCTTGAGTTTAGGGACAGAGAAGGACACTCGTGGAAACTATCAGTGTGCTATTCTGTGCTAAATCTTGTTTGTAGGGAGGGACAGAGTAGGACAGTGAGGGAAAGTGTCAGTGTGCTATTCTGTTCTAAACCAATTTTGCTGTTCCATATTTGAAATCCTTGAGTTTAGGGACAGAGAAGGATAGGCAGGGGACAGTGTCAGTGTCATTGTTGCTAAGCCTCCTGCACAGTATACACCTGAAGGTAGCCCTTATTGCTCTTTTTCCCATCTCCCTGCAGGCCATCCATTAAAATGTCTGGAAGGCAAACAAGGAGAGGCAGACAGTCAGGAGGCAAAAAAAGAGGGCAAGCAGGCTCTGTGTCTGGGGGCAACAGTGCTGGTCGTGGACGCGGTGCATTGTCATCAGCACATGGCCATGGGACACGCTTGTCCTTCTTTTCGGCAGCTGGACATGTTGAGCCACATCATGCCGAAGACTTGGTAGAGTGGATGACCAAGCCCACCTCATCCTCCTCATCCTCTCTTACCCAGGCTCAGGGTACTGGCAAAGCAGCTGCCAAAGCGTCCTCTTCTCTGGTATCATTATCTTCATTAGTCAATCCTTCCCTAGACCCACCATGTCCTCCTCCTGAGGAGTCCCCCGAACTGTTTGAGCACAGTGTTGGGTACATGCTCCAGGAGGATGCCCAGCGTTTCAAAGGATCTGATGATGATACCCAGCTAGAGGAAGGCAGTAGCGTGAGAGCAGAGAGAGGGGATGCTCAAGAAGGACACCAATCTGGCAGTCATGCTCCAGCAGCTGCAGCATACTGCCAGATTGGCTCCAGTGATGAGGAGGGAGGGGATGATGAGGTCACTGACTCCACGTGGGTGTCTAATAGGAGAGAGGAGGAGGAGGAGGATGAGGAGGAGGCACATCTCCAACGAGGCAGGATGCCCTTGAGTGGCCAGCGTATGGGCAGCACACCGACGGAATCACACCGCAGAGCTCCGCCTGTGCAGGGCGCTGCCTCTGCCCGTCATTCAAAAAGTTCTTTGGTGTGGGCCTTTTTTGAGGCGAGTGCATCAGATCGCACAGCTGCTGTTTGCAACATATGTCTCAAGCGTATATCGCGTGGCCAAAACATCAGCCGCTTGGGCACCACATGCTTGATCAGACATATGTTGACCTGCCATGCAGCTCGTTGGCAAGCCTACCTTAAAGACCCACACCAAAGAACAAAGCTGACCTCTTCTTGCACCGCATCAGCTGGGATCTCCAACCCCAGTATACCATCAGTCCTCTCTGAAACCTGCTCTGAGAGGAATGAAGGTGTAGAATTAGGTGTGTCACAGCCAAGTACTTGCGGGCACTCTGCTAGCAGTACACCAATGTCCGATTCTAGCAGGCAAATTTCCCTGCCCCAGCTGCTGGACCGTCGAAAGAAGTTCACTCCCAGCCATCCACATGCCCAGCGGTTGAATGCTAGCTTGGCTAAATTGCTAGCGCTTCAACTGCTGCCTTTTCAGTTGGTAGACTCGGCCCCCTTCCGTGAGTTTGTCAATTTGCGGTTCCTCAGTGGCAGGTTCCCAAACGCCACTTTTTCGCACGGAAGGCGATTCCGGCTCTCTACAGGCATGTGGAAGGCAATGTCTTGGCCTCGCTGGACAGGGCGGTCAGCGGTAAGGTGCATATTACCGCTGACTCATGGTCCAGCAGGCATGGACAGGGACGTTACCTTTCTTTCACGGCCCATTGGGTCACTCTTTTGGCAGCTGGGAAGGATGCAGGACAAGGTGCAGTAGTGTTGGAGGTTGTTCCACCGCCACGCCTCCAAAATGCTACTACTGGTTGTGACACACCTCTCTCCTCCACCCCCTCCTCTTCTTCTTCCTCCATGGCCTCTTCCTGTGGTTTGTCCTCGGAACCAGCGGTGCTCCGTAGGCGTTCAAGGGGCTACGCAAGTACGCAGGCAAAAAGATGCCATGCCGTGCTTGCGCTGGTGTGTTTGGGGGACAGGAGCCACACTGGGGCAGAGGTCCTGTCTGCTCTGCAGGGGCAGGCCGAGAGGTGGTTGACACCACGCCAGCTTAAGCCAGGAATGGTGGTTTGCGACAATGGCACCAACCTCCTCTCCGCCCTCCGACAGGGACAACTGACCCATGTGCCCTGTATGGCTCACGTCCTTAACCTGGTGGTGCAGCGGTTCTTGGGCAGGTACCCGGGCTTACAGGATGTCCTGAGGCAGGCCAGGAAAGTCTGTGTGCATTTCCGCAGATCTTATAATGCCAGTGCTCGCCTGGCTGAGCTGCAAAAGGAGTTGAACCTGCCCAAGAACCGCCTTATATGTGACATGCCCACCAGGTGGAACTCAACGTTGGCCATGCTGCAGCGGCTGCACACGCAGCAGAGGGCCATCAATGAGTACCTGTGCGACTACGGCACCAGGACAGGGTCAGGGGAGCTCGGGTTTTTTTCACCACGCCAGTGGGGCATGATCAGGGATGCATGCACTGTCCTGGCACCATTTGAGGAGGCCACAAGGATGGTGAGCAGTGACAGTGCATGCATCAGTGACACTGTACCTCTTGTCCACCTGTTGGAGCACACGCTGCGTGGAATAATGGACAGGGCACTTGAGGCAGAACAGAGGCAGGAAGAGGAGGACTTCCTTGCCTCTCAAGGCCCCCTTTACCCAGACAGTGTTCCTTCTGTCCCACCCATCGCACAGGAAGAGGAGGAGGAGGAGGAGGAGGATTGTGTCAGCATGGAGGTGGAGGCTGGCACTCAGCATCATCAGCAGAAGTCTTTTAGGGATGATTTACAGTCCCAAGAAACCAGTGGACTTGTACGTGGCTGGGAGGAGGTGGCTGCGGATCATGTCGTCCTTAGTGACCCAGAGGACTCCGGACTGAATGCCTCAGCTAACCTACGCTGCATGGCCTCCCTGATCCTGCAAAGTCTGCGGAAGGATCCTCGTATTCTTCGGATCAAGGAGAGGGACCATTACTGGCTGGCCACTCTCCTTGATCCACGGTACAAGGGTAAGGTTGCGGACCTTATCTTACCGTCGCAGAGGGAGCAGAGGATGAGACAACTCCGGGAGGCCTTGCAGAAAGGTCTGTGCAACGCGTTCCCAGAGACTGGGAGGTTACAAACTCCTGGTCCTGGACAACGAGTTGCTGAGGCTTCGGGCAGTCAAAGAAGGAGCGGTGGGGAAGGTGGCCGTCTGACCGATGCGTTCAGACAATTCTTTAGTCCGCAGCCCCAAAGTATGATCGGTTCCAGCAACCATCGCCAGCGTCTGATATACATGGTCCAGGAATACCTAGGGGCAAGGTCAGACTTGGACACCTTCCCCACCGAAAATCCTCTGGCTTACTGGGTCTTGAGGATGGATCACTGGCCAGAGCTTGCACAGTATGCAATTGAGCTACTGGCCTGTCCTGCATCCAGCGTTCTTTCAGAACGCACATTCAGTGCTGCTGGAGGATTTGTCACGGATCACAGGGTGCGGCTGTCCACCGACTCGGTTGATCGACTGACTTTCATCAAGATGAACCAGTCTTGGATCACCACCAGCTACCACACACCTGATGCTGATATAACAGACTAATTGATTTTTAAATGTCACATCCCTTCAAGACTGATGCTGATGCTGAGTGCCTGTGCTGTTATGTTGGCTGGCTATCCTCCTCCTCCTCCTCAATGATACGATTAATGATGATAGCTTGGAAGATCATTTTGGTTTATGGGTGACGCCACCAGTGGCTAAGGCCCAATTTTTCAGCCCCTGTTTAACAGGGGCGTGTAATTAAAATTTTGGATGCAATACTTTGCAACAGGCCTCATTGCTGTGCTCCAAGTACAGTATCTGTGAGGGGTTGCAGTGTTGTGCCACCAGTGCCTAAGGCCCAATTTTTCAGCCCCTGTACAACAGGGGCATGCAATTATAATTATTGATCTAATAATTCACAGCAGGGCCCATTGCTGCACCCACCAAGAGTAACTGTCAGGCCTTACAGTGTTGTGGCACCAGCACCACCATCACCACCACCACCACCACCAAAGGCCTAATTTTTCAGCCCCTGTTCAACAGGGGCATGCAATTATAATTATTGATCTAATAATTCACAGCAGGGCCCATTGCTGCGCCCACCAAGAGTAACTGTAAGGCCTTACAGTGTTGTGGCACCAGCACCACCATCACCACCACCACCAAAGGCCCAATTTTTCAGCCCCTGTTCAACAGGGGCATGCAATTATAATTATTGAACGAATAATTCACAGCAGGGCCCATTGCTGCGCCCACCAAGAGTAACTGTCAGGCCTTACAGTGTTGTGGCACCAGCACCACCATCACCACCACCACCACCACCACCACCAAAGGCCCAATTTTTCAGCCCCTATTCAACAGGGGCATGCAATTATAATTATTGATCTAATAATTCACAGCAGGGCCCATTGCTGCGCCCACCAAGAGTAACTGTCAGGCCTTACAGTGTTGTGGCACCAGCACCACCATCACCACCACCACCACCACCACCACCAAAGGCCTAATTTTTCAGCCCCTGTTCAACAGGGGCATGCAATTATAATTATTGATCTAATAATTCACAGCAGGGCCCATTGCTGCGCCCACCAAGAGTAACTGTCAGGCCTTACAGTGTTGTGGCACCAGCACCACCATCACCACCACCACCACCACCAAAGGCCCAATTTTTCAGCCCCTGTTCAACAGGGGCATGCAATTATAATTATTGAACGAATAATTCACAGCAGGGCCCATTGCTGCGCCCACCAAGAGTAACTGTCAGGCCTTACAGTGTTGTGGCACCAGCACCACCATCACCACCACCACCACCACCACCACCAAAGGCCCAATTTTTCAGCCCCTGTTCAACAGGGGCATGCAATTATAATTATTGAACGAATAATTCACAGCAGGGCCCATTGCTGCGCCCACCAAGAGTAACTGTCAGGCCTTACAGTGTTGTGGCACCAGCACCACCATCACCACCACCACCACCACCACCACCAAAGGCCCAATTTTTCAGCCCCTATTCAACAGGGGCATGCAATTATAATTATTGATCTAATAATTCACAGCAGGGCCCATTGCTGCGCCCACCAAGAGTAACTGTCAGGCCTTACAGTGTTGTGGCACCAGCACCACCATCAAAGGCCCAATTTTTAGTACCACTGATCAACAATTATATGTTATTACAATTCCTGATATAATAGTTGACAGCAGGGCGTTCCAGCACCCACCAAGAATAACTGTGAGTGCTTTCAGTGTTGTGCCAACACCAACACCTAAGGGGCCAATTTCTGCAGAGTATATACGGCAGGTCCCTACTTTCAAACATCCAACTTACAAACGACTACTACTTGCAAACGGAAGAAGACAACAGGAAGTGAGAGGAAATCTACCCCTTGGAAGGAAAATTCTCTCCTGTAAGAATTAATATGGGAGAAAGGTGTCTCCTCTCTACTGATGCTTTATCACCAATCCTTGTTTCAATACAAACACCACATTTCAAAAACAGTTGTCATTGGGACACAAAGTGAAGTGAAATGTTCTGAACAGGGGCACAGACAGCAAAAAAAATGTGACAGGGGTGATAACCGTTCCCTATGTTTTCCAAAAAGCTAAAAAAAAGGAATTTGGCATGGAGCTACACTTAAACAATGCAGCTGTTCAAAATTACAAACAGATTCTACATAAGAACAAACCTACAGTCCCTGTCTTGTATGCACCGCCTGTATACGGCTGTTCAGAGTATATAGGGCCTTTTTTATTTTGTGTGCGGGGTTCCCCTTAATATCCATACAAGACCCAAAGGGGCTGGTAATGGGCTGGGGTAGGGGGGGGGGGTTGATGGGGTAGCTATGCCATTTTTCCTAAAGATTTTCATCCATATTACCGGGACCAGACATTGCATTAAAGCCGCAAGCAGTTTTAAATGGCTTTTTTTCCTTTAGAAATGTTATTTTGTGCAGGGACAGTTCTAAACACGGGAAACACGTGGCACTTCACAGGCATACTTTAGACACCCCCCAGGTACAATATTTAAAGGAATATTTGACTTTTTTTTTTTCACTTTATGCATCATTAAAATGACTGCTCCCGGAAAACGTCAGTTTTTAAAACTTCTTTTTGCATTGATACATGTCCCCTGGTGCAGAACCCGGGTTCCCAAACTCTGTTTCGGACAATAACATGGATAATAGTCGTTATAATTAGCACTTTAGAATCCGAACGTTCGCATCCATTGTATTTAATAGGGTTCTAATGTTCGTACGAACTTTCGGTCCGTTCGCGGGTTCTGGTGCGAACCGAACACGGGGGTGTTCGGCTCATCACTATCCAGGACCAGGAATTTGTAACCTCCCAGTCTCTGGGAATGCGTTGAACAGACCTTTCTGCAAGGCCTCACGTAGATGCTTCATCCTCTGCTCCCTCTGCGACGGCAAGATAAGGTCCGCAACCTTACCTTTGTAATGTGGATCAAGGAGGGTTGCCAGCCAGTAATGATCCCTCTCCTTGATCGCACGAATACGAGGATCCCTCCGCAGGCTTTGCAGGATCAGGGAGGCCATGCAGCATTGGTTTGCTCAGGCATTTGGTGCGGAGTCCTCTCGGTCACTGAGGACGACATGATACGCAGCCACCTCCTCCCAGCCACGTACAAGTCCACAGGTGTCTTGGGACTGTAATTGATCCCTTGAAGACTGCTGCTGATGCTGAGTGCTAATCTCCACCTCCATGCTTACGCAATCCTCCTCCTCCTCCTCGTCCTCTTCCTGTGTGATAGCCGGGCCAGCAAGAACACTGTCTGGATAAAGGGGGCCTTGAGAGGCAAGGAAGTCCTCCTCTTCCTGCCTCTGTTCTGCCTCAAGTGCCCTGTCCATTATTCCATGCAGCGTGTGCTCCAACAGGTGGACAAGAGGGACAGTGTCACTGATGCATGCACTACCACTGCTCACCATCCTCGTGGCCTCCTCAAATGGTGCCAGGACAGTGCATGCATCCCTGATCATGGCCCACTGGCATGGGGAAAAAAATCCAAGCTCCCCTGACCCGGTCCTGGTGCCATATTGCAACAGATACTCATTGATGGCCCTCTGCTGCGTGTGCAGCCGCTGCAGCATGGCCAACGTAGAGTTCCACCTGGTGGGCATGTCACAGATTAGGCGGTTCTTGGGCGGGTTGTAATCCTTTTGGAGGTCAGCCAGCCGAGCACTGGCATTATATGACCGGCGAAATGCCCACAGAGTTTCCTGGCCTGCATCAGGACCTCCTGTAAGCTCGGGTACCTGCCCAAGAACCGCTGCACCACCAAGTTAAGGACGTGAGCCAAACAGGGCACATGGGTCAGTTGTCCCTGTCGGAAGGGCGGAGAGGAGGTTGGTGCCATTGTCGCAAACCACCTTTCCTGGCTTAAGCTGGCGTGGCGTCAACCACCTCTGAGCCTGCCCCTGCAGAGCTGACAGAATCTCTGCCCCAGTGTGGCTCCTGTCCCCGAAGCACACCAGCTCAAGAACCGCATGGCATCTTTTTGCCTGCGTACCTGCGTAGCCCCTTGAACGCCTACAGAGCACCACTGGTTTCAAGGACAAAGCACAGGTAGAAGCCATGGAGGAAGAAGAGGAGGGGGTGGAGGAGAGAGGTGTGACAGAATCACCAGTAGTAACATTTTGTAGGCATGGTGGCGGAACAACCTCCAACACTACTGCACCTTATCCTGCATCCTTCCCAGCTGCAAGCAGAGTCACCCAATGCACCGTGAAAGATAGGTAACGTCCCTGTCCATGCCAGCTGGACCATGAGTCAGTGGTAATATGCACCTTATCACTGACCGCCCTGTCCAGCGAGGCCAAGACATTGCCTTCCCCATGCCGGTAGAGAGCTGAAATCGCCTTCCGTGAGAAAAAATGGCATTTGGGAACCTGCCACTGAGGAAGCACACATTCCACAAACTCACGGAAGGGGGCAGAGTCTACCAACTGAAAAGGCAGCAGGTGAAGTGCTAGCAATTTAGCCAAGCTAGCATTCAACCGCTGGGCATGTGGATGGCTGGGAGCGAACTTCTTTCGGCGGTGCAGCAGCTGGGGAAGGGAAATTTGCCTGGTATAATCGGACGTCGGTGTACCGATATCAGATTGCTCACAAGTACTTGGCTGTGACACACCTAATTCTACCCCTTCATTCCTCTCAGTGCAGGTTTCAGAGAGGACTGAAGGTATAGTGGGGTTGGAGATCCCAGCTGATAAGGAGCAAGGAGAGGTCCGCTTTGTTCTTTGGTGTGGGACTTTTAGGCAGACTTGCCAACAAACTGCATGGCAGGTCGACATATGTCTGGTCAAGCACGTGGTGCCCAAGCGGCTGATGTTTTGGCCACGCGAGATAAGCTTTAGACATATTTAGCAAATGGCAACGGTGCGATCTGCTGCACACAACTGAAAACAAGACCATACCAAAGAACTTTTGGAATAATGCACAGAGACAGCAGAGCCCTGCACATGCGGAGCTCTGTGGTGTGATCCAGTCGGTGTGCTGCCCTTAAGCTGGCCCCTGGAGGGCATCCTGCCTTGTTGGAGATGTGCCTCCTCCTCTCTCCTATCAGGCACCCACGTGGAGTCAGTGACCTCATCATCCCCTCCCTCCTCATCACTGGAGAAAATCTGGCAGTATGCTGAAGCTGGGGGAACATGACTGCCAGATAGCTATCCTTGTTGGGCACCCCCTCTCTCTGGGCTCACGCTACTACCCCCTCTCTCTGGGCTCACGTTACTGCCTTCCTCTAGCTGGGTTCCATCATCGGAGCCTTCAAAACGCTGGGCATCCCCCTGGAGCATGTACCCAACACTGTGGTCAAAGAGTTCGGGGGACTCCTCAGGAGGACATGGCGGGTTAGAGAAGTTGGCTGTAGAGAAGGAAGCAGCAGCAGCAGTCGCTGAGGCAGACATCTTAGAGGAATTTGCCATCCCCACCAGTGAGCGGCTCAGCAACGTGTTTGGGGAAAAATCCGTTCCTGACGACAGTACAGAGCGTACCTCAGAATATGTGCAGCGACACGCTGAACCAGACAACTGCCCGCTTACAGCGCCAAGAGCGGAATCAACCCCCGCTATTCACACACCTTATATCAAGCATAAAAGTAAACCCACACTCAGTCAGTTTTCAGCACGTTCTGCATCCAGACTATCAAAACACTATGTCACAGTTGACCAAATCGAAAATGAAGAACGACGGTCTAAAAGACACAGCGACAGTATCCCTGATAACCGCAACTATCCACCAAATTCCTGGCACAACAGAGCGCCCCCTGGCTACTCACACAACGATCAAGGTATGTCAGATTTCTTCAAGTTCTTAGCACAACATGAACTGTTAGCAAAGGGGCTTGCAAAGTTCAACGATCGCCCTGAAAGTTATAGAGCATGGCGTTCGTCCTTCAGAAATGCAACTAAGGATCTTGATCAGGGATGAGCCGAACACCCCCCTGTTCAGTTCGCACCAGAACCTGCGAACAGACAAAATGTTTGTGTAAACTTTAGAACCCTATTAAATACAATGGACTCGAACGTTCGAAATCTAAAGTGTTAATTATAAGGGCTAATATGCAAGTTATTGTCCTAAAAAGTGTTTGGGGACCCGGGTCCTGCCCCAGGGGACATGTATCAATGCAAAAAGAAGTTTTAAAAACGGCCGTTTTTTCGGGAGCACAGATTTTAATAATGCTTAAAATGAAAAAATAAAAGTGAAATATTCCTTTAAATTTCATACCTGGGGGGTGTGTATGATATGCATGTGAAGTGGCGCATGTTTCCCGTGCTTAGAACTGTCCCTGCAAAAAATGTCATTTTTGAAAGAAAAAAATGCATTTAAAACTGACTCGCGGCTATTAATGAATTGTCGGCTCCCGGCAATACATACAAAAGTCATTGATAAAAAAAAAAAAAAAAAGCGTGGGGGTTCCCCAGAATTCAATTACCAGGCCCTTCAGGTCTGGAATGGATATTAAGGGGAACCCCGCCGCAAATTAAAAAAAAATTGACGTGGGGTTCCCCCAAATATCCATTCCAGGCCCTTCAGATCTGGCATGGATTTTAAGGGGAACTCCACCCAAAATTTAAAAAAAAAATGGCGTGGAGTCCCCCTAAAAATCCATACCAGACCCCTTATCCGAGCACGCAACCTGGCCGGCCGCAGGGGAAAAGGGGGGGACGAGAGAGCGGCCCCCCCTCCCTCCTGAACCGTACCAAGCCACATGCCCTCAACATGGGGAGGATGTCCCCATGTTGATGGGGACAAGGGCCTCATCCCCACAACCCTTGCCCGGTGGTTGTGGGGGTCTGCGGGCGGGGGGCTTATCGGAATCTGGAAGACCCCTTTAACAAAGGGGACCCCCAGATCCCGCCCCCCCCTATGTGAATTGGTAAGGGGTACATTGTACCCCTACCATTTCACGAAGAAAGCGTAAAAAAATGTTTAAAAAAAACACACAAACACCTTGAAAAAGTCCTTTATTAAAAAAAAAAAAAAAAAAAAAACATTCCAGCGGTGAAATCCAGTGTCCCGCGGCGATCCCGATGTCCAGCGCTGTCCTTCATTGGTTGTGCCTGAGCGGACCTGATGGGGAACTCCCTCTCAGTATTTTAAATGTATAGACCCGCCCCTTCTAAAGTTCCCCATCAGGTCCGCTCAGCGGACCAGATGCGGAACATGAGAAGGGGCGGGTCTATACATGTATTACCAAAGTGAGAGCAGTTCCCCATCAGGTCCGCCCCCTCGGTATGTCGGACCCGCCTACGTCATTGGCTTGAGCGGGGAACTTCCTTCACTATGTAAATTTAAATTACACAGTGAAGGAAGTTCCCCGCTCAAGCCAATGACGTAGGCAGGTCCGACATACCGAGGGGGCGGACCTGATGGGGAACTTCTCTCACTGTGGTAATACATGTATAGACCCGCCCCTTCTCATGTTCCGCATCTGGTCCGCTGAGCGGACCTGATGGGGAACTTTAGAAGGGGCGGGTCTATACATTTAAAATACTGAGAGGGAGTTCCCCATCAGGTCCGCTCAGGCACAACCAATGAAGTACAGCGCTGGACATCGGGATCGCCGCGGGACACTGGATTTCACCGCTGGAATGTTTTTGTATTTTTTTTTTTTAAATAAAGGACTTTTTCAAGGTGTTTGTGTGTTTTTTTAAACATTTTTTTACGCTTTCTTCGTGAAATGGTAGGGGTACAATGTACCCCTTACCAATTCACATAGGGGGGGGCCGGGATCTGGGGGTCCCCTTTGTTAAAGGGGTCTTCCAGATTCCGATAAGCCCCCCGCCCGCAGACCCCCACAACCACCGGGCAAGGGTTGTGGGGATGAGGCCATTGTCCCCATCAACATGGGGACATCCTCCCCATGTTGAGGGCATGTGGCTTGGTACGGTTCAGGAGGGGGGGGGCGCTCTCTCGTCCCCCCCTTTTCCCCTGCGGCCGGCCAGGTTGCGTGCTCGGTTAAGGGGTCTGGCATGGATTTTTAGGGGGACTCCACGCCATTTTTTTTTAATTTGGGGTGGAGTTCCCCTTAAAATCCATGCCAGATCTGAAGGGCCTGGAATGGATATTTGGGGGAACCCCACGTCAATTTTTTTTTAATTTGCGGCGGGGTTCCCCTTAATATCCATTCCAGACCTGAAGGGCCTGGTAATTGAATTCTGGGGAACCCCCACGCTTTATTTTTATTTTTTATCAATGACTTTTGTATGTATTGCCGGGAGCCGACAATTCATTAATAGCCGCGAGTCAGTTTTAAATGCATTTTTTTCTTTCAAAAATGAAATTTTTTGCAGGGACAGTTCTAAGCACGGGAAACATGCGCCACTTCACATGCATATCATACACACCCCCCAGGTATGAAATTTAAAGGAATATTTCACTTTTATTTTTTCATTTTAAGCATTATTAAAATCACTGCTCCCGAAAAAACGTCCGTTTTTAAAACTTCTTTTTGCATTGATACATGTCCCCTGGGGCAGGACCCGGGTCCCCAAACACTTTTTAGGACAATAACTTGCATATAAGCCTTTATAATTAGCACTTTAGATTTCTCCCATAGATTTTTCGAATTTGCCGCGAACACCCCAATTTGTTCGCTGTTCGGTGAACGGGCGAACAGGCAATGTTCGAGTCGAACATGAGTTCGACTCGAACTCGAAGCTCATCCCTAATCTTGATCTTAAAGCAAGTGAAGTAGCCGATCCCTTAGTCAATTGGCTGGGGAATGAGTCATCAGAACATGCAAGGAGAATCAGAGACATTAACATTAATTACCCAACCAAAGGGCTGAGCATGATATGGGAGAGGATTGTTGAATGTTAAGGTTCCCCAGAAGTTATAGAAAACTCTCTTTTTAAAAGAATATAGGACTTTCCCAAGATTCCTAACAAAGGCTACCAGAAGCTGAGAGACTTGAGTGACCTAGTGACAGAGCTCCAAATAGCCAAAGCAGAAGGAGACTTGCCAGGCCTTGCCTTTCTGGACACAGCCCGTGGCGTTAACTCTATAGTGCAAAAGCTACCCTACAACCTTCAAGAAACCTGGGTTACACGAGGCTCCGACTACAAGCAAAAGCACAACGTCCCTTTCCAACCATTCTCTTATTTTGTGGACTTTATTCGCCATCAAGCAAAGGTTAAAAACTATCCTAGTTTTGACATCTCATCATCTGACTCTGCCTTCCCTAGGTCAAGTAAGCCTGCTCCAACCCGCAACTTCAAAGACGCACCTGTTGCAGTACGCAAAACAAGTGTATCTCCAGCTCAGGATCCAAGCAGAGAGTGTCCTCTTCACAAGAAGCTTCATTCGTTGTTAAAGTGCAGAGGTTTTATAGAAAAGACTCTCCAAGATCGCAAAACCTTCCTCAAAGAAAACAGAATTTGTTACAGGTGCTGCACATCAACTTCTCACCTTGGGAAAGACTGTAAGGTGAGCATCAACTGCTCTGAGTGCAACAGCACAGAGCACAACACAGCTCTGCATCCAGGGCAGGGATGAGCCGAACACCCCCCTGTTCGGTTCGCACCAGAACCTGCGAACAGACAAAATGTTCGTGTAAACTTTAGAACCCTATTAAATACAATGGACTCGAACGTTCGAAATCTAAAGTGTTAATTATAAAGGCTTATATGCAAGTTATTGTCCTAAAAAGTGTTTGGGGACCTGGGTCCTGCCCCAGGGGACATGTATCAATGCAAAAAGAAGTTTTAAAAACGGCCGTTTTTTCGGGAGCAGTGATTTTAATAATGCTTAAAATGAAAAAATAAAAGTGAAATATTCCTTTAAATTTCATACCTGGGGGGTGTGTATGATATGCATGTGAAGTGGCGCATGTTTCCCGTGCTTAGAACTGTCCCTGCAAAAAATGTCATTTTTGAAAGAAAAAAATGCATTTAAAACTGACTCGCGGCTATTAATGAATTGTCGGCTCCCGGCAATACATACAAAAGTCATTGATAAAAAAAAAAAAAAAAGCGTGGGGGTTCCCCAGAATTCAATTACCAGGCCCTTCAGGTCTGGAATGGATATTAAGGGGAACCCCGCCGCAAATAAAAAAAAAAATTACGTGGGGTTCCCCCAAATATCCATTCCAGGCCCTTCAGATCTGGCATGGATTTTAAGGGGAACTCCACCCCAATTTTTTTTAAAAAAAGGCGTGGAGTCCCCCTAAAAATACATACCAGACCCCTTATCCGAGCACGCAACCTGGCCGGCCGCAGGGGAAAAGGGGGGGACGAGAGAGCGGCCCCCCCTCCCTCCTGAACCGTACCAGGCCACATGCCCTCAACATGGGGAGGATGTCCCCATGTTGATGGGGAAAAGGGCCTCATCCCCACAACCCTTGCCCGGTGGTTGTGGGGGTCTGCGGGCGGGGGGCTTATCGGAATCTGGAAGACCCCTTTAACAAAGGGGACCCCCAGATCTCGGCCCCCCCCTATGTGAATTGGTAAGGGGTACATTGTACCCCTACCATTTCACGAAGAAAGCGTAAAAAAATGTTTAAAAAAACACACAAACACCTTGGAAAAGTCCTTTATTTAAAAACAAAAAACAAAAAAACATTCCAGCGGTGAAATCCAGTGTCCCGCGGCGATCCTGATGTCCAGCGCTGTCCTTCATTGGTTGTGCCTGAGCGGACCTGATGGGGAACTCCCTCTCAGTATTTTAAATGTATAGACCCGCCCCTTCTTAAGTTCCCCATCAGGTCCGCTCAGCGGACCAGATGCGGAACATGAGAAGGGGCGGGTCTATACATGTATTACCAAAGTGAGAGCAGTTCCCCATCAGGTCCGCCCCCTCGGTATGTCGGACCCGCCTACGTCATTGGCTTGAGCGGGGAACTTCCTTCACTATGTAAATTTAAATTACACAGTGAAGGAAGTTCCCCGCTCAAGCCAATGACGTAGGCGGGTCCGACATACCGAGGGGGCGGACCTGATGGGGAACTGCTCTCACTTTGGTAATACATGTATAGACCCGCCCCTTCTCATGTTCCGCATCTGGTCCGGTGAGCGGACCTGATGGGGAACTTTAGAAGGGGCGGGTCTATACATTTAAAATACTGAGAGGGAGTTCCCCATCAGGTCCGCTCAGGCACAACCAATGAAGGACAGCGCTGGACATCGGGATCGCCGCGGGACACTGGATTTCACCGCTGGAATGTTTTTTTTTTTTTTTTAAATAAAGGACTTTTTCAAGGTGTTTGTGTGTTTTTTTAAACATTTTTTTACGCTTTCTTCGTGAAATGGTAGGGGTACAATGTACCCCTTACCAATTCCCATGGGGGGGCCGGGATCTGGGGGTCCCCTTTGTTAAAGGGGTCTTCCAGATTCCGATAAGCCCCCCGCCCGCAGACCCCCACAACCACCGGGCAAGGGTTGTGGGGATGAGGCCCTTGTCCCCATCAACATGGGGACATCCTCCCCATGTTGAGGGCATGTGGCTTGGTACGGTTCAGGAGGGAGGGGGGGGCGCTCTCTCGTCCCCCCCTTTTCCCCTGCGGCCGGCCAGGTTGCGTGCTCGGATAAGGGGTCTGGTATGTATTTTTAGGGGGACTCCACGCCATTTTTTTTTAAATTTGGGGTGGAGTTCCCCTTAAAATCCATGCCAGATCTGAAGGGCCTGGAATGGATATTTGGGGGAACCCCACGTCATTTTTTTTTTAAATTTGCGGCGGGGTTCCCCTTAATATCCATTCCAGACCTGAAGGGCCTGGTAATTGAATTCTGGGGAACCCCCACACTTTTTTTTTTTTTTTTATCAATGACTTTTGTATGTATTGCCGGGAGCCGACAATTCATTAATAGCTGCGAGTCAGTTTTAAATGCATTTTTTTCTTTCAAAAATGTCATTTTTTGCAGGGACAGTTCTAAGCACGGGAAACATGCGCCACTTTACATGCATATCATACACACCCCCCAGGTACGAAATTTAAAGGAATATTTCACTTTTATTGTTTCATTTTAAGCATTATTAAAATCACTGCTCCCGAAAAAACGGCCGTTTTTAAAACTTCTTTTTGCATTGATACATGTCCCCTGGGGCAGGACCCGGGTCCCCAAACACATTTTAGGACAATAACTTGCATATAAGCCTTTATAATTAGCACTTTAGATTTCTCCCATAGATTTTTCGAATTTGCCGCGAACACCCCAATTTGTTCGCTGTTCGGCGAACGGGCGAACAGGCAATGTTCGAGTCGAACATGAGTTTGACTCGAACTCGAAGCTCATCCCTAATCCAGGGCCAGCGCCATGGACTCTTACCCCCTCACCCCAGGTGGAAGAGCACGGCGGGAGCAACAAGACACAGTACCTCCTGTAGTTACACCCCAGTGCACCCAAGTCTGTGGAGAAGGTCTGTCTAACAAATCCTGCTCTAAGATTTGTCTTGCTACAGTTTACCCCATGGGTCGCAGAGAAAAAGCAGTGAAGCTATACGTGATCTTGGACGATCAAAGCAACAGATCACTCGCCAGCTCAGCCTTCTTTGACACCTTCAAAATCAAGGAAGCCAGCTCTTCATACTTACTCAAGACTTGTACAGGGGTAAGCAAAGAAACTGGGAGAAGAGCCATTGGTTACCAAATCGAATCCTTTGATGGTCAGACAACCCTGCCTCTGCCAACTCTAATCAAGTGCAATCAGTTCCCAACGGACAGAGAGGAGATCCCTACACCAGAGGTGGCACTTCATCATGGACATCTGAAGGGCATAGCACATCTCATCCCTAAACTGGATCCCCAGGCTGAGATAGCGCTTCTCCTTGGAAGGGACATCATCAGAATTCACAAGGTGAGAAAACAAATCAATGGTCCCCACAACTCCCCCTATGCCCAGAAGCTAGATCTTGGATGGGTCATCATAGGCAACGTATGCCTAGAGAGTGTTCACAAACCAACCAGTGTGAACTCTCTCTTTACAAAGACACTAGAAGGCGGGCGTCCATCCCTATTTCAGCCTTGCACCAACAGATTCCTCATAAGAGAGAAGCCTGCCAGTGTAATTAATTCCAACCCTTACACCGCTAAATTTCTTTGTGATGGAGACAGAGATCATTTAGGGTGCTCAGTTTTCCAAAATATTAAAGAAGATCACAAAATTGGCCCATCTATTGAAGATCATATCTTCTTGGAGATAATGAGACTGGGATTCTACAAAAACAATGAAAACAGCTGGGTGTCACCCCTGCCTTTCAAAGCGAAGAGGGTCTTGCTAATAACAGAGAACAAGCTTTGAAACGCTTCTCTTCCCTCAGATCCAATTTCCAAAAGAAACCAGAAATGAAAGGACATTTCTTCTCATTCATGAGTAAGATGTTTGAGAATTACCATGCTGAGAGAGCTCCACCTCTAAAAGATGATGAAGAGTGCTGGTGGTACCTGCAAATCTTCAGCGTCTACCACTCCAAGAAGCCAGGTAAAATCTGGGTAGTGTTTGACTCCAGCTCACGGCATCAAGGAGTCTCATTAAATGATGTCCTCTTAAAGGGACCAGATCTCAACAACACACTTCTTGGTGTCCTCATTAGATTCCGCAAGGAAGCAGTTGCCATAGTTGCAGACATTCAGCAAATGTTTCACAGCTTCCAAGTCAAGGAAGAACACAGGAACTTCTTGAGATCCCTATGGTTCAAAGACATTGACCCTACTAAGGACATTACAGAATACCGCATGAAAGTGCACGTTTTTGGTAACAGTCCATCCCCTGCTGTTGCCATCTATGGACTTAAGCTATCTGCCCAAGAAGGTGAGAAAGACGTTACACAGTTTATTGAAAGAGACTTTTATGTAGATGATGGTCTGAAATCAATTTCTTCACCCGAAGCTGCAATAAGTCTACTCAAGAGGACCCAAAGTACACTTGACTCTTCAAATCTAAGACTGCATAAGATAGCATCAAACAGCAAGGTCGTCATTGAGGCCTTCCCTTCCCAAGATTATGCCAGTGACTTCAAAGATTTGGACTTAACTACAGACTCCCTTCCTATGTAACGCAGCCTAGGACTCAACTGGGACCTCAAGTCTGACATTCTTACCTTTCAGGTTGACCAAGAGCCGAAGCCCTTCACACGGCGAGGTGTCTTATTCACCATCAACAGCCTGTATGATCCACTCGGGTTTGCAGCACCGGTTACCGTCCAAGGTAAGATTCTGCTTAGAGAGCTCACTGCAGACACATGTGGCTGGGATTCTCCACTACCTCCTGAGAAAGAGACATTATGGGTAACATGGAGAGACTCTTTAAAGACTTTATCCAACCTACACGTACATAGACCATACACCCACTTTCCTCCTGCAAGGGTTCAGTCTAGAAAGTTATGTGTATTCTGCAATGCTTCAGTTAAAGCAATAGGAGCAGTAACCTACCTCAAGTCAGTAGACGTCGAGGGTCAAATTCATATTGGGTTAGTTATGGGCAAGGCCAAGCTAGCACCATGTCCTGAAACCACCATTCCAAGATTGGAACTGTGTGCTGCTGTACTAGCAGTAGAACTAGCAGAAAATCGAAGATTCTATGTCTATGTACACAACAGAGTCCTTAGAATCAGGAAGTCGACACAGCCCACCCACAGTGGCGTCTCCAGATTTTATATTTAGGGGGGGCACATGGGGGGACAGGGACAAAAGTAGGGGGGCCAACTATAAAATGCAATTATATATATATATATATATATATATATATCCTTGGGCCCTTTACTACGATCCCACAACGGGCCCTTTCACATGTTCTGCAGTGAGCTCCCGTCCTACTATACTGGGGGCCCCCCAGGATGGCAGAAAACAAGAGATATATGTCACTCACCAGCACACCAAGAAAATATAAGGGTCCAAAGCAGTGGGTGAACTATCAGGGTTGCAAAAGTTGTCTTGCCACCGGGTCCTGGTGTTTTGCCACTGTGGTGTTCCCCAGCTGTCCTGTCCCTGCTATTGACAGTGCTGGTCTGGCATCTGTCTCCTTGGCAGCGGCGACAGTCTATTAGGACCTAGTGCTGGTGACATTATGGGTGCATGCAGAGGAAGGCTGGCACTATTGGTTATAGAGAGCCGAGCCCCCAGCTGGTCACCTAGCAGCAGTAATGCTGTATAACCTTCTCTGTTGACATGCTGATCGGGATGTGATCCAGGTGATGCTCCCAGTCAGATCTAATAAACACAGTATTTATTAGCATGAAGAGTACAACCACATATATATAATCAACCGTATGTTCAGCAGCCATGTGGGCTCTATGCCTGTAAAGTGTGGGCTTTGATCAATAAAATCACTGATATTTAACACTAGGAGCATCACCTGGATTGCATCACGATCAGCATGTCAGAGAAGGGTCCACTGCTGCTAAGCAACCTGCAGGGAGCTCAACTGTCTACAACCAATAGAGATGGGCTCGGGTGTGTTTGAAATCCCACATGCCCGATCCCGCCAGGAAGCCGACACTCCACAGTGCTAATCACAGCCAGTGAGACATTTCCTGATCTGTGCATTTGCGGACCGGGAAATGTCTCACTGCCTGTGATTAGCGCTGTGCAGTGTGGGCTTCCTGGCAGGCTCTGGCATGTGGAATTTTGAACATGCTCAGCCCATCTCTAACAACAAATTGTGCTGGCCCTCCTGTACATCAGCCCCATAAAGTAACCAGCACTGGGTTCCAATGTGCTGCTGCCCCTGCCATGGAGACAGAGACCAGCACTGTGAATAGCCAGGACAGGACAGCAACTCTGGTTGTTCCAGCACTGGTCCACACTGGGAACATTCCCCCATCCACCTATAATGTGTAGATGGGGGAATTGGATCATTTCTTTTTTTTTCATTCAACCTAATAGTTGAATGAAAAAAAGTGATCAATGTATGGGCTGCCTAAGAGCTAAGACCAGCCATAGACAGTTTAAATCTCAGCTAGTTCAGCAGGTACTGGCTGAGATTTGAACTATTAATGAGCAGATTCCCTTATGATTATCACTAGTGGTTGCTATAGCCACTAGTGATAATCACTGTTTGTCGGGAGAACTCAATTGCTGGGCAGGAGGGATATTCTCCTGTCAGCACTGTCTGTGTTGATGGGGGAATCATGCAAGTTCCTTTCCTGCAATCTGTGGATGCAGGAAAGAAATTTGCACCGTCTATTACCTGCCTAACTGAAAGTGAAAGTTAATTGTGAATGTCTTAAAAGAACAGGAGAGGGGGAGGGAGACAGATGGGGGAGAGAAGGGATGGAGATAATGCAGTTCAGTGATTACATTGTACTGCAGTCTGCAGTGCACACACTTACCCACGGTCCAGGCTAGAATCTCAGGCATCATTCACACACAGCCAGGAATGCTGCTGATTTTCATATTTCATATTTGGGCGGGACTGGAAGGAGGAGGAGGAGCTGTATTCCTCACTGCTGGTATGTGGGGAGAGTGAGGGGGGGTGGCTGGACTCGCTGGGCTGTGAAAAAGTGTCATGGACTCACACTCGGCTCAACAGTCACCACTCTCGGAATTTACAGGCTGGTTCTCCTGTCCTAAGGACGGGAGAAATCAGTCTGTTTTTTCAGTAACTGAGATGAAGGCTTGGGCCCCCCTTCCTCCCCCCCTACAGTGCTTGTGGAGTCCTTCCTGCAACTCGCTCTTCTCCGTGCCATTGAGAATGCAGGGGAAGGAGCAGATTGGGCGGCTGTGGTTGTGGGAGCGCTCACATTATGCAGTGTCAGTGAGCAGAGGGAGGGGGGATGAATCCCCCGCAGGAGTTGACTGGGGACGCTCTCCCTCTCAGGAGAGACTGTGTTACTCCAGCGGCGGCCCAAGCAAAATACAAAAAATATATATATTTTTTTTGGGGGGGGGCACATGGTGGGGCACAGCATAATGTTGGGGGGCCAGGGCCCCCACCCATAATGTTGGGGGGCCAGGGCCCCCACCCAGTGGCGTTATGTCTCAACTGATCATAACCCAGTGGATCATGCTACAAGGTCTGTGCCAGCATCCTGTCTCAACGACACTATATGGCTCACAGGACCACCCTTCCTGTACAAGCCAGCACCTACCACTCTAGTGAAGGAGACATATGTACTGTTAGAACCTGTATCTGACTCAGATATCCGTCCTCAGGTTTCCACACTACATACAACAATTTCTAACCAACTGTTGGGATCCAAGCGCTTCCACAAATTCTCCACTTGGAAGTCCTTACAAAGAGCTACAGCTTGCTTGGTTCACATAGCCAGATCCTTTAGAGGTACCCCTACAAGACCAAGTTGTTGCAAAGGTTGGCATTACTGCCACAAGCCATACACAGTAGATGAGCTCACAGAAGCAAAAAATGTAATCATCCGCTGTGTCCAACAGGAGACTTATGCAGTAACACTGGAATGTCTTTGAAATTACAAGAGCATTCCAAAGAACTGTCCTCTAAGGAAACTCAACCACTTTATAGACAATGAAGGACTTTTAAGAGTTGGAGGGCGCATCTCAAATGCAGGACTTGATAGTGGTGAAAGCAATCCTGTCATAATACCAAATAACTATGTTGTTCTTTACTTGTGGAACACTACCACATACAGACAAAACACCAAGGACGTTTGTTCACGGAAGGAGCCTTGCGTGCAGCTGGACCCTGGATAGTGGGAGCCAAGAGACTTGTGAGTAAAACCATTTTCAAATGTATCACCTGTCGTAAGCTTCGTGGTATGTTTCAAACCCAGAAAATGGCCAACCTTCCTGCAGACCGGCTCCGTACAGAACCTCCTTTCACAAAGGTCGGTCTTGATGTGTTTGGGCCTTGGACTGTGATCACACGACAAACCAGAGGAGGCAGTGCCAATAGCAAACGCTGGGCTGTCATGTTTACTTGCATGTGCATCAGAGCTGCACACATAGAAGTAACTGAGTCCTTAGACACATCCAGCTTCATTAATGCCCTGAGACGTTTCATCTCTATTAGAGGCCCTGTCAAACACATACGCTCTGATAGAGGAACCAACTTTGTTGGAGCTTGCAAAGAATTGAATATCACTTCAAACCTTGACACAGAACAAGTAAAGAGATACCTTTCAGAACAAGGTTGTACATGGACATTTAACCCTCCACACTCTTCTCACATGGGAGGTGCCTGGGAGCGTATGATTGGTATAGCTTGAAGAATATTTAATGTTTCTACAATTGGGAACTTCAAAACTCACACATGAGACTGACAACTTTCATGGCTGAAGTATCAGTTATAATGAATGCCAGACCCTTGACATCTATACCCAATGATCCTGAAGATCCTTTCTTGCTTACACCTTCCACTTTGCTCACTCAGAAAGTTGAGGTGATCACAGCTCCTTCAGTCAATCTGGACCCAAAGAACTTATACAGATGTCAATGGAAAAGAGTACAAGTCTTAGCTGACACTTTTTGGAACAGGTGGAAGAAACAATACTTGTCTAATCTACAGACCAGGAACAAATGGCAAGACAGCAAGCCCAACTTAGAGCCTGGTGCCATCATTCTCATGAAAGACTCTCAATCTAGGAGAAACAAGTGGCCTTTGGGTCTGATGACCCAAGTGTTTCCCAGTGAAGATGGAAACGTCAGGAAAGTTGAACTCAAAGTCATTAGGCAAGGCCAGCCTAAACTTTTCCTCAGACCTGTTTCTGAACTTATTTTGTTACTCTCCTCCGGAGTGCCATGATATGTGGTATCCATGGGGAACCAGACGGGGAGTGTCATGCCTTCAGCAAAGTGTTCCTTATATGCTTTTTTGTTTAACTGCTGAATATGCGAATGGTTTGTAAATACATTGTAATATTGCCATCTAGTGGCTCTTTTGCACATTTAGCATCTGTTAATATTTCATCAGAAGGTAGATAGAGATTGTTGCTTATAAGCCACCGTAGCTTCCCATAATTCCACGGGACTATACCATGAGGCTTGAGAGACACTCCCACAGTATCCATCTTCCCTTCTTCATACATGCATCTGCTCCAGAGCAATCCGCACCTCTTCAGCTGCAATTCTATGTCAGCCTTACGGAAACATCGCTGATATGTACATTATCCCTTCCCCTAGCTAGACTAGCGTGTTAGGACTGTATTTTGCATATTTTGTATACTCATTGTATGTCATTTCTTTCGCTTCTAGTTTTACCCTAACTTCCCTGCAATAAAAGTTGAAAAAGAAGGACCTTGCGCCTGCCTCAATGAATTGTTAAGGGAGTAGAGTTAGCTGTCTGTCTAATTATACCTCATCCACGTATAGTGAGGGCAGAACAGAAGGACAAGCGTGTCCCACGGCCACGTGCTGATGAGGATGCACCGTGTCCACGACCAGCACTGTTGCCTCTAGACACAGAGCCTGCTTGCCCTCTTTTATTGCCTCGTGACTGTCTGCCTTCCAGACATACTAATGGCCTGCAGTGAGATGTAGCTGCACAAAGGTGGGATGTGTGTGTATTGTGAGGGGGTTAACTCGGTAGCGGGTGTGTGTGACCCCCTGGTTGGGCTCCCCACACAAAAACAGGGCCAGCAGACGGAGGTTGTGGTTTTCAAAATCAAAAGGTGCGGTTTATTTCTCTATGTACAGTGACAAAAACACAGCAAAGCCAAAAAGAAACATAAACAAAATAAATCCTGGTCAGTTTGACCTCTGACTAAACATGCAGGTTTCCTAAACTAACAACTGGGATCAGCCTGGTGCTGTCCTAGTCCCTAAGTCCCTGGTTTAGTAAAAGTCCAAACAAATAGCCACACAGGCTTTGCCTCACCGCACAGGGGTTCACTCTCCCTAGACAGTCCACACAGGTCTGGTTCCAGGCATGAGCTAACACCTAATGAATCTGGGAGTTCTTATAGAGGCCTAAATGAGCTGACAAGCTTCAGCTGGTCTCATCAACTCCCTGCCTCACGACGCCCAGCACTCTCCCTAGAGGTATGAGTCATTCATGAGCCCACTAGCCTCAGCTGGGCTTCATCAACTCCCTAGTTGTATAAGTCGGCATAAAGCCTGAATCTGGGAGAAATATATCTACCCCCCTGGATGCAACCAGGTGACTTTACCTTCCTGCTGTCACATACCCCCCCCTCTTGTTTTAACCTTGGGGTTGGAACACCAGCAATCAGGCATTCATGTACTCGAGACAAAGCATCCACATTCCCCATTTGAACGCCAGGGCGATGCTTTACTGTGAAGTTGAATTCCTGTAGGGCCAGGAACCACCTATTCACTCTTCTATTTGTCTCCTTGTTTTGAGCCATCCACTTTAACGGAGCGTGATCCGTAACCATGTCAAAGTGCCTACCTAGCAGATAGTACCGAAGGGAATCTAGAGCCCACTTCACCGCTAAACACTCCTTTTCAACCGTGGCGTAATTTACCTCATGGGACTTCAACTTCCTGCTGAGGTAAATGACTGGGTGCTCTTCCCCGTTCCAGACCTGGGACAATACTGCTCCTAACCCCACATCTGACGCATCACTTTGTACGACAAAGTCTTTAGAGAAGTCGGGTGAGTACAACACTGGCTGGCTACATAAGGCTTGTTTCAAGAATTGGAATGCTGCCTCCGCCTCGGGGGTCCATTTAATCATGACCGACCCTTTCCCTTTCGTCAGGTTGGTTAGGGGCACAGCCTTAGAAGCAAAGTGGGGAATGAAGCGCCGATAATAACCCGCGATTCCCAGAAAGGCTCGTACCTGCTTCTTGCTGTTGGGACGTGGCCAACTCTGGATGGCCTCGACTTTGTTGAGTTGGGGTTTTATTACTCCCCTGCCAATGGTGTACCCAAGATATTTGGCCTCCTCCTGCCCAATGGT
Source organism: Rana muscosa (assembly GCA_029206835.1). Lineage (NCBI taxonomy): Eukaryota > Metazoa > Chordata > Amphibia > Anura > Ranidae > Rana > Rana muscosa. The sequence goes on from CM055118.1 coordinate 796,230,336, forward strand.
ACACTTCTTGGGGTTAGCCGTAAACCCCGCTTCCCGGATAGAGTCTAGGACTGCTTGCACTTTTGGCAGATGTGAGGCCCAATCTGTGCTATGGACAATTACGTCATCCAGGTAAGCCGCAGCATACTTCCGATGGGGCCTCAGTATCTGGTCCATTTTCCGCTGGAATGTGGCCGGCGCATTCTGTAACCCGAACGGCATTCTCTTATATTGGAACGCCCCGTCTGGGGTTACAAATGCGGTTTTCTCTTTGGCCGACTTGGCCAGGGGAATTTGCCAATACCCTTTTGTGAGGTCAAGAGTCGTCATGTATCGGGCTGTTCCCAGCCGGTCGATCAACTCATCTATACGTGGCATGGGGTAGGTGTCAAATTTTGTAACTTTGTTCAACTGACGAAAATCGTTACAAAATCGCCAGCTCCCATCCGGTTTAGGCACCAACACAATGGGACTAGACCAATCACTTTGGGACTCCTCTATCACCCCTAAGTTCAGCATTTTCTATACTTCCTCCCGTATTGCCTCCCGTCGGGCCTCTGGGATCCGATAGGGTTTTAACTTCACCCTTTCACCGGGCGGGGTAATAATATCATGCTCTACCCCAGATGTTTGTCCCGGCAGCTCAGAGAACACCTCCTTGTTGCGAAGCACAAACTCCTTAACCTCCTGTTGTTGGGGTTGTGACAAGGTGGCTGCTATTCCAACCTCCGGAATCACGCAACCAGTTTGAGCTGGTGACCAAGTTTCTGCGACTAGGGACTCTCTATCCCTCCAGGCTTTCAACAGATTAACGTGATATATCTGTTCGGGCTTTCGCCTTCCTGGTTGTCTGACCTTGCTTCTGTAACAGGTCTATGAAGCGGGCCTCAGATTGCTGCTGGGCTTGTTGATGAGCTTGCTGCTGGGCTGCAAGGCTCCTTTGCAAACCTGCATTTGTCTGCTGTTGATTGGCATTTGCTAGAGCCAGCTGTTTCAGTATCTCCTCCATGCTGGCTTAAAAAAAACTGCCACTGGTTCTCCACCAACTGTGAGGGGGTTAACTCGGTAGCGGGTGTGTGTGACCCCCTGGTTGGGCTCCCCACACAAAAACAGGGCCAGCAGACGGAGGTTGTGGTTTTCAAAATCAAAAGGTGCAGTTTATTTCTCTATGTACAGTGACAAAAACACAGCAAAGCCAAAAAGAAACATAAACAAAATAAATCCTGGTCAGTTTGACCTCTGACTAAACATGCAGGTTTCCTAAACTAACAACTGGGATCAGCCTGGTGCTGTCCTAGTCCCTAAGTCCCTGGTTTAGTAAAAGTCCAAACAAATAGCCACACAGGCTTTGCCTCACCGCACAGGGGTTCACTCTCCCTAGACAGTCCACACAGGTCTGGTTCCAGGCATGAGCTAACACCTAATGAATCTGGGAGTTCTTATAGAGGCCTAAATGAGCTGACAAGCTTCAGCTGGTCTCATCAACTCCCTGCCTCACGACGCCCAGCACTCTCCCTAGAGGTATGAGTCATTCATGAGCCCACTAGCCTCAGCTGGGCTTCATCAACTCCCTAGTTGTATAAGTCGGCATAAAGCCTGAATCTGGGAGAAATATATCTACCCCCCTGGATGCAACCAGGTGACTTTACCTTCCTGCTGTCACAGTATATATATATATATATATATATATATATATATATATATATATATATATCTGTACTGATAATGCAGCTATCAGAATCAACTGCCTGCTGTGGTATTAGTATGAGAAAAGCAGCAATTGTCTTCACTTAGTTTTAGGTGAACACTGTGCAGAGGACACAGTACACTAACTGAAAATACTTGCAGCTCTCTGCCTGTGGTTTTATTATGAGAACACCACAAATTGTATTCAGGTTTCTTTAAGTAAACGCTGTGCAATGGACAGAAGTACACTACATGAAATTAATGCAGCTCCCTGCCTGTGGTTTTATTATGAGAACACCACTAACTGTATTCAGGTAAGCTTTACGTGAACGCTATGCAAAGCACACAGTACACTAAGTGAAACACTGACTGCAGCTAGCACAATCGCCTGCCTGCCACAGTATAGAGAATAACAGGAACGGATCTAGCTAAACTGAATACAGTGTATAAATATATATACAACACCTAGGATGCATATATATCCTCTACACACTGTAACTGCAGCTAACTGACTCGCCTGCCTGCTCTATCTAACTCAATATAAATGACACTGTCTCTCTCTCTCTGTAAGCTCTCTCTTTAACCAACGCCAACACACTACACAAGGCCGCCAAGCCGGCGGCCTTATATAGTGTGGGGCGTGTACCTACTCCTCTGAGCCATGATTGGCTAAAGCCACCCTGGCTTTGGCCAATTACGGCTCTCCGTTCTTACCATGCTGTGATTGGCCAAAGCATGCGGGTCATAGTGCATGCTTGGCCAATCATCAGCCAGCAATGCACTGTGATGCCGCAATTATGAATTATGGCCCGTGACGCGCCACTCAAATTTGGCGCGAACGGCCCACAATATTCGCATTTCGGCGAATGGTCGAACAGACGATGTTCGGGTCGAACATGGGTTCGACTCGAACACGAAGCTCATCCCTAGATACAATCCATTAAGTGCCCCACTGTATGTGCTTTTTAAAAAATATAGAGCTACATACCGCATTTCTCAGTGTGTGTACACGCCGCTCATGTGACTGCCCGGCCCGTCTTTCTCCTCCTGACGTCAGCGTGGAATTCTCAGCCCCGTCCGCTGACTGTAGCTGTCAGATCAGTACAGAGTTGGGTGGGGCTGAGAATTCCCCGCTGACATCAGGAGAGACGTGAGAGGTGAGAGGAGAGAAGCGGGCCGGGCAGTCACATGAGCGGCGTGCACACACACCTAGAAATGCAGTATGTAGCTCCATATTTTTTAAAAAGCACATACAGTGGGGCAATTAATGGATTGTAACACAGGATTTATTAAAACGCAGTTATTTTAACAACTATATGCTCAGAGCGCTCTCCCGGGAGGGGCGGGGCAAGTCGGGATGACGTCACCCCCAATCGATTTTTCCGGTCGTATGCATCGATGCAGCATCGGGGACACCCGAAGCGCGATGCATTGATGCTGCAATAAATTTCAGCACCCCTATTTGTTATTAGGGACGAGGTTCAAATTTGGCTCATTGTAGGATTTCACCTGAACGTTGCATATTTGGTATTCATGGACTGTCTGAACTATTTGGCCGGTTTGCCATCATTGAATATCCAGCTGTTTCTGCAGCAGGAAGTCTTTTCCTACCACAAAGAAATTGATGTTTCCTTTGTGCATGCTGTACAGCCTTATTTGTTCCTAAAATTCTGGTGGCCACTAGCATCTTAGCAACCACTCTTGATGCCTCATAACCATATTTGGTCAATGATCAGACAGCTACAGGCCATTTTGTTTACATTCAGCTGGATGCTATCATATGCATTGAGGTGTCCATTGGGTGTAGACATGTGCAATTCGTTTCGTTCCAAATTCCTTTTTTAACGAATTTCGACAAATTCGTTAATTCGGAAATATCCGAATTAACAAAAACTCGTTTAACGAATATTCGTAAATTCGAATATTCGAAAATTCGTAGATTCGTACATTCGTAAATTTGTACATTTGCACATTCGTAAATTCGTACATTCGGAAATGCTTAAATTCGTACATTCGTAAATTTGTAAATTTGTAAATTAGTAAATTGGGAAATCTGAAATAATAATTAACTAATAATAACTTAACTATTACTAACTATTAAATTATAGTTATTGGAATTTCCTTTCAAATTTGGCTGTTAGTGAACTTAACGAAGTTACAAATTGTTTTCCGAAATAATGAATGCCGTATCTAAACGAATGGAACGTAATGAATTAATAATAATAATAAATAACAATAATAATAATAAAAGCGTTTTATTATTATTATTATTTATTATTAATTTGTTCCATTCCATTTGTTTAGATGTGGCATTTGTTATTTCAGGTTATGTGTAACTTCGGATAAATTTGTATCCGTTACGTTCGCTAACAGCCAAATTTGAAAGGAAATTACAATACCTATAATTTAATTTTTTTTTTTTCAGATTTTCGAATTTTCAGGTTTTCGGATTTTCGAATTTCGAATTTCCGAATTTCCAAATTTCCGAATGTACGAATTTACAAATTTACGAATGTACAAATTTACGAATGTATAAATTTACGAATGTATGAATTTACGAATGTACGAATTTACGAATGTATGAATTACGAATTGCGATCATAACAAATGACCTGAAAAACGAAAAAGAAACAAAAAACGAATGAAACGAAAACGAAAACCAACAAATTTTTTGGCAGTGCACATGTCTAATTGGGTGTAGATTGTGTCAAGTGGTCACTGTTTTTTTTTTGACGGGTCACCTGTTTTGTTGTTCATTGTAATTATGGAGGATCTGCAATGCTGGATGCTACATACCTGTACAAAGTTCACATTGTGTGTGAACGTTCTTTGTTTATTTATTTTTTGTTTTTGTCTTCTTTTTCTTTTTATACATCTCAAATGTGAAAATGTGAAATTCATTGTGAAGAGTCATTTATTGATTAATTGGTTAGCACTTTGGCTATGAGTAAGCACCTTAACTGGTGTGAAACGCGTTACTTGTGCGTGTTGGTCTGTACCTAACCGTGGATGTTTTTGCACAATAAAAGGTGAACATTTAGAGTGTGGTTACCCAGCATTTTTGTTTTCACATTTCTGTTGCAAACAGAGACGGCACCCAGTCCATTGTGGAGACGTAATTATCTCATCACTCCGCATTACCTGGTGAGCCCTGCACTGCACATGGTGGGCACAATACATCACATTTTGGTCACTGCACTGCACATGGTGGGCACAATAAATCACATGGTAGTCACTGCACATGGTGGGCACAATACATCACATGGTGGTCACTGCACATAGTGGTCACTGCACATGGTGGGCACAATACATCACATGGTGGTCATTGCACAAGGTGGGCACAATACATCACATGGTGGTCACTGTACTGCACATGGTGAGCACAATACATCACATGGTGGTCATTGCATATGGTGGTCACTGCACATGGTGGGCACAATAAGTCACATGGTGGTCAATGCACATGGTGGTCACTGCACATGGTGGTCATTGCACATGGTGGGCACAATACATCACATGGTGGTCACTGCACTGCATATGACATGGGGAGAAGCAGCATGGAAACAAAAAGTGTAGCGCTAATCAAAAAATTAACAAGAATGCATGACGCACTCAAATGAATATATAAAACAATGCAATATAAAAAAGACACTCAAATATTAACCACTTCAATACCCAGCCATAGTAATATGACGCCCACAGATGGGATCTCCCATCCTAGGTGGGAGTCATATGACGTCCTGGGTTTGAGGGGGGATATCTGAATGATGCCTGCAGCTAGAGGCATCATTAAGATATCCTTTTGTTGTACTGGCGATTCTGTGCACCATAAGACTCATTATAGCGGTGGTACCACCGCTTGATCGTTCTTATAGGCGGCGGGAGGGGACATCCCCCCTCCCGCCGCCATCCGGTGCTTCTCCGAGCTCTCCCGTGCCATCGGGGACCCGGAGAGAATCGTCCGGCGCCAGTGGTAGGTCACGTGACTAGCATAGAGATGACTGGTGACCAGATGGTCACCAGTCATCTCTATGACCGTCGGAGGCCCGGGCGCGATGTGATGACATCACGCCCGGGTCCTCAGATGTAAACAAAGCCGCCATTGCGGCTAGTAAACATGAGATCAGTGAAAACATTTTCACGATCTCATGCTTTCCAGCCTAGAGGAGAGATGTGGGGTCTTATTGACCCCGCATCTCTCAATAAAGAGGACCTGTCACACACATTCCTATTACAAGGGATGTTTACATTCCTTGTAATAGGAATACAAGTGATCAAAAAAAAAAAAAAAAGTAAAATAAGTGTAAAAATAAAAAAAATAAGTAAAAAAATAAATAAATAATAATAAAAAAAATTTAAAACGCCCCTGTCCCCGGTAGCTCGCGATCAGAAGCGAACGCACACGTAAGTCCCGCCCACATATGTAAACGCAGTTCAAACCACATATGTGAGGTATCACCGCGTGCGTTAGAGCGCGTGCAACAATTCTAGCACTAGAACTCCTCTGTAACTCTAACCTGGTAACCTGTAAAAAAAAATAAAGCGTCGCCTATGGAGATTTTTAAGTACCAAAGTTTGGCGCCATTCCATGAGTGTGCGCAATTTTAAAGCGTGACATGTTAGGTATCTATTTACTCTGCGTAACATCATCTTTCATATTTTCCCAAAAAATTGGGCTAACTTTACTGTTTTGTTATTTTTTAATTCATGAAACCATTTTTTTCCAAAAAAAAGGCGTTTCAAAAATGATTGCGCAAATACCGTGCAAGAAAAAAAGTTGCAATGACCGTCATTTTATTCCCTAGGGTGTCTGCTAAAAAAAAATATATAATGTTTGGGGGTTCTGAGTAATTTTCTAGCAAAATAATGATGATTTGTACATGTAGGAGAGAAGTGCCAGAATAGGCCCGGTATGGAAGTGGTATAAAAAGCCCTGTATTGAAGTGGTTAAGTAAGAACAGTGAGAAGTCCTAATATATACAAAATGTCTATATGCGAAATACAAGTGAAAACTTGTGCAACTGAGTGTCCTAAAGTAATTAAAAAATGGAGGCAATGGTGAAATTCAAAAGTGAGTGAAGACTTTGAAGGAAAAGTGTTGATGGTTAGAGGATGAAGAGAACCACCACCAATAGGAAAGGAGCTTACCAGATAGTTTGAACCCAGAGGAACATATGTTCAGTGGGTCAAACGGGCTTGGTGTGGTGGAACCACGATGGAACCTGGACAATCTGTATGCTGAAAATTGCTGTGCTGGAGAGAGAAACCGCAGAAGAAAGATGAACCTCATATGCAGTAGTGGTCCGGGAATATCCCAATCAATATGAGCAGGTAAGTATCATGTAATGGAGAAAAGAAACAGCCACATAGCGTAACTCTGTATGTAAATCAAAATTTAATGTAGTGGAAACACTTACATTTAAGTTGATATAAAAGTGCTTTGCAAAGAATGTGGCAACAATGGAGTCCTCCCGATGCGTTTCATCTCCTAGGACATCATCTGGGGGGAAAGCAGCAGTCTGCCCCCAGTACAATCATTTCACCCCCAAAAGTCAGTTTCTGCACAATTCCACTGTTTACGGACTGAATTTTAGCAGCATGGTAGATATTCTTTCTCCCGGGCTCCTGCTGAAGGGGATGACATCAGCGCCCCTCCCACACACAGCTGCCTGAAGCTCTCGGAGACTGAGAGGATCTGTGTGTGCAGATCCTGACAGCTTCAGATCCCCTTCTCTGCTTCAGATTACGGCACCTGGGTGCAGTGCGCCCTGTGCATCCACTTCCGGGGGGGTCACTTGCCCCCCCTTGCCTCCTCCTGCGGACACCCATGGCAGGCAGTCTAATGGGTGAAAATACACAGGTTTATCTCTACAGGGCATCAAGTTTGCACCTAGGGTCGCATAGCCAGGAGGGCCAGTGAGCACCAAACTTTTGTAGTGTAAGGTGGGCTTTAGCATACATATATTCCATGTGCGGGTCCTGATTAAGTATGGATATGAATTGCTGAAAGGTGGGAGCGTGAGTGCGCTTCTAGTTGTGGGCAATGCGGCTATTAGGATGTGTGTAATCATGGGGTGGAAATTTAGATGCCATGCCTCTAGCCCTAATCCCAGCAGGGTTGAGGAGTAATGAAAGAGTGTGTCTTAATGAGTAATGATATAAAAACATTTATGTCCTTCCAAAATGGGGTGAGTACAGGACAGTACCACCATACATGAGGGTGATCTAGTATAGTTAAGGAAAGGATGGGTGCACACTCCCCCTTGCCTAGTCAGCCAGGATGCATAAGGGTCTGGTGTAAATTTTGGAAGGTATTTTCGTTGGGGTCATATGGCCTGGTAAAGTTATTTTTATTCTTTTGTGTTTTATATTCTTTTTTTCCCAGTTTGAAATCCATACCAGACCTTTCAGGTCTGGTATGGAATTTATAAGGGACTCCATTTTGTTTTTACATGTGGTCCCCCATTAACTTCTATAGCAGAACCTCATCTAGAATCTAGAACCCTAGGAAAAGGGTTTGGTATAGATGAGCCACAAAGCTGCCAGGGAATGTATTTCCCGGCAATTTACTGGTATTTTTTTTTTCAGTTTTGCTGCGGTACATCGTATACTGTGCACACCTGGGCCACTTCACAGTCAGCTTTAAGGCATGTTATTTAGAGAAATTTAGTATTTTTAATGTATCGCTTTATGCATTTTTAAAACTGCTGCTCCCTGAAATGGAATTAAAATGGAATTAAAAGTTTGCACTGGTATATGTACCAACAGAGATCCACCCAGTTCCACATGCCCTTTGTTTAACAATCCCTTACCTATTAGCCATGAAAATGGCTAGATATAGTATTAAAGGTTCTGCTCCTATTGACTTCAGTGGTGTTTGGATTAACAACGAGGACTCAGGTTTGTTCAGCTCATCCCTACTCTCTGTACAGCTTTACAATTTTTTCCAGTGTCACACAAGCAGGCGCCTTTATATATGTTATAGACTTTAGGTAGAACAACTGAAGGAAGAAGAGTACTCCCTTGCATCTCAGAGTCCACTCTATCCAGAAGCCACAGCAGGCACAGGAGGAAGAGGATGGATCAGTGAGGAAAAGTATGATTGCTGTTGGGGCAATAACACTGGAGGTGACATGAAGGAGTTATGCGTGGGTGGGTTTCATGCCTCCTAAACCCCAGGAATAATACATGGCTGGGGTGGGGGGTGGTAGCTCAGGACAATGTCATCCTCAATGACCATGAGGACTTGGGTTCCTTTACCTCCAATAATTTGTGGCTCATTGACTCCCATATGCTACAGAGCGAGACAAAGAATCCTAATTCGAGGCATTAAAGAGATGGGCCATTAATACTGATTGGCAATCCTCCTTGATCCACATTACAAGGGAAAAGTTGCAGGGCTCATCTAGCCTTTGCAGAGGAAGCAGAGAATGAAACATCTAGATAACGTGCTATGGAAACCGTGTCACTCATTTACAGGGGCTGGCACGATAATGTCTCATGGACAAGGTGTCTCCAAGCCTCCTGTCAGAGAAAAGAGAATGACAGTGGGATTGGTTGACTGAGCGATGCCCTTAAAAATATTTTAGTCTTTAGCACCCAGGGTTGTCTGCTGCCAGCACCTATCAGGGGCAGCTGCATCACATGCAACTTATCTGGGTGCAAGAGCAAATAGAGAGGCCCTCAAAATGAATGATCTCCTCGACTAGTGTGTCACAATGATGGACCACTGGCCAGAGCTTTCCCAGTATCAAATTGAGCTGTCGGGCTTCCCTGCAGCCAGCAAGCTTCCTGTGCATTAAGTGCTGCATGGGGCAGTGTTAAATTTGGCAGCAAATTTAGATTTAGTTTTAGTCTTAGTCTTGGGACTAAAATGGCATGTTAGTTTTAGTCCCATTTTAGTCTTCTGCAATTGTTTTAGTTTTATTTAGTCGACTAAATCTCCAGTACATTTTAGTCGACTAAAATGTCCTACGTTTTAGTCGACTAAAATCTCCAGTGCATTTTAGTCGACTAAAACTAATTTTAGTCGTCTAAAATCTAATGAGTGTGATTAAATTGTAATGCATTAGTTAACATTTCTCTACAATTTCCAAACTCATTATATACTGCTGGAATGAAAAATCGAATATCTTATTATTTATCTTATTGAGGTATGAACATGCACTATAGACCAGTGTTCATTTTGAAGTCAAATTTCAATTTAGTTTTAGTCTGAAGCCTCGTAAACACGACCGAGTTTCTCGTCGTTAAAAACACGTTGTTTTTTTCGACGAGATTCTTGTTAACCTTGACGAGTTTCTCGTCAAGCTTTCTATGCGTACACACTGACATTTCCCAATTTCCTCGTTGTTCTCCGCGCTCACGTCCAGCACGTACAACGGCACTATAAAGGGGAAGATCGATTTTCTTGGTGCCACCCCTTGGGCTGCTTTTGCTGATCTCGTGTTACCGCGTGTGAAGTAAAAGTTTGGGAAGAGACGATTCGCGCTTTTCAGTCTTCGTGCTTTTCAGTTTGTTTTCTGCGGTTCAGTTTGTGCTTGTGGGTTCGTATCTTGACTTTCAGGGCGTCTAGGCAGGTCGTATCTGTTTTACAGTGCGTTCTTGCCCGTTCATTTCTGATTTTCATTTCGTTATTCATAGGCCTTGCTGTTCTAAAGTGCGTTCTGTTCTGTACGTTCTGATAAGACGACCGTTTCCTAGCCATGTCGCCTGGACGTTCTCGTCGTCGAGTTCATGCTGTGCGTGCGCTTGGTGTTGGTCTGCTTGTTTTGGACCAAGACCAGTCCATGAATGGTGTGAGGAGGAATTCATGGACCAAGAATTGGTTGCTCCAGCGGGACCAATTCTGCCACATGCCTCTGCTGCGGGAGATAGTCGAGAATAATCCTGAGGACTACAGGAATTTTCTGCAGATGTCTGACCCCGTTTTTCAGGAACTGTTGGCTTTGGTGTCCCCCTATATTACCAGGCAGGACACCGTTATGCGGGAAGCCATCAGTGCTGAGCAGAGGCTCATCGCCACGTTACGTTATCTGGTGACAGGGAGAAGTCTTCAGGACTTGAAGTTCACGACAGGCATCTCCCCCCAGGCTCTGGGCCTCATAATCCCAGACACCTGTTCTGCCATCATCCAAGTCCTGCAGGAGGACTATATTAGGGTAAGTTTTCTCCTTTAACATCACATTTTATGTATTTCATGTATGCTAATGTATTGTATTTCTTTCATCCTTCCCTAATTACCATGATTGTAATATGCTGAGAATGTCCCCTTTGTCCTCATGCATGCTGGAAGATTTAGATTGCCCCTTTTTTCTCCTCCATGCATATTTCCCTTCACTAACCTTTCCAGCAGGGGCGCCTGTTGCAACAAATGTTTGGGGGTCCAACCCCAATTTAGGAAATAAACTTCCTCCATTTTTGCAAAGGTGCCTATTAAACGCCCCCAGTTGTCCCCTCCAATGCAGCCATTTTGTCCCCTCCAATGCAGCCATTTTGTCCCCTCCAATGCAGCCATTTTGTCCTCTCCAATGCAGCCATTTTGTTCCCTCCAATGCAGCCAGTTTCCCCCCAGCCCTGCACATACCTTCTTGTGGTCAGCGCCATCCTTCTTCTGTCCTTGATGTCTTCTCCTTCCCTTGATGTTGCATCAGCCAATCATGTTACCATTAAACAGACTTGGTGAACATGATTGGCAGAGCAGCCTGTCAGTGTTTACCCAAGGAATGCTCCCCCCCCCCCTGCGTCCCCTATTTAACTTTTATGAAGCCAATTACATCCCTCAGGCTGTAATGTGCAAGCCTATTTGCCTCCCTGTTTCTGATATGCAATTTTCACCCCATAAATGCCGCAGTTATTCATATGTTGGTCGCTTAACAGGGGGCCATCCACCTGAATAGTGGGTGGCATTGACAATACATAGGTTAATGCAAGGCATGAACCTATGTATTGTTCTGAGTGACGGGCACAGGAGAGAGGGGGCAGTGCTCCAGCGCCCACTCTGGACGCACCGCCACTGCACTGCTATCCTGTGGCCAAACACATCTACCCCCCCCCAAAATAATGTATTAATGGACCATCAGAGGGGGTGATGAATATGAAACATGAGCCTTCCATTATACTTATTGAAAACACCTTAATAAACGTAGAATTTGATTGATGTTGGCCTCTAATGTTTTTTATTATAATCTCCTTGTAATGTAATATTTTTAAATTCTAATTTTCTTTCATCTTGTTTGACTCCCCAGCTTCCTTCCACGCCACAGGAATGGCAGACTGTGGCATCGGAGTTTGCCACGGGGTGGGAATTCCCCAACTGGGGTGGTGCCATAGACGGGAAGCACGTCCGCATCGTGCCGCCACCCCGTTCTGGGTCCTACTACTTCAACTACAAGGGGTTTCATAGCATTGTGCTGATGGCGGTGGTGTCAGCACGGTATGAATTCCTTTATGTTGATGTAGGGAAGAATGGCCGGATGTCCGATGGGGGATCCTTCATCCAGACGGAGTTTGCCCTCCGTCTCCAGAGTGACGACCTTGCATTGCCACCGGATGCAGGGAATATTGAAGGACTCCCCTTTGTTTTCTTGGCTGATGAAGCCTTTGGACTCGGACCGCATCTTATGAGGCCATTTCCTCACAGGACCCTGACCCCAGAGAAGAGGGTGTTCAATTACCGGCTGGCCAGGGGCCGAAGAGTCGTTGAAAATGCCTTCGGCATAATGGCCAGCCGGTTCCGCATTTTTATGACCTCCATACACTTGGCGGACTACAAAATAAACTATGTAGTTTTATGCTGCTGTGTGCTACACAATTTTCTCAGCAGAAAATCCAATTCATATATGGCCTCAGTATTGCCTGAGGCTGGACTTTCACCTGCTAATCCCCTGCCGGGCCTGGAATCTGCCCGTCCTGGCTTGCCCCCCCAAAATGCCCGTGAGGTTCGGGACAAATATATGCAATATTTCACGGGTAGGGGGGCAATTCCTATGCCAGGCTATGGCTAAAGATTCCTGGATAATGAGTTAAATAAAATTCTGATTTCTAATTTTAACTTTGGTTTGTTTCCTGTCTCCTAGTTTGTCTTAGTGCATTTGTAGTGCCAAGTGTATTTTCCTTTAGTAAATAACAACCATTTCACTATGTAACCTTAAAAAAAACACAAATAAGGTTAGAGCATATTGAAAAAAGAAGCTACACGTTGTTTCTGTTCAAACATTTTACTCTGTGCACATTCACACACATGTTTCCTTTTTTTTTTTTTTGTCCTGGCCACTAACCGCCAATTCTTTTCTTAGGAAAATACAAAAACGACAGTTGCATTCCAAAAATTACAACATTGGATACCTCTGAGCAATCTGACACATTCACTTACACAAACTATGTCTCTATGTGCCCGTCCTAATATGGGGTCTTGCCACCCCTTGCCCAGCCAAAAATTTAATATGCACACATTTTGTATTATTTTCCACTAGGGATTTGAGACTCCTGATCCCTATTGTCAACATGTGCTATCTGCCATCAGGGGTGATCAATGGACGTGTTTTGGGGGTGCAACCCCTTCCTCAGTTCACCTACTTTAGATACGAGGAAGGGGTTGCACCCCCAAAAGACATACATGGATATCCCCTGATGGCAGATGGCACATGTTGACACACTGTGTGCATATTCAATTTTTGGCTGGTTGCATTGTCAAAAACAGTATAAAAGGATGATGAACAGTCATTCCTGAAAAAAAAATGGGGGTTTGGTTGACTTATTCGATTCTCCCCAAAACATCTAGAATGTCTTTAAATGTTTGATCCATCACATGAATTATTTGTTTTATTCTGTCCAGTTCCGTGCTACATTCCATCATTTGCTGTATTATTCGGAGGGCACTGTCAGCGGAGAAACGTGTACTATCCTTCACCACAACATTTACATCCCCTTAAAACAAAATAAAAAGGTATTATAACTCTGCAGGCCTACATCTCTTACCTGAAGCTGTGGTGACAGATACTGACCTGTTGTGGTGACCAGTTCCACAACGTCATCCACCTCTCCATCCTGCACTTCTCCTTCCTCCACCTCAACTTCCTCAACATCCTTTGGTTGTGGGTCTTTGGGAGTTTGGGGTTGTTGTGAAGCTGTGGGGTTCCTGTGCTCCTGGAGTGTTCTCCTCCCAGTCTTCTCTCCCCTATGATAATCAAACAAAAGGTCTATTTATCACACTGATATTCTCTATGAAAAATAAAAACAGGCTAAATTGTTTGGAAGTGGGGTACAAGTGTGTGTTTGGGGCGGAAGTTAAAGATGAATGCATTATTTCTGACCAATAATATATTTAGTATTCACCTTTGGCTGTCAGTTTTTAGACATGGAGGCACCACAAAAAATCACTAATGCACCTGTGTGGGACACCCAAAAAAGGCGGGTCTGGTGGCCCACACTATAGTGCTCCAAAGTACAGATGTGGAAGCAGCTGCTGAGTGTCCTCTCCTTTACACTGACTAAAGTTTGCATTTCATTCTCTTTACAAACACATCATCTAGCCTAAAAATTTGGAACAAAAATAAAAAAAAAACACACAGATGTCTAATTACTTTTGTGGCTATAAAATAAGCCAAAACAGCGGATAGTGGCCGAACGAAGTGTCTGTAACGTAACGAACGATTACTGTGCCAAACCAAGTTCAAATTATTAAATTATGGAAGGGAGTCCAATATGATAAAATCAAAAAAAGGAGCAACATGTAAGTTGAGAAAAACAATAATAGCAGAAAAGTGTACATTTTACTTACTTTTTGATAGCGTTCTCTTAATGCTCCTTAACTGCTCTGGCTCCCTCAGTTTGAGGTCTGACCACCTCTTTCTGAGCTGCTCATTTGAGCGTTTCACCCGGAAATTCAACTTCAGACTCTTCACGACTTTCTTCAGGATTTTGGCCTTCCTTCTATTTGGTTTGCTATACGGCCCATGCTTTGCGTCATAATCAGACTTGAGCAAGATGTCCACCATCTCTGCCATCTCCGCAAAAGACATATTAGATGCCTTGAATCTCCTCCTTGATCGTGACGTTTCCTCGGTCTCCGGGCTTGTCTCCTCCTCGTTAGTTGCGGAATTATCAGACACCTGCTGTAAATCCGCCATATCTGTCTGCGCGCCGAAAGAGAAGGGGCGGGGAAAAGATGTTAGTTAGAACGTCATGGGCGGGCGACGTGTGCGGAGCGACGTGTTCGTAGTTTGACGCATGCGTGGTGTATATATAGCAAACACACATGTGACTATACTACGTTCGGTGTGCGGAGAGAGGAGTTCAAGTTACGGACGTGCGAACGAAGGTATGTGATTTTGTGAGTTGGACAAATTGTTGGCCTATACTGTCTTGAGAATGTTGTAGGATATATATGGTGACTACGATGTTAAGGAGGTTAGACTGTTTGCCTCACATTAGTTATATATTATTAATTTTACTTGCAGATACAATATGAGTGTCTTCATTAGTGATAGAGATTTCCTGGTGGAATTTATAGACCGGGTAAGGGAGCTGCCTGCTCTGTGGGGGACGAAAAACCACATCCACAAAAAAAGAGGGGTGAGAAAAGCAGCGCTGGAGACCCTGCTCCCATTTGTGCATACCAAGGTGCCCACAGCCACAGCAAAACAGGTGGACACTAAAATTGGGAGCTTGAGAGGCACCTACAGGACTGAACGCTCTAAGGTCCTGGCTTCTCAGAGGTCAGGAGCAGCAGCAGATGATCTTTATGTCCCGAATTTGTGGTACTACAGCAGGATGTCCTTTCTGGATGACCACATTGAGGCAAGGCCATCACTATCCACTCTTCCCCCCAGACTTCCCTGCAGCCAACCTGAGCCTTCTCTGGAGCAAGAGGAGGCAGCCATCCTGGAT
This sequence comes from Rana muscosa, assembly GCA_029206835.1. Lineage (NCBI taxonomy): Eukaryota > Metazoa > Chordata > Amphibia > Anura > Ranidae > Rana > Rana muscosa. Next base: position 796,245,891 of record CM055118.1, read on the forward strand.
GATCCTGATTTTGAAGGTTTTACATCTTGTGTGGACATTGCAGTTTCTACAGACTTTCTTCCCCTGACAATGAACTTAGAGGTAACGTGCAAAGCCCAAAATCTAAACCAGCGGCCCGCTACAGGGGTATTGCCACATAAGGTTAAAAGTTTGTCGCCATTCTACGAGCGGGAGCAATTTTCAAGCGTGACATGTTGGTTATCAATTTACTCGGCAGAACATTGTCTTTCACGATATAAAAAAAATTTGGCTAACTTTACTGTTATCCTATATTTTCCAAAAAAAGTGTGCTTGTAAGACCGCTGCGCAAATACGGTGTGACAGAAAGTATTGCAACGACCGCTAATTCATGCTCTAGGGTGTTAGAAAAAAATATATATAATGTTTGGGGGTTCTAAGTAATTTTCTAGCAAAAAAATAAATTTTTAACTTGTAAACACCAAATCTCAGAAAAAGGCTTGGTCCTTAAAGTGTAGGTAAACCCCCCCTATCATTTTCAGCCAAGGAAGCTGCCATCGTTGTCTCTGTTTAATCTACAACTGCCATGATGCTGCACATGTGATCAGTTATTTCACCAGCCATTGGATGGTTTGACAGTTTGGTTGAGAGCACAACCAATGGGAGTGTTACATTTCCGGCACGTGCCGGAAATGAAACTGTTTTATGGATGGGTTTACTTCCCCTTTAAGTGGTTAAAAAGAAGTGTTAAAGTGTTACTAAACCCACAACAGTAAAATCAGTCTGTATATGCAGCATAGCCTGCTTGTTATACTCACTGTGGAACTTAAGGGGTTAATCCTCTGCATTGTGTAAAAAGGCTGTTTTATCCTGTATGCATAGATCCTTCCCCCCCTGCACTGTCTATCTGGGGAAGGCAAGCAAACACAGGCAGGGTAGATGACCTGCACATGCTCAGTTGTGTCTTTTATGCTGGAGAGAAGATTTACTTGTTCTCAGAGCTAGCCAGGTCACATGATATTGACATCACACATGTGGGCGTGTATACAGACTGAAGTGGAAATCTCCTCCTACCTGAACTCTCATCACTGGAGAAACTGTGCAGTTAGTTCATCATGTAACTGTGGTATACAGATCATCCAAAAAGGTATATAGTGGCATTTTAATGTAAAAATAAGATTTATAAGGCATCTCTTTGCTATTTACAGTATTTGCTTAATCTCAAAAAAGATTAGATTATATTCTAAAAATGTGTACAATTATTATATTATCGGTGTGCACTTAAATACAATTTCCTTTACAATTTCATGCTGAAATACACTGACTCCTGGTCTCCAGACTGGCTTCCCATTAATAACGATGAGTTTCTTTCTCTAAACATAACACAACAGTTACATCATATTTCTGCAAATATACAGTTTAAGTTATTATTTTAAAGTTACATTTTCCTGCTCTATATAGTGGCCTCTCCAAAAAGACTATAAAAGCTGTGCTGAGAAGTACTTAAATTTTTCCATCTGCTGCATGGAAAAAATGAAATGTAAGAAGCAATCTGCTTGTCTCCTCTCTCACAAATAGTGGACAGCTGAAAACAGTTAAAGAAAAAGGTGTGCATTGGCAGAGAGACTACAGATCAGGATCTTTTTTTTTTCTCCTTCTTCCTCTTACTTTCCCACACTTTTTTCAGAATATAAGGTAGAATTTACAGGGACCCCATGTTTCCTCATTAGCGACATATGTTTTCTCCTCTGAGGGGCGCAATCCTGACATTGCTGAATTTTGGATACTCTGGCTAAGGTCTTCCCTTGGATGTCATCTCACTGCCTCATATATCAGTCATTTATGTCTTGTTTTGAATTATTTTTATGTTTTACTATGCACTTCAATGATGCACCTCAATGATGAAAGGACCTGAAGTGTTGCCAACCTGTCTGTACAGCGTGTGTATTGTTGCTGTAAATAAAAAATATAAAAACAGTTGTGCATCAAGCCTATAAAATTTGTCCTTCCCCACTCAATGAAAAGGGAAGCCCATTTTTAGGGGTACATTGCAATCTGGTTACTCTCTCCCTAATAACTTGCAAACTTAACAATAAAGGCTTCAAAGCTGTGTTGCAAAGATGAATGCTGTTTCCATCTTCCATCTAGTACAATTACAATTTTCTAGTGTAAAATGCCTGCCTGCTCTATCCTTTCAAAATTGTGAACTGTTCACACTGGGTTGGTAGTTACTAAGCTGTATGCTTTTTCTATCCGCAGAGTGCAAACAAACACACTCATTTTTTATTTCCCCATGCTAATTTGCAGTCTCAGAAATTGCAGTATGTTCAAAAAGTATTTCTAGATATTGTGCAAACCTGTATGCCATGTCCATCGTTAGTTCCAAAAAATATATAGTGGGTCAGTGCCAGTTTAAAAAAAAAATGGCGTGGGGTCCCCCCAAAATCCATACCAGACCCTTACCTGAGCATGCAGCCTGGCAGGTCAGAAAAAGTGGGGGGGACGAGTGACCGCCTCCCCCTCCTGAACCATACCAGGCTACATGCCCTCAACATGGGGGGGTGGGTGCTTTGGGGCAGGGAGGGCTCTGCTCCCCCCACCCCACAGCACCTTGTTAAGGACCTCTTCCCGACAACCCTGGCTGGTGGTTGGCAGGGTCTGCGGGTGGGGGGCTTATCGGAATCTGGAAGCCCCCTTTAACAAGGGGCCCCCAGATCCCGGTCCCCACTCCTATGTGAATGGGTAGGGGTACTAGTAAGAGGCATGGTGAGTTTTTTTAAGTTGTAATTTTTTCCCACAATTCTTGGGAAAATAAATTATTATTTTTTATGCAAAATTGTCATAATAATCACATCACAACACCCCAAATTCATTACTCCTCCTGAGTATGGTGATACCACGTGTGTGAGGCTTTTACACAGCCTGGCCACATACAGAGGCCCTACATGCAGGGAGCACCATCAGGCATTCTAGGAGCATAAATTACACATCTAATTTCATTCCTACCTATTATACTTTTGAAGGTCCTGGAGCACCAGGACAGTGGAATCACCCACAAAATGACCCCATTTTGGAAATAAAATACCCCAACGTATATTTTATGAGGCATGGGCTGCAGATAGGTACTCGTCTACTCTGATGGGCTGCAGGAGGGAGGGAGTGTTCCTGCTGGCATCATTTTACAACGCGCCCGTAGGGAAGTGTAATTAAAACCTTTCTTTTTTTTCCTTTTTTACTTCTATATCCTAAATGGTTCATATTATTAATATTCATATTATTATACTTTGATTACTAAATGGTAATTTGGCTTTAAATTAATACAACAATGTTGTTTATGTTCAATCCGATGTGTACATGTTGTAAAACGTTTGCGATTGTATGTAAAATACAAAACCCTCATGTATGTTTAATATATTTAAAAACAAAATAATACAAATTTATTGTACTCCTAAATAACCCTAAATAATAAAGTAAAAATCTAAATGAGCAATATCCATACCATGTCATTTTTCCCCAATTATTTTAAATTTACATTCTTTTATTCACAATTCTTTTTTTTTAAATTTAGCTCTCAGCCGGGAAGTCTTAACAACCAATTGACTGTGTGCTCGGCGGGCGAACATCCCACTAAGTGCCCAGGAAGTTTGGGTGTTAGGCGAGTACCTGAATGGGCGATGTTCAGGCCAAACTTATGCTCGACCCAAACCGTTCACCCATCTCTAGTGGTACTTGAACACTGTAACCCCCCACAGCTACTCTTGTTGGGTGCAGGAACAGGCCCTGTTAAATTTTTGAAAAAAAATAATTAAATTGCATGCACATGTCAAACAGGTGCAGAAAATTGGGCCTTGGGTGTTGGCGGTGCCTGAACACTGTAACCCCTCACAGTTACTATTGTTGTGCACAGGAACGGGCTCTGTTGTTAAAAATGTGATTTTTTTTTTTAATTACATGCACCAAACAGGTGCAGAAAAATTGGGCTTTAGGTGTTGATGGTGCCCTAAACCAAATATATTGTTGGAAGGTAGCATAATCAAGATTCAAGAATAGGATAGGTAGCATAGGCAGCCTTCAAGGGATCCCAGATCCCTAGCAAATTCAATCAATTACATCAGCATCAGGGGCTTGATAGCTGCTGTTGATCCAGGACTGATTAATTTTGATAAATGTCAGCCTATCAACAAAGTCTGTAGACAGGCGCACTCTTTTATCCATCACAAACCCCTAGAATCTACAAGCTATGCTACATTTCATTGAAAATTGATCAATCCTGATTTACTGATGTCATTACTTGAGGCCCTGAAATGTCAGGACTGTACAAATGTACCCCAAATGACACCTTTTTGGAAAGTAGATATTCCAAGGTATTTAGTAAGGGCCATGGTGAGTTGTAATTTTTTCCCACGATTCTTTGGAAAATAAAGATTTTTTTTCACAAAATTGTCATGTTAAAAATAGGATTTTTGTACTCACCGTAAAATCCCTTTCTCTGTAGTTCACTGACTGACACAGCTCCTTTACTTTAGCCCATCGGGTTGTTACGCCACCTTCAAGAGAGGACTAGGCAGAACAGTGATGTAAGAGGTGATATCGCTATCGCTGCTTTTACTATTCAATGCAGTTTAAAACAATTTTTTGATGTAATCATTTATTTGTCTTTTAATAAATGGTGACGTTTTAAACGGTTTTACACTATGGGAGGTATATTGTCTATTTTATTCTAACATATGGACCGGAGGGACAAGGGATATCTCAGGAGTTAAGACTCTCTAGCCACTGGGACACTTGACAGCTACAGTGTAACTATATGTGTTTAGCGATATTATTTTGAATCACAACACGTGTATTCGTTCATCACATCTTCCCTATATATATATATATATATTTTAAAAAAATAAGATTGATTTATATATGTACTGTATGGGATGGTTTTATCTTTTGTCGTCACATGTAATTAATATAGGAACTGCGCAACACCACCAACATTTAATATATACTGATTGTGAAATTGTGAAGACATTAGGTGTTGCAGCAATCCCTTTTTTTTCCATTTTTTCTTTCTACACCTTTTTCTTGATTTAGCATTAATCCACATAATTTTTATTTAGCATTAGAACTACCAGGTAGAACAGGGGATAGCACACACATTGGGGTGTTTGCTTCTCAAAATAGGTCATTTTGTGGGTGTTTCCATTGTTCTGGTGCTCCAGGGCCTTTAAAAGTAGGTAGTCAAGAAATTATGTGTAACTTATGTCCCTAGAACATCTGACGGTGCTCCTTGGATGTTGTCCCTCCCTATGTGGCCAGGCTGTGAGAAATTCTCACACATGTGACATCACCATACTCATGAGGAGTATCAGAATGTATTTTGGGGTGTACCTTTTGGTATATACAAGCTATGTGTTAGAAAGATCTTATAAATGGATAGCTTTGTGTAAAAAAAAATACTTAAATTTTCTTGCCACATCTTCCAAAAATGACATGTTCAAAAGACTCATTATGTCTCATGGAAAATACGTTGGGGTGTTTGCTTTCCAAAATGGGGTCATTTTTCACTGTCCTGGTGCTCCAGGGCCTTCAAAAACATGTTAGGTTTTTTAGAAAATCAGATATGTAATTTTGCTTCTTGAACGCCTGAAGGTGCTCCTTGCATGTCGGGCCTCTCTATGTGGCTAGGCTGTGGAAAAGTCTCACACATGTGATATCGCCATACTCAGGAGGAGTAGCAGAATGTGTTTTGGGGTGTAGTTGCAAGTATGTCTATGCCGTGTGTGAGAAATAACTTTTCTCTTACGTTCCCTGACTGACACAGCTCCTTTACTTTAGACCATCGGGTTGTTACGCCACCTTCAGGAGAGGACTAGGCAGAACATGTTAACATGTACAAAAAACAGAACTTTCTAGTTCCACCCAAGGGGCGGTCTCTTCAGTAACAACCCCCCAGCCTGCACCTTGCAGCCTCAGTACGTCAACAAGCAGTATAACGTAAAAAATAGGAGGGGTGGGTGCTGTGTCAGTCAGTGAACTACAGAGAAAAGGATTTTACCGTGAGTACAAAAATCCTATTTTCTCTTATGTTCACTGACTGACACAGCTGCTTTACTTTAGACCATCGGGACGTCCCCAAGCAGTGTCAAAACGAGGGGTGGGAAATAGCATAAAAAACTTCACCGAGAAAAACAGAAGTGCTCCCTAACAGGGGAGACACCACCTTATCTAACCGCCTCAGAACTTGCGGTGACAATTCATCAGTGCATTGACTGAAAAGTAACTGTGGTTCTTGACAAAAATCAAGTGCAATTGCAAATTACACGGCAGCCTGCAAAACTTTGCGGCCAAAACAGGCATCAGCCGATGCACTGACATCTACTTTGTAGAATTTTGTAAAAGTTTGAACAGACGACCAAGTCGCCGCTTTACACACTTGAGTGACAGACGCTTGATGTCGGAAATCCCAAGAGGTTCCAATTGCCCTGGTGGAATGGGCCGTGACCGGAAAGGGGGGCACCTGCCCCTTCAAGGCGTAGGCCTGAACCACAATCTGATCCACCTGGAAATGGTGGCCGACGAGACCGCCATGCCTTTTTTCGGACCAGCTACCGAAACAAACAGAGAGTCTGACTTCCGAAAGGGAGCTGTGGCAGACAAATATACCCTTAAAGCTTGGACCACGTCCAGGGAATGGAGGGCTACCTCCTTAGGATGTGTCGGTCTAGGGCACAGAGATAGTAATACAATGTCTTCATTGATGTGGAACGCCGAAACCACCTTCGGCAGAAAAGAAGGTTGCAGACGCAACACCACCTTATCCTTATGGATAACCAGATAAGGTGACTTGCAAGACAAAGCCGCCAGTTCCAAAACCCTCCTGTCCAATGTAATGGCCACAAGAAAGACAACTTTCTGGGAAAGAGTCAACAAGGGAATCTCTCTGATATTCTCAAACGGCGGCTCCTGAAGCGCCGACAACACCAGGTTCAGATCCCATGGGGGTAACGGTGGAGACACCGGAGGAACTACATCCCGAACCCTCTGAACAAAGGTGCTCACTAGAGAGTGAGACGCCAGGGGTCACTGTAAAAAGACAGACAAGGCCGATATTTGTCCTTTAATCGTGCTTAAAGACAATTTCTGGTCAACTCCTCGCTGCAATAACAGCAAGACCCTAGATACGGAATAGGAGCGCGGAAGCCATCCTTTCTCCTCACACATAGCGATGTAGGCCTTCCAGGTACGATGATATGTCTTCCGAGAAGAAGATTTCCGTGCTCTCAACATAGTTGAAATCACAGAGTCCGATAGGCCCCGGTTCCTTAGCACCCGGCTCTCAACAGCCATGCCGTTAAACCCAGCGATGGTAAAGCAGGATGGAGAATCGGACCTTGAGCCAAAAGGTCCTCTCGTAACGGCAGATGCCAGGGGGCGTCTGCCACCAGGCGCACTAGGTCTGCGTACCAGGGACGCTGAGGCCAATCTGGGGCAATCAGAATTACTGGAATCCCCTCGGCCTCCACTCTGCGGAGCAGAAGTGGTAGTAGCTTGAGCGGAGGAAAAGCATAGATTAGTTGGTACTGACCCCACGGAGCCACCAGCGCATCTGACGCGTCTGCCCAAGGATCTCTTGTCCTGGACACGAACCTCGGCACCTTCCGATTGAGACGGAAAGCCAGGAGATCCACATCTGGTGTGCCCCATCGCAGGCACAGTAGCCCGAACACATCTGGATGCAGCGCCCATTCTCCTGGGTCCAGCATCTGGCGACTTAGGTAGTCTGCCTGCCAGTTCTCCACTCCCGGGATGTAAATGGTCGACAGGGCCGGTACATGTCGCTCTGCCCACTGAAGGATGTGAGCGACCTCCCATTCCCATGTGGCGGCCGAGCTTCTTGTTCCTCCTTGATGATTAACATATGCCACTGCCGTGGCTTTGTCGGACTGGATCCTGATCGGATGTCCTCGAAGTCTCATTGACCATGTGGAGAGGCATAGCCTGATCGCACGTAGCTCGAGCACATTGATCGGCAACTTGGATTCCTCCTCCAACTAGAGGCCCTGGGACGACTTTACTTCCAGTACTCAACCCCAGCCGGACAGGCTGGCATCCGTAGTGATCACTGTCCAATGTAGAGGTAGGAACGACTTTCCGGACCAAAGTGCCGGGGATCTCAGCCACCAGAGCAGGGAGTCCCTGACCGACTGGCTCACCTGAATCCGCCGATCCAGGGATAACGGATATTTGTCCCATTTTGTCAAGACCTCCTTCTGCAAGACTCTGGTGTGAAACTGAGCATACACTACTGCCTCAAAGGAGGCCACCATGAGCCCCAGGACTCGCATGCAGAAGTGTAGCGACGACCACCTGCGGTTCACCAACAAGTTTACTGCGGCTCTGAGAGTCTGTAGCTTGTCCGGAGGGAGAAACACTCTCGCTTCCACGGAGTCCAGCAGTAAGCCCAGGTACTCCAAACGCTGAGTCGGTAAGAGCACCGACTTATTTAGGTTCAACAGCCACCCATATCCTGCAGGGTCTGCATGGTGATCACCACATCCTCCTTTAATTCTGAGGTGGAAGATGCTCTCAGGAGGAGATCGTCTAGGTAGCCTACGATCGCAGCAACGCCAGAACTGGAGCCAATACCTTGGTAAAGACTTGGGGGGCTGATGCCAAGCCAAAAGAGAGAGCCACGAACTGGTAGTGGGCATCCCCAATTGCAAATCGCAGAAACTTCTGATGCCAAGGGCATATGGGTATGTGCAGGTACGCATCCTGGATGTCCAAGGACGCCAGGAAGTCCCCTTGATGGAGTGCAGCGACTACCGAGCGAACTGATTCCATTCTGAACCTCTGTACTTTCACGAAGCAATTGAGGGCTTTTAGGTCCAAGATTGGACGTACCCCTTCCTTTTTGGGAACTACGTACAGATTGGAGTAGAACCCCTGGAACTTTAACATCTCCGGAACAGGTACTATCACCCCGTGACTCAGCACGAGGGCCATGAGGGCCTCCCGGCGAGCCGGGAGCACAGGTATGCTGGAGGGGAAGAATCTGTTTGGTGGCCAAGAGAGGAACTCTATCTTGTAGCCAGAGAAAATCAGTTTGCAGACCCATTGGTCGGACAGCCGAGAGGCCCACCGGGCTGCAAACTCCCGAAGGCGACCCCCCACCCGTGTGGCGGGTGGGGGCAAACCTTCATGCGGTAGCGCTTTTGCTCACAGGCTTGTTAGGCTTGCGGTTCCAGGGACGCTTTTGTCCCTCAGAGGTCGTCCTGTCGGGCTGGGGACGTTTAGCCGAAGCCCCGGAGGGACAAAAAAGTCGTTTGTGAGCGTAAAAAGAGGGCTCTTGCCTACGGCGTGGCTCCTTAGCCTTCCTGGTCTGCGGGAGTATGGTACTCTTCCCACCTGTGGCATCCTTAATGATGTCATCCAACGAGGCTCCAAAGAGCCGTTCGCCAAGGAAGGGTAGATCCGTCCAGGCTTTTTTAGATGCCTGGTCCGCAGACCAGCATTTTAGCCAAATCAGGTGCCTCAGCACCACTGCTGACACAGAAGCCCTGGATAACAGAGGGAGGGTATCCAGGGCCGTGTCACAAACGTACTTAAGGCCTTGCACTAACTGGTCTGCTAGTTCCACGCAGCCAGGAGAAGCCTGTTGTTCCCCCAATTCGCGGTGCAAAAGTTTTGCCCACTCGGTCAGTGTCTGTGACACAAGCGCGGAGGCCAGTACTGGTCGCATCGCTGACCCCACAACCGTAAATAAGGAACGGGCCACTGCCTCGGCCTTCCTGTCTGTGGGGTTCTTAAAAGCAGAAGTCCCCTCGGGATTGTGGTTACCTTATTTAACCTGGATACAGGGGGGTCCACAACCGGAGGAGTCGACCATTTCTTAAGAAGGCTCTCCTCAAAGGGGTAACGCACTGCCATATATTTTGGGACCGAAAAGGTCCGTTGCGGTCGCCTCCATTCCTTGTATATGAACTTATCAAAATAAGTCAGATACGGAAACACCTTATGTGTACGGGCTGGCTTACGGGACCCAAAAGGGACCACTACTTCAGAAGAGGAATCTGTTGTATCCTGAATCTTCAGGGTATCACGCACAGCTGTGATAAGTGCTCCAACTAGCGCTTTGTCGTGCGCGGACCCGGACGGGGACTCATCCTCACTGTCGGATCGGACCTGGTCAGCGTCATCTGAAACAACAGAGCAGGGGTCACCAGCCTCAGCGGGGCCCGAGTCTGCATCAGAGCTTTTTACCACCTTTGCGCCCACAGGGAGAGCTGTACTTACCATTCCAGACGAGCTGGGGACATTCCATCACAGACGCACTCTCCGATCAGTACGGGGTGGCTGCTGGCCCAACACACTGTGATGCAGACATCAGTAGCCCGGTCATATGTGTGCCCCGGAGCATTACGCTCACCGGCCGCCCCAGGAGCCTGAGGGGCATGTCTTGGCCGACCCAGCGCGGAGTTCTGGTCTGCACATGCTCTCTGGCCAGGCTGGGGAGACTACAAGTATAAGGTTATCCAGTCTGTCACCCAGCCGGCTGTTGAGATCCCAGCATCCTAATCTTGCGCAAAAGGCAAATTTCTGCAGAAAAAATGCACGGACCAATGGGCCCGCAGGGTTCCTAGGTCCTTCTCCTTCACTAGGCAGAAAAAAACTGAGGCTGCAAGGTGCAGGCTGGGGGGTTGTTACTGAAGGGATCGCCCCTTGTGCGGAACTAGAAAGTTCTGTTTTTTGTACATGTTAACATGTTCTGCCTAGTCCTCTCCTGAAGGTGGCGTAACAACCCGATGGTCTAAAGTAAAGGAGCTGTGTCAGTCAGGGAACGTAAGAGAAAAGTTATTTCTCACACACGGCATAGACATACTTGCAACTACACCCCAAAACACATTCTGCTACTCCTCCTGAGTATGGCGATATCACATGTGTGAGACTTTTCCACAGCCTAGCCACATAGAGAGGCCCGACATGCAAGGAGCACCTTCAGGCGTTCAAGAAGCAAAATTACATATCTGATTTTCTAAAAAACCTAACATGTTTTTGAAGGCCCTGGAGCACCAGGACAGTGAAAAATGACCCCATTTTGGAAAGCAAACACCCCAACGTATTTTCCATGAGACATAATGAGTCTTTTGAACATGTCATTTTTGGAAGATGTGGCAAGAAAATTTAAGTATTTTTTTTTACACAAAGCTATCCATTTATAAGATCTTTCTAACACATAGCTTGTATATACCAAAATGTACACCCCAAAATACATTCTGATACTCCTCATGAGTATGGTGATGTCACATGTGTGAGAATTTCTCACAGCCTGGCTACATAGGGAGGGACAACATCCAAGGAGCACCGTCAGATGTTCTAGGGACATAAGTTACACATAATTTCTTGACTACCTACTTTTAAAGGCCCTGGAGCACCAGAACAATGGAAACACCCACAAAATGACCTATTTTGAGAAGCAAACACCCCAATGTGTGTGCTATCCCCTGTTCTACCTGGTAGTTCTAATGCTAAATAAAAATTATGTGGATTAATGCTAAATCAAGAAAAAGGTGTAGAAAGAAAAAATGGAAAAAAAAGGGATTGCTGCAACACCTAATGTCTTCACAATTTCACAATCAGTATATATTAAATGTTGGTGGTGTTGCGCAGTTCCTATATTAATTACATGTGACGACAAAAGATAAAACCATCCCATACAGTACATATATAAATCAATCTTATTTTTTTTAAATATATATATATATATAGGGAAGATGTGATGAACGAATACACGTGTTGTGATTCAAAATAATATCGCTAAACACATATAGTTACACTGTAGCTGTCAAGTGTCCCAGTGGCTAGAGAGTCTTAACTCCTGAGATATCCCTTGTCCCTCCGGTCCATATGTTAGAATAAAATAGACAATATACCTCCCATAGTGTAAAACCGTTTAAAACGTCACCATTTATTAAAAGACAAATAAATGATTACATCAAAAAATTGTTTTAAACTGCATTGAATAGTAAAAGCAGCGATAGCGATATCACCTCTTACATCACTTTCGGTCCGTTGTCTGCTCCGGGCCATGCGTAGGGCGTGGTCGGAGCGGACAGCGGATCAGAAGTGACATGAGACTGCATAATGGACCAGTGCATAGAGGTTGTACTGGTCCACAATCGAACATAATAAGTAATCCATGAAAACTAAATAAAAAAAAATCAAAAGGTGCAAACTTTTCCATGTTGGCCTTAACAACTGGCTGGGCAGTAAAAGGATGGAAGTTAGCTGCTCCTGAGTTAGTGGGAAGCCATACAGGGTTTTGAATTATGGCAGACTGGCATGGGTCATAACCCTTTGGGGCTGACGTGACACCCCACTAGTACCTGGCCTCTCTTGCAGAGGTACTTATTTTCTGGTGGATGCCACTGCACTACTGATGGATGCCACTGCCTTATAATACAATTTTCTGTGGTGGGGGGGGGGGGGGCTGTGGACTCCTCCATCTACCTTGTTTGTGTGGAAGAAGGAATATGCTAGATTTTTTTAATTTGGCTCACTGACTAATTGAAAAATATGAACTGGGTATAGTCAGTCTTATACAGGGGTCAAGTCCTGGGGAAAAAAGTGTGGGAACTCCCACCCAAGATCCACTCCCCCACCAAAAAAAATCTTCAATCAAATGCAGTCACTGTGCCCATCAAACGCAGTCACTGTACCCATCAACCCAGTCACTGTGCCCATCAAACGCAGCCACTGTGCCCATCAAACGCAGCCACTGTGCCTCATCAAACGCTGCCACTGTGCCTCATCAAACGCTGCCACTGTGCCTCATCAAACGCTGCCACTGTGCCTCATCAAACGCTGCCACTGTGCCTCATCAAACGCTGCCACTGTGCCCCATCAAACGCTGCCACTGTACCCCATCAAACACTGCCACTGTGCCCCATCAAATACGGCCACTTTCCCCATCAAATACTGCCACTGTGCCTCATCAAATGCTGCCACTGTGCCTATCAAATGCCGCCACTGTCCCCCATGAAATGCTGCCACTGTGCCACTGCCACATCAAATGCCGCCACTGTGCCCATCAAAAGTTACCACTGTGACAGGGTACAGACAATGATGATGAGACCAATAAACAGAGATTGGGTACAGTACAGACAGACAGCATGTAGTAAATGTACCTACCTGCTCCTTGCCTCAGTGACTTGGTCCTCCTACTAAAGGCAGCAGGAGAAGCAACATGTGACGTTCTCTCTCTCTCTCTCTGAGTGCCCTGCAGTGCAATCTGGGAGTTGTAGTCTCTGCAGAGCACAGGCACCAGAGGGCCAAGTTGAAGTCTGTGTGCCTGTGCTCTGTGGGAGAACTACAACTCCCGCCATGCGCTGGGGCCGCCATCGCCGACTGGAGCCTGCTATTGGACGCAGGCAGCCTGAGCCATGCCCACCATGATCGACCATGAAGTGTTGTCCCTCATCCGCCGCCGCGGACCAGACTCTTCGGCTGTGTGCAGCGCGCCCGCCACCCGCTCACCCTGCTGCTTGCTGCTGCCTGCTGTGAAAAAAGTGCAGGGACGCCATTCCCACGCGTTCCCGCAGGACTCGAGCCCTGGTCTTAAAGTGCTTGTGAATGATCACCTTGTAAAACCCAGTCAGTTTAAATAGAAATGAAAGGCAAAACATTTTTTTTATAGATATAAAGAACATTATAAATACCTTTTTTCCCCTTTTTTATTAGTGATCACATTCCTTCTGTTCTCAGCTGCATAAGAGCTGGGGGGAGGAGAAGCAGCAGTAGACTGAGCTTCCCAGTGAATGGCTGTGCAGCGGGGGAGTGTCAAGACAAGTCTGGAGAGTACACCGCATAGCTAGAGAACTGACCACAGTTTGCTCTCCTGCTTAATGTGGTCAGTTTTTAATAGGAAAGCAAGGGGACTAGCAGGAACACCAGAGATTTCACACACTGGAAGCAATACAAAGAGAACTGGATAGGTCTTGTACAAGTACATACAAGTACATGGTACAGACACTTATCAGGAATATGACATTTTGAGTTGATACTAGACATGTGCAATTTGTTTAGTTACGAATTTGTTATTCGTCAAAATTCATTATATTCGTTGATTCGTAAACATACGAATAAACGAACGGTTTGATAAAATTACAAACGAACAACGAATTATGGAAAAGAACGAATATGGAAAACAACGAAAATACGAATTTAGTAAATTTGAAACAGCCAAAATACGAAAAAGTAAAAAACAAAAACATAAAAACAACGAGATTACCGAACAAAGATCAAAAAATAACGAAAATCAAAATGAACGAAAACGCAAAATTACGAATATTCGGAAAACGTAAAACAAAACAACGAAAATAACGAACAAAGATCCATATTAACGAAAATCAAAATGAACGAAAAAAAAATTACGAATCTTCTGAAAACGGAAATCAAAACAACGAAAATTTAAAAAAACGTAAATTCTATTTAGTTAGTTCTGAATTAGTTCTGGACGTTGGCCAATGGCCAATAAGCTTGTCCCTTCCCATGAAGAGGTTGTCTCTTCCCCCAATGAGCTTGTTTCTTATTCCCTTGTGTGTTTTTCTGTGTTAGACTGCAGTGCATTCCATCCACAGTCCAGATAGGTTGTGGTTGGGTAGGTTGCACTGTTCTGTTGGATTTGTGAGTAAAGTTGTGACTTGTGAGCAGGGATGAGCCGAACACCCCCCTGTTCGGTTCGCACCAGAACCTGCGAACAGACAAAATGTTCGTGTAAACTTTAGAACCCTATTAAATACAATGGACTCGAACGTTCAAAATCTAAAGTGTTAATTATAAAGGCTAATATGCAAGTTATTGTCCTAAAAAGTGTTTGGGGACCTGGGTCCTGCCCCAGGGGACATGTACCAATGCAAAAAGAAGTTTTAAAAACGGCCGTTTTTTCGGGAGCAGTGATTTTAATAATGCTTAAAATGAAAAATTAAAAGTGAAATATTCCTTTAAATTTCATACCTGGGGGGTGTGTATGATATGCATGTGAAGTGGTGCATGTTTCCCGTGCTTAGAACTGTCCCTGCAAAAAATGTCATTTTTGAAAGAAAAAAATGCATTTAAAACTGACTCGCGGCTATTAATGAATTGTCGGCTCCCGGCAATACATACAAAAGTCATTGATAAAAATAAAAAAAAGCGTGGGAGTTCCCCAGAATTCAATTACCAGGCCCTTCAGGTCTGGAATGGATATTAAGGGGAACCCCGCCGCAAATTAAAAAAAAAAATTGACGTGGGGTTCCCCCAAATATCCATTCCAGGCCCTTCAGATCTGGCATGGATTTTAAGGGGAACTCCACCCCAAATTAAAAAAAAAATGGCGTGGAGTCCCCCTAAAAATCCATACCAGACCCCTTATCCGAGCACGCAACCTGGCCGGCCACAGGGGAAAAGGGGGGGACGAGAGAGCGGCCCCCCTCCCTCCTGAACCGTACCAAGCCACATGCCCTCAACATGGGGAGGATGTCCCCATGTTGATGGGGACAAGGGCCTCATCCCCACAACCCTTGCCCGGTGGTTGTGGGGGTCTGCGGGCGGGGGGCTTATCGGAATCTGGAAGACCCCTTTAACAAAGGGGACCCCCAGATCCCGGCCCCCCCCTATGTGAATTGGTAAGGGGTACATTGTACCCCTACCATTTCACGAAGAAAGCGTAAATTTTTTTTTAAAAAAACACACAAACACCTTGAAAAAGTCCTTTATTTAAAAAAAAAAAAAAAAAACATTCCAGCGGTGAAATCCAGTGTCCCGCGGCGATCCCGATGTCCAGCGCTGTCCTTCATTGGTTGTGCCTGAGCGGACCTGATGGGGAACTCCCTCTCAGTATTTTAAATGTATAGACCCGCCCCTTCTAAAGTTCCCCATCAGGTCCGCTCAGCGGACCAGATGCGGAACATGAGAAGGGGCGGGTCTATACATGTATTACCAAAGTGAGAGCAGTTCCCCATCAGGTCCGCCCCCTCGGTATGTCGGACCCGCCTACGTCATTGGCTTGAGCGGGGAACTTCCTTCACTATGTAAATTTAAATTACACAGTGAAGGAAGTTCCCCGCTCAAGCCAATGACGTAGGCGGGTCCGACATACCGAGGGGGCGGACCTGATGGGGAACTGCTCTCACTTTGGTAATACATGTATAGACCCGCTCTTTCTCATGTTCCGCATCTGGTCCGCTGAGCGGACCTGATGGGGAACTTTAGAAGGGGCGGGTCTATACATTTAAAATACTGAGAGGGAGTTCCCCATCAGGTCCGCTCAGGCACAACCAATGAAGGACAGCACTGGACATCGGGATCGCCGCGGGACACTGGATTTCACCGCTGGAATGTTTTTTTTTTTAAATAAAGGACTTCTTCAAGGTGTTTGTGTGTTTTTTTAAACATTTTTTTACGCTTTCTTCGTGAAATGGTAGGGGTACAATGTACCCCTTACCAATTCACATAGGGGGGCCGGGATCTGGGGGTCCCCTTTGTTAAAGGGGTCTTCCAGATTCCGATAAGCCCCCCGCCCGCAGACCCCCACAACCACCGGGCAAGGGTTGTGGGGATGAGGCCCTTGTCCCCATCAACATGGGGACATCCTCCACATGTTGAGGGCATGTGGCTTGGTACGGTTCAGGAGGGAGGGGGGGCCGCTCTCTCGTCCCCCCCTTTTCCCCTGCGGCTGGCCAGGTTGCGTGCTCGGATAAGGGGTCTGGTATGGATTTTTAGGGGGACTCCACGCCATTTTTTTTTTTAAATTTGGGGTGAAGTTCCCCTTAAAATCCATGCCAGATCTGAAGGGCCTGGAATGGATATTTGGGGGAACCCCACGTCAATTTTTTTTTTAATTTGCGGCGGGGTTCCCCTTAATATCCATTCCAGACCTGAAAGGCCTGGTAATTGAATTCTGGGGAACCCCCACGCTTTTTTTTTTTTTTTTTATCAATGACTTTTGTATGTATTGCCGGGAGCCGACAATTCATTAATAGCCGCGAGTCAGTTTTAAATGCATTTTTTTCTTTCAAAAATGACATTTTTTGCAGGGACAGTTCTAAGCACGGGAAACATGCGCCACTTCACATGCATATCATACACACCCCCCAGGTACAAAATTTAAAGGAATATTTCACTTTTATTTTTTCATTTTAAGCATTATTAAAATCACTGCTCCCGAAAAAACGCCTGTTTTTAAAACTTCTTTTTGCATTGATACATGTCCCCTGGGGCAGGACCCCGGTCCCCAAACACTTTTTAGGACAATAACTTGCATATAAGCCTTTATAATTAGCACTTTAGATTTCTCCCATAGATTTTTCGAATTTGCCGCGAACACCCCAATTTGTTCGCTGTTCGGCGAACGGGCGAACAGGCAATGTTCGAGTCGAACATGAGTTCGACTCGAACTCGAAGCTCATCCCTACTTGTGAGAGAGAAATTCTTTGTTTCTTAAGCATACTTTGTCTAGATTCTAAGTTCTATATTTGTATTTTGTAATATCTTTGACATATTTTTGTTTTCTCCTATTCTGTCACATTATGTAAAATTACGAATTATGCCCCGGTTACTAATCTACGAAAACAATGTTACGAAAGTACGAATAAATGAGCCAGTCAATCTCACGAAAGTACGAATTACAAAATTACGACGAGTAGTGTTTTGAATAAACGGAAAATGTATTCTAACGAAAGTACGAATGTAATTAAATCTACAAAAGTACGATTTTTCAATCAACGGAAATTAGACACGAAAATACGAATCATTGCAAATCAATGAAAATATAGTTCTTACGAAAATACGAACGTGGCCGAATATAAAATATAACGTAAATACGAATTTCGAATCAACCAAAATTAGACTAACGGAAAAACAAATCAACAGAAAAATAACCCTTACGGAAATACGAAAGAGTCCGAATATGATGACCCACGACTTACGAAATTATGAATCGTTACGAATCAACGGAAACGCACAGAAACGAAACCAAACTAAACAAATTTTTATTTTGTGCAAAATGTGCACATGTCTAGTTGATACACTAGAATGTACATGATAGCTAAGTATGTGTGAATGTGTCTTAAGAATGAGTAACAGAGCTATATATGCTGCATTGTGTAGTGATATTTAGAAAATAAGCAGAGTTTTATACTCTCATTTTAGATTTACAGTAGTATGTAAGCCTTTTTATTTCTTTACCTCCAGTTGAGTCTGCTTTGAAATGCATGACCTACAGTTTATCACATTATTCCTGCACCATGTGGCTTTCGTGTAAGTGAGTTCACATAATTCAATATGTTGGTTAAAAATATTCACATTTTCTAGAATACAAAATGAAATGATTAAATTTGCTGTATTTGTGAAAAAAAAAATTCTTAGATTGTAACAAACTTATTGTATTCATACATTCCTTGTCTGCACTTAAAAGTCAGTGCAGGAAGAGGAACACATTACAAAACTTAATCAAATGGCTTACTTTGTGACCGATAAATTCTGTCACACAGCATTAACTGATTATAGTGTCCTTTTGCTGTTCATAATTAGTTTAGTTTCATGTGATTTTTTTTTTTTTTTGGAGAACAGAATGCAATTCATTTGTTGAAGACTGCTGTAAAGGAAGGGGGGAGAAGGTAGTGACTTCTGCTAGGTAGACAGCATAAGGTACAGGGTAAGGGAGAGGGAAAGAGACTGCTGCTACTACTATTCAAAACTGTCTTGGGGTCATTTCTATTTTTTCATAATGCGAGTGGCATTGTGCATCAGCATCACAAACTAAAGTATTGACCAGCAGTGCTAACAATAGCAGTAACAGATAGTGGGGTCAATTGAAAAAAGAAATAGAGCATGTTAACTAAATAATGTTTATGTTCACTTAGCTTAGTTAGGCCAGTTAGCATTAAAGCTCCTCTGTCAGATTACAATAAAAAGGAAAAAAATATTCCAACTTCTGATTATCTGCATTAGAAGAAGGATTATACTCATATCCAGTGGCCTGTGTCTCCTACCTTCCTTCCATTTCAGTGCTGCAGCTTCCATCAAACTAATCAATATTTGACAGTTCTGGCACTGTCAGATGCCTGTGTCCTAGTCATAAGCTGTGGTTCAGTCTTTTGACCCCTACATTACTACTTGGGCCAAATGAAGGTATTACAGTTCATTCCCACTTCCCTCGGTGTATTGGCACCATTGAATGTGCGTTTTATGTATATGTAATCAATGTATTCTAACATGCATCCTTGTACTAATAAATGCTTTACCACCCACCACTCTATAAATTTGTCACCAAGACTAGTATCTATGTACTCTTAACAAGCAGTAAATGAGATTTAAACAAGGTATAACTGACAGCTCTAGCTGTTTGTACCCTGAGCTTATTTATTTTCAAAGATTCCAAAAGATCACAAAAAAGACTTTAAAGTCAGGGTTTCAATCAGTTTTTTTACAGCTTGGAAATACCCGTTGTGTGTTTACACTAGAGGACTGGTGGCCTGCCTGGTGTCTGCTCTCCAAAGAGATTTCAGTGCCACTGCTATACACTTTAAAGATTAATTTCTCCCCAATGCTTATAGCTACAGAGTAGTGGGGAGCTGAACATACCTGGGTTTGGCATGAGGTAGGTTTAGTGAATATGAATAAAGGTAAAAAAACAGCAATGATCATTCTTTAGGCTAAAAGGCAAGGAATTGTTAAGTAAATGGCATGGAGGCTGGGCATTGTCCTAAGGGACATGTACTAAAGCAAAATAAAATGTAAAAAAATCAGTTTGGCTGGAAACAGTGATTTTAGTAATGATTAAAGTGAAATAATAAAAATGTAAAACTAACTATTTTAGGAAAATTAAAATTCCCAGCTGCTTCATTCTGTTTGTAAATGGAGCAGTCGGCATTCCATTCATCTTTACCAGCCCCCCAGCAAAGCACCTTGTCCAAGTGTTGATGAGGACAAAGGACACTTCCCCAGTTTTCCCTTTTCATCCATGTTCCCCATTTTTGTACATATTTATATAGCTTGTTAATTAGGCTTCCTATTACTTAGTTAGTTTGCTAGTTATTTTTTTCTGGCTTTATGTTCGTGGTTCTCTTGTATTTTCACTTCTTTATGTGTTTCCTGTTTGCTGGTGTTTGGATGTCTTTTGTTTTACTATTAATACATTTACTTCACTATACAGTATATAGTCTGGCCTCAGTTTCCTAGTGTAGCTACACAGATTTCGCCATCCCTGCGGCTCATTCCCAACATAATACTGAAGCCCACTAATGACCAGATCAGCTGCACCTGGGATGTATTTGCTCTGAGTATTTTGCTGTCCTTTCTGTTAGGATGCATGTCGGGGAGACTATTTGCTGTGTGAAATTGGCATTGGAGGATTAGGATCTTTGCTGCAAGATTGTGCAGACTGTTGGAATACATTTAGGTTGTGCATACCTTAGTTGATCAGGGCAGATTTTCATTTGGAGAAATACAGCCATTGGTTCAGTTTTTTTCTGTATTAGCTTTGCCTGCTACATCTCATGGCTATAATTATTTCACTTCTCCCTTTAATATGCTTCAGGTTGAGTCTATGGTATGGTTGTAGGAAAATTAAACAGCTTACTTTTTTGAGCACTACTCAGCTTTTTAACAAACACTTATGTTAGACTGTAGGGTTGAGCGAACCCGAACTGTAAAGTTCGGGTCCGTACCGAACATTTGAGTTTTTGGGTACCGGACCCGAACCCGAACAATTGCGTGTATGTTCAAGTTCGGGTCCGGTGTTCAGCATTTAGAAAAGCTTCAGGGGGCAGCCAATTGCCTTTTGTTTAACTGGTGTGCCCTTAGAAGCCATCATAGCCATGCCTACTAATGGCATGGCTGTGATTGGCCAGTGCAACATGTGACACAGCTTCTATATAAGCTAGAGGCACACAGCACAGCACGTCACTCTGCTTTAGACAGGATAGGGAGAGGATCCTGGCTGCTGTTGCTTATTAGGGAGAGATTGAAATACTATGAGTATTAGTATTAGTATTAGTTAGTCCTGATTCTGCAATCTGAGAGAAAAGATAGAGAGACAGTTTAGGGCAAGGTTCCTGTTGGTGCTTTCAGGGAGAGAGATTTATATAGGAGTCCAGATTCAGAGATCTAATAACTCAGCGATCTGCATAGGCTTACACTGCCATGAGCCCAGTGTCAGAGACATTTTAACTTTTATCTGCAAGCTCAGTGCACCAGCACTGCATATGTTACGTTGAGAGATACACCCTGTACATACTGTGGGTGTATTGTGCTCTTGCAAAAAGACCCATTTAGGGCAAAAAATAAATAAAAAATTTGCAGTGTTTTCTGCATATATGCAAGTGTGAGATTTAGAATTTATTTATTTTTCTTGTATTGTGCTATTCCAAAAAATTTTTTTTGGGCAAAAAGGTTTTTTTTAATAGCATTTTCTGTATTGCTGTAGGTGTGAGATTTACCATTTCCATACTGTGGGTGTATTGTGCTCTTGCAAAAAGACCCATTTAGGGCAAGAAAAAAATAAATAAAAAAATTTGCAGTGTTTTCTGCATATATGCAAGTGTGAGATTTACAATTTATATATTTTTCTTGTATTGTGCTATTCCCCAAATTTTTTTTAGGGTAAAATTATTTTTTTTAATAGCATTTTCTGTATTGCTGTAGGTGTGAGATACAGCGTTTACATACTGTGGGTGTGTTGTGTTCTTCCAAAAACACCCATTTGGGGCCACAAAAAATATTTTGCAGTGTTTTCGGCATATCTGGAGGTGTGTGAAATAAACAATTTATATATTTTTCTTCTACTGTGCTATCCTAAAAAAAGAAAAAAAAAATTGAATAGCATTTTCTGCAGTACTGTGCTATCCTAAAAAAATAATTGTAGGACAAAAACATTTTTTTTGAATAGCATTTTCTGCAGTTCTGTAGCTGTGAGATACAGCGTTTACGTACTGTGGGTGTGTTTTGCTCTTCCAAAAACACCCATTTAGGGCAAGATCCTAAATTTGGAAAATATGGGGAGAACGTCAAAGGGACGTGGTGGCCCCGGTCGTGGTGCTGCTGGTGGAGGTCCTGTTGCAGGGAGAAGACGTGGTCGATCTTTGCCAGCTACACGCACAAGTGAAACACCTTCCTCAGGTGCGAGTAGGCGACCGAGCCTGCGGCGGTATTTTGGCGCGCCTAATGAGGCTGTACAAATGTTGAGGCCAGGACAAGTACAGGCGATAGTAGATTGGGTTGCTGACAGTGCCTCCGGTTCCTTCACATTGTCTCCCACCCACTCTTCTGATAAAAGATCAGAGTTGGCACCTGCAGCCCATGTCCATCAGTCTTTCACCTCACCCCCTTGCAAATCAGCCAAGCAGTCTGAGCCCCAAATCATGCAGCAGTCTCTTCTGCTTTTCGATGACTCTGTTAGCAGGGTTTCCCAGGGCCATCCACCTGGCCCTGCCCCAGAAGTGGAAGAGATTGAGTGCACCGATGCCCAACCACTTATGTTTCATGATGAGTACATGGGAGGACCATCGCAGCACGTCTCGGATGATGACGAAACACAGGTGCCAACTGCTGCTGCTTTCGCAATTGTGCAGACAGACAAGGAGTGCAGGGGTGAAGACTGGGTGGAAGATAATGTGGAGGACGATGAGGTCCTCGACCCCACATGGAATCAACGTTATGCAGGT